>CM019699.1:11769898-12969898 GCA_009760885.1 Achatina immaculata
ACTAATTCCTAACCCTAACCCTAATTCCTAACCCTAACCCTAAGCCTAATTCCTAACCCTAACCCTAATTCCTAACCCTAACCCCTAACCCTAATTCCTAATCCCTAATCCCTTACCCTAATCCCTAACCCTAACTCTATGTCTTAATTAAGCAATGGCTTTAAAAATTATGGACTACTCTGTCTTCCTCTGTATCTTCTTTTTTTTTCCAGTTGCCACAGTGTGTTCCAATTTTCCTCTTCTCAGAAAATGTCCTACGAATCTCGTTTTTCTGCCTCTGATCTTTGTTGTAATTTGCCTTTTAACACATCTTCTTCGTTGGTTTTCTTAGCTGTCCATGGTGATCTCAACATCCTTTTTATGAACCACATATCCATGGCCTCCATTTCTCGCAGTACTCATGGACCATTCTTCACTTCCTTAAAAAAAATTGGCTCGATGTAACATTTAATTACTCGTAATCTTGCTTCCATTGATATGGATCTGTTGCATAAGATATTTTTCATTTTCTGGGATGCTGACTTTGCCTGAGCGCTTCTGCTTTTAATTTGGTTGGGATATTTTCCATCAGCTAATCGATAGTTCTGGAAAGCTCTCCATATTTTTCATTCTGTTTTCGCTGTACAAGGAGAAGAGGTCAGATGATAGAACCCATCCTTGTCTCACCTATTTGGTGCTCATCCTTCACTGCTGCTAATTGTTGCCAATATGTTTTTGATGACTTTTAGATCTTTCCCATCTATGTTGATGTCTTCCAGCATTCTTATAATTTCTGTGTGTCTCACATTATCGAATGCTTTACAGTAGTCTATGAAGCATAAGTATAGGTCCGTCTTTACTTGTACTTAACTTCTACTGTTCTCAGTATATACTGTCCAAAGAAAAAAAAGGAAATGCATATATATTCTTATGACACATTTTCAGCCATAATTTTGATATTCAATAGCTTTTAAAATTGAATAAATAAAATGTTCCAATTGCGCATAATAATACTCACTTGACAGTTTCTTGCATCTGTGTGACGAGAATTTGTTAGTCCCAGGGGTTCTCAACTTAATATGGCGTGGGGGTTCTGCTGGCATCTCCTGGGCATAGATGCCATCATATGTCTATGGAATGGCTGATCACTCTTCCTAGAGTGCCTGCCACAGATCACGACGATTGGCTGAAGATACATTTCGGCGACAAACACGTCTTTTCAGCTTATCCCATATCTCGAACGGATTCATGTCTGCAGACAGGGATGCCCAGGGAAGGATGAGAATGTTCTTGGCAGTCAAGAACTGTGTATTGAACCGTGCAGAATGGGGTCTGGCATTGTCCTCTTGAAACACAGACCTTTGCGCAGCCAAAAATGGAAGGACATGGGATCTAAAATTTTCATTGACATATCGTTGAGCTTTTAAACTTCCTTCAGTCTGCACCAATGGACTCCTTCCGTTGAATTTGATCATTTCCCATTCCATTACACCTCCTCCACCGTGCGGCGGAGCTTCATCAAAGCAATTTTTGGCAAAATGTTCATTTGGCCTACGGTAGACCTTTCTCCGCATATCATGGCTTGAAACAAAAAGGAAGATTCGTCACTAAACCAGAAACATATCCATTGATTGTCACTTGTCCAGGGTCGATACTGGTTGGCCCAAAAAAAGTCGATTTTGACGATGGCGTCTCGTTAAGACAGTACCTCGGTGAGGTAGTCGTGCCACCAGTCCAGCTTCATGCAGTCTATTCCGGACAGTTTGATCAGACACACGATATCCTTCAAGCAATGACTGGGCACTTGAGGAACCTGCTGTAAACCTGTTTCTGATGTGATTCTGTTATTGATGTGATAAAGCGATCATCAGCTGTTGTTGTCACCCTGGGTAGTCTATTGCGGTGCCAGTCTTCAGCTGAGCCAGTTGCTTGGGAACAGCACCAAAGTCGACTGATGGTACTCTGCTGTACGTTTAAATTGGCAACCTGACTTTGACTTTTGCCTGCTTGAAAGCAACCAATAGGAATGTTTCATAAATGTTGCGATAGACGCGCCATAATTGTGTGCTTGAAAATTAACTGAATTTGCTTGTGTAACCATGTCCTTTTATAGGTTTTAAATTGCGTGGGAAGTGAATTGTGCTCACCACAAAAATCATGACTTTTCCATAGAACACAAAGTGAGATATGGAAGAAAATGCGTGATTAGCATGGGCAGCTACTGCGTTCTTACTATACACGAGAATAGTAAAATTCTTGCTATATCATGGGCCTGATATCTTGGTGAGAATTTTTTTATTGTGTTTGAGATACCCGGAAAATATTTTGTCATAACATATAAAAAATGAAGCTTATATAAGCTATGAGTTTCTTGTTTTGGACAGTATATATATATTGCATTACTTGTACCTTTTCCTTCAACGAAGCCACACTTTTCTTCAGCGATTTCTGGTTTTATTTTGCCCCTGACTCTTCTCATGACAATACGAAACAGGATTTTGGTAACATGGCTCTTAAGATTAATTGTTTGGTAGGGCAATGAAAACTGATTTGATTGGACATAGTTACTGTTATAGATGCCCTTCAGCAGAATCTGGTATTTATTTATATGCCAAGCTCTCCTAATGCTTCCAATTCTTCCTAGTTGATTTTATCTGATCCTGTTTTTTTTGTTATTCTTCATTTATTGATGGCTTCTTCCACTTATGTTTTTAATATGCGAGGCCTTTCATTATTATTTCGTATATCTATTTCACTTCTAATGTTCTCATAGAGTTCTCTAATGTATTCGCACCACCGTGCCATTATTTCATCTCTGTCCATTATTGTATGCCCCTCCTTTGACTTCAGGCAACTAGTCTTGTGATAAGCAAAAAAATGGCTTACACTTAGTGTCAACAGTGGAGGCAATATTTGTGAATGTAATTACTTTTAACTTATTGCTATTATATAAAGCTGAAGTTTATTTACACAAGGATAAATAGATATCACTGTATCTCAGTAGCATGAGGTGGCAGATTAAAATGTAAAAAACTTTTGTGAGTTAACAAATTATTATCCAAAGCAAAATAAGAGATGCCAAAAAATATATTGCGTTACTAAATATCATAAAGTGGAAAATGACAAGTACATTTACATCTGGGAAATCACTCTTTATCACTGCACGTGCCTCTTCAAATGTTTGAAAATGCATAAAAAAATAAATGCTACATTTTATTAACCAGTGTATTAGTATGTAGCAAAATATTTAAAGTAACCAATGGAACAATATACTTAACAAAAAGTGTGACATAATGTTTTGCAACAGTTAGAGCAGGTTTTCTTTTGTAATAGTTAGCCACTACCCAACTCAGACAGTCCCAGATGCTGTCTCAACATAATTTACACAAGGACAGACACACAAAAAAAGTTTTTTTAAAACGGTCGCAATATAATGTGCCTGAAAATAGTAAAATAAAATGTTTGTTAACTCCTTTATTTGATTGTACATATCCTTTGCATTTCCATGATGGTGTGTCTCTATTTCATTACATTTCTTATTTAGCCACTCTTCTTTAGCTTTATTGCATTTGTGTTTTATTTCTTTATTAATTTTGTCATATTCATCTTTATCTTTCTTCTTCTCCGATCTATTAGTTGCAAAATGTTTCTGTCATCCAACACTGTTTAGCGTGCCGTTTACTTGGAGGTAGGATTTCTATAGATGTTTGCTGAATAGAGTCTTTAAGCATATTCTATTGTTCATCAATCGTTTCAATTTTCTGTATAGCCTTATAAGCATTATGTACTATGGTCATATATTGTTCTTGTTTTGCCTTATCTTTCCGCAATAGCTCTCTGTTTAGTTCTTTTTTTTTATCTGCTACCGTTAACCTCTTTAGCCTGATTCTCATTTTTCCTACAACTGGGATGTAGTCACTGTGGAGGTTCTCTATAATTCCAAAGTAAATTATTCCAGTAGAACCTGGGCAAATAAAGGTTCCGTGGACACATGCACTGATGAAAATTCCATTGACCAATGACTGCCGGCCACGACGGAAAAATAGAAGGGTGGTATGTTTCCCGCTCAGCAATCGCAAGTTCGTACTTTCCAGATGACTTCGATCTGGAGTATGGCCATGGTGTTGGTTGTAAGCTATCATCTATATCTCACACAAGATCTGTGGTTTTGAAAAAAAAAAAAGATCTTACAACGGAAACCTTTATTTAAACTTGGAACCAAGGAAATCGTTTATTAGTTATTTAGATTACGGCAATCAGGTATGATTCAGTCACCGTCATGTATATCATCTTCTTTTATTATAGGCGACATTTTGGGGTACTTCCTATGAATTATCCAAGTTAAGTTTTAAGTAAGATCACAGATTGTTAGCATTAGTCAAAGCAGGAGAAATGTTGGGACACTTTGTGGGGGTGATCTTTGGTGTGGCGAGGCAGTTATTAAAGGGAAATAATCAAAGATAAATCTAGTACTTAGTCCATAATTTTTAAAGCCCTTACTTAATTAAGACATAGATAGTTCAAGATTATGTTGTTTACGATTTGTAGAGCTCACGTGATGGTTAGGAAAGTAGTGAAGTGTAAAAAAAGTGTAACGTCTGGGTCGACATAACCAGACGAAAAGAGTAACAGAAAATGTAAGCCTTGGGATGTTTTTTTTTTTTAACTCAAGGTCAGTTTTGACATGTTAACTTCACAAGAATTACTAATATATTTGGTGAGCCGTCTGTTTAGACTAGTTATATTTAGTAACAAAGTTAAATTTGGAAATGTTTGACACCTCATTACCCAAGGTCAATAGACAGACGTCATATTTTGAAAAAGTTCAAGGTAAATTTGTAGAGAATATTTAAGCTTGAGTAACTTTTTTTTAGATTATATTTTGTGTAGATTTAATTTGTGTAGAATGTTTTGCTGAGTGATCATTTTTCCCAGTGGAGTAGTTGCAAGCCAGTTTTAGTAATGTAATAGTTTTAGCTCAGCATATCGTCCTTTAGGACAATGTTCTTTACCTCGTACTGATATGTAGATGTTAGGAGTGTAGTACCCGTCAGGACAGATTTGTATGTTCGGGAGATGTGTTGGAAGTTCACTATATTGTAAATAATTGTTTTTACTTGCTTATTGTTGTTAGGCTTTTCTTCCCCATGGCACCGACTACGCGCCCAGGAATTTTATAATGCTCGCCATGTTGGCAGTTCGTTTTCCTTCCTCATTTCAATCTTCAACCATTCATTTTTTCTTTCAATAAATGTTTGATCTGTATCTTGGAACTTAGTCTATTCATTACCCACATGGAGTTCTTATTTGTTTGTCCTGTTGAGTGAGTGGGAGTTCTGTACAAGTTTTCATTACATGACATTGTTGTTTTTGTTGTGGCAGTTGAGAACCTGGCATTGTTTTTGTTGTTGTGGCAGTTGAGAACCTGGAATTGTTGTTTTTGTTGTGGCAGTTGAGAACCTGGAATTGTTGTTTTTGTTGTGGCAGTTGAGAACCTGGCATTGTTGTTTTTTTTGTAAAGTAGTTTTACTAACACTTACAGGCAACAACAGCATGTAAGTCTTTCTAATGCAATTAATTCCACAAAAAGTCAATATCTCTGACTCACTGTGTATTACTACAGAGGCATACGCCTTTAGTTGATGCTGTGTTGGGACAATTAGTAATATATCATCCGCGAATCATCATCCTTTTGCAGTGAGTGTTCAACTTCGTAAAGGAGAAGTCATGTGGTTGTCACGTCACAGAATGGACAAGCAGGAGATCAAAGACTGTCAACTTTGTGTGTTCTGTATTTTTACCAGCGGTCTAAGATGTATGAATAGACATTTCTTCTATCATCAAGGAATTTCATCATCATCCTGTTCCACGTAAACCGACTGTTCGTTTGATCTTGACAAGCGGAATTTTATCAACCGTGTAGTCAACTGTGAGATGACCAGCCACTAGGTGCCGTCACATGTGAGATGTTCAACCACTAACTGTGATATAACTGTGAGATATCTACGTCAATCATATGTGTGTATGACTGCGTCTATGTGAGGTAGATAGAGGTGTATGGTGCAGTTTTACAAAGTGAAGGAGGGAGTGAGTAAGGTGAGAAAAAAAACGAATAGAAAGTTATGAGAATATATAAATGAAAAACATACAACATCCGATATTTCGACGTGAGCCTTATTCAATGATACATACACAACGAGACAAAAACACGAAGAAAACAGAAATGTGTGTAGTAGAAGGGAGAAGGAAAGACCACGCTGCCTCCAACAAAAGATGCCCGATAGAACCAATCGTAAAGAAGAGGTGGGGAGAGTGGATAGAAGTAGTAAACCCGGTAGGGCCGATAGTGACGGCAATGTCAAGAAAATTAGCGGAAGTAGCAGAGATATGGGAGGTGAAAGAAATGACAGGATTGTACTCCTTAACAAAACTGATACAGTTGTTAAGGTCTTCCTCTGGCATTGATGTGACCCCAATGCCGTCATCTATGCCAGAGTTTTTCGTGTTTTTGTCTCTTTGTGTATGTATCCTCGAATAAGGCTCACGCCGAAATATCGAATGTTGTATGTTGTTCATTTATACATTCTCATACTTTCTATTCGTTTTTTTCTCACCTTACTCACTCCCTCCCTCCCTCACTTTGTAAAACTGCACCATACACCTCTATCTACCTATGCCAGAGGAAGACCTTCTCATACTTTCTATTCGTTTTTTTCTCACCTTACTCACTCCCTCCCTCCCTCACTTTGTAAAACTGCACCATACACCTCTATCTACCTATGCCAGAGGAAGACCTTCTCATACTTTCTATTCGTTTTTTTCTCACCTTACTCATTCCCTCCCTCACTTTGTAAAACTGCACCATACACCTCTATCTACCTTATTTATTTAAACCAGTTTTACTGCAGTCGCCATCCCTTTTATGCGTCTATGTGTAAGGGGAAATAATTATAGAAATGGGCGTTTCCGGATATTATATGAAGAGTCACAGTTTTCTGTGGTCCTTGAAATTCCACAAGTGGTGAAATGGCAGATTCATCCAGGAGTTGGCCAGATCTAATTGGAAAGGTATTTATAAAGATAACTTTATTGAACGACCGTAACAATTTAAAGGCAATTCATTGAGCACCTTTTACTCGTTCGTATGACATGTCGCACAGTTGTTCTCACGTGAGATGTAGTTTGTTCCGAAGGCTCTAGAATCGATCACTTCCCTCTTCGACCAAGCAGTGCTGCTGATGTTGAAAATATCAGGTTATTATATCCCCCTTCATTCCAAGTAGAGAACATATGAAACTGGGACAATGTTCACCCAACACAAAGGAAGCTGGATAGAAATTTAGTTTACCTGTTGTGGCGTGACTGGCAGGTAGAAATTGAAGGAGGGAAGGCAGAGAAGGAGGGTTGACCAGCTGTGATTCATCATTTATAAAATGCAGTGACATTATTTTGAAACATAAACTTACAAAAATATTTAACAAACATACAGCCCAAACAATATATTACATCACTTATGTTATGCTTTTCAATAAATAAACATTAAAGTCATTATACCACCACGTCTTTGTATCAGATTTTCATTACATCAGCACTACTGTCATCTCTGCATTAGAATACCACAATAACTCTATTATCAAAACTTTATTTTAACATACCATATATAATGTATTAAAAGATATTTATACAACTGTCTTTATAATTTCTGTTTTAGAATGTCAATGTAACACCCTGACAGCTACAACATTTCATATCAGACCAGACTGAAAACTAAAACTCACTACTGTCATTATTAACAAATAAATCTAACCAGTGATCATGCTTTGATTTTGTTAAAGCTGGTATAATTAACACTGTCTTTCACTTCACATGAAGTACTTTCTGAAATTCCAGTTTCCTCAATAAAACATTCATTACTTTATACTTTTTTTTTTTACACTTTACACACATCAGAGGAAAGCATATTTTCATGTGAAAATTTTTTTTTATCTTAGTAGCAGCAAGATTTAATCTTTACAAAATGCTCACATGCTGGCAGATTCTCTTCAATGCAAATTTATCATCATCATCATCCTACTAGCTTGATCATCCTTCAGCCAGTTTCACTGATTGCTTTTAGTAGTTTTTTTTAATAGTATAAACTGGTTACACTAATTGATAACCTCTAAATGTTTCAGTTTTTCTTGTTTCTAATTGGTAATTTACCGGTAATTGCTGGTTAATGTGATCACAAACTCTAACATACATGTGATAATATTAATGTAGATACAATTTTATATTGTCAATTACAAGAGATAATTATACTGTTGTAGAAACTAATGTAACAATATCACAGCGGGTTTTAAAAAAAAATATTTACCTCCAGCAGACACTTAAAAATACAAGAAGAGAACAAGGGAAATTGTATGTTTCACATAAAGAGTGTTGGAAGAAAATTTTTGTTCCATTGATATAATGCTTTTAGTTTCTATATTTTCACAAACACAGAAGAATGTAAGGGTCATTTAGTACTTTTTTGTATGTTTGGTTGCTCATTTTTTTAAAAAAAAATCAGTAACAAGTTTAATTGTTTGGTAGTCAGTCACTTGCATGTCCCTTGTGGAACTTTGCCTCCCTAACAGCACTCATGTAGGGCTCTCGGTTATAACCAAGACGCCCTGCTACTGATGGATCCATTTGCAGATTATCAACGATGTCTTTCAACCATCTTCGCTTTGGTTTTCCTCTCTTTCTTTTTCCTTTTATGTACCTTTCCAAGATGGCTTCTCTAAATTATCATGATGGTTAATGTGTCCAAAATAGTTTTCTCTGTTTAATCCTCTTTACTAGCCAGCTTCTTCAATATTAAGTTTTTGTAGTATGGATATATTTGTTCTTTTTTGTGTCCATGATATTTGAAGAACATTTACTTTTAAAAGCATTTATGTGTTTCTCAGCTGTTTTGTTAAGTGTCCAGGTCTCACAGGTGTATGTTGCGATGGGAAAGACGCATGCCCTTAAAAATCTTATTTTTGTAGTTCTGTCTGTTCCTCTCTGCAGCTTTTTTTGGCACTGTTGAAAAAAAATATTTTACAAAATTTGTAAAGTGGTTATTTTTTTGTTAGTTTCAACAGAAAAGTTTTTAAGCAGGTAGGATGTCAGGTCTTGTGAAACTTGCTTAGCATCATTTTGATGAACAAACTTCTCTAATAGCTGTTTCCATCAATGTTAAATTTGAATGAACAATCACAGTAGAAACAAACATCCTTTGTCCTCTGCACCTGAAAATTTTGCCATCAATTGTACCCTTTCTCTCCCCCCCTACCCCCACTTCAGCATCTTCATTTTCTAATTATGTTCTATTCTTATGGTTCTCTCCATGTGGAGTGGCCTATTTTTAGCAATCCCCCCCCCCCCCCCCCCCCCATTCTCATCTTATTGATGGCATATGAACATCTTTGCATCTCTCCATTTTTCTTTTTTTTTTCTTTTTGTTGGGATTTACTTTGTGACCTCTGTCCTGACAAAAGTTTACTAAGTAGCATTAGCCTTGAGAAAATGGCTGTCATCCTGTTCTCTCTTACATGCTCCAGCTTATCTGTTGCTGAATGTTGTCATCATGGATGTCATCACTGAAACTTTGCATGGTGCCATCCTTTAAGTTAGGCTTACTTTGTCACATCACTTGATGTTCATTATTCTGCACATGTTGTTGAGATGGAAACTGACAGCTGGAAGTGGCTTTGGGAGGCACTATGGCTTTTGAATTTTATGTCTGCTAGGTTATGTTTTTTTCTTAACTGCCAATTATCTTGAATTTTATGTCTACTGGGGCTATTTTATTCTTATCTGCCATCCATTATCTAATCTAGCTTTACATGTGGTCCTTATGTCCCATGTAACAAATCTATATTTACATTTTTTTACTATTTTCAGGCACATTATATTGCGACCATTTTTTAAAAACTTTTTTTGGTGTCTGTCCTTGTGTAAATTATGTTGAGACAGCATCTGGGACTATTTGAGTTGGCCAGTGGCTAACTATTACAAAAGAAAACCTGCTCTAACTGTTGCAAAACATTATGTCACACTTTTTGTTAAGTATATTGTTCCATTGGTTACTTTAAATATTTTGCTACATACTAATACACTGGTTAATAAAATGTAGCATTTATTTTTTATGTATTTTCAGACATTTGAAGAGGCACGTACAGTGATAAAGAGTGATTGCCCAGATGTAAATGTACTTGTCATTTTCCACTTTATGATATTTAGTAATGCAGTTTATTTTTTTGGCATCTCTTTATTTTGCTTTGGATAATAATTTGTTAACTCACAAAAGTCTTTTAGATTTTAATCTTCTGGCACCTCATGTTACTGAGAAATAGTGATATCTATTTATCCTTGTGTAAATAAACTTCAGCTTTATATAGCAGCAATAAGTTAAAAGTAATTACATTCACAAATATTGCCTACACTGTTGACACTAAGTGTAAGCCATTTTTTTAGGGTTTGTCCATGGTAATTAATTTTTGATGCATAACATGTATTATCTCTCTTGTCAGGTTTTACGAACGGCAGAAGATTCAATGCTCACCATGGATTATAGACTCGACAGAGTTCGAGTATTTGTCAACAAGGATGACATTGTTGTCCGTGCCCCTTCTACAGGCTAACCATCTTATGAATGGATGGCTACTGTCATAATCTTTGGTGACAACATAATGACAAATAATTTGAATGCATGTAACAACTATTATCTGTTATAATGTTGTTCTGTTAGACATAAAAAAAGACTAGATATAGATAAAGTCAATGCCTAAAGTGCTGTAAGCTAAACAGATTTAATGTTATCCTAAATTCTGAAATTATTCCAAGGAAATTTTATTTTCAATTACAAAAGAAGGATCAACATTTTAAAGATTTATTATTCTGTTACATAAGAAGAAAATGTAATTTATTTTCATAAAACTCTCAAAATTTGTGGTTTTTAATTGAAAAGAAAGGTTGCAGTCATTCTATATTAAATCATTCACTAATGATTACTTTCCTGAACTTATCATTGCCATCTACTGATATAACTAAAGTTTATGATCTAGATATTCCATTTCTGGTTGTAAATGTTAAATTTTGTCATTCTTCTATATTAAATCATTCACCACTGATTACTTTCCTGAACTTATCATTGCCATCTACTGATATAACTAAAGTTTATGATCTAGATATTCTGTTTCTGGTCCTAAATGTTACATTTTCTCATTCTTCTTTCTCCTCTTCTTCAGCTTCCTGAGCCATTAAGGCTGGCTAATGCAGATAAGTTTAGCTCCATTTCTTCTCTATTCCTATTCCAGTTGGTGACACCAATTTCTTTTATATTTTCTTCTATATTGTCTTTCCATCTCTGTCTTGGTCTACCCTTTGGTCTTTATTCTCTCATCTCTTGCGCATACATATTTTTCATTTGTCTGTTCTCTTCCATTATTTCTATGTGGCCCAACCAGTGTAGTCTGTTCAGTTTCAAGACAGTAGGCTGTCCAGTTCAGTGTTCTTTCTAGCTCTCCACATTCTGCACTGTTGGAATCCTCTATGGGCCAAAAGATTCTTCTTAGGATTTTGTTCTCAAAGATCTGCATTTGTTGTTCGTTTTTCTTTGTTGTACTCCACATTTCTGATCCATACATGACGGCTGGTTTTATTACAGTTTTGTAGATTGTTATCTTTGGTGTTTTGGGATAGGATTTTGGATTTTAACAAGTGTTGCAAGGCAAAGTATATTTTGTTCCCTATCTGTACTCTGATTTTAATTTCCTCACTATGTTGCTTCTGTTGAAGGTTGTGCCTAAATATTTGTATTTTTCTGCTTTCCTAATGATCATATCCCCAACATTTATCTAATCTAGATCATTTTGCCTCTGGTCTCTTGATATCTTCATATACTCTGTCTTATCTTGATTAATGGTCAAGCCCACTTTTAGTGCAACATCTCTCAGGTGTGTGCAGGTATTGATGACTTCTTGCATAGTTTCTGCCACTAGGTCGATGTCATCAGCATATCCTAGTATTTTAGCTTGTTCTTCTGTACTGCTTTCTTCTTTTACTTTTCTGATTACCTTTTCTAGCACCAGGTTGAATAGTAAATGAAGATAACGTATCACCTTGTTTTAAACCAATTCTTATACAGAATGGTTCTGACTTTCTTCCTTTATATATTACTGTATTTTGTGTATCCTGCATGCATATTCTGGTCAAATTGATTAATTTATTAGGTATTTCAAATTCTTTAATAATTTTCCATAAGCTGCTCCTATCTATGTGGTCACAAGCTTTCTTGAAGTCAATGAAAATATTATGTATTTCTTTTCCTTATTCATTTTCCATATATGGAATATGGAAATGTTATCATTACCTTTTGGAAATTTCATCTATTATATTAACATTTAATTTATTGGATCTATATTTTCTACTGTCTTGCAATGCAGTCAGTCATTGCTTTAATTAATGAAGGAATTATATTATCTGTGAATATTTGATATGTTAAAACTCCACCGCAAACAACTTTTATTTGCTTTTATCATTTAGGTTTACAACAATAAAAAAATGAAGAACATATTTACATGTGAGTCTTTCACTCCTACTTTGTGCTGGTAGTGTTTTGGTAGACTATTCACATGTGATAATTAACTTTTCATTTCAACACAGTGCTGGCAGCGTTAGGGTTTTTTGTGAGCATGTGTTCAAATCAACAATTAGGCTAGGATTTTTTTAAATACCTGTTTCTAACTGAGCTCATGTTTTCAAATTATAAAGGAACATTTTAGCAGCTCCTTTCTTCTGTGAAATAGTATGAATCTGGTAACTCCAATGGGAATTTCTTATTGTGAATTTTTTTTTTTTCATAGTTCTGTGTTAGTAATATGTATAAAATTGAGTTGCATTCAGTCTAGCCATAAACAGTCTAAATGAATGATCTAGTGCATTAATTTAATTTGAAAGCATTGTTGATAGTTAAGATAGAGCGTTTGCTTAATAGCAAGTCATTAAATAATGAAGGTTCTGATGAAACTGATAAGTGCATAATGTTCTGTGTCGTGCCTGTCCCTTCTCCCCTAGTCATAAAACGTGAACTTGATATAATATATAGCACACACAACAGCAAATATGAAATTAAACAAAGCATGTAAATTGAAAGTATATAAAGTTTTACAAGTTGGAAATATTATATACTAGTTTAATATGTAGAAAATGATTACATGAAGCCCTGTAGATGTCACTTCTTTTACAGATTAGTTTTAAAAATGATATCAATCAGTAAATTTTAAATTTTTTAAAAAAAATCTGCTTGAAATTCTTTGCAAAATGTCTTAACAACTGAATTAAAAAAAGACTTTCTAAGGTTGCACCAACATTTCCTGGAATTTTCCAACAGATGTGGATATAGTGGAGAATTTTCATTTCAATGACAGGGTTTTATGTTTCTGTATAGGCTGTATTTTATTTATGATAAGTTTACCTGGTTTCTTACTAACAGAACATATCAAAAATAGGCATTGTGAAATCTCTGCACAGACTGAGTATGACAGATAAAGAACAGTGATTGATTCAGCATTGACTTATAAGAATGATCTGAGTCGTACAATGAACGACTTGAACAGAACTCCTCATGAGCCAAATAAGATCATAAAAATCTTCATATATACCAAATAAAAGTGGCTTACAAACCTGCAGAGATGGTCCTACTATTGTGAAATAAGTTTTACTCATATATTCAGCTAAATACAGGGTGTTTAAAAAGTTCATATGCACTTTCCAGCCCAATGTAAAGAGACAAATGCAGCTACACTAAGAAAGTGTGTGCTATTTTGTAAAGTAATTCTCAAAGTTTTAAACATACTTTACAGGGATTAAATGTATGGTCTCTACAAATTTTTTTTTATTGTTTGTTAACGCACACACTAGATGTGGTTTGTACAGGCACATGCAGAGGTATTTTCATAACATATAGTCCCTCCCGGGTCTTATGTAGTGTATCTGGAGTAACAGACAGATGACATCCATAATTCACTTCTTCAGAATGTTCAGATCCTGTGGAAGTGGAGTTATGTAAACACTGTATTTAATGTACCCTCACAAGAAAAAGGTCATGGGATTTATGGGGCCACTGTAACAAAATTTGCTCTTCCAATCCATCAGTTGAGCAGGTTCACAAGTGAGCATGTCTCTGTACTAGTGAGAAGGTGTCCTATCTTGCTGAAAAATGAAGCTTTAGCTGTCTTTCTGAAGCTGACACATCAGCCAATTAACATGCTGAGATAAGATATACCAGTTAGAGTCTTCTTTTAAGAAGAAAGGCCCATAAACCTTCCCCAATGAAATGACACAAAAGACCTCCACATCTGATTAATCCTACTGATGCTTGATGACCTGGTGGAGATTTTCTGTGCCTCAGATATGGGCGCTATGTCTGTTCACCTTGGCACTTAAATGAAATGTCAATTTCTTGCTGAAAATTCCTCTTCAACAAATGAGTCATCCTCATTTATCTTGCCCTGAAAGTCGATGCAGAAATGACTGTCATTGTTTGTTAAAGTATGCACTAGGTGTAGCATGTACAGACATGCAATGTTGCTTTATGACACATGCCGCAGTGTCGTCTTCAGCATCTGCGATTTACAACCAACTTGCTGAAGTGATTTTTGGAGACTGTATTGACATGCCTTGCAAATTTCCCCCACTTTCTCATAGGACATAAATGGATGCTCAGTGCAGGTAACCAATTTCTTCAAAGTGGCTTTGCTACTGATAGATCGTGGCTTTAGAAGGTGATTCTTTTCTGAAACGTGCACAGAAACTCTGCTGTACTGCTGCAACACTGCTGGTTTTTGTCAGTTCCAACACACAAAATGAGTTTTATGCTCCTAATTCCACCATCTTGTATACAGAGTCCTCTGGTCTGTCCAGAATAACATGTGGCAGGTAATTTCAAACTTTGAAAGTCTCTCTACAGATTTGTACTCCTACAATCACCACACACTTCCTCTATGTTGCTGCATCTATCTTCCTATAGTGACCTCTGAAAAATATAAAGGAACTTTTGGAACACCCTGTACATCTATGTATCCCTGTATATCTAACAGGGATATGAATGCATATGTTGAAGAGAATGGTTCATTTCGAACTGATGGAAATAAAGAACATTAAAAAATAATAAAACAAAATAAGATTTTTTCATTATACCAGTTTTTATTCCTGGTTTCAATTGTGAAACATCTGCAATATGTTGAGAATTAAACTTTCATATGTACTCCAAAATTTTAATAAATTAAATATCTATCTGAGGTATGACAAATTTGAAATCAGTTCCCAAGTCTTTTACCTTCAAGTCTCAAGTCAAATCTTATGCCATTGCAAACAACTTCATGTCGAGTTTCAAGTCATCTGAGTTATTTCAGTTTGAGTAACAAGTAATAAACAAATGGAAACAGTGACAATGAAATGAATTTACAAGACTGAAAGAGCTCCACTAAAAATAACGATAATGTGTCCTCTAAGAAAGCACTTAGCAGATTTTAGATACTAGATACAAATAGTACATAGCAAAACGTAATATAAAAATTTACTAAAGCAACATCCTGATGCAATAACTATAACCACAACTGTATATCAAGAATGGTCACTATCTCCCTGATGTAGATGCTAACACTGGAGCTACTCTTAGAGTATCAGGCATGAGACAGTCATCAAAGCAACCTTTATTCCTGGAACAGGCAAGAAAAAGTTGCAGGCTTACACAGTCTCCTTCCCATCCAATATATCATCTGCTACAACACATTAGACACTTTTAAAAAATGGCGACTAGGCTGTTGGGCGAAAATAAACGTTCTAACACATATAATGGGCGTATGAAATTTCACCAAAAAAAAAAAAATGTCAAAAATGAGAGTAACAGAAAATAAAATGAACACGCATAAATGAAGAACGTGCAACAATCCACTATTTCAGCAAAATGCCTTTTTTTCCAAGCACCTACGAAATCAATGCAACAGATAAAAATTAAAAAATGTATATATAAAGTTAAAAACTTTTCAAGTGCCATTCCGTGTGGCATAAGCGATCATTTCTCTCCACAATTCCATCTTTAGACTTGATTATGAGATCCACCGGTGACTTTCTTCCTCGCCACACTGACAGCCCATCCAGTAACTTCTCTCTCTCTTCTTCCTTCAACTTTTCCAATTTTCCTCTTCTCAGGAAATGTCCTATAAATCTCGCTTGTCTGCCTCTGGTCTTTGCTATAATTTGCATAAACACTTAGCACCTAACCTTAACTCCAACCCTAACCCCCCCAACACTAACCCTATAACCTGAACCCTTACCCTAACTCAACCATATCTGGAGGACCAAAAAATATTTTTTAAAAAATCGAATGCAGATTAATCAAAAGCAATGTTTCTAAGTATCTCATTAGATTGGGAATAAATGATGGAAACTGACGCAGGTAAAGGCATGTACACTTGACACCTTCCAGACCAAGTGCCTAGTTAGAGTGTTCTGGGCAAATACCGCAAGTCATGACCTCATGTTAAGAGAGACAGACATGCTACCACTGTCAACAGCAAATGAAATGAGGTGGCACTGGATTGCTCACATTTTGAGACTGACAAATGAATCCTTATCAAGAACATCTTTAATGTGGATTCCACAGGGTAAAAAGAAGCAAGGGACAAGAAAAAGAGACACGGTGATGAATAGCAGAGAAAATGCTGGTAAACAGAAGACTGACATGGGAGGCAGCCAAGAAAATATCCAAGGACTGATAAGAGTGGAAATCTCTTGCTACTTGTGTCCTGGCCACTGAAGGGACAAAAGTAGAAATTATATTATCTGATGTAAAGGTAATTGTAATTCAAAAAGATATCTTTTAACCAAGCTGACAAAAATAGATGTAAGGCACTTTTTATTAGCAGACACATTACATTTCCATTGAAATACAAACATTTAAACAGGAATAACAACATGATCAGACCACAATAAAGAAAAAAAAGAAGACATCTTTAACATTTTTTACTTACAATAAACGTGTGTTTTATTTCATTATTTTTCTTAGGCAAAAATGAAATACGTGAAACTTTACTCATTTTTTTTTTTTATTTGCTTGATAAATTGTATGCCTTTTAACTACCAAAAAACACTTGGCAGTCTCTGTTATGTTAAAAATCATAATGGGTAGACTTCGAAAGAAAATAGAAGTCAATATGGTCCAAGCTGGTTTCAGGCAAGGAAGAGGATCAAGAGATCATATATTCAATCTAAGATTAATAATAGAGAAATGCAGAGAGTTTAATGTGAATCTATATTTATCCTTTATAGACTACTCAAAGGCATCTGATTGTGTACAACACCAGAAACATTGGGAAATAATGGAAAAAATGGGATTTCCAACACATTTGATACAATTAACATCACTGCTGTATCTAGACCAACAAGCAGCAGTAAGAATAAATGGTGAAACAACAACTTGGTTTGACATAAAACAAGGGGTCCGTCAGGAGTGCATATTGTCGCCTTATTTATTTAACTTGTATACTGAAAATATAATGAGGAATGTTAGAGAAGATGTAGACAAAGAATATTGCGATGCCATAACAATTGGAGGTTATGAAATACCAGAGATTAGATATGCTGATGACACAGTATTACTGTCCACAACACAAAAAGGAATGGAAAAACTAATTATGTCAGTCCATAAGAACAGCGAATAGCAGAACCTCTATCTTAATGCAAAGAAAACTAAATTGATGACAACTGACAAAACAAACAAGGCAGCTGAAATATATATCAATGAGGAAAAACTTGAAGAAGTGGAGAGTTATCTTGGATCACTACTAACTAATAATGGAGATACATGAGGGAAATTAAAAGGAGGACATCTTTCGCTCTTCAGAAAGTAAAACAAATAAAGAATCTGTGGAGAGGAGCAGACAGAACCACAAAAATAAGACTTTTAAGGGCATGCATCTTTCCCATTGCAACATATGCCTGTGAGACCTGGACACTTAACAAAACAGCTGAGAAACACTTAAATGCCTTTGAATGTAAATGCTACAGAAGAGTTCTCCAACTATTGTGGACACAAAAAAGAACAAATATATCTATACTACAAGAGCTTAATACTGAAGAAGGCTGGCTAGTAAAGAGGATTAAAGAGAGAAAACTTAAATATTTTGGACACATTAAACATCATGATAATCTAGAGAAAACCGTCGTGGAAGGGTACAAAATGGGAAAAAAGAAAGAGAGGATGAACAAGGCGAAGATGGGTGCAAGACATTCTTGACGATCTGCAAATGGATGCATCAGCAGCAGGCCATCTTGCTCACAACCGAGAGGCCTACAGGAGTGCTGTTTGGGAGGCAAAGTTCTGCAAGGGACATGCAAATGAATGAATGAATGAAGTCTCTGTACATTATGCTTATTTATTTATTTACAAGTATAACACATTTAAAAGAAGCATTGAAATTATCCTCAGAATATCTTTTATTTCAGCTTGTGCAACAAGTATATGGCAGTAGACATACATCATTTAGTGCATTATTAAGAAATTGATGGGGCAAGTGAATTCAGACTTTTTTTTAGTGAATATTTTTTATTATGACAAATATGAAACATAAAATCTGCCAACATTCACCAACAACAACCGCAACAGCAGCAACAACAACAACAATAACAACAACAACAACAAAAACAACAGAAAATCTAGCAAAATGAAATCCATTACAAAAGTGTGTAAAGACCAACACCTGTTGAGCAATATCTTTCACTGCTACTCAAATACTGGCAAAATTTAAGCATGTCAGTCATTTGTACGTCCCTTGCAGAATTTGGCCCTCCAAAACAGATCTTCTGTAGGCCTCTCGGTTGTAAGCAAGATGTCCTGCTGCTGATGCATACATTCACAGATCATCAACGATATCGTGTAGCCATCTTTGCCTTTCTCTTTCTTTTTCCCAATTATATACCCTTACAAGGCTGTCTTCTCTAAATTCTCATCATGTTTAATATGTCCAAAATTTTAAAGTTTTCTCTGTTTAATCTTCTTTACTAGCCAACCTTCTTCAATATTAAGTTCTTGTAGTATGGATATATTTGTTCTTTTTTGTGTCCATGATATTTGAAGAACTCTTCTGTTGCATTTGCATTCAAAGGCATTTATGCGTTTCTCAGCTGTTTTGTTAAGTGTCCAGGTCTCACAGGCATATGTTGCGATGGGAAAGATGCATGCACTTAAAAATCTATTTTTGTAGCTCCGTCTGTTCCTCTCCACAGCTTCTTTAGTTATTTTTTGAAGAGTGATAGATGTCCTCCTAATTTCCCTATCTCCAGTACTAGTTAGTAATGATCCAAAATATTCAAAACTCTCCACCTCTTAAAATTTTTCCTCACTGAAAAATAGATTTAGATAACAGAATCTATGCATGTCCAAGTTTGCACAATTTCATGGTGCCATTATCCAAATACAAATTCACAGCTTCTAAATTTCAAAGTACATTCCATGACATTATAACCTCTCTAGTGTTATTATGAGTACAGTCTTTTGATTGCTAAAATAACTGTGTCCTGTTATAATGACCACAATCTACTGCTAGTTCCCAGGAGACCAACTGTGTACACTTATCCTGACATAGACTTTTACTGAAAGGTAACATGAAATATGATTGTTTAAAAAAAGTGGTCTACTACTGTAATTTACAATCATTGAGCAATGAACACTGACAGTTATAACTGATAGTTACAGAGTATCATGTTTTTTTGCAAGAAAGAATTATCGGGAAACAAATCCTGTAAAGGAAAAAAAAGGGAACACAGAATTCAGAAATCTACTACAAGTTCGGGGCTACAATAGGCTGATCCAGATGGTGTAAAGATGGGGACACGGAGATCACCTTTTGGATAAATGAAACCAACGAATCCAGGACATGACAAGCCCGTGGGTCTCTACAAAAATGGTCATCAGAATATGCTAAGAAATCAGAGCTAGCAGACTACAGTTGGCAGGGAGTGGACATCCTTGACATACATATTAGATTTCTCATTTCAAAATCAAAGTGCTGGCATGGAACAATCTCCAAAATCATTATATCAGTTTTCTTTCTGTGGACAACCCTTACAGAGAAAATAAATACCAACATGAGAAGCAAAGAAAAAGAAAATCATAGCCACAGTGAAAGATCAGCAAGGATGGACTCAGTATACATTCTTCAAGTCTACATTTATGGGGGGGGGAGGCTTCAAACAGAACAAACAATTGGGAAAAAAACCCCAACTCAATCTTAATATGGTGGTCTGACAAAAAACTCGGCATCCAGTAGTACTTTGGTATGCAATATACAACTGTAAACCTGGTAAGTGTAGGGATGTTGTTACATGACATCCTGGGAGAAGTCTGAAACAGTGAATGACCTTATCATTTGAAAAAAGGTAGATACAGATGTATGGTGCAGTTTTACAAAGTGAGGGAGAGAGTGAGTAGTTCTCTCCCTCACTTTGTAAAACTGCACCATACATCTCTATCTACATTTTTGTATTTAAACCAGTTTTACTGCAGTCGCCATCCCTTTTACCTTGTCATATGGACTAGCAGATCAGACCTGTATTTGGTTGCTGAGAGACCTCACCATTTCATTCTAATGCAATTTCTGGAAGCTGAAGATCAACCTTTATCTGTTCAGACAGTCTATGTCTGTTCATGTATAACCAAAGTATGAGGGCTGACCTGGAGTCATTGTTAACACTACACCACAGAGTTTCTGCTAGAAAAATAATCATAGTTATGTCCCTTACAAGCCATGCCAGATTAGCTTGCTATTGATACATCTTATATCCTTCTTGTATCATCAGGTGTTGTATGGGGTCACAGTGTGAGTCTCACCAAGAGTCTATTCTCTGCAAGCTTCTCATTCTCATTAAGGGATGCAATGCCAGTCATCTTAGCCTCTCTTGTCAGAAGATCGTCCTCTTTTTATTTGATGGCTTGGTTTGTGATTCACTGATCATTTCTTCTTATCACATGGTCTACATATGCTGTCCAGTTTGCTTTCTACTTCTTTGGTTGTTTTCCAGTTTTCACATGCCATACGTAGGGGTATTACATTTGAGCTGAATATCTTAATCTTTGTTCTTGTGCTTAAGAGTTCTGATTTCAATATTTTCTTAAGATTCTTAAAGACCAATGTTAACTTTCCTATTCTGGTTTTAATTCTTTCCATCTGTCACATTCTTTTAACTTCCTAGATATAGAAAATGATCTATTTCTTCTACTGTTGTTCCTTCCAAGTGCACTTTCTCTTCTAGTGTGATTGGGTTCTTCATTATTCTTTGTCTTTGTTGTTGTTGATCTCAAGTCCTATTTTGCTAGCCACTGAGTCCAGGGCATCATTTCCACTAATAAGCTCTATAATCAAAGTCCTCTAGCTGAGTCCCAACACCCAATCACTGCCCATGTTACCAGTACAGCATTTTTTCATTATAATATCCATGGCAACTCCATTTAGCAAAGGGAGATAGAATGCATCCTTGTTTCATGCCTGTTTCAATCTGGAACTATTCACTCAATCCCTCTTCTGTGCTAACTGTGCAAACATGTCTCTTATGATGATGATGATTTTTGTTGGTATTTCATGCTGTCTCAGAATGTTGCACACTGAATCTTCATTTCACATTAATTTTTAAAAGTCCATGAAGTTCAAGACGGACAGTTTTTGTTTTTCAATATGTTCCTCCAGTATAATTCTTTGAGTGAACATTTGATCAATACATGTTCATCCTTGTCTAGACCCTGCTTGCTCATCTCACAGTGCAGTATCCACCACCTCTTTGTTTCTATTCATAGTGATTTTATAGAACACTTTTGAGGCATCTGATAGAACAGTCTCCCTTGTCCAATTATTACAATTACTGTTCAATTTTAATGTTAATACCTTTTTTCCCCTCCTTCCAGATTTTATGAAATCTCTGTAGGTAGCCTAAGTATGCTATCAACTGCTTAGCTGTTTTGTCATCATCTCCTGTGACCTTGTTGTTTGCCATAAACTTCAGTGCTGCTTCTACTACACTCATGATGTTTTTTTATCTGAACTCTTTGAACAGTTCTTTGATTTTGTTGTGCTGGTCAGCCAGAGATCAAATATGACTAGACCTAAAAGGGTTACTGCTAGTAAAACCACACATACCGTCTTCATTCTTAGCAGTAGCCTGGCAAATACTAAGCTCAAAATAAGCCCTGATGGTGGCCAAATCATGAAAGAAGAAAATCCAGTATACCTTGATGTGAACAAGTTAAATGGAAAAGTAAACTTCAGAATAGTGACCGTAGGTTGAGGGGGGAGGGGGCTTGTTTAAGGAGGGATTATTATGAAATGTGTTTTATACATAATTTTTAGTGATGAGTGGCAAGTTTCGGAAGCCCCATGTGCCCTGGGCACTTAAGGTTCAGAGAGAGAGTGGCAAGTTTACATCATGTTAGAGCCCCCGACACAGGATTAGTTAATTTCTGTTCAATTTCAATTAATTTTTTTCAACAGTCAAAGTTTGCCCAACATCACTGGTTTCAGGTCACTGCTTACATACATTTGCTGATCTAAGCTTGTGTGTCACATATCACTGGGTAATGCTCATAAAAAAGGTTGGGAACCATTGTTTTAAGAAGTTTATAGCAGAAAAAAAAAATCTGAAAAAAACTTACTCTAGTGACTTGCAAGTACATTTTGGGAGCTAACAAAACAACACTCAGATAAATGTACACAAGATATGTTAGATCTATAATAAATTACAGCCTTCCCCCTTCAGGTCACAAAATCAAGGACCTCTCATACACAAGTAGACAAAATCCAGAACCTAGAGCTTCACTTCATTTGTAGGAGGAATGAGATCAACACCCATAGCTGCACATCAGACTAACACAAATGCAGAGCTGATAGATACACAAAGAGAAAAGTCAACCACCGAAGCAGCGGACAAATATAAACATGTGCCCTGGACCATTCTAACAGAACAGTTGTAGCTAAATGGAAGCATAATAACAGACTAAATTTAGAACTCACAGCTGAACAACTAAACACAAGACAGTCCCAGAAGAAAGAGAAGAACTTACAAAAATACCAGACATCCCACCAAACATCATCTACACAGTTTCCTAAATTAACACCAGAGTCAGGAACAAACTGGTGAGATCTCAATATCTTAATGCTGTGTACACTGGAGACTAACAATCCTATTTCAGGACTGGATCCAGGCATACACTTTTACAGGTCTACTTTCAAGGAAACAGAGTGTAAAAATAGAATGTCATGGGACATAATAATACTGTAATGTTCCTCTGATGACTTGAAGGAGTTGTGTTGTTCTACTCTCTACAGTAGAGAGTTTCCTGCATACTAGGTAATTTACTTAAAGCAAGCACCAGGGGTGCTGGAACTGGTTAGACACAACTGTAAATAAGCTGATGCTATTTGTTGATGATGATGATGATGATGATATTTATTCATATAGCAACAAATAAAAATGCAACATATTTGTGTGAACTTGAAAATACTGAAACATTTTATGATCAAATTTGTCTGGAAAAATGCTCATTTACCAAAGCTCTTACATTTATTGGACAAAGAATAACTTCACTGAAGAACAGGACATAACAAGTAAGTTTTTAAAAAAAAGCCACTGATTTTCATAATTTACAAATAAAAAAAAAAACAACTCATAATTTTGTAAAAATGTGTGATCCTTTAAGTGTATAGCATATAACGGTAATGGCAGGTCACAGCTTCACTTAACCATGTATATATAATGTTTACAAATTATGTACATATCTAATCAATTTTGCTGTTTACAGTCATTAACAAGAAGACTACAATCTAAAAATTAATTATTTTTTAACATAACACTTTACAGAGCACCACATTATCATAAACAAACCATTATAAACCAGCCTCTTAGCTACAGAAAAATGTAACCACACCTCTGGTACAGATGATAGTATTGTCTCAGCTCTAGCACAGATGATAGTTTTATCTCAGCTCTAGCACAGATGATAGTTTTATTTCAGCTCTAGCACAGGTGATAGTTTTATCTCAGCTATATCACAGATGATAGCATTATCTCAGCTCTAGCACAGGTGATAGTTTTATTTCAGCTCTAGTGCAGATGATAGTTTTATCTCAGCTCTAGCACAGATGACTAGTTTTATTTCAGCTCTAGTGCAGATGATAGTTTTATCTCACTCTAGCACAGATGACTCTACTGCATACTTAATTTCAGTCACTCTCTTGGCAGTTTAATCAATGTGATGCTTCTAGAACCACTCTGTGCCCAATAAAACAGCTGCATTATAAGTTGAACCACGTCTTGAACTATCATCAATATACAAAGTTGTCCAGCTTAATTATACCCTACTACAGCTAATACTGAGCAGAATGGGAAATGCTTTACAATATAATACACTAATATGATTTAACACATTAAATTGGCTATCGCAGTTATTTGCCTAAAGCACTGCGAGCAGCTGCTATCAGTGGTCTCAAAGACGACAGTGGCATGGCTTTATTTAGCAAAGAATGTTCTAACAGTTGGTGAGCACTAGCCCTGATATCAATGTCCGCTTCCAAACATTTGTGGATGAAATCCCTGAGTTCTGCCGACAACTTATGTTCATCTTTTATGTCTGGCTTGCCCTGGAAGTACACAGATAAAGATGCTGAAAAAATGTGCAATGGACTACCAAAGTAGTTCCTGGTATTCTATCTGATTTTCTGAGATGTTCGATTGCTACATTACTCATCATGTTACTAATAAAAAGATAAGCTAGCATATATTTCATGTCCACAAAGATTAGCATACCTGTCATATCTATAGCAAACAAGAAAAGCTAGCATATGTGTCATGTCTACAGCAAACAAGAAAAGCTAGCATATGTTATGTCTATAGCAAACAAGAAAAATTGGCACATATGCCATGTTTGCAATAGATTTTGTCAAAAACTTTACAAAATGTGCAAAGACATATAATTAAAGGTACAGGTAGAGTATGGAGAGGATTGTATGAGTTCTACTCAAGTTTATGAGTGGTATAAAAGTTTTTAAAATGGCAGTGAAAGTGTTAAGAGTGATGAATGGTCTAGGAGGCCTGCAATCAGCAAAACTGAAGAAAACATCAAACCTTTCCATGCATTTATACTGCAAAATTGTTGAATAAATGAGCTATCCATTAGTTTTAGTTCAATTCAGTATATTCATATGGACGATTTGGGCATGAGACATGTCTCATCTAAATTTGTGTCAAAAGTGCTCTCAGCTGACCAGAGCCCAAACCTGTTTGAATCTGTCGAAAATGATGAAAACTTTATAAGAACAATCATAACTGGTGATGATTCTTGGGTTTACAAGTATGACCATGAAACTAGGGCCTAGTCTTGGAAGTGGAAGATCCTGTCTTCCAGACCCAAAAGCATGACATAACAGCAGCAATTTCAAGACCATGCTGACTGTTTTTTTCAATTACAGTGAAATTGTGCATCATGAATATGCTCTATCAAGTTGGACAATCAACAAGGAATACCACTATGAAGTTCTGTGGCATTTGTGGGACGCAGTTTTAAAAGGCCGACATTGCATGAGAGCAGTGAGTGGCAACTCCACCATGACAACACACCTGCCCATGTGTCTCAACCTATGCAGCAGTTTCTTGTTAAGCATTGCATTTCACAGGTCCAACAACCACCATATTCACCCAATATCGTTCCCTTGACTTTTTTCCTATTCTAAAAAAAAACAAAAAAAAAACTTGAAAGGGAAAAGATTTGGGGATGTTGAGGAGACACAACCGAATGCAATGAGGCAACTTTACTCCATGTCAGAAGATGCCTGCAAAAAATGCTTCAGACAGTGGAAACAGTGCTGGAATAAGTGTGTTGCTATGGATGGGAGATGACTAAATTATAGATCACTAACTATAATACATTTTTTTTTAATAAGTCCAGTCTTGATACTTTTTGATCACACTTCATACATTATGTTTATTACAAAAGCTATCACATATGAGGTGTAGTTAACAAATGCTGGAACTGAATTTCCTGCAATCAAACAAAGAATAGTTATGACACTGGTCACTAGAATCATGACCCCCCCCCCCCCCTCCAACGTATGAATGACCAGTGTGCTGAAAATAGCCGATATGTGTGCAACACAAGTTTTTTTTTTTTTTAAACACTTGTTTAGCACTCTCTGTAACATGGTGGATTTCTGTGAGCTCTATCAAATTCAGGTTCAAGTTAGTAAAAGTGGCTACAGAATGCTATCAAATGTTAAAGATGGCTTTTGGGGAGCAGGCTATGAGTTGTTCCAAGACATTTGAGTGGTTTTCCTCACTTAAAGGGGGCAGAACATCAACTGATGATGATGAGCGCTCAGGTCAACCAGTGTTCAGATCAACGCCAGAAATGACTGAGAGAGTGCGTCAAATTATCTACAAATACCTCTGTCAAACCACTGATGAAGTCGCTGCACGAGTGGGAATCAGTCATGGAAGCTGTCATAGAATTGTAATAAGGATTTGATGATGCGGTGCATCACATCAAAATTTATGCTCACACTTCTGATCACTAACCAAATGACTTGATGTTTGCTGTGACCTCAAAATGCACTGCTGCTAGTGACCCCAGCTTTCTTTCAAATATCATTATGGGTGATGAAACCCTGGTCTACATCTACAACACAGAAACCAAATGACATTGCAGCCAATGGAAAAGTCTACAATCACCTTGATCAAAGAAAGAGAGACAAGTCAAGAGCAACATCAATTATATGCTAATTTGTTTTTTGATACCAAGGGAACTGTTCACAAGGTATTTGTTCCCCCTGGTCAAACAGTTAATTCCTCTTTTTGAGATGTTTAGACGAGAATGTGAGAAGAAAGCAACCTGACAAATGGTGGAACAAGACATGGCTTCTCCATCATGACAATGTCGCAGCCAAAGCTGCCCTTGAGAGACTACGTTTTTTTTTTCCCAATACCAACATGACTCTGGTGTCCCATCCTTCCTACTCACCAGACTTTGCACACTGCGACTTTTTTTTGTGTCCAAAACTGAAAATATAGCCAAAAGGGTGAACATTTCAGACAGAGGAGAAAATTTAAGCAGTCACAAGATGTTCTCAACACATTTGGAGAAAATGACTTCCAGGGTTGCACCTGAAATAAGCAGCATCACTGGGATCATTGCCAAGATTCAGAAGGGGACTACTTTGAGGGTGGTGTTTAAGGTACACCTTTCACTCTTCAGTACCAGTATGTTTTGGGTCTGCCTCATACATCATGTTTATAATCATAATGGAAAGCTATCACATACATCATGTTTATAATGATAAGAAAACTATCACATACATTATGCTTATAATGATAAGAAAAGCTAGCACATACTACTTGTTTATAACAATAAGCTAACTTCTGTTGTGCCTATAACAAGAAAGCTAGACCACAAGTCATGTGCGTAATAATAATCGAAGATAAAACATGTCATGTTCATAACAAGAGAATATAGCATGAATGTGATGACTATAACATCAGATAGTACACATGCCATATTTGTAATTGTATATGTTTATGTAGCTGGCATACAGTTTTCATGTTTATATAGTTGGCGTACAGTGTACATGTTTATGTAGCTGGCGTACAGTGTATATGTTTATGTAGCTGGCATACAGTGTATATGTTTATGTAGCTGGCATACAGTCCATATGTTTATGTAGCTGACATACAGTGTAAATGTTTATGTAGCTGACATACAGTGTACATGTTTATGCAGCTGGCATAGAGTGTTCATGTAGCTGGCAAACACTGTCTTTGTTTATGTAACTGGCAAACACTGTCTTTGTTTATGTAACTGGCAAACACTGTCTTTGTTTATGTAACTGGCAAACACTGTCTTTATGTAACTGGCAAACACTGTCTTTGTTCATGTAACTGGCAAACACTGTCTTTGTTTATGTAACTGGCACAGTGAGCATGCTTTCCCTGGTTAGGTTGAGGTTACACTGTAAAAACATGGAAGCACCTTGGTTGCTATATGGTAAATAGCTTTCAAAGGAGTTTCATTCAAATATGGTGGCTCTCCTTCCAGCATTTCAATAATCATAATACCAAGACTCCAAATATCAACTTTGTTGTCATATTTTTTTCTGTGAAAACAAAGAAATATAATCTTACCACAAATTATGACAATCATAATGCTACTACAAATATGACATGACAATGTGACTACAAACACAACAACACAGTATGTCAACATAAAATATGACAAAGCAGAAGAATGTTTTTATAATATGTGGCAATTTGGAATGTTTGCATAAAATATGACAAAAGAGAATTTCTTTTCAGAAAGCACTGAACAGAAGTTCTTATTCAAGGAATTAATTAAGAAATATTTTACAACAAACTAATTTTGCGCAGAAATTATTTTACACCAATTCATTATCAGTCATGCAAAGAAGACAACATATAACATATACGATTCTGGTATAGCCTCATACAAGAATCAATGATAACATATAAGACTCTGGTTTAGTCTCATACAAGAATCAATGATAACATATAAGACTTTGGTATGGCCTCATATAAAACTTTGGTGTAGAGAGTCAATGATAACATATAAAACTTTGGTATGGCCTCATATAAAACTTTGGTATAGAGAATCAATGATAACATATAAGACTTTAGTATGGCCTTATACAAGAATCAATGATAACATATAATACTTTGGTACTGTCTCATACAAGAATCAATGATATTACTGACAGCTACCAAAATGATCCTATTAATGTTAAAAACCCCCTTCAAGACCACTCCTTGACATGGAGAAGGGGTTTAAGCACAGCCTTTATAAAAACATGGTGCTTGCTCTCTGAAAACTAACCAGGCAAGAGCAGTACTAAACCCCCTGCCAAAAAAAGGGTCCATCCTGTGCTACTGGAGGTCCTTTTGCTTTGTTATGTGGACCTGGAGACATAAGAGTTGAGCTACTGGCCAGAAAATACAACAAGAGCAACCCACCACAAAAACAACTTAAAATAATCCAATGAAATGCTGAAAGTGTTAACAGTATTAGATATGGCTATAGTTAAAAAAGAGGACATTGTTAAGAGAGGCCAGTTAAGTGGGCATAACATTCCTTGATGAGACTGAAAAAACTCGCCAAAGACAGGAAATCTTGGCCAACTACCATGCGGGCCCTATGTGATGTTTAGCGGCAAAAAAAGTGAAACTAGAGAACATGCTATTCAGGTAAGTAAATAATGCATACAGGAGACACCTAACCAAAGATACAGCCTTTAAAATCAGAGGCTACCAATGTTTCGGATCTGATCTGATCAACAAGACAGAAGAAAAGAGGAGCACTCACACTTGTTAAGAATAACATAAGAGTGTCAGGTGGGAGTGTACATGGAAGGGGACGAATAACAGATGATTCATCTAAAAACCAGTAATACAGACTTCCACCTCCCTAACTATTACTGCTCTAATGACTGTCCATTTGCTCTGGTAACAACCCCACATAAAGAGAGACTGGCAGCCTGTGGAGATCTTACAGCCATTCCCAGAACTGGAGCTATGACCACAAAGACAAGAAGGAGGAATTTGTGAGCTGGCAAGATGATGATAGACTTCTCTTTATAAACTTTCCACTGGATTCCCCAACAAATTTACTCAAGGGCTTCACATACCACCCTGACCAGGTCTAGTATTCCATTCCCCAGTGGAACACTACATGAGAAGTTGGAAAACAAGTTGATATAGAAACTATTGACCAGTCTTCCCGACATAGAAAATGAATTCATTATCACTAGTAGCACTCTTCCCAAGATGGATCTATAAAAGAAAAAAGCAAACTGGACAATATACAGACATTGTACAAATCTCTGGTAGGATCTTCAAATGAAGGTAGAGATATTAACAGCACAGTGAAGGAATTCAATCTTTGCATTCTTCAGGCCACCCATGAAACCATTTCCAGAGGAGCTTTAGTGACCTTGGACAACTGCACGATGACACGGAAACAGCCTGAATGTGAGCAGAAAACAGACAGTGCCAAGAACACCACAATAACTACCAACATGATAAGGCTAAATTTCAGAGGGCCAAGGGAAAAGCTGGAAAGAGAAAACTAAACTCTGAAAAGGATGGAAGGAAACTGTGGAAGTTGCTCAAGCAATTGTCAGCTGCGCAGAGCCGTGCCAAGCTGCACAGCGCAGTGTGCTACTATTGTGCATGCCAACCGTTCTTTTGGCGAAAAAACGCTCTCGAGTTCCGTGCGTGGGGAGACAGGCTTTCGCTCCATTCCTGGACAGCGAGAGTTAAAGTGTTTTGATGCAGAAGCAAGCGGTTTGTCCATCGAGCGAAGCATGTAAATGGCTAGCCAGCCAGGTTCGTGCTAATGGTGTACTACAGTTTTGTTGACCAATGGTCTCGAAATTGGCCCATCTCTCGCAAAGAGTATCGGGTCTGCAGTATGTAATGTGCATTTGTTGTGGGTGGTCGGGTTTTCTTCTTGTTCGCTAGAGCAGAGAGAGCTGCCAGCCACCCCCGCCAGTTAAAGGAACTGAAATGCTGCCGGGGTAGAAAGGGATCCGCTTTGAGCAGAGCGCTGTCTCCCTTGCCCTGCGTTGGTCTGTCGGCAGATAAAGTTCGGTGAAGAAAGCTATCTGGTTGATCCTGCCAGTAGTCATATGCTTGTCTCAAAGATTAAGCCATGCATTCCTCCCGGTCAAGGAAGAAACTGCGGAAAAGAAATAAGGGTTGCTGTGCAGCGCCAATGTGAAAAGGTGAAGGAAAGGATAAAGTGAAGTTTAATCGGTATGTCCAGTAGTATCGCTGAGAGAGCTACACATACCATGGCGCCTCTGCTCTAGAGGCCGGCCACGTCTGAAATACACCTACACTGGTGAAATATGCCTAAACCCGCACACACCAGGGGTGAAACTTGATGGCTAAGGATGTCATGCCACCTCCGCTCTAGAGGTAGGTCATGCCCGATATACACCCATACTGGTGAAATATGCCTAAACCGGCTCACACCAGGGGTGAAACTTGAAGGCTACGCATGTCACAGTACCTCTGCTCTAGAGGTCGGTCACATCCCAAACACACCCATACTGGGATAATATGCCTAAACCAGCTCAACTCAGGGGTGGAAGTCACTAGTGGCGAGGATTCGTCCTCCTGGACAAAAGCTTCATCCTGGTCACAACTAGGAAGGGTAGCGGCCATGACCACAAAATGCTGAAGTCGGAGACACTGGACCAGGGCAGTTTAGATAGGCAACCACCTCTCACCCAGCAGGGATGTATGTGTATCTTAATCACAATGAGGTTTTCTGGTGAGAAAGTCCAATTTTGGACTGGATGGGCAACCACCTCTCACTCAGCAGTGATACATGGATATCTCAAAACACGCTGAGGTTTTCCAGTGAGAAAGTCCAACTCTGGCTTGGGTGGGCTACCACCTCTCACCCAGCGGGGGTATACTGATATCCAAAACACATCGAGGTCTTCCAGTGAGAAAGTCCAACTCTAGACTAAACTGGTGCAACGAAAACCACGATGTCATGCAATCCCGCTTCTGAGACCCACCAAGAATACAGGCTCAAGCCCTGCGATACTCTGAACCTGTTGTGGTCCTCTCAGGGATCTCGTGTGGTCCTTTAGGGGACCTCACGAGGGACCACAGTACTCAACGAGGACCAAAGGCATAAATTCAGTAGGATCACAGGGTGGTCTTGGTGGTAGAAGTGAACAAAGAAGAAGCTCAAGCAATTAAATGATGATAGCATTGGAAGAAGTACAAAAGTAACACTAACAGATGATAGTAAAACCATTAAGCAGGTAGCAGATCACTATATTTAAGAGTAATGTTCTAAGTGTATTACTCTATGGAAGTGAATGCTGGAAAATCACCAAAACCATAGAAAACAAGTTGAATTCTTTCCAGACTAAATGTTTACGAAGAATTAGAAAAATATTTTGGCCAAACACCGTAAGAAATAACATCTTGTTGGCAGAAATGCAGATGAAGCCACCGACAGCAATTATTGAAGAAAGACGCTGGCAATGGTTGGGACATGTGCTCTGAATGACTGACAATTCACTACCAAAAACAGCACTAAGATGGACACCACAGGGGAACAGAAGTAAGGGTAGACCAAAAGAGACATGGAGAAGAACAACAGAAAGGATGTTGAGCAATAGAGGGCTCACCTAGGCAAAAGCAGAAAAAAAGGCGAAGGACAGGCATTTGTGGAAAAGCCTTGCGGAAGCCCCATGTGCCCTGGGCACTTAAGGTTCAGAGAGAGAGAGATCACTTTGCTTAGATGTCTGCATAGGACTGTAAACACTGATTTCCATCTAGAAAACAGCATGAAGTGTACACTGACCAGCAGAAAGAAGATAAACAAGGCAGAACAAAATCAGAAGCTTTAGATGTACCAGTCACACACAATAAGTTAGAACTTGCAAAATGCAAACAAAGAAATTACCAGAATCAGAAGTGTCCAATAAATGATAAAAAACCTACATATGGCAGCAATAAAAAAACTGCTGGATATTTTCAATACATTTTGGACCACAGGTAAGTTACCTCAAATCTGGAATGAAGCAAATGTGGCACTGCTGATAAATCCAGAGAAAAAAAAAACAGCCTCCAACTATGGGCAAATCAGTCTTGCCAACTGCCTCTGCAAAATGATGGAATGCAATCACTGATGTAAGACTTAAATGATACACAGAAATCAAAAACCTCACTCCGCAATAAGCAGGTTTTGGGCAGTACTGCAATACAAAATATAAAGTGACCCGTATCTCTTCCATGATATCTAGGGTGCATTCCAAGACAAAAACCTTGTACTAGCAGCATGGGCAGACCTGAGAAAAGCTTTTGGTTATGGAAACAAAGTCTGCTACAAAAGCAGAGAAACTGCAATGTGAGCAGAAGACAATGCAACTGAACAAAATCCTGTTTACACAATACAAGAAATGCAAAATATGAATGAAAACTCCTTATCACTTTTCAACATAGTCCCCAGCACATTCAATGCAGGTCTGTTGCTGCTTCACTATTATCACTAATGCTTGGATTCCTTGTCTGACTGACACTGTGGCCAACTCTGCATGCCCCTTTCCAACATGCCCGTAACAAACTTTTCCTCACCTACCACCTCCCTGATGAGTCCAAAAACATGATAATCACATGGTATGAGGTCGAGTGAATATTCTGGACGTGCAAGACACTCCAAAATTCATTATACAGGGTGTCTGCAAAGTTGGTGTGCACTAGCCCAGTATCGATTCCGGTATCGTAGTGATATCTTAGTGGCTGTGGTATCTAGCTACATCTACCTGCTGTGACTGGAGTTGCCAATTAAGCGTGCTGATAAAAAATGTTATGTAATATAAGCTAACTGGACACGTATCTTATAAAAAAATGTTGAAAGTGGTGTCCTTGTGCCTCTGTGCACATTAATTTGATTCGCAAAAAATTTTATTAGTTCTGCTTGTGAAATGTTTCTTATGTAGGCAGGTACTGCAGTTTTTAATTCATTCTGCTTGCATCGGTAATTTTGATAAACTTCAGACTTATCTGCTCCCACAGATAAAACTCTGGTGGATTTAGATCCAGTGAGCAAGGAGGCCATAATTTTTTAGAGATGACATGATCTCTGAAAATCTTGTTCAGAAGTTTCACAGAATTTTTAGTTGTGTGTGCAGTAGCACCATCTTGTTGAAACCATGAGTATGCAATCTCATCTTGCTCAAGCAGGCTGATGAAATCGTGGAGTATTGAACAATAATGTTCAGATTGTCCCTTCAAAGAATACAGGGCCAACAACACACCGTCTGGATATCACAATCCATACTCCAACTTTCTGGTCATGCACAGCATGAAAATTCTCAGATGACCACAAGCGTGTATTTTGTGTGTTAACATAACCTGAGAGGTGAAACCAGGCCTCATCTGTTAAAAAAATGGTGACATCAAGAATATCAGCAGTTTTAGTTTGAATGAAATAAACCATTCACAGTAACAGAGTCGTTTTTCATGATCTGCTGGCAGCAAATGTTGGACTGCAATTACTTTATATGGGAAGAGTTTCACGTTTTCTCTGACCACTTTATGCACTGTTGCAAGCCCAATATCTTCCTGTTGTGCCAACTTACACAAAGAATTTGATGGACTTTGAAGCATAGAGTCAGAAATGTTTGATAACTTCTTGTTAAGTTTAGATGGTCTCCCCTATGGTGTGCGTCTGACACTGAGTCTGTTTCAGGAAAGTTCTCAATAAGTTTATGAGCAGCAGTGTGATGATATACGGATGTTCCTGGGAAGTTTTCATCAAAATGGTCCTGCACTAAATCAGTGTAAGTATTGATTTCTAGAAAAATGTGCTCAACAAGAAAAATATGTTCCCCCAGTGAAAGAAATGGAGTGAATAAACTGATTTAAACAATTTGCCATCATGCACTTCAAATGCTGCTTAACAACTTAATACAGTGAATGTTACACAACAGCAAACTTCAACACACTAATGTATGCAGGTAGATCTAGATACCATAGCCACTAAATTATCAATACAATACTGGAATCAATAGTGGGCTAGTGCACACTGACTTTGCGAATGCATATATAAATATATAAAAAAATATATATATAAATATATATATATATATTTATACATAATATACAAACCTGAAGACACACATTAAGTCAAAAAGCCTCAAGACATACACAGAATAAGTCCACTAATCAGAAGACACAAAAGTCCACTAACCTGAAGACACAAAAGTCCACTAACCTGAAGACACAATCCACTAATCAGAAGACATAAAAGTCCACTAACCTGAAGACACAAGTCCACTAACCTGAAGACACAATTCTACTAACCTGAAGACACAAAAGTCCATTAACCCGAACACACAAAAGTCCATTAACCCGAACACACACAAGCCCACTAAGACACAAAAACCCACTAACCTGAAGACAAAAGTCCACTAACCTGAAGACACACAAGTCCACTAACCTGAAGACATAAAAGTCCACTAACCTGAAGACACAAGCCCACAAAACAGAAGAGACACAAGTCCACTAACTGAAGACACAAGCCCACAAAACAGAAGAGACACAAGTCCACTAAACTGAAGACACAAGCCCACAAAACAGAAGAGACACAAGTCCACTAACATGAAGACACAAGCCCACAAAACAGAAGAGACACAAGTCCACTAACCTGAAGATATATGCAAGTTCATTAACAAGATCTCCCTCACCCTAAAAAGAGAAAATGAATCTGAAGACATACACACCAAAAGTCTACTAACCTAGAAACAACTTCAGGGGCCATCCAGTAAGGAGTACCCACCATTGTGTCTCTCTTGCCTTTTTCTGCACTGAGCTGAGCACAGAAACCAAAGTCTGTCAACTTGACAGCTCCAATCATTCCCAGGAGAACATTGTCACTCTTGATGTCCCTATGGATGATATTCCTACTGTGAAGAAACTCAAGTGCTTTTAGGCATTCACGGCATACAGCAGCAATCTGCCCTTCTTTCATGATTGTTTCTGTGACCACATCAGTCAGAGCTCCACCATCTAAATACTAGGACAAAGCATGAAGGTCAGAATTTCATTATTTATGTATTGACAAATATACTGTTAAAAAAAAAGAAACGCAACATCTGAAACGTTCATTTGGACATCAACTTCATGTGCTAACCTGAATTGTACTCAGCAGATGATTCACAAGCACAGAAAAGTGACACTAGTCAAAACAGCATTTTTGACAATAACTCATGACAGGTTCATGAGAATCCTGTGAAACTTCTTATCTTATATCCTTCCCGTGCTGTTAAATGTTACATAGGGCTCACAAAGTAGTTTGGCAATTTTTCCTGTCTTCGGCGAGTCTTTCATCAAGGGATTTTATCCTTGTTAATTTGGCCTCTCTTAACAATGACCTCTTCAGAGTTTCATGCGGTCTGCCTCTTTTTCTTTGGCCTGTTGTGTTCCACTTGATAGCTTGTTTTGGGATTCTCTGTTTCTTTTCATCACATGACCGATATATGTCCATCTCCTTTTCCTGATCACACATGAGACTGGTTGTTGTTCAGTCATCTGCCTTATCTCTGCATTATTCTTAAATTCGTTCCACTTGATGCCAAGTATTTTCCTTAGGCATTTGTTTTCAAAAGAGTCTAATTTCTTGTCTATTTCTTTAGTTGTTTTCCAGCTTTCGCATGCATAAATGAGGGTGGATATTACATTTGAATTGAATAGTCTTAACTTGGTTTTTGTGCTTATAACTTGTGAATTCCATATGTTCTCAAGGTTCTTGAAGATCGATGCTGCTTTTGCAATTCTGATTCTAACTTCCTTTCTAGTGTCACCATCCTGGTCTATGTAGCTGCCAAGGTATGCAAATTGATTGACTTCTTCAATATCTGTCCCTTCTATGTGTATTGTTCCATTTTGATTAAGGGGAATTTTCATTATTTTTGTTTTGTCCTTGTTAATTTCAAGTCCTATTTTGCTAGCCAGTGAAGACAGGCTATCTGTTTTTTCTTGCATGGAATTCACATTGTTACTGATAAGAGTTATGTCATCAGCAAAATCAAGATCTTCAGGTTGGGTCCCATGTAGCCAGTCAATACCTGTGTTGCCTATGCAGCATTTTTTCATTATGAAGTCTACTGTAATCCCAAAAAGTAAAGGAGACAGTATACATCCTTGTTTCACATCTGTTTCAATCTGGAACCCTTCACTCATCCCTTCTTCTGTCTTGACTGCACAAATATATCCATTGTAAAATTCCTTAATAATGTTGACAATTTTAGATGGTATTCCATATAGACTTAAAATTCTCCATAATGAATCTCTGTGTACGATATCAAATGCCTTTTTAAAGTCTATGAAGTTCAGTATTAATGGTTTCTGCTTTTCAATATGCTCTTCAAGTATTATTTTAGAGTAAAGATCTGGTCGAGACAGCTTCTCCCTTTTGAAATCCTGCTTGTTCTTCTCTCATTGCAGTATCCACTATATCCTTAAGTCTATTCAAAATGACCTTGCAAAATATTTTTTGACACAATTGATATTAAGGTTACTCCTCTCCAATTGTTACAGTCACTAAGACTGCCTTTTTTTTTAGGTATTTTCACACTGATTCTTTTTTTCCATTTAGAAGGGACTTTTTCTTCTTTCCAAATCTTGTTAAACATTCTTTGTAGTTGTCTCATGTTGTCACTATTGATAGCTTTTAGCATTTCAGGTGTTATTTCATCTTCACCTGCAGCTTTGTTGTTAGCCATTAAATTCACTGCTGTTTCAATTTCATGCAATTTAATTTCATCTAGGCTGACATTTAGTTGTGGGGCTGGTGAGTCAGTTTCAAGGTTTAACAACTCTTTTGGATGTGGTTGATTAAGTATTTCTTGGAAGTGTTCAGCCCATCTTTGCTTTTGGTCTTTATTTGATGTTAATAGGTTTCCAGTTTTGCTAAGTATTGGTCTTTCTTTAGATGTAATAGTACCTGTTAGCCTCTTTTGTTTGTTATATAAAGTTTTGCTGTCTCCTGTTTTTGCTGCTTTTTCTGCCTCTTTCACTATATTGTCTATGTATTCTCTTTTATCCCTTCTAGCTGAACTTTTTACTTTCTTGTCTAGTTCTTTGTATGTTGCTTTCACCAGATCTTTTCCAAGATCTGTTTTTGCATTCAACATGTCTAATTTGACTGCTTGTCTTTCATGTACATACTTCCATGTTTTTTCTGATATCCAAGATTTTCTAAGTTTCTGTGAAACTTACTGAACACAAAACTTGCTGACCATGTTATTGAATGGCTATAAAAGATTGATGCCCTTTGAATCAATTCATTTGAAAATTCAATGTGCAAGTATGGCTCATCTCACTACAGAACAATGACTCATCATCATTGGATGTTTACAGATGTTTAATGTGGTCAGAAGTACCATTAGTTGCCTTTGGAGATGATTTCAAGAAACTGGGTCAGTTACAGACTGGCCACACAGCGGAAGACCCATAGTCACAACTCCTGCAGAAAACCGCTTCATATGGCTATGTTACCTCAGGAATTGATTTGCATCTGCGTCCTCAACAGTCCAGCCAATGACAGCAGCTTGTTGAATTTCAGATCAAACGGTCAGAAACTGGCTGCATGACCCTGGTCATTGGACTAGAAGACCCTACAGAGGCCATGTTCTTACAGACTGGCATTGCCAGAACTGACTGTAGTGGGCGAACCAGCATCGTCAATGGACTGTTGCAAATGATTGGAGAAGGGTTTGGTTTAGTGATGAATCATTCTTTCTGTTCCAGCAACACGATAGATGGAGAAGAGTTTACGCAGAGTCCATGAGCGCTACACCCAGAACTAAGTGGATGAGGTAACTCCACATGATGGTGATGTACTGGTGTGGGGGACAATCAACTTCATGGGAAGAAGTGACCTGGTGCAAATTGAAGGACACCTGAATGCCCAATGATACGTCGCTGAAATTCTCTGTCCTCACATCCTTCCACTTCTAGCTGCACCAGGGTCGATTTTTCTGCAGGATAACGCTTGACCTCATATAGTACAACTCACCACCCAGTTCCTCACTGACAACAACGTCCAGACCATTCTGTGGCCATCCATGTCATCAGACATGAACCCAAAAGAACAATTATGGGATGAACTCAACAGACGTCCGCCAGCGAGACATGGCGCCAATCAATCTCCAACAGTTGTCTCTTGCACTGCAGGAAGAGTGGGCAGCCATCCCACAACAACAGATCCAACAGCTAATCAGATCCATGTCAAGGAGATGTCATTCTCTGATACAGGCCAGAGGAGGCCATACACCTTACTGAAATGGAGGCCTCAGTTGCAAAGAATAAAAGTCCAAACCAAATTTAATGAACATCATTTCATTGCTAAAGTTTTAAAGTTTCTTCATGTCAAGATTGAAACATTAATTCTGTAAAATACAATTTTGATACAAGTTTGAAATTTGGTGTCCATTACGACTACAGTAGTGTTGCGTTTCTTTTTTGAACAGCATAGCAGACTTCAAAAGTAATTTATGTTTTGAAAAATAGCACACTTAAAAAAGTAACAGATAAGGGATGTTCATTCATTCATTCCTTTGCTTGTCCCTTGCGGAACTTTGCCTCCCAAACAGCACTCCTGTAGGCCTCTCGGTTGTGAGCAAGATGGCCTGCTGCTGCTGCATCCATTTCCAGATCATCAACGATGTCTTGCAGCCATCTTCGTTTCGGTCTTCCTCTTTTTCTTTTTCCCATTATGTATCCTTCCAATACGGTCTTCTCTAAAGTATCATGACGTTTAATGTGGCCAAAATATTTAAGTTTTCTCTCTTTAATCCTCTTTACTAGCCAGCCTTCTTCAATATTAAGCTCTTGTAGTATAGATATATTTGTTCTTTTTTGTGTCCACGATATTTGGAGAACTCTTCTATAGCATTTACATTCAAAGGCATTTATGTGCTTCTCAGCTGTTTTGTTAAGTGTCCAGGTCTCACGGGCATATGTTGCGATGGGAAAGATGCATGCCCTTAAAAATCTTATTTTTGTGTTTCTGTCTGCTCCTCTCCACAGATTCTTTATTTGTTTTACTTTCTGAAGAGCAATAGATGTCCTCCTTTTAATTTCCCGCATTGTATCTCCATTATTAGTTAGTAGTGATCCAAGATATTCAAAACTCTCCACTTCTTCCAGTTTTTCCTCACTGATACATATTTCAGTTGCCTTGTTTGTTTTGTCAGTTGTCATCAATTTAGTTTTCTTTGCATTAAGATAGAGGTTCTGCTCTTCGCTGTTCTTGCGGACTGACATAATTAGTTTTTCCATTCCTTCTTGTGTTGTGGACAGCAATACTGTGTCATCAGCATATCTAATCTCTGGTATTTCATAACCTCCAACTGTTATGGCATCGTAATATTCTTTGTCTACATCTTCTCTAACATTCCTCATTATATTTTCAGTATACAAGTTAAATAAGTAGGGTGACAATATGCACCCCTGACGGACCCCTTGTTTTATGTCAAACCAAGTTGTTGTTTCACCATTTATTCTTACTGCTGCTTGTTGGTCTAAATACAGCAGTGATGTTAATTGTATCAAATGTGTTGGAAATCCCATTTTTTCCATTATTTCCCAAAGTTTCTGGTGTTGTACACAATCAAATGCCTTTGAGTAGTCTATAAAGGATAAATATAGATTCACATTAAACTCCCTGCATTTCTCTATTATTAATCTTAGATTGAATATATGATCTCTTGATCCTCTTCCTTGCCTGAAGCCAGCTTGGACCATATTGACTTCTTCTTCTATTTTCTTTCGAAGTCTACCCATTATGATTTTTAACAGAATTTTACTGGCATGACTAATCAGGGCAACAGTTCTGTAGTTGGTGCATAATTTCAGGTTACCCTTTTTTGGCAGTGGTATGAATACAGTTCTTTTCCATTCTTTTGGCCAAATACCTGAATGCCATATCTTTTTACATAGTGCATGATAGATTGTTGCACACTCCTTTCCTCCTGCTTTAATAAATTCAGCGGTTATCTCATCACATCCTGGTGATTTACCATTTTTCAGACTCTTTATTGCCCATAAAACTTCTTCCATTGTCGGCTCGGGTTCTTTCTCCTCCAATAATAATTCACACTGTTGATTTCTGCTTCCACAGTCGGTTGTTTCATACATTCTTTTGCAATATTCCTTCCATCTTTCCAGAATTTCCTCTGTCTCTGTCAGAGTATTCCCCATCTCATCACAAATTACATTTAGCTTAGGTGTGACATTTCTCGTCAATGTCTTCATTTCTTTAAACATTTCACTATCTCTTCCACACCTCTGATGTAGGATGTAGACTAAGCAAATATAATGAAAAGATACAGACACGGAGAAGAAGGCATTTACTCTTTGTTTTCTTTAGATTGCACAAAAATGTTCATCAGTCTGATTTTGATTTTTACTGGGCAAAAAGTTTTACTAAATCATGTGTTTGTTTTGTGTGTGTTGAGATAATTCACTTTCTGGAGATTTAGAATCTATCATGCACTATGTAAAAAGATATGGCATTCAGGTGTTTGGCCAAAAGAATGGAAAAGAACTGTATTCATACCACTGCCAAAAAAGGGTAACCTGAAATTATGCACCAACTACAGAACTGTTGCCCTGATTAGTCATGCCAGTAAAATTCTGTTAAAAATCATAATGGGTAGACTTCGAAAGAAAATAGAAGAAGAAGTCAATATGGTCCAAGCTGGTTTCAGGCAAGGAAGAGGATCAAGAGATCATATATTCAATCTAAGATTAATAATAGAAAAATGCAGAGAGTTTAATGTGAATCTATATTTATCCTTTATAGACTACTCAAAGGCATTTGATTGTGTACAACACCAGAAACTTTGGGAAATAATGGAAAAAATGGGATTTCCAACACATTTGATACAATTAACATCACTGTTGTATCTAGACCAACAAGCAGCAGTAAGAATAAATGGTGAAACAACAAGTTGGTTTGACATAAAACAAGGGGTCCGTCAGGGGTGCATATTGTCACCCTACTTATTTAACTTGTATACTGAAAATATAATGAGGAATGTTAGAGAAGATGTAGACAAAGAATATTACAATGCCATAACAGTTGGAGGTTATGAAATACCAGAGATTAGATATGCTGATGACACAGTATTGCTGTCCACAACACAAAAAGGAATGGAAAAACTAATTATGTCAGTCCGCAAGAACAGCGAAGAGCAGAACCTCTATCTTAATGCAAAGAAAACTAAATTGATGACAACTGACAAAACAAACAAGGCAACTGAAATATGTATCAATGAGGAAAAACTGGAAGAAGTGGAGAGTTTTGAATATCTTGGATCGCTACTAACTAATAATGGAAATACAATGAGGGAAATTAAAAGGAGGACATCTATCGCTCTTCAGAAAGTAAAACAAATAAAGAATCTGTGGAGAGGAGCAGACAGAAACACAAAAAATAAGATTTTTAAGGGCATGCATCTTTCCCATAGTAACATATGCCTGTGAGACCTGGACACTTAACAAAACAGCTGAGAAACACATAAATGCCTTTGAATGTAAATGCTACAGAAGAGTTCTCCAAATATCGTGGACACAAAAAAGAACAAATATATCTATACTACAAGAGCTTAATATTCAAGAAGGCTGGCTAGTGAAGAGGATTAAAGAGAGAAAACTTTAATATTTTGGACACATTAAACGTCATGATAATTTACAGAAGACCGTATTGGAAGGATACATAATGGGAAAAAGAAAAAGAGGAAGACCATGACGAAGATGGCTGCAAGACATCGTTGACGATCTGGAAATGGATGCAACAGCAGCAGGCCATCTTGCTCACAACCGAGAGGCCTACAGGAGTGCTGTTTGGGAGGCAAAGTTCCGCAAGGGACATGCAAATGAATGAATGAATGAATGAGATTTAGAAGTAACATATATCTCCACCCACGAGTAACAAAATTATGGACGTTAGATATCTCATACATCAAGGAAATGTAATCATTTATGTTTGCCAAATAAAGCACACAAATGTCAGATAACATGAGAAAACGGATTGAAATGAAGATAGGAATTGCAATGGGCATACAATATTTACAATTTAATTGTGCTGACAAAACAATTAATTCTTAAAGCAGAGGAAAGCACAGTAGAAGGCCCTCACCTAGAACAGGGAAGACTGGATGAACTTATCATCTGGTGTTCTATGAGTTGTACGCCAAGGAAATCTAGCAGCTTACCACTAAAGAGGAAAGTAGCAGGAGTGAGGCATTCAGTAGCTAACCAACAAATTCCAGCAGGAAAAGCCAATGAAAAGTCTAGGCAGAAAACTGATGTTTCAATTAAGATCTCTGTGGCAATAAAGCAGTTATGTGAGATGGATTAAACATAGAGAAAACCAAAATCCTGGGGAAATTTCGGGCATGATACATTATGGCAGTATAGCCATTAGTGTATGGATCATAACCAGGAAAAGTACAAATACCAGCAGTACTTTCCTCCTGAGTGTTTTGTTTACAGCTCACATGAATTTAAAAAGAGCTAGTAATAAATGATTTAGAAGTTTCCAGTAACTTAGTTGATTAGAGAAACTTAGTGCTTCATGAGATCTTCTACTGAAATATAAAGCAGTGAGGGAAAAAGGGGATCTCGGGATGGCCTGGGCACAGTTATGGTATAAAAACCACACAAGATTAGGTTACAGAAGGAAGCCTTACTTGTTTTGATGCAGACAGAGCCTTACAATGTGTTAGTGAGACAGTCTCATTATGTTTTGGTTAGACACAGTTATCAGCAGTTTTTGGTAGAGGCTGGTTAAGATGCAGGATTAGTTTTTGAGATAGTTGAAGTTGTAGAGGAGTTCTTTTTTCTGTTCAAAACTTTAAATATGCCTCTTTTTGTACAAGTAAAAGTGTAAGGTTTTCTCCCATATGGCATAGAGTTTCTCATGCCAGGAATCAATATTGTAACTGACATTGTATTCTTCTTATCAGCCTGATGGGCTACGTTTCCACCCTAATCACATCATCTGCCATTTTTCCAATCAATAAATATGTGTACTCGGCATTATCTTGAAGTTGTAGGTTTGGTTACCTTCCCCGTGGAATGTTATATGTTGTGGGGTTGAAGACTGCAGGTCTCAGTGTAGTACAGTTATTATTTGGTGTGTTGCTGTGGTTATGTGGAAGACCCGGTGCTCTTGTGTTGTACGAATAGTTAAGCAACAGATTTCTTACAAACTTGGTTCACACTGAAGCCTTTGTAAAGTAGCAACAAGAGTAGAAGTTAACAAGAAATAATAACTGTAGGCAGCAGACACACCACCTTCAAATATTGCAGATCTTTTGCTCAAGTAAAGTGACAAAAATATATTTGTCATACTTCTTTAACCTTCAGTTCATGCGGATACCCAAACTGCTATGGTTATTACTCAAGTATGAGGTAAGCACTAGCGCCACTAAGACAGCTCAGGAGAAAATCAACACATATATGAAGATGTGTCTGGGCATGCTTGAGGGTTGGTGACCATGGCACTTTATTGCAAGAAGAAACAGCTGCATTTACCATTTAAGTCTGTGGTGTGGAGGGATTTAAGTCAGGAAAAGCAAGACTTGCAATGATGCTGTGAGAGTCCACTGACATGGTAGTGCAAGAATTTAAAGCAGGGAACCTAAGACTTGCAATGATGCTGTGAGAGTCCATTGACATGGTAGTGCAAGAATTTAAAGCAGGGAACCTAAGACTTGCAATGATGCTGTGAGAGTCCATTGACATGGTAGTGCAAGAATTTAAAGCAAGGGAACCTAAGACTTGCAATGATGCTGTGAGAGTCCATTGACATGGTAGTGCAAGAATTTAAAGCAGGGAACCTAAGACTTGCAATGATGCTGTGAGAGTCCATTGACATGGTAGTGCAAGAATCTAAAGCAGGGAAAGTAAGACTTGCAATGATGCTGTGAGAGTCCATTGACATGGTAGTGCAAGAATTTAAAACAGGGAACCTAAGACTTGCAATGATGCTGTGAGAGTCCATTGACATGGTAGTGCAAGAATTTAAAGCAGGGAACCTAAGACTTGCAATGATGCTGTGAGAGTCCATTGACATGGTAGTGCAAGAATCTAAAGCAGGGAAAGTAAGACTTGCAATGATGCTGTGAGAGTCCATTGACATGGTAGTGCAAGAATTTAAAGCAGGGAACCTAAGACTTGCAATGATGCTGTGAGAGTCCATTGACATGGTAGTGCAAGAATTTAAAGCAGGGAACCTAAAACTTGCAATGATGCTGTGAGAGTCCATTGACATGGTAGTGCAAGAATCTAAAGCAGGGAAAGTAAGACTTGCAATGATGCTGTGAGAGTCCACTGACATGGTAGTGAAAGAATTTAAAGCAGGGAACCTAAGACTTGCAATGATGCTGTGAGAGTCCATTGACATGGTAGTGCAAGAATTTAAAGCAGGGAACCTAAGACTTGCAATGATGCTGTGAGAGTCCATTGACATGGTAGTGCAAGAATTTAAAGCAGGGAATCTAAGACTTGCAATGATGCTGTGAGAGTCCATTGACATAGTAGTGCAAGAATTTAAAGCAGGGAAAGTAAGACTTGCAACGATATTTGGATCATGACAGCTCTGTGACTTAAGTTTCACTATCAGATCTGTGTATGAGCTCCTGGCTAACCTGCTTAAATTAGGTGAAGTGGTGGAGTCAGTGTGCATGTTCTGTCAGCATGCAAAATAGAACTGGCACAAGGCTGCAACAGGTGGCAGCACAACATGGGATTGTGGATAGTGAAAGATGAAAGAAAGTGACCAAAACCCTTTCCAAGTACTCCTGTGCTAGAAAATTATCAAACATCAAAGTTCTGAACATTCCTTTACCCGTACAGATGGAATGATCTACCAGGTGGACAAGAATACCTCACATTCATACAGGAATGTGACCAGACCTAATGTACTCAGCCACAAAACAGGACTCAATTTTGGCTTAATTTACAGTCCCATACGAGTTTAGAATAAGAAGAACACAAGTTCAAAAATGCAAAATATAATGATCTGGTCAAACTGGTAAAGCATGTGTCAGGAGTAAAATCTAGAATGACTGCTGTAGGACATGTGTAAACAACTGGGTAGGGACAAGCAAGAACATAAGCACTGTAAAGTCTAGCCATTTATGGAAACAATGGTCAAGAAAGGACGACGATACCTTCCGGTACCATCTCTAGGGCAGCAGGCATGGCTTGTTTCTGCTTCCCTCATCCAGTATAACATACTGTCTAAGCAAGGGTGATAAGACATAAAGCATGGACAGACAGAAATTGGTTGCATTAATATCTGAACAGCAAGAAACTGAAGTTACAGGTGTGAACATTCTAGCACAATCTTCAGTCTCATGAAAGAGCAACTCACAGACCTCAAGGAGTCATGATTCAGCAGGACCCACTTTCCTTACACCATCAGAAGCTTAAACAGCAGAAACGCTTGCCTGCAGAGGGTTACTTCTCTGCTGAGTTGTTGTTTTGCTCTCTACAACAGAGCAACATATTTCCTTATACTAAAAGAACCAATGCTAATTCAGCCATCTAAGAGCCAAATCTATCTCCTTTCAATTCAAGTGCCATGCCGCGTGGCATAGGCGATCATTTCTCTCCACAATTCCCTGTCTTTAGATATAAGATCTGCCGGTGACTTTCTTCCTAGCCACACTGACAGCCCATCCAGTAACTTCTCTCTGTCTTCCTCTGTCTCTTCTTCCCTCAATTTTTCCACTTGCCACAATGTGTTCCAATTTTCCTCTTCTCAGAAAATATCCTACAAATCTCGCTTGTCTGCCTCTGATCTTTGCTGTAATTTGCCTTTAAACTCCAGCCTCTCTTAAGACTTCTTCGTTGGTTTTCTTAGCTGTCCATGGTACCTTCAACATCCTTCTTATAAACCACATTTCCATGGCCTTCATTTCTCATTGTACTCTCTCTTATTCATGGACCCTGCTTCACATCCATAAAACAAAATTGGCTTGATGTAACATTTAAGTGCTCAGAATCTTGTTTCCATTGATATGGATCTATTGCGCAAGATGTTTCTCATTTTCTGGTATGCTGACTTGGCCTGAGCACATCTGCTTTTTATTTTGTTGTGACATTTCCCATCAACTGTTATAATTGGAATCTATCAACTTGTTTCAGTTCTGTGCCATTGATGGTAATGCTACATTTTGGTGGTATTATTTTCTTTGAGATGACCATCACTTCAGTCTTCTTTTTGTTCAGGCAGAGACCTTTATTTTTACTTTAACGAACCATGATGTCCAGAAGAGCCTGTAGCTCCCCTTCACTTTTAGCAATCAGAACTATGTCGTCTGCATATCTTAAGTTGTTAAGGTTGTACCCGCCAACTGATATTCCCGGCATGTTCTCTATATGTCTTATTATGTTTTCACTGTAGAAGGAGAAGAGGTCAGGGGATAAAACACATCCTTGTCTCCCTCTCGATTTTATGTCTTGGAATGCTCCTATTTGGTTCTCAACCCTCACTGCTGCCAAAAACATATGTTTTTTGATAAGTTTCAGATCTTTCCCATCTATGTTGATGTCTTCCAGCACTCTTATAATTTCTGTGTGTCTCACTTTATCAAATGCTTTACAGTAGTCTATGAAGCATAAGTATAGGTCCATCTTTACTTCTATTGATCTCTCCATCAATGTTCTTATTATATATATATGGCGTTACTTGTACCTTTTCCTTCAATGAAGCCACACTGTTCTCCAGCGATTTCTGGTTTTATTCTGCTCCTGATTCTTCTCATGACAATACAAAGTAGGATTTTGGTAACATCACTCATAAGACTAATGTTTGAATGTTCTTCATACTCAGCTGCACCTTGTTTCTTTGGTAGGGCGATAAAAATTGATTGCAAAAGGTCTGATAGGACATAGTTAAAGATATCATTCAACAATCTGGTAATTATTTCTATGCCAAGCTCTCCTAATGCTTCCAATTTTTCCTTGGTGATTTTATCTGGTCCTGGTGCTTTGTTGTTTTTTTATGTGTTTGATGGCTTATTCCACTTCTGCTTTTAATATGTGAAGCTCTTCATTATTATTTCATATATCTATTTCACTTCTGTCCTCATAGAGTTCTCTAATGTATTCACTCCATCTTGCCATTATTTCATCTCTGTCCATTACTGTATGCCCCTCCTTTGACCTCAGGCGACCAGTCTTGTGGTATGTCCTTTTGTCTGTTAACCCCTTTTTGTATATATCTCTTGCGTTTCCATGATTCATTCATTCATTCATTCATTTGCATGTCCCTTGCGGAACTTTGCCTTCCAAACAGCACTCCTGTAGGCCTCTCGGTTGTGAGAAAGATGGCCTGCTGCTATTGCATCCATTTGCAGATAATCAACAATGTCTTGCACCCATCTTCGCCTTGGTCTTCCTCTTTCTTTTCCCCCGTTATGTACCCTTCCAAGAGAGTCTTCTCTAGATTATCATGACGTTTAATGTGTCCAAAATATTTAAGTTTTCTCTCTTTAATCCTCTTTACTAGCCAACCTTCTTCAATATTAAGTTCTTGTAGTATAGATATATTTGTTCTTTTTTGAGTCCATGATATATGAAGAACTCTTCTATAGCATTTACATACAAAGGCATTTATGCATTTCTCAGCTGTTTTGTTAATTGTCCAGGTCTCACAGGCATATGTTGTGATGGGAAAGATGCATGCCCTTAAAATTCTTATTTTTGTGGTTCTGTCTGCTCCTCTCCACAGATTTTTTATTTGTTTTACTTTCTGAAGAGCAATAGATGTCCTCCTTTAATTTCCCTCATTGTATCTCCATTATTAGTTAGCAGTGATCCAAAATATTCAAAACTCTCCACTTCTTCCAGTTTTTCCTCACTGATACATATTTCAGCTGCCTTGTTTGTTTTGTCAGTTGTCATCAATTTAGTTTTCTTTGCATTAAGATGGAGGTTTTGTTCTTTGTTGTATGTGTTTCCATGATGGTGTCTCTATTTTACTACATTTCTTATTTAGCCACTCCTTCTTAGCTTTATTGCATTTGTATCTTATTTTTAAAATTTATTTTGTCATATTCATCTTTATCGTTCTTAAGTCTTCTTCTCCAATCCATTAGTTGCAAAATTTCTTCTGTCATCCACCCCTGTTTAGCGTGTCTTTTATTTGGAGGATGGGTTTCGATAGATGTTTGCTGATTAGTCTTTAAGCATATTCCATTGTTCATCAATCATTTCAATCTTCTCTATAGCATTATATCTATTATGTACTATGGTTCTACATTGTTCTTGTATTGGTTTATCTTTCTGTAACAGCTCTCTATCTAGTTCTTTGTTTTTACCTGCTACCTTTAACATCTTTAGCCTGATTCTCACCTCACCTATGACTGGGATGTGGTCACTGTTGCAATCTGCGCTTGGTCTTGTTTTCAAGGATATTAGTGAGTTCCTGAATCTTCTGTTGATCATAATGTAATCTATCTGGTTACGTATGTTATTATTTGGGCATTTCCATGTCCATAGTCGCCTAGGGTGTTGTTGAAACCAAGTATTTCCTATTATCATTTTATTCTTTTCTGCCCATTTAATCAACATCTCTCCTCTTTTGTTTTTGATACCTAGTCCATACTTGCCAGTAGCTTCATTGTCTTGTTCAGTCCCTACTTTCATGTTTAAATCACCCAGCACAAAGTTTACTTCCCATGGTTTGCACTGTTTCATTGCCATGTCCAGATTGTTGTAAAATTCTTTTATCTCATCATCAGAGCTTTCTGAAGTTGGTGCGTATACTTGGATGAGATTTGTATCTATTGGATGGCCCTGTAATTTAACCATTAACACTCTGTCTGATGTGCACCAGAAGCCTTTCACGGTTCTTGCTGTCTTCTTATCCAATATTATGCCAACTCCATTTCTACGCTGGTTTCCCCTGGAATATATTATTCTGAAGTCTTTATGATCTCTGCTTCCTACTCCAGTCTATCTTATTTCATATAAACCAAGGATGTTAATTTCCATTCTTTTCATTTCTTGTTCCATGTTTTCCAGTTTTCCAAGTTCTGTTAATGTTCTAATGTTCCATGTTGCAATGACTGTCGTGTTGCTTTTGTTTTCTTTGTGTACAGTAGTTGGATGACGATCTGGTATCACCTGTCGCACGTGATGGTCTCTACCAGACAAGGTGGTTCCACTGTAACCCCCATTAACGTCGTTATAATTCAAAGAATTGTGGATTGTCATAAATGTTCTTGGGAATGTACTGTGTTGATTTCCTCTTGCCTTCCACCAGTTTGTTTATGGTTTACTCCACTAGCCTTTGACTCTGGTAAGAGCCTACCCTACAAGGCACCAGGGGGTTTGAAATCAGAGATTTCCTTCTCCTAGATGAGCTACTAACCAAGACTAAAAAGTCTCATCTACTCGAAGCGTCTGGTTTTTAGGCGCCAGATACTCACCTCTCACCCCTTCTCCTGTCAGTTTAAACAGTTCCACCACAAGAAGGCCAGGAGCTGGACTTGGACTGTCAGAGGCTATTTGAGACACACGCCCTGGAGGCATTTAATTGAAGTGGAGAGCTTATCCTCCACCCCACCTCCGGCTATTACGGTCCTTAGAATCCTATCTCCTTTAGGATAGATTTTACCAATATAGGTGAATATAATGTGAATTTTTTTTTTTAAACATCACAAAGACATATTAAATAATAAGACAGGAGCCCACTTTAGCAAAGAACTTTCATACACACGAATAATTAGTGTATAAGTATATAACTATACACATGTACATGGGGCACCTAAAAGTAAGTTTACAAGGCATGTAACAACCTAAGAATGATGTTGGACTAATAGGCATGGTAGCACAATTTTCCACACTCATCAACTAACTGCACTGTGCAGCAATATCCAGATGGCATCTGTCAGTTAAAGATGGAAGGTCAACTGAAACAGTGGTCCAAACAGTATGTTCATACTGTGATATGCTTTTGAATGCAAAGCAGGTGGCAGCTGAGGAAATGTATCACCAGTTGGTGAAGTTTATGAAGATAGCACAATAAGTTGACAGAGTGTGGCAAAATGGTGTGCAGAATTCCAAAACAAGCAATTGGCAACCAGTGATGTAGCATGGAGTGGCACACCCATGACAGCAGGTACAGAAGTGAACAAAAGGTGTGTCAAATGTGTGATGCTGGAGAACAAATGAGTGGTTGAACGAACTGATGCATGACTTGAAACTGACATGTGGAGCAGTGTCCAGAATGATGGGGCAGTTGGGATTTCATAAGATGTGTGCATGACGGGTCCTACGAGCCTTTTTTGAGGACAAAGCAAAGAAAATAGCATATGCCCCATTATTTCTGCATCAATATGCCATTCACAGCCAAAACTTTGTGGAACGCATTGTCACCAGTGAAGAGGCATGGGTTCACCACAGAACTGAAACACTTGTCTACAGGGTTGGGGGGGTTAGTTCCTCTGATGATCTGAAGAAGTTGTGTTATTCTGCTTTCTAGAGTAGAGTTTCCTGCATGCACACTGTGTTGTGATAAACCATGATGTGGCACAAAGAACCATTTCACAATAGCAAACTATTCTGACAACTTTAAATCAGCAAAGAAAGATTCAGACATACTTATGCATCAGTTCACAGTCTGGTAAATTATACTATAAATAAGACAAATTATCTTTGATGAAGCAGTTTTTGTCAACTTCAATGTTCAGATCTTAAAAAAAATTGTTGACATGATATAGACATGATTATTCGAACTTTCCAATTAAATTATATGAAGAAGTAATGTACTGAATGGCCTTATTATAGATCTGTTACTGTAATCCGTTCTCTATGTAACTTATTACCTCCATGACTACCCATAGTTCATGTTCAAGGTAGTAACAGTCTAGAAAGTTGACAATGTTTACATGTCTATGGCATTTCATCACATCAATTTCTGTAATAATAAGCTCTTTCTTGGGCTGATTATCGAGGTCCATTATTTTGATAGCAACTACTTGCTCTGAAGCTTTACATTTAGCCATCATCACCAAACCTGATGCCCTGGAAAACAAACAGAAAAATAAAAAAGGCAATGACCAAATCTGATGCCCTGGAAAACAACAAACAGAAAAATAAAAAAGGCAAGCACCAAACCTGTGACCTGAAAAAAAAAAATGCTACCCTACAAATATGTGGACAACTGTAAAATAAACCTGAGAAATTTGGTTTAACAAAAGACTATTTCACAACATGTTTATTTCCACTCTTTCTGTCATTCATCCTTGTAAGGGAAATGTATAATAGTCATCTGTCCTTGGGTAGAGGAATGTATAATAGTCATCCATCCTTGTATGGGGAATGTATAACAGTTATCCATCCTTGTAAGGGAAATGTACAATAGTCATCTGTCTTTTGGTAGGGGAATGTATAACAGTCATCCATCTTTGTATGTGGAATGTATAACAGTTATTCATCCTTGTAAGGGAAATATACAATAGTCATCTGTCCTATGATAGGGGGATGTATACTGTTAAAAAAAGAAACGCAACACTACTGTAGTCGTAATGACACCAAATTTCAAACTTGTATCAAAATTGTATTTTACAGAATTACTGGTTTCAATCTTGGCATGAAGAAACTTTAAGACTTTAACAATGAAATGATGTTCATTAAATTTAAACGGGACTTTTATTCTTTGCAACTGAGGCCTCCGTTTCAGTAAGGTGTATGGCCTCCTCTGGCCTGTATCAGAGAACATCTCCTTGACATGGATCTGATTAGCTGTTGGATCTGTTGTTGTGGGATGGCTGCCCACTCTTCCTGCAGTGCAAGAGACAACTGTTGGAGATTGATCAGCGCCATGTCTCGCTGGCGGACATTTGTTGAGTTCATCCCATAAGTGTTCTTTTGGGTTCATGTCTGATGACATAGATGGCCACAGAATGGTCTGGACGTTGTTGTCAGTGAGGAACTGGGTGGTGAGTTGTACCATATGAGGTCAAGCGTTATCCTGCAGAAAAATCGATCCTGGTACAGCCAGAAGTGGAAGGATGTGAGGACAAAGAATTTCAGCGACGTATCATTGGGCATTCAGGTGTCCTTCAATTTGCATCAGATCACTTCTTCCAATGAAGTTGATTGTCCCCCACACCAGTACATCACCACCATGTGGAAGAGCCTCATCCACACAGCTCTGGGCGTAGCGCTCATGGACTCTGCAGTAAACTCTTCTCCATCTATCGTGTCGCTGGGGCAGAAAGAATGATTCATCACTAAACTAAACCCTTCTCCAATCATTCGCAACAGTCCACTGATGATTCTGGTTCATCCATTGCAGTCAGTTCTGGCGATGCCGGTCCATAAGAACATGACCTCTGTAGGGTCTTCTAGTCCAATGACCAGGGTCATGCAGCCAGTTTCTGACCGTTTAATCTGAAATTCAACGAGCTGCTGTCATTGACTGGACTGTTGAGGACGCAGATGCAAATTAATTCCTGAGGTGACGCAGCTGTATGAAGCTGTCTTCGGCAGGAGTTATGACTATGGGTCTTCCACTACACGGCCGGTCTGCAACTGAGCCAGTTTCTTGAAATCATCTCCAAAGGTGACTAATGGTGTTTCTAATCACATTAAATTGTCTGGCACTACACTTTGTGACTGTCCAGTCTGTAAACATCCAATGATGATGTGTCGTTGTTCTGTAGTAAGATGAGCCATACTTGTGTATTGAGTTTTCAAATGAATTGATTCGAGGAGCATCAATCTTTTATAGGAATTCAATAACATGGTCAGTGCGTTTTGTGTTCAGTAAGTTTCACGGGATTCTCGTGAACCTGCCATGAGTTATTGTCAAAAATGCTGTTTTGCCTAGTGTTGCTTTTCTCTGCTCATGAATCATCTGATGAGTGCAATTCAGGTCAGCACGTGAAATTGATGTCCAAGTGAACATTTCAGGCAATTTCCCCTTGTCTGATCAGTAAACTTCAGTTTAAATCGCAACGTATTTGTTGCATTTCTTTTTTTGAACAGTATATAAGTCATCCATCCTTGTAAGGGGAATGTATAATAGTCACTTGTTCTTGGGATGGGAATGTATAATACTCATCCATCCTTGTATGGGGAATGTATAACAGCCATCCATCCTTGAAACAGGAATGTATAAAAGTCATCCATCATTGTAAGGTAAGGACACATAAGGGACAACTGATCAGTGGAGAAATAGAAAAAAAACTGAAAGATGGAGAGAACACTTTAACACCCTACTAAACAGAACACAAGCAGCACAAACAATAGACATACCTGAAGCAAAAGCGGAACTAAACATCAATACAGGAACATAACAATAAGTGAAGTAAAGAAGCTAAAATTAGATGACAGGGCACCAGGTGAAGATGAAGTGACTGCTGAGATGCTGAAAGCAGAAGAAACAGAAACACCAAAACAACTCTGCTGGACGGATACAACAACAAATTTGGGATCTAGAAAAAGCTCTAGAGGAGTGGAAAACTGGCCTTATTGTAAAACTACCAAAGAAGGGTGACCTCAGAGACTGCAGGAAATGTAGAGACATTACCCTCCTGCCACTCACCAGTAAAGTATTTTGCAGAATAATCATCAACAGAATTGTACCAGCACTTGAGGGAAAACTTCGGAAAGAGCAGGCAGGATTTAGGAAAGGAAGGTCATGCATAGACCACATATATGTACTTAGACAAATATTAGAGCAGGCAAATGAGTGGCATAGCACAACATATAGATTTTAAGAAAGTCTTTGACAGTGCCAATAAAGATGCACTGTGGAAAATTAAAAGATAGCATGGCATCCTCCATAAGATAGTGAATGTTATCAAAGCCCTATACGAGGGTTTTCAGTGCAAAGTGATCTGTGGAGAACATACCTCCAGCAGTTTTAGAGTACAAACAGGAGTGAAGCAGGGATATCACCAACATTATTTATCTTGGCAGTAGACTGGTTAATGAAGGAGGCAATATCAGACAAATGCAGAGGATTACAATGGACCCTTGACACAGTGCTGGAGGACCTTGACTTTGACGATATTTTTCTACTATCAAGAAGCCGGAAAGATATGCAAGATAACATAAAAACTCAGAATGCAAACAACATAGGATTAAAGATCAACATAGGAAAGACAAAATTAATGAAGCAAAATATGAACAATATAAATGTACTCAGAGTAGACAGCAAGTTAGTGGAGGAGGTCAATGAATTTGTATGTCTTGGCAGTAAAGTAGCAGAAAATGGAGACAGCACAGAGGGCATCAACAGCAGACTTACTAGAGCAAACAAACATTTTGCAATGCAGTAGACTATATCAATCAATCAATCAATCAATCAAGTGGCATGCTGCGTGGTGTAGGTGATCATTTCTCTCTACAATTCCCTGTCTTTAGACTTGATCATGAGATCTGCCGGTGACTTTCTTCTAGCCACACTGACAGCCCATCCAGTAACTTCTCTCTGTGTCTTTTCTTCCCTCAATTTTTCCACTTGCCACAATGTGTTCCAAGTTTCCTCTTCTCATAAAATGTCTTACAAATCTCACTTGTCTGCCTCTGATCTTTGTGATAATTTGCCTTTTAACTCCAGCCTCTCTTAAGACTTCTTCGCTGGTTTTCTTAGCTGTCCATGGTACCTTCAACATCCTTCTCATGAACCACATTTCCATGGCCTCCATTTCTCGCTGTACTCTCTCTTATTCATGGACCATGCTTCACATCATTAAAACAAAATTGGCTCGATGTAACATTTAAGTACTTGGAATCTTGTTTCCATGATATAGATCTGTTGCACAAGATGTTTCTCATTTTCTGGAATGCTGACTTGGCCTGAGCATGTCTGTTTTTTATTTTGTTGTGAGCTGTTATAATTGTTTCTAAGTACTTGAATCTATCAACTTGTTTCAGATTTGTGCCACTGATGGTAATGCTACATTTTGGTGGTATTCTTTCATCTGAGATGACCATCACTTAAGTTTTCTTTTTATTCAGGCTGAGACCTTTACTTTTACTTTCACGAACCACAATTTCCAGAAGAGCCTGTAGCTCCCCTTCACTTTTAGCAATCAGAACTGTGTCATCTGCATATCTTAAGTTGTTAAGGTGTACCTGCCAACTGATATTCCTGGCAAACTCTCTATATTTCTCATTATGTTTTCGCTATACAAGGAAAAGAGGTCAGGAGATAGAACACATCTTTGTCTCACTCTCAATTTTTAGCCTTGGAATGCTCTCTTTGGTTTTCAACCTTCATTGCTGCTGATTGCTGCCAGTATACATTTTTGATGAGTTTCAGATCTTTCCCATCTATGCTGATCATCTTATTCTTCATTCACAGTCTGTCTATATCTGCAGTCCTGTCTTTTGGACAAATTTCACTGTTTTTTGTTTCCATTGTATTTTTTGGCCTGTAGCTCTACTCTCATGTCTCCTGGCTCCACTAGACGAACTGAGAGGATCTCCAGTAGCATTGGGTGGACCCTTTCAAAGCAGGGGGCCCGGCACTGCACCTGCCTGGTTAGTCTTCACAGGGCGAGCACCATGTTTGAATACTGCAGATAGAGACATTTCATTAGCGATAATGCGTGTTACCCTGATTTTTGCGATGCGCCTTTTGGCTGGGCAACTCCGACTTCAGCACCATCTATGCTGATGTCTTCCAGCATTCTTATAATTTCTGTTTGTCTCACTTTATCAAATGCTTTACAGTAGTCTATGAAGCATAAGTATAGGTCCGTCTTTACTTCTATTGATCTTTCCATCAATGTTCTCAATATATGAGGGTCATACCGAAAGTCATGAGCAAAAATTTTTTAAAAATCAGAATTTATAGATAGAGAAAATATAAATGTATCACCTTAATTGCATCCTTTTCTTCACTTTTCAACATAATCTCCATTTCTATGTGCACATTTTTCCCATCACTCTGCAAGTCTGAAAATACCTTCCTTGTAGAATTCCGTTCCAGCTAACCGACGGCACAAACACACTGCTTTCTGGATGTTCTCTCCTGTGGGACCCAGCTGGCACAAACTTTTCTACAGCCTGGGGTTTCAATCATTTCCTGTACTGCATTGTGTCCTATTCCAAGATTTACAGTGATTTCAGATACTGTGACACATCTGTCTTCTTTAATGATGTTGTCAACCCTATCCACATTGTGTTTAGTAGAGGCAGTTTGAGGGCGACCGCTGCGAGGCATATCTTGGATGCTCATGTTTCCATCTTTGAAATGTTTCACCCACCTCTTAATACTGCTAGCACCCATACACACATCTCCATAAGCAAGTTTAAGTCTTTGGTGAATTTCAGCAGTGAGGATTTTCCCTATAACGAGGAACTCAATAATAGAACATTGATGAAACGAAACTTCAGCACCTGGCATTTTGTTTATCCTCCACATGGTCACGTGACACATGATGGTGACGTCAAGTGACCTCTATGTGAAGTGCAAAGGATGCAGATTAAGGTGATACATTAATATTTTCTCTATGTATAAATTCTGATTTAAAAAAACTTTTGCTCACGACTTTCAGTATGACCCTTGTATATATGGCATTACTTGTGCCTTTTCCTTCGATGAAGCCACACTGTTCTTCAGCAATTTCTGGATTTATTTTGCCCCTGACTCTTCTCATGACAATATGAAGCAGAATTTTGGTAACATAGCTCATATGACTAATGGTTCGATGGTCTTCATGGTTCTAAGGACTGTAATAGCCAGAGGAGGGGTGAAGAATAAGTTCTCCACTTCAATTAAATGTCTCCAAGGCGTGCATCTCAAATAGCCTCTAACAGTCCAAGTCGAGCTCCTGGCCTTCTCGTGGCGGAACTGTTTAAACTGACAGGAGAAGGGGTGAAAGGCACCTGAAAACCAGACGCTTTGGGTAGATGAGACTCATTAGTCTTGGTTGGTAGCTCGTCTAGGAGAAGGAAAACTCTGATTTCAAACCCCCTGGTGCCTTGTAGGGTAGGCTCTAGCCAGAGTCAAAGGCTAGTGGAGTAAACCATAAACAAACTGGTGGAAGGCAAGGGGAAGCCAACATTGTACCTTCCCAAGAACAGTCATGACAATCCATAATTCTTTGAATCATAACGACGTTAATGGGGGTTACAGTGGAACCACCTTGTCTGGTAGGGACCATCATGTGTGACAGGTGATACCAGAATGTCATCCAACTACCGAGTGCAAAGAAAACACAAGTAACATCACAGTCATTGCAACATGGAACATTAGAACACTAACAGAACTTGGAAAACTGGAAAACATGGAACAAGAAATGAAAAGAATGGAAATTAACATCCTTGGTTTATGTATGAGAAAAGCTGGAGAGACAAAAAAATCTTGTCAAAAAATAAGAGAGAGACAATGTACTTTAATAGGACATGCAACGAGAAGAGGGGGCATTGCAAATATTATAACAGGAAAAACAGAAGGAAGAAGATAAAGAGGAAGACTAAGAGAAATGATACTGGACAGTCTGATGGGATGGTGTGAGAGGAGATCACCAACTGAGCTGATGGCCTGCATGAAGGATCACGTACTCTGGAGAAGCATAATAGCTAATGCCAGGCAGCATGGCACCTGATGATGAAGATTATGATGATGGTTTATGTGAAATAAGATGGACTGGAGTAGGAAGCAGAGATCATAAAGACTTCAAAATAATATATTCCAGGGGAAACCAGTGTAGAAATGGAGTTGGCATAATACTGGATAAGAAGACAACAAGAACCGTGAAAGGCTTCTGGTGCACATCAGACAGAGTGTTAATGGTTAAATTACAGGGCCATCCAATAGATATAAATCCCATCCAAGTATACGCACCAACTTCAGAAAGCTCTGATGATGAGATAAAAGAATTTTACAACAATCTGGACATGGCGATGAAACAGTGCAAACCATGGGAAGTAAACTTTGTGCTGGGTGATTTAAACATGAAAGTAGGACTGAACAAGACAATGAAGCTACTGGCAAGTATGGACTAGGTATCAAAAACAAAAGAGGAGAGATGTTGATTAAATGGGCAGAAAAGAATAAAATGATAATAGGAAATACTTGGTTTCAACAACACCCTAGGCGATTATGGACATGGAAATGCCCAAATAATAACATACGTAACCAGATAGATTACATTATGATCAACAGAAGATTCAGGAACTCACTAATATCCTTGAAAACAAGACCAAGTGCAGATTGCAACAGTGACCACATCCCAGTCATAGGTGAGGTGAGAATCAGGCTAAAGATGTTAAAGGTAGCAGGTAAAAACAAAGAACTAGATAGAGAGCTGTTACAGAAAGATAAACCAATACAAGAACAATATAGAACTATAGTACATAATAGATATAATGCTATAGAGAAGATTGAAACGATTGATGAACAAAGGAATATGCTTAAAGACTATTCAGCAAACATCTATCGAAACCCATCCTCCAAATAAAAGACACGCTAAACAGGGGTGGATGACAGAAGAAATTTTGCAACTAATGGATTGGAGAAGAAGACTTAAGAACGATAAAGATGAATATGACAAAATAAATTTTAAAAATAAGATACAAATGCAATAAAGCTAAGAAGGAGTGGCTAAATAAGAAATGTAGTAAAATAGAGACACCATCATGGAAACATATACAACAAAGAACAAAACCTCCATCTTAATGCAAAGAAAACTAAATTGATGACAACTGACAAAACAAACAAGGCAGCTGAAATATGTATCAGTGAGGAAAAACTGGAAGAAGTGGAGAGTTTTGAATATTTTGGATCACTGCTAACTAATAATGGGGATACAATGAGGGAAATTAAAGGAGGACATCTATCGCTCTTCAGAAAGTAAAAGAAATAAAAAATCTGCGGAGAGGAGCAGACAGAACCACAAAAATAAGATTTTTAAGGGCATGCATCTTTCCCATCACAACATATGCCTGTGAGACCTGGATACTTAACAAAACTTCTGAGAAACGCATAAATGCCTTTGTATGTAAATGCTATAGAAGAGTTCTTCATATATCATGGACTCAAAAAAGAACAAATATATCTATACTACAAGAACTTAATATTGAAGAAGGTTGGGTAGTAAAGAGGATTAAAGAGAGAAAACTTAAATATTTTGGACACATTAAACATCAGCTCAGTTGGTGATCTCCTCTCACACCATCCTGTCAGACTGTCCAGTATCATTTCTCTTGGTCCTCCTCTTGATCTTCTTCCTTCTATTTTTCCTGTTGTTATAATATTTTCAATGCCCCCTCTTCTCATTGCATGTCCTATGAAAATACACTGTCTCTCTCTTTGATCTTCTTCCTTATATTTTTCCTGTTGTTATAATATTTTCAATGCCCCCTCTTCTCATTGCATGTCCTATGAAAATACACTGTCTCTCTCTTATCTTTTCTGACAAGATTTTTTTGTCTCTCCAGCTCTTCTCATATATTCTTCATTAGTTATTTTTGGTGTCCAGGAGATTCACAACATTCTTCTAATAAACCACATTTCTGCTGCTTCCAATGATTTTTGTCCAGACTTGCCTATTGTCCATGATTCACTTCCATATAACAAGATAGGTTCAATGTAGCATTGAAATGTTGTGCATTTCCCATCTGAAGTTATTACTGTTTCAAGGTATTTGAATTTCTGCACCTGCTTTAGAATAGTTCCCTTTAATTTAATACTGCATGCTGGTGGATTCTGTTTCTTAGATATAACCATAGTCTCTGTCTTTTTGATGTTCAAAGTAAGGACTTTCTGTTCACTTTCTTTGGCGACTTTATCCAAGAGATTTTGCAGGTCTTGTTGGTTCTCAGCTATCAGTACTGTGTCGTCAGCATACCGAAGCTTGTTAATATTGTATCCTCCAATTGTTATGCCTGGTTCTGTGATGATCGTTCTTAGAATATTTCATTGTACAGAGAAAAAAGGTCTGGAGATAGTACACATCCTTGTCCCACCCCTTGTTTTATAGTTGATATTTTCCAGTTCTATTTTCAACTCAAACTGCTGCTTCTTGCTGCCAGTATAGATGTTTTACAATCTTCAGGTCTTTGCCGCCTATATTGATGTCTTCAAGCATTTTAATAATTTCATTATGTTTCACCTTGTCGAAAGCTGACTGTATGGATATAAAAAAAACTAAATATGAAGATGAAAATCAGAATATTTAAGAGTAATGTTCTAAGTGTACTACTCTATGAAGTGAATGCTGAAAAATCACCAAAACCATAGAAAACAAGTTGAATTCTTTCCAGACTAAATGTTTATGAAGAATTAGAAAAATATTTTGGCCAAACACCGTAAGAAATAACATCTTGTCGGCAGAAATGCAGATGAAGCCAATGACAGAAATTATTGAGGAAAGACGCTGGTGATGGTTGGGACATGTGCTCCGAATAACTGACAACTCACTACCAAAAATAGCACTAAGATGGACACCATAGGGGAACAGAAGTAAGGGTAGACCAAAAGAGACATGGAGAAGAATAACAGAGAGGATGTTGAATAATAGAGGGCAAGAGCAGAAAAAAAGGCAAAGGACAGGCATTTGTGGAAAACCCTTGTGGAAGCCCCATGTGCCCTGAGCACTTAAGGTTCATAGAATGAACGAATGAACATACTTTATTTTCAAAGGGTTAAGAATTGGGCATGCAAGCCCATCTGATATTCTGCCCTTCATCATACAGCTTTCATTCAGTCACAATCATTCAGCATTTGTTAATGAGCATAATAATCATGAATACACAATTAAATGATTACATAAATAAATAATAAATTTATGTCATGTCCATACATTCTACACTCTGTTTTATGCAACAACATGAAATAAACTTGCATTCTATCACTCATTCAAAACTAACAAATTTATAGAAAAGCAGTATTAAAAATAATTTTTAAAAAATTACAACACTCATGCCTTACTTTAAACTATGCTTAGGGAGGCATATAGTCCATATCAAACAGATGTTGACAAAGTTTAAAGTTATAAGAACGAATATTACTTATAAGTTTTATGTGAATTGGTAGGGCATTCCAAAGGGGGCAGCTGAGTAAGAGAAGTTTTTTTAAAAACATGTCAAGCCTTGGTTTTGGGAGAATACACTTGCTTAAGTGTTGACTGTGTTTTGGGTTGGATTTGAACAACGACCACAGATAGGGTGGAGCATTGTGTGATAGAATTTTATGAGTTAACTTGGCCTTGTTGAAAAGAAATCTCTTCTTGAGGGACAGAATACCAAGATGTTTGTCCTTATTTATAATATGTGCTGCATGTTTGTCATCTATAAGCTTTACTGCTCGTTTTTGAAATGAGTAAAGTCTTTTCATGTTTGACATGGAACAATCATCCCAGACTGTAGAGCAGTAGTTCAAGTGTTTGTATATGTGATATGTAGTATGTTTTCTGGTGTCTATGTCAAGAAAATGTTTAATTTTAGTAAATTGATAAACTTTTTGTGCAATGAGTTTGGTTAGATTGTCTACATGATGATTTCAGCTGAGGTGGTGGTCAATCATGAGACCTGAGTTTTATGTTCACCAACATTCTCTATCTGTGAAGTTCCAGCATGGAGCTGTAGTGTTGTTGTTGGTTAATTTGTTAATTTCTGTCTTGTTGTAATGAGCATGAATTTTGTTTTGCTGATGTTTATGAGCATTCTGTTGTTATTGCTCCAGTTAATTAGACTGTTTATTTCAATCTGAAGAGTTGACTCAAGGTTAATAGTCACTGTCACTAGTGTAAACTGTGCAGCCATCAGCAAAGAGATCACAAGATGATTTTTTGAGATGAAGTGGAAGATCATTGATGTAGATGGTAAACAGGAGAGGACCAAGGATAGATCCCCGTGGAACACCATTATCAACCACAGATGAACTTGACTTAGAGTTTTTGAGACAAACTACCTGTTGTCTGTTGGAAAGAAAAGATCTAATAAATTTTGTCAAGTCAGGGTGTAATCTATAAGTCTCAAGCTTTCTAACTAGAAATTCATGATCAATCATGTCAAATGTTTTTTAATGTCAACAAAGACAGCACCATATAATTTATCATCGTTTATATTCAATAACCAACATTCTGTCATTTTTGTGAGAGCTGTGTGGCAGGAATGTTTCGGCCTAAAACCTGACTGACGGTCAACAATCAAATCATTTTCATGCATGTGTTGTAAGGTTGCTTTTTTGTGTGTGTTTTTCTAGGGGTTTAGACAAAGTTGATAGAATGGAAATTGGTCTATAGCTTGAGGGATTTTTCTCTGAACCAGATTTAAAAAGGGGATATATTTGTGCAATTTTAAAAGCCTGCGGAAAGTGACAATGTGCAATGTACTGATTAAATGTATGTTAGTTATCTATAATTACTGGGGCAGAGTAGCATAATATCCTGTTGCTGATTTCATCAAGTCCTGCTGTGTTGTTGTTCTTTAAAGATGAAAGAAATTGTAAACTTCACTAACTGACATGAAAGGAATGCTAGGTTGCTTTAGATTTGCACATTTACTACCTATAAATTTAATTAATTCACTTAAATCAAAAGTAGGAGTTGGTAGTGAAGATTTTAAGATGCTGACTTCTTCTCTGAAGTGATTGCTGAACTCTTCACAAGCGGGAACATGATTATAACTCTGCAAGTCAGACTGCTTTCTCTTGTTTGCTAGAGTGTTAACTGCTTTCCAGACAGATTCACTGTCTGATTTATTCTGAACTAGGTTCCTAAAGTAATTTCTTTTTTCTTGCCTAATTAAATACTGAACTCTATTTCTAAGTAATCTGTAGCTAGCGAATTCCTTATTTTTGTGGGCCTGATCCCTTTCCCTACAAAGCAGAAATGTCCATATTAGAGTTCAATAAAATACTACAGGAAACAGCAAAAGAGGTGCTGGGATATTGGAAAAGGAGAAAAGAGGAATGGATAAGCAAGACCACATGAGCAAAGAAAAGAAATCAAGAAAAAATTACTGAACACCAAATCACAACGGCTTAAAGAACGAGTTTTAAGTAATTATGCACAAAAAAAGACACAGAAGTGAAGGAATCATGCCATCAAGATAAACGTCAATATTATGACAACTTAGCAGAAACAGCAGAGAAAGCAGCATTTACAAATGACATGAAAACCATATATAAAATCACAAAGCAGATGACAGGTAACTTCAACACAAGATGTGAAAGTGCAGTAAGAACACAAAATGGACAACTGGTCAGTGGAGAAAGAGAAAAAATTGAAAGATGGAGGGAACACTTTAACATCCTACTAAACAGAACACAAGCAGCACAAACAATAGACATACCTGAAGCAAAAACGGAACTAAACATCAATACAGGACCAATAACAATAAATGAAGTAAAGGAGGCGATAAAGAAGCTAAAATCAGACAGGGCACCAGGTGAAGATGAAGTGACTGCTGAGATGTTGAAAGCAGAAGAAACAGAAACACCAAAACAACTTTGCCGGATATTACAATAAATTTGGGATCTAGAAAAAGCCCCAGAGGAGTGGAAACATATGCACAACATATGCATTATTCATAGATTTTGAGAAAGCCTTTGACAGTGTCAACAGAGATGCACTGTGGAAAATCCTAAGATGGCATCCCCTCCCCCAGAAAATAGTTAATGTAATCAAAGCCCTATACGAGGGTTTTCAGTGCAAAGTTATCTGTGGAGAACATACCTCCAGCAGCTTTAGGGTACAAACAGGAGTGAAACAGGGATGTGTACTATCACCAACATTATTTATCTTGGCAGTAGACTGGTTAATGAAGGAGGCAACATCAGACAAACGTAGAGGATTACAATGGACCCTTGACACAGTGCTGGAAGACCTTGACTTTGCGGACGACATTTGTCTATTATCAAGCAGTCACAAAGATATGCAAGAAAAAATAAACAAGCTAACTCAGAATGCAAACAGCATAGGACTAAAGATCAACGTAGGAAAGACAAAGTTAATGAAGCAAAATGTGAACAACAGAAATGTACTCAGAGTAGACAACAAGTTAGTGGAGGAGGTCAACGAATTTGTATATCTTGGCAGCAGAGTAGTAGCAAATGGAGACAGCACAGAGGACATCAACAGCAGACTTACTAGAGCAAACCAGGCTTTGCAATGCTGCAGACTATATGGAAATCAAAAAAACTAAGCATAAATATGAAAATCAGGATATTTAAGAGTAATGTTCTAAGTGTACTACTCTATGGAAGTGAATGCTGGTAAATCACCAAATCCACAGAAAACAAGTTGAATTCTTATTATTGTAAAAATATTTTGGCCAAACACCATAAGAAATAACATCTTATTAGCAGAAATGCAGATGAAACCACTGACAACAATTATTGAGGAAAGACGCTGGCAATGGTTGGGACATGTGCTCAGAATGACTGACAACTCACTACCAAAAATAGCACTAAGATGGACACCACAGGGGAGCAGAAGTAAGGGTAGACCAAAAGAGACATGGAGAAGAACAACAGAAAGGATGTTGAGCAATAGAGGGCTCACCTGGGCAAGAGCAGAAAAAAAGGCGAAGGACAGGCATTTGTGGAAAACCCTTGCGGAAGCCCCATGTGCCCTGGGCACTTAAGGTTCAGAGAGAGAGAGAGATCCCTTTCCCTCATGACTTGCAATATCTCAGGTGTTATCCAGGGGGACTTCACTTGATATTTAACTCTCACCTCTTTAATAGGAACATGCTTGTCAAATATATCCCTGAAGGTTTTTATCCAGTATTTAAGGGCCTTATCAGGGTCAATTAGTTGGTACACATGATCTAGAGGTGCTGCTTGTAACTTTTTCAGAAATGATTCTAAGCTGAATTTGCTAAAACTTCTAAATTTAATACTGGTATGTTTAATTTTTAGGAATTTTCAAGCCATGTCATGTCCATGTGAAACAGACTAGATAATGACCACTCAGTAATGTGTGAGACACTTTACATTCTATAATGTTTTCTGGATGAGCTATGTAAGGGGAGTGTATAATAGTCATCTGTCCTTGTAAAGGGAATGTATAATAGTATCCATCCTTGTAAGGGGAATGTATAATAGTCATCCATCCTTGTAAGGAGAATGTATAAGTTTAAAAAGGAATTACTTTGTATTTGTTGTTATTTATTGTCCACTGATATAATCTTCTAACACTGTTCTCATTTCATGAAAGGGGGAGGGTGAGGGGGAAAAAGAAGAAACAATTCACTCTCTCTCTCTCTCACAAACAAAAATATCTCTCTCCATGAGAAATAATAATAGTGTTACTAAATAAACATGTTATTTAACTTACTACAGCAGTGTTACAGTAAGTTAAAAAACATGTTTATTTAGCCCTTGTTTTTTTCATCTACAATAAACATTTACTAAACATGAAATATAGAAATATATGATACCCCCCTCCCCTCAAATTTTGCCTGAATCTAGCAGTCATGTATATAGACTATAATAAACGTTCCCCCAAAATGAAATTAGAAATACTGTATAAGGTAAAGGTAATCCTGTCATGCCTTAGAGGCACACAGGGATATGGTGTTAGTGCCCAAATTTTTCTTGACTTGTCAGCACACTAGAGGGTGATGTGGTCTGCATCATACCTTTCTTTATCTAGTTCCAGAAGAAATTAGGTACCCATTTCTACAGCTAGATGACTTGGCCACCTCCAGTCAGATTTGAACTCCTGATCTTCACCATTAGAGACCACTGCACTAACCATTTCACCAGGCGCCCAATAATCATATATATATATATACATTATAATCAACATTCACCAAACAAGAAATACAGAAATACGTATCTATCTGAAGTGAAATAACCCCAAGATTTTTCCTGAACCTACCAGTCATGTACAAAAATCATGTTAACCAACAATTACTGATAAATTACTATTTAAAAAAAAAAAAAAGGAAAAACCAAAACTGTTAGAGATCATCGTTCACCCCCCACCCCTCTCCGTTACCAAAACCAGTTTATATTACACTGTGCAACGAAGATTTTGTTACTAGGGTTACAATTTGTGATTCAATCATCCTAGCTTCAAATCTGAAATCAGAATGTGTCTATCATGTCCAGATTTTAAGATTTACACGCACACTCACTTTCACATAAACATGCTTATCTAGGCCAAAACATACATGCATATTTTACTGAAATACATTCATTTAAAAATAATACATAGATATACTAATGAATCTCTGATAGATGTAAGAGCATATAGGGGTGCAGATGTCAACAGTGATCACAACCTGTGTATAGGGAAGATAAGACTTAAAAGTCAACACACGAAAGCAATACTCAGAAAGATAAAAAGTCATAGCCTACAAGAAGAAAATACCAACATCAATTTCAATCTGAAACTTACCAAACATTTCACAGTACTCAGCAAGGAAAAGACAGATATAGATGAATTATGGAATTCATACAGCGCAGCCATAATCGCGGCAGCAAAAGCAAGTGCTGGACTGCAGTCAACGAGTAGAAAAGCATGGATATCAGATTCACTCATTCATTCATTTGCATGTCCCTTGCGGAACTTTGCCTCCCTAACAGCACTCCTGTAGGCCTATTGGTTGTAAGCAAGATGCCCTGTTGCTGATGCATTCATGGATATCAGATAACACATGGAAATATATAAATGAAAGAAGAGCAGCCAAATTAGCCATGTTGAATGTAAAGATAGACCTTGGAAAAGTTTTGGCAAAAGCAACATACAAAGAAATAGACAATAAAGTAAAAAGCTCAGCTAGAAGGGATAAAAGAGAATATATGGACAAAATGGTGAAAGAAGCAGAGAAGACAGCAAAAACAGGAGACACCAAAACTCTATATAACATACAAAAGAGGTTAACAGGTACTACTGCATCCAAAAAAAGACCATTCCTTAGCAAAATTGGCACCCTATAACATCAAGTAAAGGCCAAAAGCAAAGATGGGCCGAACACTTCCAAGAAATACTTAATCGACCACAAACAAAAGAATTGATAGAGCTTGAAACTGACTTATCAATCCCACAACTAAATGTCAACCTAGATGAAATTACATTGCATGAAACTGAAACAGCAGTGAATCTAATGGCTAACAACAAAGCTGCAGGTGAAGATGAAACAACAGTTGAAATGTTAAAAGCTATTAACAGTGACAACAAGAGCCAATTACGGAGAATGTTTAATAAAATTTGGAAAGAAGAAAAGGTACCTTCTAAATGGAATAAAGGAATCATTGTTAAAATACCCAAAAATGGCAACCTCAGTGACTGCAATAACTGGAGGGCTTTAACTTTACTATCAGTTGTGTCAAAGGTGTTTTGTAAAGTGATTCTGAATAGAATTAAGGATGTAGTGGATACTGCAATGAAAGAAGAACAGCCAGGATTTTGAAAATGGAGACGCTGTCTCAACTAGATCTTTACTCTAAGAATAATATTTGAAGAACATATTGAAAAGCAAAAACCATTAATCCTGAACTTCATAGACTTAAAAAAAGCATTTGATAGCATAAACAGAGATTCACTGCGGAGAATTTTAAGAATATATGGAATACCATTTAAAATTGTCAACATCATTAGAGATCTCTACAACGCATATGTATGTGCAGTCAAGACAGAAGAAGGAATGAGCAAATGGTTTCAGACTGAAACAGGCGTGAAACAAGGATGTATATTATCTCCCTTGCTTTTTGGAATTGCCATAGACTTTATAATGAAAAGATGCTGTACAGGTAAAACCAGCACTGATTGGGTACATGGGACCCAAACAGAAGATCTTGATTTTGCAGATGACATAACTCTTATCATTGACAATGTGAAATCGATGCAGGAAAAAACAGATTCCCTGTCTTCCTTGGCTAGCAAAATAGGTCTTGAAATTAACAAAGACAAAACAAAAATAATGAAACTTCTAACTAATGAAGAAGGAAAAATATACGTAGAAGGAACAGCTGTTGATGAAGTAAACAAATCTGCATACCTTGGCAGCTACATAGACCAGGATGGTGACACCAGGAAGGAAGTTAGAATTAGAATTTCAAAAGCAGCATTGATCTTCAAAAATCTTGAGAACATATGGCACTCTAAAATTATAAGTACAAAAATCAAGTTAAGATTATTCAATTCAAATGTGATATCCACTGTCATTTATGCATGTGAAAGCTGGGAATCAACTAAAGAAACAGACAAGAAATTAGACTCTTTTGAAAGCAAATGCCTCAGGAAAATACTTGGTATAAAGTGGAATGAATTTAAGAACACAGAGATAAGACAGATGAGCAAACAACAACCTGTCTCATGGGTGATCAGAAAAAGAAGATGGGCATATGTAGGCTATGTAATGAGAAGAAACAATCAGAGAATACCAAAACAAGGTATTAAGTGGAGCACATCAGGCTGAAGAAAAAGATGTCGACCTTGTGAAATTCTAAAGAGGACATTGTTAAGAGAAGCCAGTTTAGCGGGCATAACATCCCTTAAGTTGAAAAACTTGCAGAAAACAGGAAAACTTGGCAAACAACTATGCGAGCCCTATGTGACGTTCATTGGCACGGGAAGGATGTAAGATACTAATGCAAATTAAGCTATGTCTCGTATCAAGCTTGGAGGCTGCATAGCCTGCATTTCTGGATACATGGTGTATTCAATGAATGGATGCTTTAGGCCACTCAATGAAAGTATGCCAGCTGTAGGCTACAGTTCGCATACTTACATCTACTTGGGACTGAATGGCAGGAAGAATGTTATGACTTTTGCTGTAGCACTGGGGTAGAGCCAAGCACAAAAGCATCATTCAGACTATTTAAAAATAAATTAAAAGTTGTATATGCAGACTGTGCATCTGCTCCTTCTCCCTGCATATTTTATTACGTAAGTGATAGTTTAAATGATGACCATGAAAATTATGGTGTCAGAATTTCAAGAGAATCTGACTTGATGATCTAGAGATAGATCTTTCTTTGTCAAAAGAACAATCTTAACTGTTAGCCTCCAGATTACAGGAATGGAATTTGCCACAAAGAGTATCAGAGCATTATGTTTTTGAGATTGCCATAAGAGGTTAGCTTCATTTTAGATTGTCATAATAGGTTAGTTTCATTTTACATACTGGAAAATAATACATGTTTCTGTAATGATGAGAATGGTCTCATGCATAATTAGACAGTGAATATGTGCCTGACAAGAGGAGACTTTTCACAGACTCTAGCAAAACTAGTTTCAAAGCTGTGCTGCTGCATATGGTAATGAAAAAAAACTTCCATGATTGTAATCTCAAAGAGACATATTTGCTCATTATGAAAGTGATCAAGTATGCAGTGCATAATTGGAACATCTGTGGGGACCTCAAAGTGATACTACTTCTTCTTGGCTATACTTTTTGTCTGCTACTTAGAAATTTCCATCCATTCTAAGCTAAATCAAGTATCATCATCATCAGATGCTGTGCCAGCTGGCATTGGCTGTTATGCTATTCCGGAGTACACGATCCTTCATGGGCTATACTAAACATTTGTGCTTTTTTCGCCTATAGAATAGTCGTTTTGAAAGTAACCACTATAAAATTAAAATATATGGCCTTGCAGAAATGAGAACACTATTGGCTGGTATAATGTGGCACAAATGAGAACAATGTTGGCCAGTATAATGTGCAGCATGAGCCACTAGTTGATCTCATTCTTCTACCAGCATTTCACGTCAAACTGAAACTCATGAAAACTGTTGTAGCAATGGATCATAATGGTAAAGGTTTTCATTATCTAAGGAGAAGGTTGAAGCATTAAAAAAAAAAATGAAGCTAAAATAAAATCAGGAGTTTTACTGGTCCTAAAATCAACAAACTAATGGGTGATGTCATAACATTCAGAACAAAGCCAGAACTTGTGTGGGATGCATCTGTTATAGTAGTGCAAAATTTTCTAGGCACTCATCAAGCTGAAAATTATGAAGAGCTTATCTGCAACCTGTTGACATCATACCATCTACTCAGATGCCAAATGTCACTGAAATTACATTTCTTGCATTCTCATCATGATTTTTCTTCCACCAGATAAAGATGATATTGGTGATGAACATAGGGAGCATTTCATCAAGATATTTCTACTATGACATCAATATATTTCTTTTATGGCACCAAGATATTTCTATTATGACATCAAGATATTTTTATTCATTCACTCATTCATTTGCATGTCCCTTGCGGAACTTTGTCTCCCTAACAGCACTCCTGTAGGCCTCTCGGTTGTGTGCAAGATGGCCTGCTGCTGATGCATCCATTTGCAGATCATCAACGATGTCTTGCAGCCATCTTTGCCTTGGTCTTCCTCTCTTTCATTTTCCCATTATGTAACCTTCCAAGACAGTTTTCTCTAGATTATCATGACGTTTAATGTGTCCAAAATATTTAAGTTTTCTCTCTTTAATCTTCTTTACTAGCCAGCCTTATTTAATATTAAGTTCTTGTAGTATGGATATATTTGTTCTTTTTTGTGTCTATGATATTTGAAGTACTCTTCTGTCGCATTTACATTCAAATGCATTTATGTGTTTCTCATTTTTATTATGGCATCAAAATATTCAGACTGTTGCACTCCAAATATGATAGGTGACTACTGCTTGTGTCTGCAGTGGGCAACAAAAACTGCAAATGTAAAAGCAGGTGCATAAAGAAGTTCTGAACATTAAAAAAGTAAAAAGTAAAGGTAATCCTGTCGTGCCATAGAGGAACATACGGATATAGTGTTAGTGCCTACTTTCCTTGACCTGTCAGCACACTAGAGGGTGATATGGTCACCTTTCTTTCCCCAACTCTAGATGTAGTTTGAGAAGAGAGGGAGATACAAAAAAAAACCTTGTCAAAAAGATAAGAGAGAAACAGTGTACTTTCATAGGACATGCAATGAGAAGAGAGAGGCAATGTACTTTCATAGGACATGCAGTGAGAATAGGGGGTAGTGAAAATATTATAACACAGGAAAAGCAAAGGGAAGAAGAGCCAGGGGAAGACCAAGAGAAATGAAAGTCTGACAAGATGGTGTGAAAGGAGATCAGCAACTGAACTAGTGGCCTGCATGAAGGATCGTGTACTCCGGAATAGCATAACAGCCAATGCCAGCTGGCACAGCATCTGATGATGATGATACTTGATTTAGCTTAGAATGGATGGAAATTTCTAAGTAGCAGACAAAAAGTTTTCATTTATTGTACAGTGATCAAAAACGTAATAAAAAGCAACCAGTGAAATTGGTTGAAGGCCAATAGGATGATGAAGCTCAGTTTGTATAGAGCAGATTGAGGCAGTTTTGACAGTTTTTCAGCAAGTAATCATTATGTAAAGATTACATCCTGCCACAAATAAGATAAAGAAAAAAAATTCATGCTAACATTTAATTCTCACAGATGTCTGTAAAGTGTGTTTAATTTTAGATCAGAAAAAACAAAAAGAATAAAGTACCAAATGTTGTACTGAGGAAAAAAAAAAAACCAGTATTTTGGAAAGTAGTTCAAAGGGAAAGAGGGGTACAATTTTATTTGTTTTGAAGAATCCTAGCATGATTGCTGTAGGTACATTATAATAAACATTCACCAAACAAGAAATACAGAAATACTATATCTTACATCCTTCCGGTGTCATTAAACGTCACACCGGGATCTCATGGTAGTTTACCAAGTTCTCCTGTTTTTGGCAAGCTTTTCAACCTCATCAAGGGATTTTATGCCTATTAATTTGGCTTCTCTTAACAATGTCATCTTTAGAGTTTCATGTTGTCAACCTCTTTTTCTTTGGCCTGTTGTGTTCTACTTGATAGCTTGTTTTGGGATTCTGTTTCTTTTCATCACATGACCGATATATGTCCATCTCCTTTTTCTGATCACTCATGAGACAGGTAACAAACTGTGGAATGGTTTGAAGTCACATGTGCCATTGTATTTGTTTACTGTGTTACTATTTTTTCTTACTGAATAGAGTGTTGGGGTACTAATTGAAGCTGTTTGCTGAGTGTTTTTTCTGGATTAGTTATTCACTGTCTCCAGCCACCCTTCACTTCTAGGTTCTTTCAATCATAAAATTTGGCAACACACTGATACAGAAGTCAAGCCAGTCCTGCATATCACTTGACATGAGGTTTTATTGATGAACTGGATGCTGATGATGATATTTTGACCGCTGCCAGGTTTGCCCTGCCATATGGCCAGTCCATTCATACTTCCACAACTCCAGTAACAGATATAAACATTCATTTTCTTGACAGAGACATCACAAAAACCATCCTCTCAGGTACACATCCAAACGTAGACTGACTGCCCATTCAGTCTCTCCCATAATTCTCTGTCACGGGTTACTCAACCCACATGACGTTCTAGAAGTATCTCCATCAACCATGGAAAAGTTCAAAAAGTGAATCATAACAATTGCCCTTTCTGTTAAAAACAAGAGTCATCTCCCTATACTGCTACAAGTTCACTCATCTGCCTTATCTCTGCGTTGTTCTTGAATTTGCACCACTTTCCACTTTATACCAAGTATTTCCCTTAGGCATTTGTTTTCAAAAGAGTCTAATTTGTTGTTTATTTCTTTAGCTGATTTCCAGCTTTTTGCATGTATAAATGAGGGTGGATATTACATTTGAACTGAATAATCTTAGCTTGTTTTTGTGCTTATAACTTGCGAGTGCCATAAAGAAATACATATAAATGAAGTGAAATAACCACAAGATTTTGCATGCAAGAAAAAGGACGAACAAGGCTGTGACCAATAATAACGATATAAATGTAGGAACTAAACCATGAACAACACAATATAAACCATGAACAACACAATATAAACCATAAACAACACAATATAAACCATAAACAACCAATGCTAAGACTACGAGGAGTGACTGATAAGTTCTTGGCACAAGGTACAATGGATTATTAGTGGACAACTTTTTTAGGTTATTTCTCAACATAGTTCCCTTGCAAGTTTATGCACTTAGTGCAGTGATCCTGGAGCATACAGATTCCTTCTTTGTAAAAGTCAGCATCTTGGGCCAGCAGAAAGTGGTCTACACCATGAATGACATCATCATCTGAAGCAAATCTGTGACCACTGAGCTCCTTTTTGAGTTTAGTAAATAGTCTGAAGGGGCCAAATCTGGGGACTAAGGAGGATATTCAAGAAGCTGGAAGCTATTTTCATGAACGGCTGCCATTGCCACCACCGACTTATGAACTGGAGCATTGTCTTGCTGAAAGATGACTCCTCTCGTCAATTTCCCTTGACACTTTTCCTTCAGTTTGACTCACAGTTGCTTCACAAGATTAGCGTAACAGGCCCTGGTGACCATTCTGCCCTTTTGAAGATAGTCTACCAATAGCACATCTGCTGAATCCCAAAAGATGGAAGCCATCACTCTGCCTGCAGACAGAACAACCCTTGCTTTCTCTGGAAGTGGGGACCCATGATGTTTCCACTGCTTTGACTGTTCTTTGGTTTGTGGTTGAAAATGATAAATCCAAGTCTCATCATCCATAGTCACAAATTGCTGAAGAAACTTTTCAGGATCTGCAGAAAAATTTAGAAGACTGTCTCTTGACATGTTGAGACGCTGTTGTTTGTGATCAGCTTCAAGAAGTTTTGGGACTCATCGAGCAGAGACCTTTGTCATTTGAAGATCATTGTGAATAATGGTATGAACACGTTCCTGGGAGATGCCCAACTCAGTAGCAATGTACCACTCAGTTAGTTGTTGATCCTCCATTATCATGTCATGGATTCTGCTAGTGGTTTCATCGGTGGTTACTGTTCTTGATATATCTGAACAGGAATCATCTTCCAGACTCTCCCTTCCATATTTGAACTGAGCTGCCCATTTTTCACTGTGCTGTAAGAAGGGGCACTCTCCCCTAGAGTCTCTACCATATCCTCATGAATCTCCTTCAATGATAAGCCCTTAATGCAGAAGTAGCGAATGACTGCTCGATGAGAAATTTTATCCATTTTCTCAATTTCTGCCACCCCTTTCCATTTCAGTAGCCTGTAAAACAAAATTGGTTGCAGTTAATTTCCTGAGACTTGGTATTTAATCTTACATTAACCTGATCTACAAATGCTCCTAATATCAACTGTGTTTCAAGTATTTGTAGCTTAGGCTGCGAACTTATCAATCAACTCTCATAACTACTGAATACTAATTTTTAAAAAAAAAAAAAAAAATCAAACACTGTATGAATGTCACCAATTCTGAACTCTTCCCATGCCACAGAAAAAAATGCAGACGTTCCCATCCATGCCACACAAAAAAGCGCGAATCTTGATATGTATAGGGGGAATAGTTGTAAAAGTGAATGTACAAAGTATTTCCACTTTAAAAGTATACATATTATGCTTGAAAATAGATGTAAATGTAAGAAGATTTCATAAATGAAGTTTTTTTTTAGGAAAAAAGAAGTAGTGTGATGATTTTAGCTGATAAATGTGTAGTGTATACCATCGGCGATGCCTAGATGTACAATGTTTACCATCGGCGATTTCCAGATCTACTTAAATTTTCATCCGATCTCATAATGTAGTGGTATTCTCACTAAAATAATGTCTGAAATAACCTTCTAACTACTTCTCCAGTCCATTTAATAGGTCTAGATGTAATTGGGTACATTCAAGAACAGTGGTCGGGTCATAGGACATGTCCTTATGCCTCCGAAATCATAATAAATATTGAAATTCTCAGTTAAAAACATCGATTTTGCTCAGTTGTTAGCCATGCTTTGGATTGAACTATGAAAGGTCACCGGACATGCGCAGATAAATTGCGTACAATAAAAAGTTACAATAGTTTTATGCTGCAATGAAACAAAATCGCTGTAACGTGCATGGCAGGCACTAGACTAACAGGAAGAATTCACTATAGTGTCAATGGGAGGGAAAGAATTAAAATGTGAAATGAGACCTTAAACAATTCACAGCAAACACAACCAACATCACCGACTATATAGACAGAAAACTTACATGAAGAAGGTGCTGAATTTGTTGGCCTATAAGAGACATAATGCTTTTCATGGGCATTTTTTGGGGAGGAAAAAAAAAATTTAGAACATCTCATCTTATATGAAGTAATTTTCAGGGAACTGAGATGTATTTTCTCTGTTGGGTGACAAAAGTATAACTCTGCCCCCCCCCCCCCCAATGCCACGTCCCTTTGATTATTCAGTTACACTGATTTTGAATACAATGTTACACCAGTGTCTCCACTGTTTGCATGCCACAGGCTGGTAACAAAAATTATCTCAAATAAAGGAATATCAATAATTCTGGTGCATATTATTAAAACAGTTTTCTGTGTCTACATGTAACTACAACTATCTGTGTTTTGCAATAGCTAAGAAATATGGTGTGCACTAAACACCACTTAACCAGAATGCAAATCAGAAACTAAAACTGACAATGAGAAAAGCTTTTGAGAAAATCACCATAAAACAAAAAAAAAAAGGTATGAAATGAGCATAAAACCTTTCCTCAATAAAATTCCACTTGAAATTTCAGAAGCTCATGCATATATATAAGAGAGGATTATGGCTAAATATCACTTACATGACAATAAAATCACAGTTTATTTCAAATGAAGTAGAAAACACTGACCGACCACAGCTAAAAATATAACCTACCCAGCTCCAAGTTTTTTCTGAACATCATATTTGTCCTGAGCGTTGCCTGGGCTGGCCATTTTTTCTGAAAAGGAAAGAAAACATTTTTTTATGAAATTTTACAACTAATATAAGGGTCATTCAGAGAGTAATGCCCCACAGTTTATTTCTCAGAATATATTTACTGAAAAAAAGTTGAAATACTCACAATATAGGAAATGGGTGTATACACACACATACACAAATTTTCTACATCTCCATCAACTTGTACAGTCTTAGACCAGTGTGAAACAAGTGCCTGTATGTCTTGCTTGTACCTTGTTCTGTTCACGTAGCCATGTCTTCACTTCATGAATCATGCTCTATGTTCAAACCGTGTCCCTTAGAAAGCATCTTTTATTGGCCCAAAAAGATGGAAATTTGAAGTTGCCAGATTTGGACTGTATAGTGGATGGGGCAACACTGTCCAACTCAGTTTGAAAGACCTCACCCCAGCATCAAAATGCTCCAACAATTTGTCACCTGTAAACCATATGGCCCCCGTGTGGTACCTGGGATCTGCAAAGAATAGGACCACTTTACCCTACCACACATGATCGTAAAAGGCGACTAAGGAGGGTTCGGCATAGGGTCAGCAACCCTATCTGGTAAAAAAACTATTAGACTGCTACAGACACAGAAGCAAGGGAAAAAACAAATGCAGGTGGAAGGAGAAATGCTTATCAGGAAACTGAGCCCATGAAGGTTGTGGATGAAAGACAGCCACTGGAAGTCCCCAGCCCGACTGCAGACCTCCTGGAACCTAAACATCATCATCATCATGTGTCGTGCCGACTGGCGTTGGCTATTATGCTTCTCCAGAGTGGAACCTAAACACAAGATGCAAATAGGCAGCTGGAATGTAAGAACACTTAACCAGACTGGAAAACTAGCACAAACCATCAAGGAAATGCACAGATACAAATTAGACATACTAGGAATACAAGAAGCAAGATGGACAGGACAAGGCAGAAGGAAATTAACAACACAGCACACAGAAGATACAATAATATGGTCAGGTAAAGAAGATCTTCATGAAGGAGGAGTAGCATTGATTATAACAAAAGCAGCATCAAGAGCATTGCTGAAATGGACTCTTATAAATGAGAGATTATTATATGCACGCTTCAACTCAAGATTCACGAAGCTGTCTATTATAGTTTGTTATGCACCAACAGAAGCAGCTGAAGAGGAATTAAGATTTTTACAACAGCCTCCAAGCCATAGTAGAAACAATACCCAAGCATGATATGCCACTCATCTTGGGCGACTCCAATGCAAAAGTAAGTGAGGGAAATGAAGATAGAAGAAGAATCATAGGAAGAGAAGGAATTGGAGAAATAAATGAAAATGGAGAAAGACTGCAGTTTCTGTGAAGAAAACATGATGACCATCGGAGGGACAATTTTCCAACATAAAAACATCCATAAAGTGACTTGGAGGTCCCCAGATAAAACCACAGAAAACCAAATCGATCACATACTAATAAACAACAAGTGGAAACGGTCGCTATAAGATGTGTGAGCAAGGAAAGGAGCAGATGTAGGAAGTGATCACAACCTTCTGGTAGCAAAAATAAACTAAAATTAAGGAAAGCCAAAATTGGAGAACACAGAAAGATATGTTTTGATACAAGAAAACTGAAAGACCAGCAAACAAGAAATGAATTCTCAATAGTACTTAAGAACCGCTTCAATGTCCTACAAGATGAAGCATAAATGTCCATGCTAGAGTTCAATAAAACACTACAGGAAACAGCAAAAGAGATGCTGGGATATCGGAAAAGGAGAAAAGAGGAATGGATAAGCAAGATCACATGGGAAAAGATAAGAAAAGAAATCAATGAAAAATTACTGAACACCAAATCACAACAGCTTAAAGAACAAGTTTTAAGTAATTATGCACAAAAAAAGACACAGAAGTGAAGGAATCATGCCGTCAAGATAAACGTCAATACTATGACAACTTAGCAAAACAGCAGAGAAAGCAGCATATACAAATAACATGAAAACCATATACAAAATCACAAAGCAGATGACAGGTAACTTCAGCACAAGATGTGAGAGTGCAATAAGGACACATAATGGACAACTGGTCAGTGGAGAAAGAGAAAAAATTGAAAGATGAAGAGAACACTAACACCCTACTAAACAGAACACAAGCAGCACAAACAATAGACATACCTGAAGCAAAAACAGAACTAAACATCAATACAGGGCCAATAACAATAAGTGAAGTAAAGGAGGTGATAAAGAAGCTAAAATTAGACAGGGCACCAGGTGAAGATGAAGTGACTGCTGAGATGTTGAAAGCAGAAGAAACAGAAACACCAAAACAACTTTGCCAGATACTACAACAAATTTGGGATCTAGAAAAAGCACCAGAGGAGTGGAAAACTGGCCTTATTGTAAAACTACCAAAGAAGGGTATCTCAGAGATTGTGGAAACTGGAGAGGCATTACCCTACTGCCACTCACCAGTAAAGTATTTTGCAGAATAATCATTAACAGAATTGTACCAGCACTTGAGGGAAAGCTTCGGAAAAAGCAGGCAGGATTTAGGAAAGGAAGATCATGCATAGACCACATATTTGTACTTAGACAAATATTAGAACAGGCAAATGAGTGGCATAGCACAACATATGCATTGTTTATAGATTTTGAGAAAGCCTTTGACAGGGTCAACAGAGATGCACTGTAGAAAATCCTAAGATGGCATGGCCTCCCCCATAAGATAGTGAATGTAATCAAAGCCCTATATGAGGGTTTTCAGTGCAAAGTGATCTATGGAGAACATACCTCCAGCAGCTTTAGGGTACAAACAGGAGTGAAGCAGGGATGTGTACTATCACCAACATTATTTATCTTGGCAGTAGACTGGTTAATGAAAGAGGCAACATCAGACAAACGCAGAGGATTACAATGGACCCTTGACACAGTGCTAGACAACCTTGACTTTGCGGATGACATTTGTCTACTATCAAGCAGCCACAAAGATATGCAAGATAAAATAAACAAGCTAACTCAACATAGGACTAAAGATCAACGTAGGAAAGACAAAGTTAATGAAGCAAAATGTGAACAACAGAAATGTACTCTTAGATAGCAAGTCAGTGGAGGAGGTCAATGAATTTGTATATCTTGGCAGTAGAGTAGTAGAAAATGGAGACAGCACAGAGGACATCAACAGCAGACTTACTAGAGTAAACTAAGCTTTTGCAGTGCTGCAGACTATATGAAAATAAAAAAACTAAGCATATGAAAATCAGGATATTTAAGAGTAATGTTCTAAGTGTACTACTCTATGGAAGTGAATGCTGGAAAATCACCAAAACAAGTTGAATTCTTTCCAGACTAAATGTTTACGAAGAATTAGAAAAATATTTTGGCCAAACACCATAAGAAATAACATCTTGTTGGTAGAAATGCAGATGAAACCACTGACAACAATTATTGAGGAAAGACGCTGGCGATGGTTGGGACATGTGCTCCGAATGACTGACAACTCACTACCAAAAATAGCACTAAGATGAACACCACAGGGGAACAGAAGTTAGGGTAGACCAAAAGAGACATGGAGAAGAACAACAGAAAGGATGTTGAGCAATAGAGGGCTCACCTGGGCAAGAGCAGAAAAAAAGGCGAAGGACAGGCATTTGTGGAGAACCCTTGCGGAAGCCCCATGTGCCCTGGGCACTTAAGGTTCAGAGAGAGAGAGAGAAAACCATATGGAACAGAAAGACCTCACCCTAGCATCAAAACGCTCCAACAATTCAGAAGAAATTGTTTTCCCTTGAAGTTTGTGTTCTGCTGTAAGACTTTGTGGAATCCATTTGCACTTATCTTTGAATATCTGACAGCTTTGATAATTGCATTCGCACTTCCATTGCTCACTAAAAACTGTAGGGTCAGTTGTGTAGTGGTGATGTGCCTATCCTAACGGATAATGGCATCAGTATGTTTGGACATGTCTGGGTGGGTGGCTTTGGCGGGACATCTAGAGGAAGGCAGATGACAGAGATCGATTTGTCACTTCCAAGTTTTAAATCTATTAGTCCAGCATCCAATGGTGCTCCTATTGACTGCACAACTTCCACATACAGCACACAAACACTTGTGAATGTTCACCAGTTTCTTTCTCTGCAACCAAGAATTACAGTTCACTCTCTGTGACGTGGTCACTGACAAGCACCATTTAAACAGTTCACTACAGCTCTGCTCTCTGTGACGTGGTCACTGACAAGCACCATTTAAACAGTTCACTACAGCTCTGCTCTCTGTTGGAATGATTGTGGAAAATATCAAATTTGCAGCAAATTAAGTTGTACCTATCAAAATTTATTATCTGCTTAGAGAAAAAAAAATGTAGGGCATTACTTTCTGTATGACCCTTGTCAATATGTATACCAATATGTATATGTGGAATTTCTGTACAGTAATATATCAGAATTAATGAGACATCTTTACCAATCACCCAGTATACATGAGTTAAAAAATCAATGCTTCTCAATGTAACTAAAATAATGGACCAAGAATTTTTTCTCCTAGTGTGCCCCTCAAAAGTTCTTTATAAAATGTTTTAAAAAGTCTATTATAGAAGGAAGTATCAGTAACAAGCATAAACATATTACAACATATTTCACTTTCCACTTTAAATGTCACTGAACTGGTATGAAATTTTAGGAACTGCACTATACATTAGTTTCAGTAAGCAATTCCATAATTGTGATGTAATGATCACTTTCTTTAATAAAACTGATTTGAATGCAATAACGGACTCTACAACAATCATATTTGTAATATCTAAGTATAAACTATCTTACACCTTGAAAATATTCTCAGGAATCAACAGTGCAAAGAAATCAACGCTTACAAACTATTATGGGAGCCAAGAAACTGTATATTAATATATATATATATATATATAAGGGGTGATTCATAAGTTCTTGGCCTAAGGTACAACAATGGATTATTTGTGGACAACTTTTTTAGGCTATTTCTCAACACAGTCACCTTGCAAGTTTATGCACTTAGTCCAGCGATCCTTAAGCATACGGATTCCTTCTTTGTAAAAGACAGCTCTTGGGCCAGTAGAAAGTGGTCTACAGCATGAATGATGTCATCATCTGAAGCAAATCTGCAACCACTGAGCTCCTTTTTGAGTTTAGTAAATAGTCCGAAGGGGCCAAATCTGGGGAATAAGGAGGATGTTCAAGAAGCTGGAAGCTGTTTTCATGAATGGCTGCCATTGCCACCACCAACTTATGAACTGGAACATTGTCTTGCTGAAAGATGACGCCTCTCGTCAATTTCTCTTGACGCTTTTCTTTCAATTTGACCCGCAGTTTCCACTGCTTTGACTGTTCTTTGGTTTCTGGTTGAAAAGGATGAATCCAAGTCTCATCCACAGTCACAAATTGCTGAGGAAACTTTTCAGGATCTGCAGAAAAATGGCCAAAATTGTCTCTTGACATGTTGAGACGCTGTTGTTTGTGATCAGCTCTAAGAAGTTTTGGGACTCATCGAGCAGAGACCTCTGTTATTTGAAGATCACTGTGAATAATGGCATGAACACGTTCCTGGAAGATGTCCAACTCAGTAGCAATGTACCGCTCAGTTAGTCGTCGATCTTCCATTATCATGTCATGGATTCTGCCGGTGGTTTCATCGGTGGTTACCGTTCTTGGTCTATCTGGATAGGTATCTCTTCCAGACTCTCCCTTCCATGTTTGAAATGAGCTGCCCATTTCTTCATTGTGCAGTAAGAAGGGGCACTCTCCCCTAGAGTCTCTACCATATCCTCATGGATCTCCTTCGATGATAAGCCCTTGATGCAGAGGTAGCAAATGACTGCTGGATGAGAAATTTTATCCATTTTCTCAATTTCTGCCACCCCTTACCACTTCAGTAACCTGTTAAAAAAAAATTGGTTGCAGTTAATTTCTTGAAACTTGGTGCTTAATCTTACATTAACCTGATCTACAAATGCTCCTAATATCAACTGTGTATTTCAAGTATTTGTAGCTTAGGTCACGAACTTATCAATCAACCCTCGTATATATATACATCAGTCAGACAAATATCTTCATATACATAAATCATACATCAGTCAGATATATATCTTCATATATATAATCATACATCAGCCAGACATATCTCTCTCTCTCTGAACCTTAAGTGCCCAGGGCACATGGGGCTTCCGCAAGGGTTTTCCACAAATGCCTGTCTTTCGCCTTTTTTTCTGCTCTTGCCCAGGTGAGCCCTCTATTGCTCAACATCCTTTCTGTTGTTCTTCTCCATGTCTCTTTTGGTCTACCCTTACTTCTGTTCCCCTGTGGTGTCCATCTTAGTGCTATTTTTGGTAGTGAGTTGTCAGTCATTCTGAGCACATGTCCCAACCATCGCCAGCGTCTTTCCTCAATAATTGTTGTCAGTGGTTTCATCTGCATTTCTGCCAATAAGATGTTATTTCTTATGGTGTTTGGCCAAAATATTTTTTTAATTCTACGTAAACATTTAGTCTGGAAAGAATTCAACTTGTTTTCTATGGTTTTGGTGATTTTCCAGCATTCACTACCATAGAGTAGTACACTTAGAACATTACTCTTAAATATCCTGATTTTCATATTTAGCCAGACATATATCTTCATATATATATAAATCATACATCAGTCAGACATATATCTTCATATATATAAATCATATGCAGATGTAAACAGTGATCACAACCTGTGTATAGGGAGGATAAGACTTAAACTGAAAAGCCAACACAAGAAAGCAATACTCAGAAAGATAAAAAGTTATAGCCTACAAGAAGAAAATACAAACAGCGATTTCAATCTGGAACTTACCAAACATTTCGCAGCACTCAAAGAGGTAGATGAGACAGATATAGATGAATTATGGAATTCATACAGCACAGCCATAATCACGGCAGCAAAAGCAAGTGCTGGACTGCAATCAACAAGTAGAAAAGCGTGGATATCAAATAACACATGGAAATACATAACTGAAAGAAGAGCAACCAAATTACCCATGATGAATGTAAGGACAGACCTTGGAAAAGTTTTGGCAAAAGCAACATACAAAGAACTAGACAATAAAGTAAAAAGTTCAGCTAGAAAGGATAAAAGAGAATATATGGACAATATGGTGAAAGAAGCAGAGAAGACAGCAAAACTATATAACATACAAAAGAGGCTAACAGGTGCTATTACCTTACAGTCTTTAGCAAAACAGGCAACCTATTAATATCAAGAAAAGACCAAAAGCAAAGATGGGCCAAGCATTTCCAACAAATACTTAATCTACCACACCCAAATGAATTAATAAACCTTAAAACCGATTTACCAGTCCCACAACTAAATGTCAACTTAGATGAAATCACGCTGAATGAAATTGAACAACGCAGAGATAAGACAGACGAGCAAACAACAACCTGTCTCATGGGTGATTAGAAAAAGAAAATGGAGATATGTAGGCCATGTGATGAGAAGAAACAATCAGAGAATACCAAAATAAGCTATCAAGTGGAGCACAACAGGCCAAAGATAAAGAGATCAACCACGTGAAACTCTAAAGAGGACGTTAAGAGAAGCCAGTTAGGCATAACATCCCTTGATGAAGTTGAAAGACTCGCAGGGAACAGGAAAACTTGGCAAACAACTATGTGGGCCCTATTCTATTCAGAATGACTTTGCAAAATACTTCTGACACAACTGATAGTAAGGTTACTCCTCTCAGTTATTGCAACTGCTAAGGGTGCCTGTTTTTGGTATTTTAACAATTACTCCTTTTTTCTATTTAGCAGGGATCTTTTCTTCTTTCCAAACATTAAACATTCCCTGCAATTGGCTTTTGTTGTCACTGTTATAGCTTTTAACATTTCAACTGTTATTTCATCTTCACTTGTAGCTTTGTTGTTAGCCATTAGATTCACTGCTGTTTCAATTTCATGCAATGTAATTTCATCTAGGTTGACATTTAGTTGTGGGATTGATAAGTCAGTTTCAAGTTCTATCAATTCTTTTGGGTGTGGTCGATTAAGTACTTCTTGGAAGTGTTCAGCCCATCTTTGCTTTTGGCCTTTACGTGATGTTATAGGGTGCCAATTTTGCTAAGGATTGGTCTTTCTTTGGATGCAGTAGTACCTGTTAGCCTCTTTTGTATGTTATATAAAGTTTTGCTGACTCCTGTTTTTGCTGTCTTCTCTGCTTCTTTCACAATATTGTCCATATATTCTCTTTTATCCTTTCTCTCTCTCTGAACCTTAAGTGCCCAGGGCACATGGGGCTTCCGCAAGGGTTTTCCACAAATGCCTGTCCTTCGCCTTTTTTTCTGCTCTTTTCTGCTCTTTATCCTTTCTAGCTGAACTTTTTACTTTATTGTCTAGTTCTTTGTATGTTGCTTTTGCTAAAACTTTTCCAAGGTCTGTCTTTACATTCATCATGGGTAATTTGGCTGCTCTTCTTTCATTTATGTATTTCCATGTGTTATCTGATATCCACGATTTTCTACTTGTTGATTGCAGTCCAGCACTTGCTTTTGCTGTCGTGATTATGGCTGTGCTGTAAGAATTCCATAATTCAACTACATCTGTCTCCTCTACATCAATGAGTGCAGCGAGCTGTTTGGTAAGTTCCAGATTGAAATTACTCTTAGTATTTTCATCCTGTACACTTTTATCTTTCTGAGTACTGCTTTCTTGTGTTGGCTTTTCAGTTTTAGTCTCATTTTCTCTATACCTATACGGAGATTGTGATCACTGTTAATAGCTGCACCCCTATATGCTTTTATATCTATCAGAGATGCTCTGAATTGCTTTCTTATACAAAAATGATCTATCTGATTTCTGGTTGTATCATCTGGAGATATCCATGTGGTGTTATGTATCTCTTTGTGTGGAAATACTAATCCTCCAATGACTATGCCCTCTGTTCAACATAATTCAATTAATCTTTCTCCATTCTGATTTACCATATCAATCCCTTCTTTCCCCATTACTTTTTCGATGTTGGTGTTATCTTTTCTTACATTGGGGTTGAAGTCTTCCATGACAATTAGGATGTCATGTTTAGTGACTTTGTTAATGAGCTGTTGTAGTTGGTGATAGAAATTGTCTTTATTTCATCATCTGCATTGTTTGTGGGTGCTTAACACTGTATGACTGTCACTCTTCTATGCCTTATTTTGTATCGTGCTCTTAATATACGACTGTTCACTGATTCCCATTCTGTAAGGCTCTTTGATGCTACAGTGGACATAATTATACCCACTCCCTCTTGATACTTCCCATCATCTCTGCCTGAATGTATGATTAACTTACTGTTTTGTGTTGATCTTTTCTCTGCTTCTGGCTGTCACATTTCACTGATGTGAAATGGTGATATTTATACATTTCTTAGATTACCTGAGCAGTTTTTTATGTTGTGGCCATTTTTATTACATTCCAGAGTATGATCTTTGTCACATATTTGGGGCTGATGAATGTGTTCCTTCAGTTGTTGTCTGCGCTCATTGAAGTTGGTATCTCTGATGCTTGATTGATTGTATTGCAAATTTCTGCAACAGCTGTTTTTTCCCCCATCTAGAGTTGACTCTAGTTGACAAAAGTATGCCAGCAAAAGTGTTAAAAAGCTCTTGCCATCTTTTACGTTACCCAGAAGTAAATATGCAGGGGTTCTGCAGGGATGAATAAAGAAATAGTCCAAGAGTTCTGTGAGGGCAAAAAGGTTGAGAAAGTCTGAGCTAAACTATGATATTTCTGCCTTTTGGCTCACACATTAGACTTTGCATGGCTTGTATTTTTAGGACTGGGTCTGTGTTCTCATTCTGACTCTTCTTCACCTGGCCAGACCATTGTTTTTTTACCACAGGCAAAACACTGGATCTTGGTCAGCTATTATTTGCTAATACCAACCATTTATACACTTCCATGCATGAATCAAACACCTTCACACATGAATCACACTGGTTCCATGGATGAATCAAAATGCCTCCATGAATGAATCAATCAAACACTTCCATGCATGAATCTATCAAACACCTCCATGCATGAATGTCAAACATCTCTATGTATGAATCAATCAAACACCTACATGCATGAATCAAAATGCTTCCATGGATGAATCATACACTTCCATGCATGAATCAATCAAATATACCCATGCATACATCAAGCAAACACCTCCATGCATGAGTTTATTAAACACCTTGAAGATATTAATAGTATTATGAGCTGTTGAGGCATTTATAGTTTGTAGTGAACTGAGTTGCTGAGACATTTATAGTGTCAGTTGTGGAATGAGTTGTTGAGATAGTCATAGTCTCCACAGTGGACTGAGATGATGAGATATTTATAGTCTCAGAAGAGAACTGAGTTGATGAGATACTTACAGTCTCAGTAGAGGACTGAGTTGGGACAGTCACAGTAAAGAACTTTAGCAACTGAAATATTACAACAAAACCTCAATAGAGGACTAAGTCATTGTGACATTATCCGACTACAGGGCTTGAGCTGTTTCAACAAAACCCCAAATGAAATCCACTTAATCAATGCTTCACTGAATTCACAAAATTACTCAATCAATGCTTCAATGAATTCACAAAACTACCCAATCAACGCTTCACTGAATTCACAAAACTACTCACTTAATGCTTCATTGATTTCACTGTCTGTCATTGTCTTTTTCTGTGACTTTGGTCGCCTAGTTAGAACATCACCATCAGCATCATCATTATTTGTTCTCAGCTCTGCCATTCCATCTAAGAGGTCTTGCTCTAATTTTGGTTCTTGAACTGCTAAAGATGGGACATCAGGTTCCTCAAGGACACCATAAAGATACATAAATAAACTAAACAAGACTTGCATTGCGTACAGGTATATGCAACTAAATATAACATATAATTACACAAAAAGCCACTGCAGGAAACCTGTGATAATAGATGAGATTATTTTAAAAAGGTAAGATCAGCTCTCTTTATTAATGAAGGAACACTTTTTTATAAATAGGAAACTACGAGGTTTTGGTATGGTAAAGTAAGAGAACAAATATTGTAGGATTAAACCTCGAAAAAATCGAAGACAAAGCACTTTAGTGAGACATGAGAGAAAGAAAAATCACAAGAGAATTACCTGGGATTCGAACACGGCTGCTCGTCCTCCCGGAGTCCGTGTTCGAATCCCAGGTAATTCTCTTGTGATTTTTCTTTCTCTCACGTCTCACTAAAGTGCTTTGTCTTCGATTTTTTCGAGAAGCATACACTTGTAATGTTTCAGATTTCAATGATTCATACAAGGACATGCAGGGCAAAAAAAGGGGGGCTAAATTTCCACAAATGATGTATATAACAAATGACTTCATCAATCCTTGGGTTTTCCCTCTTCTTTTTTCCCCAATGTGTAACAAATTGAATGGAAGCAATAAGTTTTATTTATTTAGTGACTTATACAATACTATGTCTGAAAGATTCTTATATAATGCTGTCTGAGAGTGACTTATATGATGCTTTGCCTGAAAGTGTCCTATATAATGCAGTGTTTGAAAGTGTTTTTAATAATAGTGTTTGAAAGTGTCTTTAATAATGCAGTGTTTGAAAATGTCTTTAATAATGCAGTATTTGAAAGTGTCTTATATAATGCAGTGTTTGAAAGTGTCTTATATAATGCAGTGTTTGAAAGTGTCTTATATAATGCAATGTTTGAAAGTGTCTTTAATAAAGCAGTGTTTGAAAGTGTCTTATATAATGGAGTGTTTGAAAGTGTCTTAATAATGTAGTGTTTGAAAGTGTCTTAATAATGCAGTGTTTGAAAGTGTCTTAATAATGCAGTGTTTGAAAGTATCTTTAATAATGAAGAGTTTGAAAATTTCTTATATAATGCAGTATTTGAAAGTGTCTTATATGATACTGTGTCTGAAAGTGACATATAATGCTGTCTGAAAGTGTTTTATATGATGCTATGTTTGAAAGTGTCTTATATGATGGTGTGTCTGAAAGTGACATAATGCAGCATCTGAAAGTGACATATAATGCTGTGTCCAAAAGTGACTCATTTAATGCAGCACCTGAAAGTGATATTCATTCATTCATTCATTCATTCATTTGCATGTCCCTTGCGGAACTTTGCCTCCCTAACAGCACTCCTGTAGGCCTCTCGGTTGTGAGTAAGATGGCCTGCTGCTGATGCATTCATTTGCAGATCATCAACGATGTCTTGCAGCCATCTTCGCCTTGGTCTTCCTCTCTTTCTTTTTTCCCATTATGTACCCTTCCAAGACAGTTTTCTCTAGATTATCATGACGTTTAATGTGTCCAAAATATTTAAGTTTTCTCTCTTTAATCCTCTTTACTAGCCAGCCTTCCTCAATATTAAGTTCTTGTAGTATGGATATATTTGTTCTTTTCTTTTTTGTCCACGATATTTGAAGAACTCTTCTGTAGCATTTACATTCAAAGGCATTTATGTGTTTCTCAGCTGTTTTGTTAAGTGTCCAGGTCTCACAGGCATATGTTGCACTGGGAAAGATGCATGCCCTTAAAAATCTTATTTTTTTGGTTGTCTGTTCCTCTCCACAGATTCTTTAGTTGTTTTACTTTCTGAAGAGCAATAGATGTTTCTGGTGTTGTACATAATCAAATGCCTTTGAGTAGTCTATAAAAGATAAATATAGATTCACATTAAACTCTCTGCATTTCTCTATTATTAATCTTATATTGAATATATGATCTCTTGATCCTCTTCCTTACTTGAAACCAGCTTGGAACATATAGACTTCTTCTATTTTCTTACAAAGTCTAACCATTATGATTTTTAACAGAATTTTACTGGCATGACTAATCAGGACAGTTCTGTAGTTTGTGCATAATTTCAGGTTACCCTTTTTTTGGCAGTGGTATAAATACAGTTTTCTATTCTTTTGGCCAAATACCTGAATGCCATATCTTTTTACATAGTGCATGACAGATTGTTGCACATTCCTTTCCTCCTGCTTTAATAAGTTCAGCTGTTATCACATCTGGTGATTTACCATTTTTCATATTCTTTATTGCCCATAAAATTGTTTCTACTGTCGGTTCAGGTTCTTTCTTCTCCAATAATAATTCACACTGTTGATTTCTGCTTTCACAGTCAGTTGTTTCATACATTCCTCTGCAATATTCCTTCCATCCATAACTGTCTTTTTTATCTTTATCGTCATGTCTGCTATTAATAACTCATGGTCCGTGTCACAATCAAAAACTGGTAAAGTTTTTGCTGATGTTATACTTGATCTCCACCTACTTTGCACTAAGATGTAATCTATTTGATTCTTGGTTTTCCCATCAGGTGATGTCCATGTGTAAAGACTTCTTGGGTGTTGTTTAAAAAGTGTGTTAGCAATCATTAGCTCATTTTCCATGGAAAACGCCATTAGATTATCAGCTACCTCATTTCTATGTCCTATGCTAAATTTCCCTACAATATGTCTTTCATCTTCTGCTCTTTCTGTACCAATCTTTGCATTAAAACTCCCAATTATTAATACAATATTTTTCCGTACCTGGTCTATTGTCATTTGCAGTGTGTTATAAAAGTCTTTTACTTCCTATTCTTCTGCTGCTGATGTAGGTGCATATATCTGGATGACTGTTACATTTCTAAGAGTGCCCTTAAATCTGATTGTTAGGATTCTATCACTTACTGGATTGTAGCCTAGTAATGCTTTTGATGTTGATTTGGCCAAGTAAAAAGCCACTCCATTCTTTCCTCCTAATTCTCCACCAGAGTATATAAAGATATTATCACTCTCGCTCTTAAAGTGTCCTGATCCTTTCCATCGATGTTCGCAGATTCCCAAAATGTGTATCTCTGTTCTTTTCATCTCATCACTTATTATTTGATACTTTCCCTCATACATACTTCTTACATTCCATGTTCCTACTCTTATTTTTCTTTTTAGTTTGATGCAGGAGTTTTCCTTAGTAACACTGTAAGGATTTTGTCCATCATCACAATTACTAGTACTGACCTCTGTCTCACACTCTTCCCCAGTGTTAAAATTAGATCCATCTGGCCTGGGGGCCTCACCACTAGATCTTTTTTCCTATTTGACTTTCCATGTTGCTGTTTAGGTTTCTTGGTATATTTTCAGAAGATAGTTTACTATTGCTTTCCTTCTGGGTAGTGACTGTACTAGTCAGTGATCACAGCCATTGTCCCTACATTGAGATCATCTGCCTACCATCATAGAATGGTGACCATAACCAACATTATCTGTCGTCTGCTTTCCCGCCACCTGCTCCCATGGCTTCACGTCACCCTGATCGGGAGACTATATGAGTACTCCACCTTGCCCAGGGGTGTCCTGTAAACTGGCGGAGGTACGGAGGCGTCTTACTTCTCCTTTGATAGGGGATACCCCTACCCCGTTAACCTAAAATGGTACCTAAAAAGTGAAAACCTTCTTGTTCCACAACAAGCAGGATTTAGGCAGTACTACAGTACAGAAGATCAAGTGACTTATCTCTCTCAAGAGACTGAGGATGTATTCCAAGAGAAAAACCTTGTACTAGTGGTGTGGATAGACTTGAAGAAAGCCTTTGATAAAGTACTGAAAAAAGGTCTGCTGTGGAAACAAATAAGTAAAATAAAGAATCTGTGGAGAGAAGCAGACAGAACCACAAAAATAAGATTTTTAAGGACATGCATCTTTCCCATCGCAACATATGCCTGTGAGACCTGGACACTTAACAAAACAGCTGAGAAACACATAAATGTCTTTGAATGTAAATGCTACAGAAGAGTTCTCCAAATATCGTGGACACAAAAAAGATCAAATATATCTATACTACAAGAGCTTAATATTGAAGAAGGCTGGTTAGTAAAGAGGATTAAAGAGAGAAAACTTAAATATTTTGGACACACTAAACGTCATGATAATTTAGAGAAGACCGTTTTAGAAGGATACATAATGGGAAAAAGAAAGAGAGGAAGACCAAAATGAAGATGGCTGCAAGACATCGTTGACAATCTGCAAATGGATGCGACAGGCCATCTTGCTCACAACCGAGAGGCCTACAGGAGTGCTGTCTGGGAGGCAAAGTTCCGCAAGGGACATGCAAATGAATGAATGAATGTGGAAACTACGAAACTGCAATGTGAATGGAAGACTGTACAACTGGATAAAGTCCTATTTACTCAATAGACGAGTTAGAGTAGTAATGGATGGACACAAAAGTCAGAAAGTACTGCTGCGACATGGTGTACCACAAGGAGGAGTCCTTTCACCTACACTATTCCTAGTATTCATTAATGACCTGGTCAAGGAACCTTCCTATGGAATCAAAGTGGCACTGTATGCAGATGATCTGGTCATGTGGTGTACAGATGAATACACGACAATTGCTACACAGATACTCCAAAGAGCAGCAGATATCTTGACAACATGGACAAACAAATGGTGTGTAAGTATCAACACAGAGAAATCAAGTACCACTCTGTTCACTCTCTCATTTAAACAGAAAGCAGGTAAGATCTTTGTAAATGAAATATCCTTAAGGATGGACGACCAACCCACTTGCTTAGGAGTGACTCTTGACTCAAAACTGACCTGGAAGCAACACATCAACAGTGCAGAAGCAAAAGCCAGAAGAAAACTAGCCATATTAAGAAAATTGAGTGGAACCACATGGGGAGCTAGTGAAAGAATCCTCAAGAATGTATATCAGCAAAGTATTCTATCACATTTAGAATATAGCTCAACATCTTGGTGCACAGCATCAAACACTACACTGCATAATCTAGACAAGGTACAAAATCAGTCACTATGGATTATCACAGGTGCCATGAGGTCCACACCAGTAGCAGAAATGCAGAAAATGGTGTTCAAGTGCTAAAAGAACGTAGAGACACAAAGGTCATGATCTTGGAAGAGAAATTCCTCAGCTCTATAAGCCATCCCCTGAACGAGAGATTCAATAACTTGGCACTAAGACGGCTTAACAGAAACAGCTTCATTCATCAGGCCAAGCGTATGGTAAGCTGATACCTGACCTTCCAACTGTAGTCACTCCACTATCATCTGTACTAGAGCATACACCATGGAAAGAAGCAGATTATACACAAATAACTATTCAGACTGAAGTGAATGGTGTGCAGAATGGTGAGATGCAAAGCAAAGATCAACAGCCACATTTAGTGTGCTAGATGACAAATATCCATGTGACGCCTGGATACGTGTGTGTATACAGATGGATCTGCACACAATGGCATAAAGAATAAGAACAGAGGGGCAGGAGCACATACTGAATATCCAAACAACACAACTGACAAGATTTCCATACCCACTGGAAAATACTGCAGCAACTATGAAGCAGAAGTCAGGGAAATTATTGCTGCAGTTGAAAAACTATCAGACTCCAGAATTGATACATGCCCCATAGTAATTCTCAAAGATGCAAGATCAGTACTGGAAGCTCTTCAGTGCAACAAACTACCAGATCTTAAGGATGCCTTGTAAAAATTGGCTTACAACACGGAGTCACCTTGCAGTGGATTCCCTCCCACTGTGGGATACCAGGCTATGAGAAAGCCGACCGTTTGGCCAAAGAGGGCACTGGGCACTGAAATGGAGCAACCAGACATACCAATCACCTATAATCAGAAGAAAAGCATGATAAAAACCTACAGGAAGCCACAAACATCACCACATGGTGACTATCACATGCTAAATAGAAAGGAACAAGTCACCATTTTCCGTCTCCGAACAGGACACAGCAGACTCCAAAGTCATATGTATACAAAGTTTAAGATTGGTACTACTAATCTTTGTACATGTACCCTGGTGCCACAAACTGTGGAACATATCTTCCAAAACTGCACCGACTACGAGACACTGAGAAATAATTACTGCCCCAGTGAAACCACTAAAGAAGATAAGCTCTATGGTTCCATACATGAATTACAAAAAACAGTGAAATTTATCCAAGAGACAGACAATGCGTATGAAGAAGAAGATACGCCTGTAAGACCTGTACTCTTAACAAAACGGCTGAGAAACACATAAATGCCTTGGAATGTAAATGGGAAGGGAAAAAATGAAGTGAAGATGAATTTGGAATTTAATCCATGCGGTTACAGAGCCCTATATATGAGGTAGTGTTCAAGGCCCCAGTGATTTCTTTTATTGCACGGCTATTGTCTGATGGCTGTCACTTGTGGTTCGGACTTACTGGAGTCATTAAAATGATTGGGAACTGGCTTGCAAGCACCCCGGGAGATGCCATAAAAATGTTTCTGGATCTGATCATCAACTCTGAGACCAGTCTCTTAATGCAAGTTATCCTAAACCTTCTGCACACAACAGTAAATATTACACTATGTGAATCTTTCATGTAGTGTGAGAATAATTTTGAGGACAGTAATTGATTTCATTTCCCAGATTATAGGGTAGGTGACACAATGGAAGTAGTTGCAACTTCTAGTTCCAAAATAGGTAGACTCTCTCTAAAGATGGCTGGAGAGAAGGATATCTTTTAGGCCTGGTTCCTGTTTGTAGGTAACAGAAAGGGCCAAGATAAGATTACAATTCCACCTAACCCTATACAGATAGTGTTCTGCTTATTTGGCTGATCTTATATTGTCATAACCTACCACACTGAATATGCTGTCCTACTTCGCCAAATTGTCACTTGTCAAGATCCACTTTATCTAATGTGCACTTGAAACTTGTAGACCTTCTGGTCATCATTTTTACTGGATTTCACTTTCCATTTCCAAATGCAGTTTCTTTTATGGCAAGTTTCAAACATTAATTACAATGTGCTTTAGTGTGACCAGATAACCTACATTTATATGAAAAATATAAAAACACTTCTCAATATGATTAATAAGATAGTATGAAAAGTTAAGCCAACTGACAATACTTTAAATGAAATATGAAGCCTTCTTATGATATTTTAACTTGTAAAGATGAAACATGAAAATAATTTAAAACTTAAAAAAAATATTTTAAAAAATTAATCCACTAGCAATATTTTACCATGAAAATACAATTAAACAAGAACAATCATCACTATCTAACATGTTAAAAAAAAATGAAAGAAAATCTGCTAACAATATTTACACATACAAAAGTATGAAAAATAAAGTTGTGTTTCTATCAATTTACCATGACTTCATGCAAGCTGTTGTGCACCAAGTCGCCTGATTGTATATAATCAGTTGCTTCTTCAGTGTCTTTGGTTTCTTGAATTTTTTCTGAATCAGATGAAGACCTGTCATCTTCAGACTCCAACATTTCATCAGATTCACGAATAGTTGTAGCTACTACCATGAATTTTGCTATGGGTGGTCGACATTTGACAGTACGAGTGAATGTTTTCAGTGAATTCACAACTGCCTCTGGGTTGTCCCTTTGTTCTTTTTTCCTGAAAATGATAAAGAGATTTTCTTGTGGAATGTCTGCAAGAAAATGATGAAGGAAGTTTTCTTATGGAATGTCTGCAAGAAAACAATGAAAGAAATTTTCTTATGGAATGTCTGCAAGAAAACAATTGACCCAGAGGGGCCCACCCCCCTTAGTGTTAGGAGTTTAAAGGGCCGAAACATCTGTCTGAGGGGGGTACTTCCTCTGATGATCTGAAGGAGTTGTGTTGTTGTTCCGCTCTCTACGGTAGAGTTTCCTGCATATGGACATCAGTAAATTTTGTAGGTGGAAACTCTCTAACAGCTGAGAATGTTGAAACAATGAACTTACAAAATGCCTGAAATGTTGAAATAGTGAACTTATGAAATGTCTGAAACACTGAAATAATTAACTTACAAAATGTCTGAAATGTTGAAACAATGAACTTACGAAATGTTTGAGTTCTTCAGCAGGATCTCCCATGACTCTGGCAGACCCACAAACTCTCCCCTCTCTTTGTCAAAGCCAACATGAAAATGCTGTTTCACATTATAGGGCTCCCCAATAGAAATCAGACCATCTTCATTCCCATGTGCAGATTTGTTGGAGCTTGTTGAAATTTTGGACCTGCGGCTGAAGAAGCCCTTGATATTTTGCATTTTGGCACTTGTATGTGACAACCTGAAGGATAATAAATCTGAACATAAAATAAATCTGTGATGGTAAGCTTTTTTATTTTTTTTTTTAGCTGTTTAAAAAAAAATCATATTTAACATAATTAAAATACAAATCAGGTTTAACATGATTAAAATAAAAATCATGTCAAAGTTGGATGTGGGGCCACCAGAGAAACAGCATCAACATCATGCAACCATTTTTTTTTTTTGCAACTAATTTCTTTATTCTTGACAAAGATGCTGATTCATAATTATCATGGAATCTTTTGTTGCCAAGTTTCTTTCATGACACTGATAATATCTACTCAATCAACTGCCCATCATTTCTCAACGATCCAATATTTCATTTTTTAAATCCTTGCTTGGCCTGACACAAAAATGAAGGCCAACAACAGGTCTGTGTCGGATGCAGAGATCTGACCAACTGTTGTCTTTTAAAAGTATTTTTTATTTTTCTTTGCATATTTACTGAATGACCCAAAATACATGCTTGCTTGTATCTTTAGCTAGCTTGTAGTTTTTGTCACTGGTGTGGATTCAATCAAGAGTCTACTTGTTGCAGTAGAAGCAACTTCTTTTAACTGTTCAGCATGAGAATTAAATCTCAGACCCAGGGACAGCTTTTGTCTCAAACTCCACCTTATATCATATGGTCACTGCCAGATGTTTATAACTTCACTTGATATCACATGGTCACTACCAGAAATATAGAACTTCACTTGATATCACAGGGTCACTACCAGATGTTTAGAACTTCAGATGACATCACATGGTCATGGCCATAAATAGAGAACTTCACCTGGTCACTGCCAGTAATATCTTCTTCTTCTTCTTCATTCACTTCTATCACCAAAACCGCACTGTGATCCTACTGAATTTATGCCTGTGGTCCTCGTTAGGTCCTGTGGTCTCCTGTGTGGTCCCCGAGGACCACAAGGGGTCCAGAGTATCACAGGGCTTTAGCCTCACAATAATTAGTGTATAAGTATATAACTATACACGAAGCACTGCAGCAAAGCTGTGATACTAGAATGTATAAAACAGGAAAAAGTAGGAGCAGCTTTATTACTTAACGATTACAAAGTTGTGACGTTTCGGCGTGAGCCTTAATCATACAAAAACATACAGGACGAAGAAGCAGAGAGAGGAGATAAAGTATGGATTCACATGAATGCTATAAAAATAAAATAAAAATAATAATAAATAAATAAATAAATACATTTTTTTAAAAAATTTTTTTTCCAAAGAGTACTTAGCTGTAAATTGTAAGGTGTGGCTTGTCCGGCGGTGTGTGTCAGGAATGGATTTAGTAGAACGTGGAGACTTTAAATAGACCTGTGACATGTGGTCGGTGGGTTGTAACTGGAGGTGGTGGATGGGGAACCGGGGAAGGGAGAGAGAGTGTGTGATGTAATATTGACCTAGCTAGGAGAAGTTGAAACAGATGATTGGGGAAGAGGGGTTGCAGAGTGATGCTGTGAGGAAGTTTGAAAAGTAAGAAGGGGTGGACTTTGTGGAGAGGTACTGTAATGATTGAAGAGCTTTAGCCTGTATTCTTGGTGGGTCTCAGAAGCGGGATTGCATGACACTGTGGTTTTCATTGCACCAGTTTAGTTGGACTTTCTCACCGGAAGACCTCAACGTGTTTAGGATATCAGTGCATCCCCGCTGGGTGAGAGGCGGTAGCCCACCCAGGCCAGAGTTGGACCTTCTCACCGGAAAACCTTGACGTGTTTTGAGATACCCGTGTATCACCGCTGAGTGAGAGGTGGTTGCCCATCCAGTCCAGAGTTGGACTTTCTCACCGGAAAACCTCAGCGTGATAAGGATACGCTAACATCCCTGCTGGGTGAGAGGTGGTTGCCTATCTAGACTGCCCTGGTCCAGTGTCTCTGACTTCAGCATTTTGCGGTCGTGGCCACTACCCTTCCTAGTTGTGACCAGGATGGAGCTTTTGTCCAGGAGGACGAATCCTCGCCACTAGTGACTTCCACCCCTGGATTGAGCCGGTTTAGGCATATTATCCCAGTATGGGCGTGTTTGGGACGTGACCGACCTCTAGAGCAGAGGTACTGTGACATTCATAGCCTTCAAGATTCACCCCTGGTGTGAGCCGTTTTAGGCAAAATTCACCAGTATGGGTGTATATCAGGCGTGACCGACCTCTGGAGCGGCGGTGGCATGACATGTCTAGCCATCAAGTTCCACCCCTGGTGTGTGCCAGTTTAGGCATATTTCACCAGTGTAGGTGTATTTCGGACGTGGGCGGCCTCTAGGGCAGAGGTGCCATGGTATGTATAGCTATCGTAGTGATACTACTGGACATACCGATTAAACTTCACTTTATCCTTTCCACCACCTTTCCCTTCGGCAACGCACAGCAACCTTTATTTCTTTTCCGCATTTCTTCCTTGACCGGGAGGAGCTTCACTCCACGCGCGGCATTTGAAGAGTCTCGCCAGCAGTGTCTTAACCTCTGGGACAAGCCGGTTCATGCATTTCACCTGATATGACTGCACTCAGGACGTGGCCGACCTCCAGACCAGAGGTGCCGTGATTTGATTGTTTGCTTCGCTTTATCCTTTCTACCACTTTTTCCACAGTGATGCTGCGCGGCAACCTCATTTGCACCTTTCTTCATTGGCCGGGAGGAGCACCGCTCCACGCACGGCAATTGAAAAATCTCGCCAACAGCGGAAGATGAGCTACCAAACGTGCCACTCACCTACCCTAAGTATCTGGTTTTCAGGCGCCAGATATTTGCCCTCGCCCCTTCTCCTGTCAGTTTAAACAGTTCTGCCACGGGAAGGCCAGGAGCTGGACTTGACTGCCAGAGGCTGTTTGAGACACATTTACAGTCCTTAGAACCACTGCCAGTAATATAAAACTTCATCTAATATCACGTGTTTGATTTCTGGCAGTGATCATGTGATATAAGGTGAAGTTTTCTATTTGTGGCCATGACCATGTGATATCTAGTGAAATCTCTAACACATTTTTACTTGTGTTTGAAGGTAGTGACCTTCATGTGATATCTGATGAAATCTTTTATTTATGGTAGTAACCTTCATGTGATATTTGGTGAACTCTTCTGTAGCATTTACATTCAAAGGCATTTATGTGTTTCTCAGCTGTTTTGTTAAGTGTCCAGGTCTCACAGGCATATGTTGCGATGGGAAAGATGCATGCCCTTAAAAATCTTATTTTTGTGGTTCTGTCTGCTCCTCTCCACAGATTCTTTATTTGTTTTACTTTCTGAAGAGCGATAGATGTCCTCCTTTTAATTTCCCTCATTGTATCTCCATTATTAGTTAGCAGTGATCCAAGATATTCAAAACTCTCCACTTCTTCCAGTTTTTCCTGTAACTCTTCTCTATTAGAACCATCAAACACAATTAAGCATGATCAAATGAGATATTCCATGTTTTGGCCCATTCTCTGCAGCTCTTGTGTATCAGTTAGTAACTCACATTTTACACATGAACTGTCTGGTTACAAATTCCTTTCAATTTTTTATACCTCTGCATCATGTACCCTAAACTAGATCCTCTATCTTCCTACCTTATCTTACATGATGTTATCCTCTATTTTGGTACTTTTTTCTTACATGATGGTACTTCTATCTTCCTATTCTTTTTTACATGTTGTCCTCTATCTTTCTATCTTTTCTTACATGATGTTATCCTCTTTCTTTCTACCTTTTCTTACATGTGCTAACTTCTATTTTTATACCTTTCTCTTACATGGTGCTAACATCTATTTTACTACTTTTTTCTTACAAGGTGCTAACCTCTATTTTACTACTTTTTATTCCATGGTGCTAACTTCTATTTTACTACATTTTTTTTTACACAATGTTACGTTCTTATTACTTATTTTACATGGTGCTAACCTCTATTTACTATCCAGAGATATATTCAAGTCCATTATGGCAAGTCTCAGTCAAGTCTCAAGTCCTTGCATGCAGCCTCAAGTCAAGTCTCAAGTGATCTGAAATCTATAAATAAAATTAATGATATAACCATGTGTTGTGGTTAAGGTTAAAAAAAAAAAACACATGCATGTGCACACACACACCCACACCCTCTTGAACTATAATTTTACATTAAATAAGATCATCGAACACAATCTATATATATATAAATTAACGTGTGTAGGCATGTGTGTGTGTGTGTATATATATATATATATATATGTTAGAGCATCAGCTGGAACGTCTGGAGCAATTTCAACCAAACTTGGCACACATATGACTTACAATCTGGACAATGCACCATAGGGGTTAGATAATCCCTAGGGTCCTTGGTGGTGGTGGTGGGGGGGCTGGGTGGCGGGGGGTTCAATCAATGCAAACAATACCCCACTGAACAACAAGTAACTGCTTTGGATTGTCGGTCATGATGGGTAAAGGTCAGCCCACACAAATCGATGACGTTATATCTGCTGATATGCCGAACCTTTGGCACTGATAACAAGAAACATTATACACGGAGCAGATTTCTGATTCACGAAAGACACCCTATTGTTGTTCACTTCAGCGTCCATTTAGAAAATGGTCAGAGTGTTTATTTCATAACAGAGAGTGCCCATACAGTGGTTGATCAGCCACCAACCACATGGGGGTGGGGGTGGGATGGGGGTGACATTTACAAATCATCGAAAACAACCGATATTAGTGTCGAATCCCTAATTTTTGGGTCGCTAAAATGAATAATGACACACCCGATGCCGTTTAGGTCCATCCCATCGACATGGGAGGAAGGGGGGGGGGGGACCCTTGGGCTAGGTGTGGGTGGCATGTACCAAACATCAAAAACAACCGATATTAGTGTTGAATCCATAGTTTTCGGGGTCCCTGAGATGAAAAGGAACATTCTCAATGCCGTTTAAGTCCAAGTTCAGGCTCCATTGACATGATGGGGCCTGGGGGTGAGGGTGGGAAATAAAATGTCCAAATTGACCAAGATTAGTGTTGAATTCATAGTGTTCGGGGTCACTAGGCTGATTGATGACAGTCCTGATGACAATTAAGCCCAAATTTAGTCGAATAGAATGAACAGAATTCTGTAGAACAGTCTAGACTCTGCAGAACTGTCTAGAAGGTTGTGGAAATGAATAGAACTTTCGTGAATGGGATAAATAAATACCCGGACAATGTTGGGTACTCGCGTAGTATCCAACACTGGTTAACACTGTAAGAATTATGCAACTACAAGGGGCATTCAGAAAGTAATGCATCAGTTTTTTTCAGCTAATAATGAAAATGGAAGCATGAAATTTTGCACACTTTAAATATGGCATGTGCTGACTGTATGAACTAAATTGCACCGCAACTGGCCAAAGTATTTGGCTGCCCTAACCGCTGAAATGGAACATGTTAACAACTTGTGGCAGAAGAAGCGAATTGTGATAGAATTTCTCTTTGTAGAGAAGGAAACTGTCGTGAACATTCACAAGCATCTATGTGATGTGTATGAAAGTTTTGCAGTCAACATGAGTACAGTCAGTCGCTGGGTTCAGAGAATAAAAAAATCAATATGTGGAGATTAAGGAGTTGCATGATCAGCCGCGTTGTGGACGTCCTGCCACAGCCACCAAGGCAGAAATGTTGAAATGCGCTGAGAGTATTATTCTTAATGATAGGTGTATCACTACTCAACAACTGGCCTTAAAGCTGTCACTCAGCAATGGTAGTACAAATTCAGTTATAAAAGCTCTCAGATTTTCTAAGGTTTGTGCAAGATGGGTTCCTCAAAGTCTCACAAATGACCCCTGATTGCAAAGGAAAGCAACTTCTTCTGAATTGTTGGAGCATTTCAATGCTGAGGGAGAGAACTTTTTGGTTAAGATTAACAGGTGATGAAACCTGGCCACATCATTTTGAACCTGAGACAAAAAGACAGTCAATGGAGTGGCATCATCCACAATCACCACGAAGAAAGAAATTCAAGGCAACTCCTTCAACTGGAAAGGTCATGATCACTGTCATTTGGGACATTGAAGGTGTGATTCTTGTGGATGTTATGCCAAGAGAAGAGATAATCAATTCACAAGCTCACATTAAGACTCTGAAAAAACTCAATCCATGTTTTTGCAGAGTTCAGCTGCACAAGAATCCTGCAGACCTGCTTCTCCTTCATGACAATGTGCATCCTCACACAAGTCTGGCAACACGGGAAGCAATCACTAAATTGGGTTGGACTGTACTACCCCATCCACCCTATAGTCCCGATTTGGCACTTTTGATTTCCATCTGTTTGGTCCACTTAAAGATGCACTTCGAGGGGTAAGATTTGAAGATGACGAAGAAGTGATTCATGCAGTGAAGAAATGGCTACATAATCAAGAGAAACTCTGGTATGGGCTAGGAATATATGCACTTGTTTTATACTAGTGTAATGCCATACAAGTTGATGAGGATTATGTTGAATAATACCAATGTTTACATGACATATCCATGTATATTGTGTATAAATTTCATGCTTTTTGAATAAACAGCTCCTGAGCAAAATGATGTGGCGCATTACTTTCTGAAGTCTCTCGTAGTACTGCCAATTTCAAAATAATACTGATTTCCTCATTTAAAATAAAAAACAAAGACAACAAGCCAGCTCTCTGACAACAAAGGCTGCTAATGGCTCTTCATTCATATAAACATCACAGAATGATTTATAAAATTCAAAGTATCTAGTTAAGATAGCAATCTTCTGGAAACTATAATTAGACATGGTTAACATATAGTAGCAAGTAACAGACATAAAGGGACAGTAACACCATAATGAACTTAAAAAGGCTAAGCTCTTCACTGAAAGATCTGTGGTCAAACAAAAAAAAAAAGGATGTGTCCTCAAAACAATCACCATATAAGTGATGGACAATAAAAATAAAAGATCCGCAACTCACTTATACATACATAGCTAATTCCAGTGCAGAAAAAAGTTCTAATTACTGGCAACTTCTAACATGGTGGATCTCATACTGAGTTAATTGTTCAATACAGTAACACCCAAGAGAAGCACGTGGATACCATGCCAATATTTTGAAAGTTGTTACACAAATCCAATTAGCTCTGTCTTTCTCTCTCTACAAGACACTTATGATAATATAGGGATACAGTAGCAGTGATGTGTCAATGACTAGTGATATAAATGCTTCACTTTTATGGTAACTAACAGCTTCGTATCACCTACAGTACATGTCATCCTTGTTATAGGCATCATCAACAGCTTTATATTAGCTTAGTTCATGCTTTCCTTGCTCCAGATATCACTGATAGCTTTATATTACCTACAGTACATGCTGTCCTTGTTTTAGATATCACTGATAGCTTCATGTTACAAGGGTTGATTGAAAAGTTCTCGGCATAAGGTACAAATACTTGAAACACACAGTTGATATTAGGTGCATTTATAGATCAGGCTAATGTAAGATTAAATACCAAGTTTCAAGAAATTAACTGCAACCAATTTTTTTTACAGGCTACTGAAGTGGTAAGGGGTGGCAGAAACTGAGAAAATGGATAAAATTTCTCATCGAGCAGTCATTCGGTATCTCTGCATCAAGGACTTATCATCAAAGGAGATCCATGAGGATATGGTACAGCTCTAGGAGACAGTGCCCCTTCTTACAGCACAGTGAAGAAATTGGCAGTTCAATTCAAACATGGAAGGGAGAGTCTGGAAGATGATCCCCGTCTAGGAAGACTAAGAACAGTAACCACTGATGAAACCACCGGCAGAATCCATGACATGATAATGGAGGATCGATAACTAACTGAGCAGTACATTGCTACTGAGTTGGGCATTTCTCAGGAACATGTTCATGCCATTATTCACAATGATCTTCACATGACAAAGGTCTCTGCTTGATGGGTCCTGAAACTTCTTGGAGCTGATCACAAACGACAGCATCTCAACATGTCAAGAGACAATCTTGGCCATTTTTCTGCAGATCCTGAAAAGTTTCTACAGCAATTTGTGACTATGGATGAGACTTATAATCATCATTTTCAACCAGAAACCAAAGAACAGTCAAAGCAGTGGAAACATCATGGATCCCCACCTCCAAAGAAAGCAAGAGTGGTTCTGTCTGCAGGCAAAGTGATGGCTTCCATCTTTTGGGATTCAGAAGGTGTGCTACTGGTAGACTATCTTCAAAAAGGCAGAACAGTCACTGAGACCTATTACGCTAATCTTGTGAAGCAACTGCAGGTCAAATTGAAGGAAAAGCATAGAGGGAAATTGACAAGAGGAGACATCTTTCATCAAGACAATACTCCAGTTCACAAGTCAGCGCTGGCAATGGCTGCCATCTATGAATGCAGCTTCCAGCTTCTTGAATATCCTCCTTATTCCCCAGATTTGGCCCCTTTGGACTATTACCTGTTTACAAAACTCAAAAAATAGTTGAGTGGTCACAAATGTGGTTCAGATGATGGCGTCATTCATGCTGTAGACCACACTTTCTACTGGCACAAGATGCTGACTTTTACAAGGAAAGAATCCATATGCTCCAGGATCGCTGGACTAAGTGCATAAACTTGCAAGGGGACAATGCTGAGAAATAACCCCAAAAAGTTGTCCACAAATAATCCATTGTACCTTATGCTGAGAACTTATCAATCACCCCTCGTAATTGTCAAACTGGGACATTATAGGTCATGTTTTGATGGCAACTCAGACAGAATTCTTGTGAAAATGTAACTGTTGGCTCAGGGTTATATTAAAAGCAGTCACAACAAACTGTGAATTTGGTTACAAAGATTATTTGTTAGAAACTAAGATTTTTCCAGTAGCTGAAGGTTAAGTAAACTGTTTTTCACATTAAGGTTTTGACTTCTTGATACAGAAGTTTCTAGATGGGGCTGGGAAAATCTATGTTTCTTCTAGTGGACACGCATTTCTCCGTTTCCTACTTCTGGAGGAGGCCATATTAAGGTAAGTTCTTCATTTAGTTATTTGTTTTTGCCTCATTTGTGCATGTAATCCTCGAAAAAGGCTCACACCAAATTATCGGATGTTGTATGTTTTTCATTTATACATTCTCATACTTTCTATTTGTTTTTTTTCTCACTTTACTCACTCCCTCTGCCACCTTGTAAAACTACACCATACTATCTACCTTTATTATTGAAACCAGTTTTACTGCAGTCGCTATCCCTTTTATCTGGGAAAATCCCAGTCATATAAAAGTGGCAGAGCTCACCAAGCATGATTATTATGAGAATTAGGATTATTATGAGATTAGATCAAGAAGTCATTTTAGAGTATAAATTGTCAGTGAGTTAGGTATGCCTTAGTTCAGTTGCCTGCAGTAACATTTGTCCTTTTTTAGGGGAAACTTTTGCCTAGTGTAGAATGTAGATAGTTTTGTAGCACTGTCCTGGTTAGGACTGAAAATGTGATGTAGTGATTCATCTTTTAGAAGATTTGTAGTTGTGTACATTGTTTGGAAATTCGGTAATGTTGTAAGTAGTAGTTTTTTATAACACTCATGATTGTAGTAGTTCATACTGGTCTGTTGTCAGATTTATTTTCCCATGGCATTGCTTCATGCCCAGGAAGTTCTCTTGTAGGTTTCTCTGGTTCTGCCAAGTGGCGGCAGTTTTCAAGCCATTTGGCTTCATCACATCACTCATCAGTTCAATGCTCATTTTCCTCATCAATAAACCTTGTCAATGTTTAAATTTAGTTGGAGTTCTGAGTTGTTGGAACTTCTTCAGTCAGTCTAGTTGAAGGAATGGAAGTCTAGTTCTTGATCTTTGTGACACCGGTGTTACTGATGTAGTAGTGGTGAACATGGAAATTGTTGTTGTGTTGCTATGGGAACACTGTGATAACAAATTTTGCCTACTGATTAACAAATAGTAGAAAAATAAAATCAGTCAGGCTATAAAAGAATTCCTTAATTCTGGAATTCTCTTCTTGTATTTAATTTTATTAAAAGAAGAAGGGATGAGCGAATGGTTCCAGATTGAGGCAGGTGTGAAACAAGGATGTATACTGTCTCCTTTGCTTTTTGGAATTACAATAGACTTATTAATGAAAAAATGCTGCACAGGTAACACAGGTACTGATTGGGTATATGGGACCCAACTAGAAGATTTTGATTTTGCTGATGACATAACTCTTATCAGTAACAATGTGAATTCCATGCAAGAAAAAATGGATAGCCTGTCTTCACAGGCTAGCAAAATAGGACTTGAAATTAACAAGGACAAAACAAAAATAATGAAACTTCCCATTAATCAAAATGGAAAAATACATGTAGAAAGGACAGATATTGAAGAAGTCAATCAATTTGCATACCTTGGCAGCAACATAGACCAGGATGGTGACACCAGAAAGGAAGTTAGAATTAGAATTGCAAAAGCAGCATTAATCTTCAAGAATCCTGAGAACATATGACATTCAAAAGTTATAAGCACAAAAACCAAGTTATGACTATTCAATTCAAATGTAATATCCACCCTCATTTATGCATGCGAAAGCTGGAAAACAACTAAGGAAATTGACAAGAAATTAGACTCTTTTGAAAACAAATGCCTAAGGAAAATACTTTGCATCAAGTGGAACGAATTCAAGAACAATGCAGAGATAAAACAGATGACTGAACAACAACCAGTCTCAGGAAAAGGATATGGACATATGTTAGTCACGTGATGAGAAGAAACGATCAGAGAATCCTAAAACAAGCTATCAAGTGGAATACAACAGGCCAAAAAAAAGAGGCAGACCATGTGAAACTCTAAAGAGGACATTGTTATGAGAGGCCAAATAAATAGGCATAAAATCCCATGATGAGGCTGAAAAGCTCGCTGAAAACAGGATAAATTGGCAAACTACCTTGCGAGCCCTATGTGATGTTTGACGGCATGGGAAGGATATAAGATATAAGATTTAATTTTATAGGGGGGCTAACCAGGGATTTATTTGGTAGATTGACGTAGTGGTTAGCGCCCTTAGTTTTTTTTTTTTAAAGTACAGGTCAATTACAGGTCAGATTCGACAGTTGAAGGCCATTTCTTGTCATGTCCAGGCAAGGGATTCTTTACAGTTAAGTAAAGTTATTTAGGACACGTTTGTTTAATTAGTTATTTTTAGTTACAGAAAAGCTTAAAATAGGATTGTTGTTTTTAGTTTATTGTCCTAGGTCATAAACAGGTAATTTTTGTACATTGAGATTTTAGGTAGAAATGTTTTAATCATAATTTTTATCTTCCACAAGATGGAATCTTTGGGAAGATTTAGTAATAGATACTGTAGCTCATATTTAAGGACCAAACTCTTATGCAGGATTATGATAAGGATTAGATTGATTGGTAGTTTGAAATTCATTATGATTGCAAATTCATTATGTAGAGTTTGACTGAGAAGGATGTTTCAGATAGGATGCTAGGATGTGAACTGTTAGTTAGTTTGTTTTTTCTCTCATGGATCCAATGTGTACATTTTTGATGCAGCTACGAGTTGTTAGAAATAGTTTGTAACTGAAGAAATGTGAATTAGTTCTATTGAAATTTTTGAGGACTTAAGTCATATTTTTGGTAATGTGAAGTTGTATGTAAGGATCCATGGAATTTTCAGTGAGTTAGTAAGTTGGCTCTTATTCCATCATGTTGAATGCCTGTTTTTCCTAGCTGAGAGTGATTGTTGCCCACTCCTTCCCTATATGGCGAATTAGTTCTCATCGGGAGAGGAGTTGGATTATTCATCTGTTTACTCAATTTATTGCTACATCCTCACTTATTCACCACTCATTTTTCCCATAATAAATATGTGTAACTGCTAATGCCAATTTGAGTGTTAGTGGTTCTCAAACTGTTGAGAAGTGTTTGTTCTCAGTTACACACTAAAATTCCTCAGATGTAATCAGTCAACAGAGGAAGAAAAAGTAGTTCGGTTTATCACTTGCGTTGCGGCTTTATACAACTGCAAAGTACTTTAATTAGTGCCATGTCTTGGCACATACCATACTAAACCATTCTATTTTAAGGCAGACAACAACATGAATGATATCATATCAAGCACAGTAGAGATCCAATAACTTCTTTTATAGTTCTGATTATCAATGGAGAATATTCCACTCTCTTGTACGGTCTTATGCACCTCAGGAGAATCTAGTATATCTGGTGAAAGAGAGAGACAGTTCTCATACATCTTCATCTGGTGCTGTGTTGGCACATCAGTACTTTTCATTGTACAGATTCTCCTTCAAGGTTGAATTTTGGAACTGGGACATTGAGAAATCACTAGTCTAGAGAATTAAATGATGTCTAGTCATTAACTAGCACAACTAAACTGACCTCACATTCAAATTAGATATAACTGATAGCACACAGGGGAACGACATTACTGAAGCATGCATGGTCTTACTAATACAGTGAAGTAATAAAAGTGGCAAAATGACTGACTAAAAATGTCAAGTCGCAAGTTGAGTCCATGTCACTGTTCTACAACCATCAAATAAATTCTCCAGTGTCTCCATTACATCACAACCATCTACAAAAGATGGCACCAGCATATCCAATACATCACAACCACTTGCAAACAGATGACACCAGTGTCTCCATTACATCACAACCATCTACAAACAGATGGCACCAGCATATCCAATACATCACAACCACTTGCAAACAGATGACACCAGTGTCTCCATTACATCACAACCATCTACAAACAGATGGCACCAGCATATCCATTACATCACAACCACTTGCAAACAGATGACACCAGTGTCTCCATTACATCACAACCATCTACAAACAAACAGATGGCACCAGCGTCTCTATAACATCACAACCATCTACAAACAAACAGATGGCACCAGCATCTCCATTACATCACAACCATCTACAAACAAACAGATGGCATAAGCATCCCCATAATATCACAGCCATCTACAAACAGATGGCACCAGTATCTCCATTACATCACAACCATCTACAAAAAAACAGATGGCACCAGTGTCTCCATTACATCACAATTTACAAACAGATGGCACCAGTGTCTCATCACAACCATCTACAAAAAAACAGATGGCACCAGTGTCTCCATTACATCACAATTTACAAACAGATGGCACCAGTGTCTCATCACAACCATCTACAAACAAACAGATGGTATCAGTGTCTCCATTACATCACAACCATCTACAAACAAACAGATGGCACCAGTGTCTCCATTACATCACAACCATCTACAAACAAACAGATGGCACCAGTGTCTCATCACAACCATCTACAAACAAACAGATGGCATTAGCATCTCCATTACATCACAACCATCTACAAACAAACAGATGGCACCAGTGTCTCCATTACATCACAACAATCTACAAACAGATAGCACCAGTATCTCCATCTGTTCATATTTCAGAAGAGTAGTATCCCCTTGACCTCTGCCTTCAGATCCTGAATAAAGACTTCTGTACTACTAAAACTATGGTCACAACAAAATCCTCCCCAATTACAGTTTAAAAAAGTGAGCAAATAATACATATTCTTTATTATAATGTAATATCTCTCAATATCCTATATTGTATGAACATTCTTTTTTTTTACATTAAAAATAACTTGTAAAACAGTTCAAAATGTGTTCCCCCCCCCCCCCCCCCAAACTCTCTCTCATATTTTGCAAACGCTGAGTGTGAATAACAAATATGCAGTAGTAAATATCTGTGAAAACTGTGCAAAAAAATATCCATTGGAGACAGAGTGGAATTCATATAATGATAAAAATATCGGAAAATAACTTCAACTTAAAAAAAAAACAACAACACAAAAACGTGAAGTTTTGTTGCATACAAAGTTATGCTCTAAATCTATTCATGAAGTTTTATGTATATTTAATTGTATACGAAGTTATACTCCAAATCTATTCGTGAAGTTTTGTGTGTATTTATATATTTAGTTGTATACGAAGTTATACTCCAAATCTATTCGTGAAGTTTTGTGTGTATTTATATATTTAGTTGTATACGAAGTTACAGAGAGGAAGACCAAGGAGAAGATGGCTGCAAGACATCGTTGATAATCTGCAAATGGATGCATCAGCAGCAGGGCATCTTGCTTACAACCGAGAGGCTTACAGGAGAGCTGTTATAGAGGCAAAGTTCAGCAAGGGACGTGCAAATGACTGACGAAGTTATATTCTATTCGTGAAGTTGTGTGTGTATTTGTATATTCAGTTGTACACAAAATCTATTCGTGAAGTTTTACAAAAACTGAAGTAAATGAAACACTGAAAATTGACAGCTGATATGATGTCTTAAAAACTTGACCTGTAAATCTCGTCCTGTTTACGTACGATTGGTAGACAAGGATGTAAACAGATCAAAAACTTTATCTGAAGAGCTAAGCCGCCCTACAGACATGATCGCTGGATGCAGACACCGGACATGAAACATTCCCACAATCCACTGTTAAAAATCATGACTCGGAACGTCTAAAACTTATACAGTGCTACACTATTCTACCGACACAGAACTCGATAGAAACATTGACATTATAGAACTTGAATATTGTGAAGAGTTATAGGAAGAAACAATAAAACTACTTACATGAAAGTGACGTCATATGTTTCTGCATAATGTCTTATGTATCATATGTCCATCTTTCTCTAAGTCATCACTTTGTGTAGTCATCATCATCATCATCATTGCCTTTCACTCCCTTGAGAGCATAGGCCATGGATAAAGGCTCTCCAGTCATCCCTATTCTTGGAATTATTCTCTGCTTCCTTCCTTGTGCATCTCTTGTCTCTGAGCAGTCATAATTTCTCTTCTCTAAGTAAGTCTAGGTCTTACTTGTTTTCTATTTCCTTGAGGATTCCATGTCTGTGATTGTTTTATATGTTGATATTGGGTTTCCTCAGAGTGTGGCCAATTCACCTCCACTTCCCAGACATAATTTGTAGGTTCATAGGTTCTTGTCCTGCCCTTTCCCAGACCTCCTCATTCCTGATCTTTTCCTACCATTTGTTTAAAATCCTTCTCAAGCAGTAGTTCATGAATGTTTGTATCCTCTGTTGTATTGTCTTGGTCATAACCCATGTCTCTGAGCCATATACCAGGACAGTCTTTACATTTGTATTGAAAAGCCTAAGTTTCCTACTTTGTGTAGAGCAATCAGCTAATTTGCTGTAGATAGCTCAGCTTTGTCTGCTCACTGCAATTGTATCAGTTTAGGCTGAAAAATGGCTTTTTTCTATTTTAAATATAAAAGATGGGTGATATTTCCATTCTACTGTCAGTCACTACATTGTGTGCCATAACACTAATATAAAAGATGGGTGATATTTCCATTCTACTATCAGTCACTACATTGTGTGCCATAACACTAATATAAAAGATGGTTGATATTTCCATTCTACTATCAGTCACTACATTGTGTGCCATAACACTAATATAAAAGATGGGTGATATTTCCATTCTACTATCAGTCACTACATAACACTAACTCCTTGGTAAAAGCTCAGGGTTTTGCTTTGTACATTGTTCTCCAGATTACTTGTGTTAAATTGAGTGTGTGGGAAGAATGTATGCAGGAAACTCTCTACTATAGAGAGTGGAACAGCAACATAACTCCTTCTGATCATCAGAGGAAGTACCCCCCCCCCCCACCCCCCAGACAAGTGGCAACAATGAAAGATGGAGTGATGAAGGGGAGAAAGTATAAGTCAATGTGTATAAGGTTTCTTTTATTTCCTCCATCCATCTCCTGATTAGGCAGCCTCTCTCTCTCTCCTATCATTCTCAGGAGGAGAGTTATCTGTTTGTAGTTATATGCAGAGTCATACTATTAGACTTGCTGTTTCTAGATGTAGTTTCTGCATACATCATACGTCACATAGGGCTCACAGTGTGTCTTGCCATGAGTCTCTATTCTCAGCAAGTTTCTCAATCTCTTATCAAGGGATCTGAAGCCTACTATTTTAACTTCTCTGGTTAGTTTTCTCTTTAGGGTCTCTCAAGTTCACCTTTTTTTCCTCTTTCCAGATGTTTCCCTTTTGATGGCTTGCTTTGTGATTCTCTGAAAATTTCTTTTCATCACACAGCCCACATACACCCATCTTGCATGCGATATAGTAAAATAACATATACCAGTGTCTTGTCCTGATCATTTCATATTTGATCTCATTTCCTTACATTTAGTATTTTCCTTAATACTTATTACTGTCATGATGGTTTTCTTTATATTTTTTGCTGTTAATGATCAACACTGATGGCACAGAGCTGGGAGGAAGATTGTGCTGTACAGTGTTCTATCTGCTATGTGCATGGACTAGTAAAAAATTAACCACAATTTTCCTCTAAAAATTCTAAATTGATTAACAGAAAGTTGTAGTAAAAACAAGCTACATCTTCCCTCATTAGATGTATGTGCATGGAGGCATGTCAGCCATTTTGGAAATATGAGATCAATAATAAAGATTCAGGATGCTCACATTTTACTACTGTAATTTGCTGTTACTAATTAATGTACATTTGCCTTTTGTGAATATACTCAAGTCAGACAGTAAGAAGTTGGAGAAATCCAGTCTATAGTCTTGGTAAAAGTAAAACAGTAAAGGTAATCCTGTCATGCCTTAGAGGCACATAGGGATATGTTGTTAGTGGCCATATTTTCTTGACCTGTCAGCACACTAGAGGGTGATATGGTCAGTATCACACCTGGCCACCTCTCCTTCCCCAACTCCAACTTCCTTAGTAAAAGTAGACTTATTTAACTTTTTATCTAGACAGACTTGCATTTATTAACATCTAGTCAAAACAAAGACAGATTTATAACAACTAACATTTATTCTTATTATGCATACTCTACGGTCAGCATGAGAGCTTTTGTTTGTGAAGGCTTTTCATACTCTTGCTCTTACTTGTCCTTGTATGCCCAGTTGCTTATATAGGTCGTATGCTGATGTTGCTACGAATCCTCTCACTACTTCTACAGCTATCACCTTTGCTTTGACTCCTGCCATCTGCCTTAGATGCTTGACCAGATCATTGTAGTTCTCACTCTTGAATATATTTTGTTCCTCTGTTTTTGTTTCATATGAAACCGCAAGCTCAATCATTATAAGTTCCTGTTTTGTTGTGGAGTACATCACAATGTCCAGTCACATTCTTGTGCTCTTAATGATAGTTGGGTAATCTCTTCTTCCTGGTAGGTCTGCTATCACATTCCAGTCTTTTTCATCATCTAGCAGTGATGGTAAGGGAATGTCTATAATTTCAATATCTGATAATAACTCATCTTTGTTCAAAATAGCTTATGTCCATTCAAGACAGAAATGCAATAACTCACATCTGTTTTGTCATACACATAGTAACTCATACAGATAATAGCACATACAGATAGTAACTCATACATATAATAACACATACAGATAGTAACTCACACATATAATAGCATACAGATAGTAACTCGCACAGATAATAACTCAGACTATGCCAGTACATTTACAAGAAACAGACAATGTGAACAGTTTTTGTCATGATTTTAATAAGGGGAATAAGACCTGCTCACAAGAACAAAATAGACATTACCATCCTCCAAAGTTTCTCCTTCATCTAAACAATGCCACAAAATAAAAACAAACAAAAAAAAACATGATAATACAGTGCAGAGAACATACATGTGACAGTTTATATTCTGTACTGTACCGTAAAAAAAACAATAATAGTGAAAACAACACCACACTGTAAATGATAAAAATTTTACATGTAATAAGAATATTTCATTGCACAAATACTTTTGTGATAGTAACATACTTTTATATAGTTCACAATCCTTGTATCTGTTATCACTATACAATATTCACACACACACACACACACACAAAAGGAAACAAAGAGAGATTTACTGAAAAGAAGAAATACTTTTGTGTCACAGGTGAAATTTCTGGTTGGTATAGGCATCAATGTGCTTCTCAACTTCAGCTGTGTAACATCTTTAGCAATTCATTGTGTACAGTTTCTAAAAAAAAACACCAAAAAACAAGTACAGTATAATGGAGAATGTAACAAAACCACACCTGCATTAACTGCATAGTTTTGAACAGTTTTTTTCTTTAAAAAAAAAGCTACTGACTAAATTATGATCATTAAAAAAAGTAAATGATGTAAACTGCTAAATGTAAAAGCCACATATGTAATGATAATTTTAACAGTCAGAAAAAACAGTAAAAGAGAAATCTCAAATATTTCCAGACTACAATTGCTAAGAGTTTATCTTACATTTTTGCTGTTTAGCTAAACAAATCAAGTGCTGCATGTACACTAACTTTCTCACCTAAAAGGTGCTGTTTTGTGACAGTGACTTGTCTTCTCATTTGAAAAATTTGGTTTTATGACAGTGACTTGTCTTCTCATTTGAAAAAATTGGTTTTATGACAGTGACTTGTCTTCTCATTTGAAAAATTTGGTTTTATGACAGTGACTTGTCTTCTCATTTGAAAAATTTGGTTTTATAACAGTGACTTGTCTTCTCATTTGAAAAATTTGGTTTTATGACAGTGACCTACCTTCTCATCTGAAAAATTGTATTTTTATGACAGTGACCTACCTTCTCATCTGAAATACTGTGGTTTTGTGACAGTGACCTACCTTCTCATCTGAAAAATTGTGGTTTTATGACAGTGGCCTACCTTCTTATTTGAAAAATTGCAGTTTAGTTGGAAAAGCTAGTAGCCAACACACAAAATTGAAGGAAACATCAAATTGTATGAGGAGGCTTGGAGATTTCACTTGGTATAAAAGTCATTTCCCCACATTTCACTGCACACTTGACATAACGGTGACTTTCCCACATTTCATTCCACACTTGACATAAAGATCGGTTTCCTCACATTTCACTGCATACTTGACATGAATGTCACTTCCCCCACATTTCACTCCACACTTGACATGAATGTCACTTCCCCCACATTTCACTCCACACTTGACATGAATGTCATTCCCCCACATTTCACTCCACACTTGCCATGAATGTCACTTCCCCCACATTTCACTCCACACTTGACATGAATGTCATTTCCCCCACATTTCACTCCACACTTGACATAAAGGTCACTTCCTCCACATTTCACTCCACACTTGCCATGAATGTCACTTCCCCCACATTTCACTTCACACTTGCCATGAATGCCACTTCCCCCACATTTCACTCCACACTTGACCTGAATGTCACTTCTCCCATATTTCATTCCACACTTGACATGAATGTCACTTCCCCCACATTTCATTCCACACTTGACACAAATGTCATTTCCTCCACATTTTATTCCACACTTGACATGAATGTCACTTCCACCACAGTTCATTCCACACTTGACATGAATGTCACTTCCCCCACATTTCACTCCACACTTGACATGAACGTCACTTCCCCCACATTTCATTCCACACTTGACATGAATGTCATTTCCCCCACATTTTATTCCACACTTGACATGAATGTCACTTCCCCCACATTTCATTCCACACTTGATATGAATGTCACTTCCCCCACATTTCACTCCACACTTGACATGAATGTCACTTCCCCCACATTTCACTCCACACTTGACATGAATGTCACTTCCCCCACATTTCACTCCACACTTGGCATAAAAGCCTGAGGCTGCAGTGAGTGAACACAAAAGACAGAAAGAGAGACAGAGAGAGACACACACACAGAAGAGAAAGAAGAGAGAAACAGAGAGACAGAGAGAGAAAGAGAGAAATTTGGAAACATTACTATTGTATGAGATTCTGACTGTCAAAAGTAAATGCAGCTGAAACTTGTTTTCATACACAGAAAAGCTTCAACTGTTTCCTTATGAAATGTGTACCATTTAATTTTAATTTCTTGAAAAAATTCAAGTATTCAAGTTGAAACTGATTATCCCTCAGGAGGAAATAAAAATAATTCTGTGTATTGACTGAATTTATTGTACTGAGTCCTTTGTCTTTGTCTCAAAATCCAGTTATTTTGGCACTCGCTGGTCTCTATGAAACAGAAACTGTCATCTATTTTTATAAGTTTAGAATGATGCTTTGTACAAGAAAATAATAACATATAGCTGGTACATTTTTCTACAAACTTTACCTCAAACACAGCACAAATGCCTTTCAACACCTCTCAACAACCAATCACTAAATATTTGGTAAATGGTCTCTCTTGAAGTCACAAAACAAGTCTACAGTGACTTGCAAACATTATGCATGCAGATTTTGCATATTTTTTTTTATCACAACTGTTAGTATAACACAAAGTGGATACTTAAACAATATTGTCCAAATAACAAAATAATAAGTCAATCAGTGGCACAGATAACAGTTAAATGTATCACACATATATATGGATCAGTACTGTTACCAGAAGAAATGACCATTTGAACAAAGCTCACATGGAAATGGTAAAAAGTGCAAATAAAAAGTTGTGGTTTCCACATAAATACAATGTAAAAATTCATGAATGGCTTAATATGAGTATGCAAAGAAATGTCCAATGATCTGTCATGCTTTGATAAGAAAAAAAAAACATGAAGCAAACATTATTTGAAAAAAACAATACACTTGTCATTATTTTTGTACCTCATAGCAGTATTTTTATTTGCTTATTCTATTTGTTTCACTGACAAAAAGAAAGCACTAAAATAAATGTGACTAAAGATAATGACATACAGCTAGAATGAAGGCAAAAAAAAAACATGGCAGAAATAACAAGAATACAGTAAAACAAAACTTAATATAGCACAAACTTCAAAAATCACATGTTGTTGAGAATAAAGCTCTCATATACAAAATTAAACTCACAATTATTTTTAAAAGCCAGCAAGTGAGAGACTGAAATGCACATTTTTTTGTAATGTACTACACAACAATAAATCATTTTAAAAAGTAAATGAACTGGAAAAAAATACAATGTTTAAGGTAATACCATGATAATCTATAAAATGTAGCAGCAAGACTGAGATCCAACTGTTATTACATGACCATTTTATCATGCAGCCATACACAGACTCAAGTACTTTATTATCTTTGTATTTTCAAATCGATCCTAACAGCAAACATACTCTCTCTCTCTCTCCATTTTTCTCCAGTTTTGACAATTTCTTCATATAGCTGGGTGTGTCTGGTAAAGTTTTACAGTAAGTAGGAAGATATGGCTGGGTGTGTCTGGTAAAGTTTTACAGTAAATGGGAAGATGTGGCTGGGTGTGTCTGGTGAAGTTTTACAGTAAGTAGGAAGATATGGCTGGGTGTGTCTGGTAAAGTTTTACAGTAAGTAGGAAGATATGGCTGGGTGTGTCTGGTAAAGTTTTACAGTAAGTAGGAAGATATGGCTGGGTGTGTCTGGTAAAGTTTTACAGTAAGTAGGAAGATATGGCTGGGTGTGTCTGGTAAAGTTTTACAGTAAGTAGGAAAATGTGGCTGGGTGGGTCTGGTAAAGTTTTACAGTAAGTAGGAAGATGTGGCTGGGTGTGTCTGGTAAAGTTTTACAGTAAGTAGGAAGATATGGCTGGGTGTGTCTGGTAAAGTTTTACAATAAGTAGGAAGATGTGGCTGGGTGTATCTGGTGAGGCTTTACAATAAGTAGGAAGATGTGGCTGGGTATGTCTGGTGAGGCTTTACAATAAGTAAGAAGATGTGGCTTGGTATGTCTGGCAAGGCTTTACAATAAGTAAGAAGATGTGGCTGGGTGTGTCTGGTGAGGCTTTACAATAAGTAGGAAGATGTGGCTGGGTATGTCTGGTGAGTCTTTATAATAAGTAGGAAGATGTGGTTTGGTGTGTTTGGTGAGGTTTTACAATAAGTAAGAAGATGTGGCTTGGTATGTCTGGCAAGGCTTTACAATAAGTAGGAAGATGTGGCTGGGTGTGTCTGGCGAGTCTTTATAATAAGTAGGAAGATGTGGCTGGGTGTGTCTGGTGAGGCTTTATAATAAGTAAGAAGATGTGGCTGGGTGAGTCTGGTGAGGCTTTACAATAAGTAGGAAGATGTGGCTGGGTGTGTCTGGCGAGTCTTTACAATAAGTAGGAAGATGTGGCTGGGTGTGTCTGGTGAGGCTTTACAATAAGTAGGAAGATGTGGCTGGGTGTGTCTGGTGAGTCTTTATAATAAGTAGGAAGATGTGGTTTGGTGTGTTTGGTGAGGTTTTACAATAAGTAGGAAGATGTGGCTGGGTGTGTCTGGTGAGGCTTTACAATAAGTAGGAAGATGTGGCTGGGTGTGTCTGGTGAGTCTTTACAATAAGTAGGAAAATGTGGCTGGGTGTGTCTGGTGAGTCTTTATAATAAGTAGGAAGATGTGGCTGGGTGTGTCTGGTGAGTCTTTATAATAAGTAGGAAGATGTGGCTGGGTGTGTCTGGTGAGGCTTTACAATAAGTAGGAAGATGTGGCTGGGTGTGTCTGGTGAGGCTTTACAATAAGTAGGAAGATGTGGCTGGGTGTGTCTGGTGAGGCTTTACAATAAGTAGGAAGATGTGGCTGGGTGTGTCTGGTGAGGCTTTACAATAAGTAATAAGATGTGGCTGGGTGTGTCTGGTGAGTCTTTATAATAAGTAGGAAGATGTGGCTGGGTGTGTCTGGTGAGTCTTTACAATAAGTAGGAAGATTGTATTTAAAAAAGATAAGAAACAGAAAGTAACACAAAGGGAGAGCATTGAAAACAGGCAAGAAAACTAAGAAATATTTATATAAAAGCCTTATTTATGACCAAGAGATGAAATAAAACTAGATGAACAGAAAGTCATGAGATTTGACTTGTTTGTAAGCTGGGAATGTAAATAATGACAAGCTATGGCAAGACTGCAAACAGAAAGGTTGAGAAATCAACAAAAGATGTAGCAAAAAATACCTGTAATATTCAAAGAAATATGAATAAAAGATATGGCCAGGTCAGTGTAGTAGGAAATGGATGGAACTGATATGAAACTTTAAGCTACATGGATGGAGAATGCCAGATTTAAAAATAAGGTGACCTCCCTTTAGAGCACTACAAAAATGTCAATGGAGTTGTCATCTGTGCCTCTTAAAAATTCCCATGAAATGAACACATTAATTCATTATAATCAGTGTATAAGTATACAAATATACATGAAGCACTGCAGTAAAGCTGTAATACCAAAATGCATAAACTAGGAAAAAAGTAGAAACAGCTTTATCATTATCAGCTCACGCCGAAACATTACAACTTTGTAGTCGTTAAGTAATAAAGCTGTTCCTACTTTTTTTCCTCATTTATTCATTCATTTTACTGTCCCTTGCAGAACTTTGCCTCCCTAACAGCACTCCTGTAGGCCTCTCGGTTGTAAGAAGATGGCCTGCCGCTGATGCATCCATTTGCAGATCATCAATGATGTCTTGCAGCCATCTTCGCCTTGGTCTTCCTCTCTTTCTTTTTCCCATTATGTACCCTTCCAAGATGGTCTTCTCTAGATTATCATGACGTTTAATGTGTCCAAAATATTTAAGTTTTCTTTGTTTAATCCTCTTTACTAGCCAGTTTTCTTCAATATTAAGTTCTTATAGTATAAATATATTTGTTCTTTTTTGTGTCCATGATATTTGAAGAACTCTTTTGTAGCATTTACTAAACATTCAAAGGCATTTATGTGTTTCTCACTTGAAGTATGGCCATGCTCTGCTGATGGCCTAGAGATGGGCCTCCTTGCACTCAGGACACACCCATATGTGCTCAGCCTTTAACCTTGGTGTTGTTCATAATGTGTGTTGGGTGATAGTGACAAAGGCACACTGACTCAATATAGCTCAGTCTTTTCCACAAAGTTCTGAATGTCTGCCACTGCCCTTCGCTATTCCTCTTTCACAGTCTTTGGTGACAAGTACTGCATTCAAAAGTTTCTTGTTCATCTCCATGTAATTTTGACAGGGTGGTTGTTGTAATGTCTGGTTTGTCCATTTGCAGGTTGCCTAGGGTTGTTGCTTTGTCTGCCAGTTGATCTGCCATTTCATTACCTTTGATACTGGTTGCACAATAAATCCATGTTAGAGAGGAGATTTATGACTCTTTTAGTTTGTCCATCCACTTTACATGTAACCAAACCGGTGAGATTTTATGCTGAAAAACTGAACTAAACATATTCTTAAAAATTAACTATTGAAATGTGGACAGTCCAAACAAAAGCATAAGACACTTATAAATCAAGAACACAAAATCACAGATTTTGCCTATGTAAAAAAAGCTCAGACATGGCTATAAAATTAGAAAAGATCTACAAGTTTGTTATAAGTGTCTGACATCAGGACTTGGCTGCCAGATGAATATTTCAAAACTCTAAAGACACATAAGCCTGGACACAGTTATATAATCTTGAGGAATAAAAAGAGTGATTAAAACAGATTCATAAAAAAAAAAGAAAAAAAGAAATCTTATTTGAAACAGAGAATTATGAATTAATATACAAAGTGTTAACATATTTCTATTTCTGTTCTTGCTCAATGTTCGACCCTCTGACAATAGTGATGAACCTTCAATTACTTACTCTCTCTCTATCTCTCTTTTACGCAAACACACACGCACGCACGCACGCACGCACGCACGCACGCACGTTCTCTCTCTCTCTCATGAACATACACACATGTACACACACATTCATTCACACATGCGTTCTCTCATACATTAATAAACCTGCACTTTTAAAAAGCTAAAACATACTCTAACAAATAACATTCTTTATACATAAATACATATTTTCATGCATAAAATACACATAACCTTCACATATAAACACACATCTTGACACATAAACACATACATAATTTTTACATATAAATGGATACAGATAATCTCTGCATAAGAAACCCACCAACATTTATAAGATTTTTCCCACAGCACACATCTTCCACATAGGAGGTGTGCCATAACATACCTCTTCCACATAGGAGGTGTGCCATAACATACCTCTTCCAAATATAAGGTGTAAATCAAGACAAGAAGTCGATGAAAGACTTAACATGACTCTTACTACAAGACTCAGGAATTATGGGTACTAAGATTTTAATCATTTCTGTTTTTCCTTAAATTAGTGACAACAAACATCTGAGTCACTCCAGGAAGGCACTCTTTTAAAAGGGCATTAAACATATGTCAAATTGCCTGAATACACATTTAGAAAAAAAAAAACTGCACCTTTGACAAAATGTACACTTATACACTGCCATACTCACAAAAAACTGGACTTGTGAACAAAATGCCACACTCAATGTTTATGTGAAATAATTAAAAACAAAAAAAAACATTTTTTTAACTGACAGTTTCCATATTATCTTAATTCATGTGTTTAATATACATTTTTGGTGGTAAAAAAAAACTGCCATACTTATTGAACTAGAGATTTAAAAAATGCATTTTTTTGTAGTTTCTACAGCTGTCACATTCACATGAGATGTATTTTTTTTTAACATACTTTCTGTTAAGTGACAAATAATATAAACTGTCATTTTATACTTATATTATTTATAAAATCGTAAGATTTGAACTTTTCATTACCGATTAATATATGAACTATGCATTGTTCATAATTATCACATGTGCTAATGTGGATATTATATGCTAATACAGATATTGTATGCTAATATAGATGCTGTTATATGATAATACAGATGTTATATGGTAATGTTCATGCTCCAATGTATATGTGTAATGGAGCAAGATATGGGCAAGCAAAGTATGCGTGGGTTTCATGATCCACCCCCATAATGTAAAACAAGCTGCAGGAGTAAACTACATATCTGAAAGAATAATAAGCAGTAGACTTTTGGAGAAGAGAAAAACATACACCCAGATTTATGCAGCCATAGCTATACAGGACAGTTTTTTGAGAAAGTGAGCAGATGCATCACCAGAATACACCAGTAGGACGATTTAATTGCCATGAGCCATTTCAGCAGAAAAGTTGGTAAAAGAAGAACATGGTGGAAGAAATACTTAGGACCACATAGTGACCACGACACTGGATGTAACAGCTCAGTCCCTGTGCCGAGCATGGTCTCATCATGACGTACACATTTTTTGAACATCTCAAAACATGGTATAAATGGAACAACCTTGGCAAAAAGATTTTGTCAACCTTGGCAAAAAGATTTTGTATTGATAAAGAACCAGTGAAGAGGAACTATCATGGACTCTAGGGCCTTCCCTAATGTCAGCACACACAGACCACCGACCAGTAATCCGAAGCCTATTCACACTACACTGCTGGCCAAAGCTGGTGAACATCAATAATGTTAAAAAATTGGAAGACATTCCAATACAAGAAACAACATGCTTAGATATGGAGGAAAAGCACAACTTACTGCCAGGAGAGTTGGTAGCATAAATGAATGGGAAAACTTTAAGTCTAACATAAGCGCTTGAAAACAGATGAGGTATGAAGAAAGTCGGGATAGGGAGAAAGAGAGGTACCATCTTGTGGAACAACACAGTAAAAGAAGATATAAAACACAAGGAGTCATTCAAGAAGTGGCTGAAGACAGAATAAGACTACATTATGTACTGCAAAACAAGAAGAGAAACTAAGAGAATGGTCACAGCATGGAAGAACTGTGAGGATCACCTTACACAGCTATTCACAAGGTCACTCGGACGGTTCTATAAAAGTGTGAAGAGTGTGAGACCTCCAAGATGAACATGGGGACAAATTTGGATGATATCCATAATATACCTGAGGGAAAACTTGAGATAAATGTGTCAGATAAGTATGCACACCATACAAAGTGTGAGATAAATGTGAAACTTGTGAAAATTGAGGTGCAAACCTTTGGAAGCTGAGATAAGCACACAAACCTTTGAAAGATGAGTTCAGTATGCACATCTCCAAAAGCTGAGAAGTGTCTAAACCTTTGTTTTCTCTATCTATAAATTCTGATTTTTAAAAAAATTTTTACTCACGACTTTCAGTACGTTCCTCATATAAGCTGGCAAATTTTATATTTTTTATCCACCAAAACCCATCCAGAATCTTTAAGACATGAAATATAGCATAAGTGGTTCTAAAACTTTTTCAGTACACAGACCTCAGCCATAGCCCCATTACACTCCTTCTCCACTTGGTATTAAATTAAAAACATTCACACATTCTTGGTAGAGGCTTCTCCCACTATCTGAAAGTTGAACATTTCTATGAAACCTTTTATAAGCTGAACAGCATATAGTGTTTACTGGAACATTTCTGAGCATTACCAGACTCCAAAAATAAAAAAATCCTAGAAAATTATAGCAAACAACATATAAAACCTAAAATAACACTAACATATAAAAAAACTGAAACAATATGATCCATACACAGTCTGGTTTCAGTTCGCAGAATCAGGGAGGCAATGAGCATACTGGAAAGTTGAGAGGTGATAGCGTGTTAGACTGAGTCACTGGTGGTTATACTAGAGGTAGGTTTAGATGATGAGGCAAAGGACAGAGGGGAAAAAGGTCACCTATTTAAATCTCATCTTAATTCCTCAGGGCAGATTGGTCACTAATGTCTATACCTTCTTCTATGTTCATTGTCTACTGTGGCTCATTTGTCTGACATGGAAGGCTTAAAATACAACAGTATACTTGACTGCTTATCCTCATGCATTTTTCTATCATACAGTTCTTTGTAGGCACCTGAAACATCCTGAAAATGGGCCCTTTCAAAATTAAAGTCATACTTTTCTGAAATCATTGCAGCCCTGTCATCTCACACAAGTGCTTCATGTTTATTTCCTGGAGGACTTCACTTTTGGATCATTTGATATTGCATTTGGTTTTGATTCGTATCCTTTCCTCTTGCCACTGCATCAGTTCCTCATCTGTCAGTTCTTGTCATGAGATGTCAAAACTTATTCAACATAATTTTTGTCAACTCCCACAAACCCAGCCTTTGCAGCCAAAATCACTACTGCCATATTTTTCACTGATGGTGTGAAGTCTTTAAAATCAATCTAGAGTATCTCCAAAGTTGGCAACTGCCAATTTTATATTGTAGTATTTCTAGATCTCTCACAAACATGCTCAGATTTCCTCTCGCTGTCAGTAGCACACACTAAAAAATGCATCACATTTTGAGTATAGTAAGCCTTAACTGTGGCTATTAGGCCTTGGTCACATGGTTGCTACAATGATGTCATATCCAGTGATACAAACACAACACAAATATTACTATCATACTCATTGCTAATGCCAGGAGAATGAGCAGCATAATTACTGACACTCACAAGACACTTTCAAAATTATTTTCTCTATGGTATTTGTTAACAAAATTATTTTCTTTATGGTATTTGTTAACAAAATTATTTTCTTTATGGTATTTGTTAACAAAACTATTTTCTCTATGGTATTTGTTAATAAAATTATTTCTCCTATGGTATTTGTTAACAAAATTATTTTCTCTAAGCTATTTGTTAACAAAAAGACTAATGTAATGCACACACGTACTCAGAAAAAAAATCACCTGAATATTCTATCTGGATGTGAATGAAAACTACAGGAAGTGTATTTATTATCAACTCCTATAATACTCTTGAATTTTCTGAATAGGCAGGAAACTGATGTAAAAAGCAAAACAATAACACAACTCCTCAGATCATCAGAAAATAGTATACTAAAGAGGTATAAGGACAGCATCACCAATGGCATTAGGGTCAACCTGTCCTTCCAGTCTTGTGTCTCTTAGCCTGCTCTTCTTCTATTGAAATAAATGATTGGTAATATTTTTCAATAAATTTTGCTTTCATCACAGTAAGCACTTGCTTATACCAACTTCTGTAATTATTTTCTTCACTTCTTTTGGAAACTTCTCAGCTGCTTCATGATAAGTTTAAGCACTCTCTTCAGTAACATTTGAGGTATGAAGCTATCCTCACCTCAAAAACTGATCAAACCATCCATAACTACCTTTAAATTCCACTTTCAAATACTTTCATCACCATCTTTCAGTGCCTTGACTTCTTGTTAAGTATGAGATAACTTAATGGAACACCATACTATATACATCCCTCAATCCACTCAAACAGCAAAGCTTCGATTTTATCCATTACTAGATACCAACTACAAGAGGCCACTCTGCCACTAACAGAACCAATAATAACTTCAGCAGCCTTTAAAATTCTCTACATGTAAACAGTAAGAATGGTGAATGCAGGCAAGTTAAAAAAAAAACAAACAAAACAAACAAACACACAAAAACACACACGCACGCACGCACACACACACACACACACACACTCTCTCTCTCTCTCTCTCTCTGTCTTTAATTCACTCACCACAGTCAAAATGCTTACTTACATTCAATTTTCTGCTGAGCTCTCATAAGCTTTTCTGAGACCTTAGAACACATTTTGCCAAAGGATGCACCAAATAAATGAAGATAAAGAGCAGATGTTCATGTACACAGTTTAAAGTTATGGCAGCTTGATGCTGAATGTAGTTCCCAGAGAAAGAAACTGGCAGCTTCACTCACACTGCATGGGATGTGCACCATCTGTGTGATGACTTCTTATCTTATCTTATATCCTTCCCGTGCCGTTAAACGTCACATAGGGCTCGCAAAGTAGTTCGCCAATTTTTCCTGTCTTCGGCGAGTCTTTCAACCTCATCAAGGGATTTTATGCCATTGTGTAATGACTTGCCACAAAACAAATACTGAACACAATTTTCACTTTTTGGGTTTTTTTTGTAAAATCAGAAATCCAAAACTCTTTTCAGATTTCTTTCAGTTTATGAAAACAAGTACTAATGCTGGTCTTTTGTAAAAGCTAAGCTGCAAAAAAGCAAACTTTCGAAAAGTGAAGAGATATCTGTATTCTATATAATGGTTTAAAATCTAGACTTACTACTTGAAACCCAACATTACCCTTGATGAACTCCCAGAAAATCACTGCCCTAAACAATATCCAAACAAAAATGTGAAATACATCAAAGCTGAAGTGATACAACTTTGCATGACAGTTCCATATAAACTTCACAACCATGAGAAAAAATGTCAGAATTCCTCATACTTAAATAGTGCGTAGAAAGGTAAAATTCCCATTTCCATGCCATTAAGGCATATTGGGGAATAGTGTTTGGCTCATATTTTCATGATCTTCGGCACATGAAAGTGTGATGTGGTCAGCATCACTTCTGGCCACTTTATCTTCCCAGATTTCTCTGGTATCCATTTTTAGAGGCTGGGTGAACCCCGGGGCCTTTTTGGTGTGTACCAGAAAAAAATTCCACAGCCGGGACTGAACCTGACACCACCAGATTAGTAAACTGAGCACCTAACCATTCAGCTAACCAGGCTGCCTAACTAGTGTGCACAAACATCTAAAATGTAGTCTCAAACTAGCCATTTATAATTTTAACACCCTAGACAATTATGCAAACAGAAGCTTAAATATTAAGAAAAAAGAACAACAGCAATACCTAGGCACACACATCGGCATACTATTAATCATTGTTTATTTTTGTCCACAAACTGGAATAGAGCACTTCAGCATATCACAAAAACACAGAACAAAACATTTTCATAGAAATAGAGGCAACATAAATTGGCAATATAATTAGCATGGTCTGTGGGTATGTTACACAATATGAAATCAGATTATATTACTATGAGAAGACAAATTCATCTTATCTCTAAATCTAATATAAGAAGACAAACTCATCTTATCTCTAGCTCTGGATTTTTATGAAATGACAGACTACTTCTCAAGGTCTATTATGAGGTAACACTCATTTATCTTGTTTTTAGATCTAGGACAGGAAAACACACTCATCTCCAGATTTAACTATGACAAGAAGACAAATTCATTTATATACCCCAGGAACAAAGATGTCTTCATGTAAGAGATGGCACAGTTTCCAGTGTCAGTAAATCACACATCCTATCTCAAGCTCTGGGAAGCAGAACTAGAAACTCCATCTCTCCAGGAGTTATCTCTGGAAAGCAGAACAAGAACCTCCAGCTCAGGGAAGTAGAACTAGAACCTCCAGCTCTGGGAAGCAGAACTAGAACCTCCAGCTCTGGGAAGCAGAACTAGAACCTCCAGCTCTGGGAAGCAGAACTAGAACCTCCAGCTCTGGGAAGCAGAACTAGAACCTCCAGCTCTGGGAAGCAGAACAAGAACCTCCAGCTTTGGGAAGCAGAACTAGAACCTCCAGCTCTGGGAAGCAGAACTAGAACCTCCAGCTCTGGGAAGCAGAACAAGAACCTCCAGCTCTGGGAAGCAGAACAAGAACCTCCAGCTCTGGGAAGCAGAACTAGAACCTCCAGCTCTGGGAAGCAGAACTAGAACCTTCAGCTCTGGGAAGCAGAACTAGAACCTCCAGCTCTGGGAAGCAGAACAAGAACCTCCAGATCATGCTTTACATGATTCTATAGCCTGGCCTACACCCAGTTTTGCCTCATAAAATGCTATGGACTGGCCTACACCCAGTTTTTCCTCATAAAATGCTACAGTCTGGCCTAAACCCAGTTTTTCCTCATAAAATGCTATGGACTGGCCTACACCCAGTTTTGCCTCATAAAATGCTATAACCTGGCCTACACCTAGTTTTGCCTCATAAATTGCTATAACCTGGCCGACACTTAGTTTTGCCTCATAAAATGCTGCTATAACCTGGCATACATCTAGTTTCATCTCATAAAAATCTATAACCTCGTCTACATCTAGTTTTGCCTCATAAAATACTATAGCCTGGCTACACCTAGTTTTGTCTCATAAAATGCTACAATCTAGTCTACATCTAGTTTTGCCTCATAAAATGCTGCTATAGCCTGATATACACCCACTTTTGCCTCATAAAATGCTATAGCCTGGCTGACACCTAGTTTTGCCTCATAAAATGCAATAGACTGGCTTACACCTAGTTTTGTCTCATAAAATGCTGCTTTAGCCTGGCTTACACCTAGTTTTGCCTCATATAATGCTGCTATAGCCTGACCTACACCTAATTTTGCCTCACAAATGCTATAGACTGGCCTGCACATAGTTTTACTTCATGAAATGCTCCTACAGCCTGGCTTAAATCTAGTTTTGCCTCATAAAATGCTGCTATAGCCTGGCCTACACCTAATTTTGCCTCATAAAATGCTATAACCTGGCCTACACTTAGTTTTGCCTCATAAAATGCTGCTATAACCTGGCCTACATCTTGTTTTGCCTCATAAAATTCTGTTGGATTTATCTCTGGATATTCATGAAAGCCATCATAGTTAGCCGATATCTGTGTTGCAATCTTCGCACAAAAACTGTCAGCAACAACATGTATGCAGGAAACTCTCTACCGTAGAGAGCGGAACAACAACACAACTCCTTCAGATCATCAGAGGAAGTACCCCCCCTCAGACAAGTGTTTCGGCCCTTTAAACTCCTGACACTCTAAGGGGGGTGGGCCCCTCTGGGTCATGACTCCCAGAGGTCTTGTGAGTTGTTGCTTTTTTTTCTGGTCCCAGGATCGAACCCATGATCTTCCAGTTGCCACGCGTCTTTAGCGATTTAGCTATGGAGGACTGGTATTGGTTGTGGCAAATGAAATTACTTATGCTCCCAATGCTTGTTTCGCATACTCCACAGCCAGCATGAGGCCTTTTCTGCTGTTTCTGAAAGGCTTCTCAATGCCCTTGCTCTTGCTTGTCCCTTTATGCCCAGTTGCTTACATAATTATCTACAGTAACATAACTGCAATTACTATGATATACTACAACAAATACAGCTACTACAAGCCAGATCATAAACACAAGCTTATGTTGGACAACAATATAAATATGTGCAGGCTAAATTTTTCTGTTGGGCTGAACAAGTCACATAATTTGAGCCCTGCACTATATACAACTACAACCAATGCCAGATTTGTATGATTACATGCAGGAACACTGCTAGTCTCAAGATGTACAATTATCTTCAGAGTGCAACAATTTGCAGCCTATAAATATGATTATCTTATTTTTTATCAAACAATATAAACTACTATAACCAGAGCATTTGGAAGCATGAAACTAACATGTTTTTCTTTATTTTCCTTCAGTCATGCAAAAATGACTGTCGATTCCCTTTCCACCCCTCTTTCCAAGAAAGTAAAGAATAACCATACAGTGATCATGTACTAATTTGTTAACTCCTTGAACAAATAGTTTAGCTTAATAATCCAATAATTCATTTTAATTTTCTTGTTTTGTTTTCCTCATTGACTTCTCAGCGTTGACCGGATTTAGTGAGATATCCTTCCCTCCAGTTCATGCACGGGCAGCCTCTTTCTTTGTGTCCTACAATGCTTAGTGTGAATGTTTTCTGTGGCATACCGTCCGGTAGTAGTCAAGTTACATGGCCAAACCATTTAACTTTTTGTTTCTAGAAGTAGTGTAGTAATGTTGTCATTTCCAGCGTGGTCTCTTCTTGTTACATTTAGTATTCTCCTCAGACATCTCATTTGTTGGGAGGATTTTCCTTCTGTTTTTGGTTTGTTAGTGTCCTTGTCTGACACTGATAGAACAGGGTTGTGAGGAAAACTATCAGTGCTCTATCCATTTCAGTTGTGATGTACCTATTTTTCAGTAAAAGTGACATTTCGCCAATGACTTGATTTGTTTTATTGCATTCTGTTTTCAATTTCAGTTCTGATTTTATCAGAGGATGATACTGTACTTACTACCTAGCTATCTGAAATGTTTCATTTGTTTCAAAGGCTGATTGTCCATGAAGATCTTTGTTGTGATTTTTATTCTAGCAATCTTCCATGAAGATCTTTGTTGTGATTTCTATTCTAGCAATCTTCCATGAAGATCTTTGTTGTGATTTCTATTCTTGCAATCTTCCTGACTTCTATTTGTTTTTTTCAGCACTGATTTTCATGTTGTGTCTTTTACATCTTTCTCTGATGTGGCTTAAGTGTTTGGTCGTCAACAGAAAGGAGTTCATTTACGGTCCACCAACTGAGTATATTTTCTGAAGGGTGTTGTAGGTTTAATAGTATTATTTTTGGGGCTGAACTATCAGACAGTTCTGTGGCTGAATTTTTACTGTGCATGTTGGCTTCTCTGCAGGTGTTGTCAGTGTATGTTATGAATAGTAATGGAGATAGTACATATTCCTGATATGGGATATTCAGATGGGAAATGCAGAACAGAAATTAGGAACAGAATAGGCCAGGCAAAGACTGCATTTCAGAGAATGAGAAACATATTAGCTAACACATCTTTATCAATGAATGTTAGAAAACGAGTCCTAAAATGCATATACTGAACCTATCTTGTTATATGGAAGTGAATCATGGACAATAGGCAAGCCTGCACAAAAATCATTGGAAGCAACAGAAATGTGGTTTATTAGAAGAATATTGCGAATCCCCTGGACAGCAAAAATAACTAATGAAGAATGTATGAGAAGAGCTGGAGAGACAAAAAACCTTGTCAAAAAGATAAGAGAGAGACAATGTACTTTCATAGGACATGCAATGAGAAGAGGGGGCACAGAAAATATTATAACAACAGGAAAAACAGAAGGAAGAAGATTAAGAGGAAGACCAAGAGAAATGATACTGGACAGTCTGACAGGATGGTGTGAGAGGAGATCACCAACTGAACTGATGGCCTGCATGAAGGATCGGACACTCTGGAGAAGCATAATAGCCAACGCCAGTCGGCACGGCACATGATGATGATGATGACATATCCCTGCCTCACTCCAGATTTTATGATGAACGGTTCAGAGTCCTGCATCTCTTCTAATTGTACACTGACTGTTTTCATAAACATTTTTGCACAAGCAGATCCTAATCCTAACTCCATAGTTAGAGATTTTCTTTAGTTTATATCTATCTTCTCCATCAAATGCTTTTATCTTGGTCTACATAGGCTATGTGCAGTATCTGACTGTGTTCAAGTGAGCTGTCTTTGGGAGAAGATGACATCTTTAGAGCTTCTGTTTTTCCTATATCCCATCTGAGTTTCATTTAATTGTGGTTCAGTCATTAGCTGCAGTCTGTTCCCTAGGATCTTGCAGAATATTTTCCCAGTATGGCTTAACTGTGAGATGCCTCTGTATTGATTGCCATCTATTTTATTGCCTTTTTTCTTTCCAACTGAGGTAATTAGTGTTTCTCCAGTCCTGCAGCATTTCTTGTTTTCCCATACCAGGTTATAGAAGCCAAGCTATTCCAGCTTCTTTGGCACATTTAATTAACTTGTTGGGCTTTCCTTCCTATCCTGGAGCTTTGTTCATTGGGGCCTTTCTGATGGTTTTTCTGATTTCAAATAGTAAAAAGTCTGGTTCATGTTCTATGGGGCCAGCTGTGTCATTATCATAGTTTTCACATGCCTCTGATGGTATATTGAGTAGCTTGTGGAAATATTGTCTTCATCTCTCTAGTACAAGCTACGGTTAGCATATTGCATCATTCTTAACATCATCCACAATTTGTTGGATCAAAGTGCTCAGCTCTCATTCTCACTGCATTGGACCCTTTTATTAAAGATTTTTATAGGCTCTTTGTGAAAACTGTTTAATTCTTACCATGGTTTATTAGAGTGTTTTCTTGCTTTCTGATACTGAATGGAGTCTTACTACTGCTTATGTCTCATCTATTCTTTATTTTTCTTTCTCTCTTTCTTGTCATCCTTCCATTATTTTATTATTTTCATTTTTGTGCCTCCCTTTTTCATAGTTGCACACATTTCCTTCGTAGTTGCACATATTTCCTTTGCTGCCAACAGAAAGATGGTTTTGAATAAGACCCATTCCTCTTCCACTGATTTCCTCTCTATGGGTAAGCTTATGAATTACATTCTTCTCATATTCTTCTTTCACATTCTCTTGCTTGAGCTTGCTTAGTTTTATTATTTTACTCATCTGTGTATTCAGACATAGCTTTTCTTGTGTGTTTAACAACTGCTGCTGCTGCTTTATGTACAAGATCTCAGGTTGAGTAATGCTCTTGCATCTATGGCTGACTTTTTCTTGTTGTTCCTCAGTAGAATGAAATCGATTCAACTTTTGCAGGTCAGATAATTCCTGCTGTACTCAGTGCATATTTTGGATTCTCTGTGTTTAAAGAATATATCTGTGACGAAAAGTGGCTGCATAAGTTCTAGAAGCCTGCTACCATTTTAATTTCTAATGGAAGGTTGGTCATCAAAGGCTCCTAGGTGGGCTGCTACTTCTGTTCTACGTGTTCCAAATATTGGTGTTCATCACCATCATGTGCCATGTCTGGAAGCAGTGGCAACCATGTCTCACCACAGTTTCTGATTTTTCATGTTATTCATCAGTTCTGTTGTCATGTCTATCCTATGCCATTTTGTCAAGTCATCTAAGATTTCCTCTCTTGGTCTACCTCTCCCTTTCCTGCCTCCAATTTTCCATGTTGTCACAATAATTTCAATCCCTCCTCTTCTCATTATATGGCCAGTAAACCTTGACTGTGCCCCCTCCCTAGTGTGTTTATTAATGTTCATTTCTCATTGGCTCTCTTTAGGCATTCATGGCATTCTTAATATTCTTCGTAGGAACCACATTTCATTGCCTCTAATGCGCTTGTTGTTTTTGTTAGTGACCATGATTGTATCTAACACATAAAGTACATATCAACAACCTCCTTGTATCTAACACATAAAGTACACATCAACAACCTCCTTGTATCTAACACATAAAGTACACATCAACAACCTCTTTGTATCTAACACATAAAGTACACATCAACAATCTCCTTGTATCTAAAACATAAAGTACACATCAACAATCTTGTATCTAAAGCATAAAGTACACATCTCCTTGTATCTAAAGCATAAAGTACACATCTCCTTGTATCTAAAGCATAAAGTACACATCAACAATCTCCTTGTATCTAAAGCATAAAGTACACATCAACAATCACCTTGTGTCTAAAGCATAAAGCACATCAACAATCTCCTTGTATCTAAAGCATAAAGCACATCAACAATATAAACTGACACTTTCATCTAGGGAGATGGTTTTGAAGCAGACAGACATCATCTGTTGTAGGTTTTGTCAAGCATCATCTTGTGAGCAGGTCCTCTGACTTACACAGCTGGCCACTGTAATAGCAAGTAATATTTGTGTTGCAAAGTCCCAGTCAAATTTCCTTCCTCTTAGTGTCAGACAGATCAGTGTGGTTATGCCCTGTCCAGGAACCACTGTCCACTCAGTGTCAGACAGATCAGTGCGGTTATGCCCTGTCCAGGAACCACTGTCCTCTCAGTGTCAGACAGATCAGTGTGGTTATGCCCTGTCCAGGAACCACTGTCCTCTCAGTGTCAGACAGATCAGTGCGGTTATGCCCTGTCCAGGAACCACTGTCCTCTCAGTGTCAGACAGATCAGTGCGGTTATGCCCTGTCCAGGAACCACTGTCCACTCAGTGTCAGACAGATCAGTGCGGTTATGCCCTGTCCAGGAACCACTGTCCTCTCAGTGTCAGACAGATCAGTGCGGTTATGCCCTGTCCAGGAACCACTGTCCTCTCAGTGTCAGACAGATCAGTGTGGTTATGCCCTGTCCAGGAACCACTGTCCTCTCAGTGTCAGACAGATCAGTGTGGTTATGCCCTGTCCAGGAACCACTGTCCTCTCAGTGTCAGACAGATCAGTGTGGTTATGCCCTGTCCAGGAACCACTGTCCTCTCAGTGTCAGACAGATCAGTGTGGTTATGCCCTGTCCAGGAACCACTGTCCTCTCAGTGTCAGACAGATCAGTGCGGTTATGCCCTGTCCAGGAACCACTGTCCACTCAGTGTCAGACAGATCAGTGCGGTTATGCCCTGTCCAGGAACCACTGTCCTCTCAGTGTCAGACAGATCAGTGTGGTTATGCCCTGTCCAGGAACCACTGTCCTCTCAGTGTCAGACAGATCAGTGTGGTTATGCCCTGTCCAGGAACCACTGTCCTCTCCCCACCCACCATCATTGACAATAAATCACTTGCTACATCCATACTGTTTCACAGGTAGTTGGCAGTGAGGTCATGATTAACATTAAAGACCTTTCCACCTTCTTCTATCCTCTGATTTTCAGATGTAAAAACATTTAGAAGTCTGATGCTTCTAGTTTTGTTTTTTTTGTCATCTTCTGAATATTATTATTATTTATTCTTTTTTTTTTTAAACTTGCATCGTTTGTGGGTGCATAGCATTGTATGATTGTCACTCTTCCGTGCTTTATTTTGTATCGTGCTCTTAATATAAGACTGTTAATTGGTTCCCATTCTGTAAGGCTCTTTGTCGCTACAGTGGACATAATTATACCCACTCCTTCTTGGTATTTCCCATCATCTCTGCCTGAATGTATTATTACTTATGGTTTTCTGCCGTTCTTTTCCCTGCTTCTGGCCATCACATTTCACTGATGTCTAGTATGTCTAGGTCGTATCTATCCATTTCTTGGATTACCTGAGCAGTTTTTGATGGTACTGCAATTGTTCTTACATTCTAGAATCCTATCTTTGCCACACATTTAGGGCAGATGAATGTATTCTTTTGATCACAGTCTGCAGTCATCGGAGTTGGTATCCCTAATACTTGGTTGATTTTGTTGCGAGTTTCCGTAACAGTGCTTTTTTTCCTCACCTAGACGCCTCTAAATGGGTCTCAGGATAAGGCTGTTAGCCTTATGCCCAACTCCAATTTTACTATATGTGACGAAGCACTAGCACTAGATACACCAATATCCTTCATTAAACTTTTCATACAATTACTCCTGCATGTGACTAGATACGCCCATATCCTTCACTAGATTTTTCATGCAATTATTCCTGCCTGTTATAGATACACTCATATCTTTCACTAAACTTTTCATGCAATTACTCCTGCATGTGACTAGATACACTCATATCTTTCACCAAACTTATTATGCAATTACTCCTGCATGTGACTAGATACACTCATATTCTTCACTAAAATTCATGCAATTACTCCTGCATGTGACTAGATACACTCATATCTTTCACTAAACTTTTCATGCAATTACTCCTGCATGTGACTAGATACACTCATATCTTTCACTAAACTTTTCATGCAATTACTCCTGCCTGTGACTAGATACACTCATATCTTTCACTAAACTTTTAATGCAATTACTCCTGCCTGTGACTAGATACACTCATATTCTTCACTAAAATTCATGCAATTACTCCTGCATGTGACTAGATACACTCATATTCTTCACTAAAATTCATGCAATTACTCCTGCATGTGACTAGATACACTCATATCTTTCACTAAACTTTTCATGCAATTACTCCTGCATGTGACTAGATACACTCATATTCTTCACTAAACTTTTCATGCAATTACTCCTGCATGTGACTAGATACACTCATATCTTTCACTAAACTTTTCATGCAATTACTCCTGCATGTGACTAGATACACTCATATCTTTCACTAAACTTATTATGCAATTACTCCTGCATGTGACTAGATACACTCATATCTTTCACTAAACTTTTCATGCAATTACTCCTGCATGTGACTAGATACACTCATATCTTTCACTAAACTTTTCATGCAATTACTCCTGCATGTGACTAGATACACTCATATCTTTCACTAAACTTTTCATGCAATTACTCCTGCCTGTGACTAGATACACTCATATCTTTCACTAAACTTTTCATGCAATTACTCCTGCATGTGACTAGATACACTCATATCTTTCACTAAACTTTTCATGCAATTACTCCTGCATGTGACTAGATACACTCATATCCTTCACTAGACTTTTCATACACTGACACAAAATATGTTCACATTTCTACCGTGTTGACTTGTTTTATGTGACAGTGTTGTCTATTACAAATGTTTTGTTTTTTTTTTTGTCATAAGAACTGTCCAAAATATACTTTTGCATTCAAGTCTATGATCTGGGTTTGATTATAAAATGAAAGAATAAACTGTCAAAAGACACAGGTCACTTTTGCTGTCCACAACATGAACCTTCACATTTTCATACACTCTAATCTTAATCCTAACATAATAAACCTAACCCCAACACAATAAACTTAAACCTAACACAATAAATTTAACCCTAACATAACAAACCAAACCCTAACACAATAAACTTAACCTGTACACAATAAACCTAACCCTAACACAATAAAGGTGGTGGATTGAATGGGAGAGTAGCTGACAGATAATGTTAGTTATGGTCACGTCACCACTCTATGATGGAATGGAAAAACTAATTATGTCAGTCCGTAAGAACAGCGAAGAGCACACATACTGACATTCAGGTCTGCAAACAAAAATAAACAATGTAATGAACCATTTATGAAAGAATTAGACCAGATAATCATCACAAATCTGACGTGTATAACAACATCCATACTGTAATCATTACATATCTGACATGTATAACAACATCCATACTGTAATCATCAAATATCTGACATGTATAACAACATCCATACTGTAATCATCACATATCTGACATGTATAACAACATCCATACTGTAATCATCACATATCTGATGTATATAACAACATCCATACTGTAATCATCACATATCTGACATGTATAACAACATCCATACTGTAATCATCACATATCTGACATATATAACAACATCCATATTGTAATCATATCTGACATATATAACAACATCCATACTGTAATCATCACATATCTGACATATATAACAACATCCATACTGTAATCATCACATATCTGACATGTATAACAACATCCATACTGTATACGAGTTGTGATGAACAGTGACCATATGTGAAAGAAAAAAAAAGTTACAAAAAACTGGCAAAGCCTGGCAGATCAAAATGAAAGACAGGTCAGATTTCACATAAAGGCTACACAACAAACAGGATGAAGTGCTGCACAACATAAAACTAAATATCATGAATACATTTAAAATATATCATATAAAACTACAATAATGGATCAAGCAAACAAGAAATGACAACCTGAAAAAAAAGAGAAACATCTGACAACTGAAGCAAAAGAGGACAAAACTGAAAAATTGACAAGTTAAACTGAAACCTGACAGAGAAATTGTAAAACAGCATTACAGAACATACAATTCTACTTCAAGCAAAAGATTTACAACCTGAACTGAGAGACTACCAACAATGCAGAAACACTTCCAAATTCAGGTAGATTATTGTTCTTTTGGTGAAAAAGCGCTCTCAAGTCCGGTGTGTGGGGAGAAAGGCTTTCGCTCCCTTCCTGGACGGCGAGAGTTAAGGTGTTTCAATGCAGAAGCAAGTGGTTTGTCTGTCGAGTGAAGCCTATAAACGGCTAGCCAGCCAGGTTCATGCTAACGCGTCTGTGGTGTACTACGGTTTTGTCAACCGATGGTCTCAAAATTGGCCCAACTCTCGCAAAGAGTATTGGGTCTGCAGTATGTAATGTGCATTGTTGTGGTGCCGCGCTTTCTTCTCATTCGTTAGAGCAGAGAGAGCCGCAAAATGCTGAAGTCGGAGACACTGGACCAGTGCAGTTTAGATAGGCAACCACCTCTCACCGGCAGGGATGTATGTGTATCCTAATCACACTGAGGTTTTCCAGTGAGAAAGTTCAACTTTAAATTAAACTGGTGTAATGAAAACCACGGTGTCACGCAATCCCACTTCTGAGACCTACCAAGAAGGTAGGCTCAAGGCCTGCGATACTCTGAACCTCTTGTGATCCTCTTGGGGATCTTGTGTGGTCCTTTCGGAGACCACACGGGGACCATGGGACCTACTGAAGGCGTTCTTGGTGGTAGAAGTGAATGAAGAAGAAGAAGAAGTGGTAGATTATTATTGTTCTGACTCCAGCAAGTGGAAACTTTTTTTTCTTCACTGAAATCTTATTGAGGAAACAAGCAAACACAAGAATATCAAATCTTGGTCAGGTTTGATATATTACCTATTACATGTGACATAAACATCTACAGTGGTGGCCACAAGTTTAAGACCACTAAACATTTTTCAACAAAAATGATGTAAATGCTATACAGAAAGAAAAATAACTTTTAAGTCAGATTTGTTTAATATCCTTTGTCTTGCATAATTTCTTTTGTGTGTCCACCTTTTGCCTTGATGACCACTTGGATGCGTCAAGGCATGCTGGAGACAAGTTCTTGACAATAATCTTTTGATATGCCATGGATCCAAATGTTCTTGATAGCATCGATAAGCATCTTGGCAGAGAATGATTGTTTGTTGGCAAACTTAATTTTCATATGGGCCCACAAATTTTCAATAGGGCTGGCTATTTCCAGGACATTCCAGCATTTTAACCATGACCTTCTGAAGGTACTCCTGTATGATTTTCGCTCTGTGGCATGGGGCACTATCATGCATGAATATTGTGAAAGAACGTATGCCCATGTGTATCTCCAGTTTTTCTAGGTACTCTTGATCATTCATCGTTATTCCAAAGTCAAAGAAATATAAACCAACAGTTCCAGACTTCGATATCGCACTCCAAATCATCTAGCTTAGGGGACGTTTCACTGTCTGTCTGATGTATTTTTTATCATACCTCTTTCCTTGAGGCCTTCTTACATGACGTTGTTGTACTACAAATTACTGAAACAATGATTCATCAGAAAACATAACATTTCCCCACTGCTCTTCAGTCCAATGTTCATAGCTTAAGGCAACTTCCGGGCACTTCCTTCTCATTTCTGGTGTCAATCTTGGTTTTCGGGCAGGTTTGTGTGATTTCAGCCCAAACTCATCCACTGACCTGCAAGACACAGTCCTCCGACTCACATCAACACCTCTAGAAAGAAAGGCAGATCAGATCTTCTTACATGGAGCTGTTGGAGAGTGTGAAATGATGGATTTGATTACCCGGTCATCTCTAAGGGATGTTTTTCTGGGACGTCCATGTCTCTTGCAGTCTGGAAAAGTACCGTCCTACTGGCACCTGGTGATCGCATTGTGAGCTGCCATCTTGTTACAGCCAATTCAAACATAAATATCACATTCTGTGTACCCTTCTCCAAGTAATGCTACTATTTGGGCTCTTTGAATGGCAGAAAGTGTTGATTTTTTGCCAATTTTCTAGAGAACAAAAACATCCACAGATAATCCTGTTGAAACAACCAAATGGCATTGAAAACAACAACAGCCTGTGTTTTCACAGTTTATAATGTAAGGATGATGCAACAGACAGCAATGATTGCAACTAGTGTGCCATAAAATAGCAGAAGATCCAATACTCCATAATAGTATGGAAATATCAATTATTTACAAGTTGGTCTTAAACTTTTGGCCACCATTGTATTACATGTGACAAACCACACATGTGACTGTGTACTAATGAGCCAAAAATGATTCAATCTGAATAACTTCTCACGAATTTAACAAATTTATTCTGTACAATCACATGTAAACTATACTCAGCTTTTTAACACTTTGAAGAGCGACTTATCTTACCTTTTCCCTGTTTATAAACTTGGTCTCTTCAGAATCTTTGTTACAATGTTATTTTACAGTTGTCTAGTTCCCAGTTTTAACTTCCATGTGAATTTTTTTCTCAACATATTTTTTTCTGCCATTTCTGTTGTCCCTGAAGAAGTCCACAGTACTGGATGCTCCTATTTGTCTCTTTTTTTAAAAAAATATATATTAAATTGTTATTTTCCCTTTTTTTCTCCCTGCTACACATTTCATAAAACTTTACCATTATCTATCTTTACTGGAAGCATCATGATGTAAATAAGCAAGAATACATCAGCACAAAACATTTCAAACAGTGGCAAATGGATGTGTACAGGTCTCTGTGTGTTTGTGTATATTATTATCCTGTGAAAATTATACATGCAACTTTGTGTATCTATTGACTTGTGAATAGCAGATAGTGAAAGTCCTCCAAATTTGGAGGATCCTTGTGAATAAGGGTTTACTGAAATAAGCATGTGTGGACCAACTGATGGTAGTCTCAGAGAGCAAGGTGGACACTCCTATAACGTATCTCACGTGCTCAGTGATGGGAATACCAGGCAAGTAAAAGGCGCCTTAAAATATTTAGCTCCTGCTGCCTTATGGGTAGGACAGGAGGGAGTCCAAAGGTTAGCAGATAGTCCATACACAAACTGACAGAAGGCAATGTGAAACCCTAACTCCCAAGAACAGCTGTGTTTATCCAGAGAAATAAATATTGTAACAGCAGGAAAAAAGGAGGGAAAAAGAGCCAGGGGACAGCCAAGAGAAATGATATTGGAATGTCTGATGAGATGGTGTGAGAGGAGATCACCAACTGAGCTGATGGTCTGCATGAAAGATTGGGTACTATTGTGAAATATAACAGCCAACACCAGTGGGCATGGCACCTTATAATGATGATGACTGTCCTGTGAAAGTTATACATGCAACTTTATGTATTTTATTATCCTATGAAAGTTATACATACAGCTTTGTGTATCTTTTTATACTCTGAAGGTTATACATGCAGCTTTGTGTATTTTATTATTCTGTGAAAGTTATACAAGCAGCTTTGTTTTTTTTTTTATTATTCTGTGAAAGTTATATTTGCAACTTTATGTATTTTATTATCCTGTGAAAGTCATTTGCAGTTTTGTGTACTTCTTTGTCATCTCTTCAAATTTAGTTTAGCACAATATGTGACTTCTCAGTCAGAAAGCTTGTAGTCTGCGATATCTCCCTACAGTTTGAAAGCTTCTAGTTTAGCACAATCTATTATATCTTTTTTTTACAATTAGAAAGAGAAAAGAAATCTGAACAAGATATTCCTAGACAACCAGCACCTGATACAGCAAAACATTTCAAATACCTATGTAGCATAATATCATCCTCAGGGACAACTGATGCTGAGACTGAGAACAGATGCAATAAAATGAATCAGACCACTAGACAAATGAATACGTTACAACTAAAACAAAAAGAGCACTATACAACAAAATTTTTCTCCCAACTCTATGCTATCAATGTCAAATATGGACACTAACAGCCAAGAACAGAAGGAAAATCATCACAACAGAAATGAGATGTTTAAGGATAATACTAAATGTGACCAGAAGAGAACAAATAAGAAATGACACCATCAAGGCAACAGTTGGAGTAACACCAGTATTGCACTACATTAGAAACATCAAGTCAAATACGGTTACCACCAGACAGTATACCACATAAAGCATTCACACTAAGATCTGTAGGTAACAGAGGAAGCGGCTGCCCATGCAGGAGATGGAGTGAGGAAATTACAAAAAGCATTAAATATCCCATTACATGATGCATATCCCGACCCCAATCCAGATGTCTATTTGTCCCTTCAACACCAAAAGGTATATGAGGAAGGAGACAAGACAAGATAATTAGAAAGCTTATAGTTAGCATAGTCTGTGATATCTTCAAACAGTCAGAACACTTATAGTTTACACTCTATAATATGTTCACACTTAGAATACTTATAGTCAACACAGTCTGTGATATCTTCTCACATTTAGAAAACTTATAGTTAACACAATCTGTGATATCTCATGGTTAGAATGCTTATAGTTAACACAATCTGTGATATCTCATGGTTAGAACATTTATAGTTAACACAATCTGTGAAATCTCATGGTTAGAAAGCCTGTAGAGAAGAAAGTAATTCCAAATATTTCATGTTTCATCAAATACAGGAGGGCATATTACATAAGCATAACAATGACATGGTACTCATCGCTCAAAGACAACCTTCTCAGACTATATTGCCACGCTAATGTAAATGCACATATCTTTTGCTAAATACAAAAAGAAAGACAAAAAAGCTATGTCTATAATCTTAGACTGCCAAGAATGTGTGCTCACAGCTGAACTGCTATCACTGCTATGTTGGGTCATTATAACATTACGTAAATGCACGTGTGCCCAACAAAAAAATGCAACCTCAGATATGTGGTATGTTATTTTAGTAATTCATCACAGCAAAAACACATAATAATAAAATGTAATAATTAATTAGTTGTACATGGGTGAAACAGTATTACATCACAGCAATGTAGGGAATCAGACAGGATTCATCTTACCAATTATGGCTCCTCTTTGAAGTTTGGCTTGAAATAATTGTCATAGCTAGCTTCAGTTTCCTCTTATGATGCAGTTCTCACAAGTAGAAAATCTTTTTGGTAATGCACTGCTTCATCCACAGCCAGGGTCTTCTCAATGAACTAATCCAAGATTTATGTGACCCTGGTGATGATGCTAGAGCTGAATTAATCCATGATTTATGTGACCCTGGTGGTGATGCTAGAGCTGAACTAATCCATGATTTCTGATCCTGGTGATGATGCTAGAGATGAACTAATCCATGATTTGTGATCCTGGTGATGATGCTAGAGCTGAACTAATCCATGATTTGTGATCCTGGTGATGATGCTAGAGATGAACTAATCCATGATTTGTGATCCTGGTGATGATGCTAGAGCTGAACTAATCTATGATTTATGTGACCCTGGTGATGATGCTAGAGCTGAACTAATCCATGATTTGTGATCCTGGTGATGATGCTAGAGATGAACTAATCCATGATTTGTGATCCTGGTGATGATGCTAGAGATGAACTAATGCATGATTTGTGATCCTGGTGATGATGCTAGAGATGAACTAATCCATGATTTGTGATCCTGGTGGTGATGCTGAAGCTGAGATGAGATTCTTGTTGATGTTTTCTCTTCTTCATCCGTGTCCTGGCATTAATCCTGAATGAAATGTTCCATCAGTTGTCAAACATCTTATTACTGAAACTTTGCTCACAAGACTACAGTAACTTTTCCATCTTATCAACAGTCTCTAATCCCAAACACAGATATCTGAACACTTTGTTCATGCTGCCAGAAGTTATAAACTCAGGTTGTTCTTACCTTGTCTGCAGCTTTTAAAACATTTTAGTTTTTCCAAAACTGCATGGCTGCTTTGTATCATCTGTTTCCTCTACATGTTGCTCAGATGTGTAAGGAATACAGCAGACTTTAAATCTGAAAATGAAGCCTTCTAAAAGCAGCATTCTCACCAACTAACTGAATGTTTGTTATAAACAAGTACTCTCATTGGCTGACTGAATATTTGTTGTGAACAAGTACTCTCATTGGATAACTGATAATTTGCTGTAAATAAGCACTTTCATGATCGACTGAATGTTTGCTATAAAGGAAACTGATCTTGAGAAGCTTTAAATATTTAGATCAGTTTATTTTAATAACATTTTAATGCAATGTTAAAAATAATTTAAAAACCAATGTGTAAATCAGTTCTGTGTGGGTTATCATAATGCAGAGTCTCAGTGTACATAAAATTCTAGCAATTACAACTGGAGGTCAGCTTGGATTAAGGCTGTCATTATCTCTGTACAGAAAACAAAGTTACTACTACTTAAAACATCTACAGACATCCAACAATTGTTTGTAGTTCATTAATCTTTATATTTACAGACACGTTCCAATATTTTAATTACCACAAATGTCACATGATTATTAGCATAATAAAAGCAAACTAACAAATCATGCATTATTTCATTTACAACAAACAGTAATCAGATAAATTTATGTCCAGAAATTTCCTTGACACAATATGACAATTTATGTTCATCCTATCCATCACAACCAATGTTACAATAATCTTGTTCACAGAAACAATTATTCATAATTATGTGAAATATCTGAACAATTACACCTTGAATGCAATTGTTTTTAAATGAATGAAACAAATGAACATAATCATTTTCTTGCACAAATCTCAAATGATGATAACTTTGAACAGAATATCTAACTCTAAACAAATAAAAGATCTCAGATATTTATCAAATAAACATTTCACACTAATTTCATGTAGCAGGACAATTTCCTACATTATTACATGCATACAATTTCAAAATTAGAATTTCAAAAATTTCTTCCAATGACAAGTCTCAGGTTTTCAGGGCAAATTTTGAGAAGTGCCAACATGTAATACAGTTATGTTATTTTTGTGCACAAATGACTTCAACTAGTGTCTTGTCTTTGGTTTTTGGCTACATACAGTACATCTTATCTTTGGTGCTAGGCAACATCAGTACATCCTGTCTTTGGTGGTAGGCTACATACAGTACATCCTGTCTTTGGTGCTAGACTACATACATCCTATCTTTGGTGCTAGGCAACATACACTACATCCTGTCTTTGGTGGTAGGCTACATACAGTTCAAACATGAAAAACAAAAAGGCTAACAATCGTCATTCAAAAGTTTTCAGCAGATGAAGCTGATATCTCAAAGGAATTTACAAATTCCACTTCCAACACAATTCTCCCCCCTCCCTCTCTCCTTTCCCACTCTATTTCAGTCTGACATATGTTAACAGTCATCATTTCCATCGATCTACCTCACCCTCACACGCACCCCCATCCCAAAAACATCAAAACCATCACAAACTATACTAAAATAAACATTCCTCAATCCCAGAACTGCTAAACTACATTTAGCAACCATTATTTCACTACATGAAATCACAGAACTAGTGACTTCCTGTTTCACAGATTAATCGTGACATTTTCATTGTTCATCTGGATGTTATGCTAGCCTTACACAAAAATAACAGCTTCCATGTGATCAATCCCTCATGCATCATAAAGCCTCACATGTTACAAGAAAATCCAGTCAGCACTCAACAGCTATTATTTGCATCACTTCCAAATTATCCACTTGAATTAATAGTTCCCATTTTTATCATCTTTTACCAGCACCTCCTGTGCCTTGTATTTCACCTCCATTAATTATACCACTACAGACAGCTTCATCATCATCATAATTGGCCTTTTTGTTGCCATCTACCAGCCTTATCAGGCATTCATCTAGACTACTGTCTTTACGATAACCAACATCATCATTACAGTTGCCACCAATAGCACCAGGTTCTGCACATTTGCCCAAGACTGATCTAGAGCCTGCTAGAGATCCAGAAACAACTTCATGTGAACTTTGTACATTCCTGCCACTGTTATTCACTGTAATATTATCACTCATGTCAAAACCATTGATGTTTTCATCTCCACTGATGTTGTAGAACTCATCATAATAGCTATCTATGTCATTTTCAAAAGCACCATTATGTTCTACAGGGCTGGGAAAGCCCCTTTGTAAAACTCTACTCTCATGATTGTGACCTGAAACAAAAACACTATCATCCCCTGAGCTGACTGGTCCCAGGCCATTGTTTTCTTCTTCATCCAAGTCCACCTCATCACTGTCATCTTCTCCATTGCCAAAAATACCCGACTGACTATCTGCATCAAGGTTGTAGTCCTCTACTTCAAAGACTCCCTCACTTTCTTGGTCTGACTCCACTTCATCTTCTTCTGCCTCATCAAAATCTTCATTTTTTGTTGTATTTTCTTTAATGTCATTTTCTTGTAACTCTAAACTAGGTAACTTTTCTCCTTCAGCATTTTCCTCCTTGTGAGAATCTTCAACTATAGAGAGTGAAGCCATCTGGTCTGCAACTTTTTCATCTGCTACTTCACAGCCTTCCTTTTCCTCCATACTGTCTTCACTTTCCACATCTGCCTGTTCCTTTATAACAGTTAACATTCCTCCAACAACCAACCCTGTATCTCCAGCATCACCACTACTGCTGTTGTTGGCACCTCCATTCCAATCCTCACCCCAGCCAGCACTGACTTCAGCTTCATGCAGAATCACTGATGGCTCACCACTGCTTTGCTCAAACTGATCATCTCCATCTCTCTGACTTTCTCGCCTCACACTACTTCCTTCTCCAAAAGTTTGCTTTTTGTTCTTGAATAAATTTCTGATAGCATGATTGCAAGGTGTTGCTATCAAAACTCCTGCCGCTAACAGTAGCGCAATTTCCTCCGAGCCACCCAGTTTTGGTAGAATCTCCTCTTCAGATTTCGTCCAAGTTAATTTTGGCATCCAATTTATTGGTCGAGGCTGACACAATACGTGGATTAATGCAACACTAAAAATCAGAGCCAGATTTTCTGCTATTTCTGCACTCTGAGAATTAATCTCCATGAAACCAATGTCAAACTCGACAACGCAGTCACCAATTTCAAACTTGGAGGTAGCCAGGGAGTAGAGCCTGTCAAATGAAACATAATGCCATCTGTTGTTGGGGAAGTGGAAAAATTTCACTTCCAGATGGCCCTCACTGCATGATCCTGCACAGATAATAAAGAATTGTTAGTCGATTACAATATTATCAAAATTCATGATCATTTCTCTCAGCATTTCAAACTTCAAGACAACAACTGATGTTCTTACAGTTCAGAACAGTGTAGCATTACATTTTTCTTCCCTTATAAACTTGGCACTGCTATATTTAACTCTTTGAGCCTGTTAAATATTTGCCATTGTTTTATTTATGTACCGGTGAGTATATACTGATATCCAAAACACGTCGAGGTTTTCCAGTGAGAAAGTCAACTCTGGGCTGGATGGGCAACCACCTCTCACCCATCCTGGACATATTGATATCTAAAACACACCGAGGTTTTCCTGTGAGAAAGTCCAACGCTAGGTTAAACTGGTGCAACAAAAACCATAGTGTGACGCAATCTTGCTTCTGCGACCAACTGAAAATACAGGCCCAAGTCCTGCAATACTCTGAAACTCATGTGGTCCTCTCGGGGATCTCTTGTGGCCCTCTCGGGGACCACAGGAGGACCACATGACCAATCAAGGACCACAGGAATAAATTCAGTAGGATCACGGGGCGGTCTTGCTGGTAGAAGCGAACGAAAAAAAAGAAGAAGAAGATATTAGGAATGAGTAAAGTTAGATGGACAGGTGCAGGGAAGATAAAATCTGATAAATATACAATAATATACTCAGGAAGTGAGAAACACGAACAAGTAGTAGGAATAATATTTGACGAAACAAACAGCAAGGACAACTGTAGGATATTTGAAGATCTTGGACAGAGTCCTGCTAGCCCAACTGAAAGGACGACCAATAAACATAAATATTATACAAGTGTACACTCCAACATCTGAAAGTTCTGAAGAAGATGTACAGCTATTTTATAATGACACAGAGACAGCCTTGAAACACACAAAGTCACATGAAGTTACTATAGTCATGGGAGATTTTAATGCCAAAGTTGGTAAAGGAAGAACTTCAGACATTGTTGGTGACTATGGACTGGGGGAGAGGAATGACAGAGGTAGTAAATTAATTGAATGGGCAAGAATACATAGCATGGCTGTAGGAAACACTTGGTTTAAACAACATCCCTGAAGACTGGCAACATGATGCAGCCCAGACAAAAAGACTTTTAACTAGATAGACTATGTATTAATCAACAAACGATTCCGGAATGCATTACTGACAATAAAAACCATGCCAGGAGCTGACTGCAATAGTGACCATGACTCATTCTGTGGAAAACTTAGAATAAAGCTAAAGAAAGCATGCAGAAAAGTGATAAACATTAAACTGAATACAGAACTCCTTAAAAATGATCAAAAACTGCAAGAACAATATAGAGTTATTATAATAAATAGATACAATGCAATAGCAAAGATAAATAGTATAGATGAACAATGGACAATGTTAAGAGATTCTATCCACCAAACCTGCAAAATCTCTTGGATAACGTCGCTAAAGGAAGTGAACAGAAAGGACTTACTTTAAACATAAAAAAGACAGAGACTATGGTTATATCTAAGAAACAGAATCCATCAACAGGCAGTATAAAATTAAATGGAACTATTCTAAAGCAGGTGCAGAAATTCAAATACCTTGGAGCAGTAATAATTTCAGATGGGAAATGCACAACAGAAATTAGGAACAGAATAGGCCATGCAAAGACTGCACTTCAGAGAATGAGAAACATATTATCCAACACATCCTTATCAACGAATGTTAGAAAACGAGTCCTAAAATGCTATATTGAACCTATCTTGTTATCTTATCTTATATCTTATATCCTTCCCGTGCCGTTAGACGTCACATAGGGCTCGCAAAGTAGTTCGCCAATTTTTCCTGTCTTCGGCGAGTCTTTCAACCTCATCAAAGGATTTTATGCCTGTTAACTTGGCCTCTCTTAATAATGTTCTTTTCAGAGTTTCACGCGGTCTGCCCCTTTTTCTTCGGCCTGTTGTGTTCCACTTGATAGCTTGTTTTGGGATTCTCTGCTCATTTATATTTATCTTGTTATATGGAAGTGAATCATGGGCAATAGGCAGGTCTGCACAAAAATCATTACAAGCAGCAGAAATGTGGTTTATCAGAAGAATGTTGCGAATCCCCTGGACAGCAAAAATAACTAATGAAGAATGTGTGAGAAGAGCTGGAGAGACAAAAAAAATATTGTCAAAAAAAAATAAGAGAGAGACAATGTACTTTCATAGGACATGCAATGAGAAGAGGGGGCACTGAAAATATTATAACAGGAAAAATAAAAGGAAGAAAATCAAGAGGAAGACCAAGAGAAATGATACTGGGCAGTCTGATACGATGGTGTGAGAGGAGATCACCAACTGAGTTGATGGCTTGCATGAAGGATCATGTACTGTGGAGAAGCATAATAGCCAACGCCAGTTGGTGTGGCACTTGATGATGATGATGCTTTGTATTTATTTTTTTTTTAAAGAAAAGCACTTGTATCACATGCTGATAACAGCAAAAAAATAATAAAGACCCCCTCCACTATCTTTTCCTACTAGGGAGCTTAGAATGATGTCCAAAAAATGTGGAAAATGTAATGAGAAAATGTCAGATAGATGTCAGACAGCATGATAATGTGGTCACAGAATTCTTAACTATTGAGAATATACATATGACTGACTTAATGTAACAAAATGAAAAATTATGGGGAAAAACATAAGATCCACCATGTGTCTGAGATAAAAAGACCAAATTCAGGATGAAAGATAAAGCATTAGATCCACCATGTGTCTGAGATAAAAAGACCAAATTCAGGATGAAAGATAAAGCATTAGATCCACCATGTGTCTGAGATAAAAGGACCACATTCAGATTGAAAGATAAAGCATTAGATCTACCATGTGTCTGAGATAAAAGGACTACATTCAGACTGAAAGAAAAACATTAGATCTAACATGTGTCTGAGATAAAAGGACTACATTCAGATTGAAAGATAAAACATTAGATCTACCATGTGTCTGAGATAAAAGGACCACATTCAGACTGAAAGAGCCCGCTGTTGGCGAGATCTTCAGCTGCCGTGCGTGGAGCGCTGCTCTTCCCGGCCAATGAAGAAATTTGCAAATGAGGTTGCCGCGCAGAATCACTTCAGAAAAGGTGGTAAAAAGGATAAAGCGAAGCAAATAGTCAAATCACGGCACCTCTGGTCTGGAGGTCGGCCACGTCCTGAGTGCAGTCATATCGGGTGAAATGCATGAACTGGCTTGTCCCAGAGGTTAAGACACTGCTGGCGAGACTCCTCAAATGCCGCGCGTGGAGTGAAGCTCCTCCCGGTTAAGGAAGTAAATGCGGAAAAGAAATAAAAGGTTGCTGTGCGGCGCCGATTGGAAAATGTGGTGGAAAGTGAAGTTTAACCGGTATGTCCAGTAGTATCGCCACGAGAGCTATACCACGGCACCTCTGCTCTAGAGGCCACCCACGTCCAAAATACACTTACACTGGTGAAATATGTCTAAACCGGCACACACCAGGGGTGGAACTTGATGGCTAGACATGTCATGCCACCTCCGCTCTAGAGGTCGGTAACGCCCATACTGGTGAATTTTGCCTAAACCGGCTCATACCAGGGGCGAATCTTGAAGGCTATGCATGTCACAGTACCTCTGCCCTAGAGGTCGGTCCCGTCCCAAACACGTCCATACTGGGATAATGCCTAAACCGGCTCAACCCAGGGATAGAAGTCACTAGTGGCGAGGATTCGTCCTCCTGGACAAAAGCTCCATCCTGGTCACAACTAGGAAGGGTAGTGGCCACGACCGCAAAATGCTGAAGTCGGAGACACTGGACCAGGGAAGTCTTGATAGGCAACCACCTCTCACCCGGCGGGGATGTTTGCGTATCCTAATCACGCTGAGGTTTTCCAGTGAGAAAGTCCAACGCTGGACTGGATGGGCAACCACCTCTCACCCGGCGGTGATACACGGGTATCTCAAAACGCGTCGAGGTTTTCCGGTGAGAAAGTCCAACTCTGGCCTGGGTGGGCTACCTCCTCTTACCCAGCGGGGATGCACTGATATCCTAAACATGTTGAGGTCTTCCGGTGAGAAAGTCCAACCCTAGACTAAACTGGTGCAATGAAAACCACGGTGTCACGCAATCCCGCTTCCGAGACCCACCAAGAATACAGGCTAAACGCACTGTGATACTCTGAACCCTTTGTGGTCATCTCGTGTGGTCTATTTTGGACCACACAGGGGACCACGGGACCTAACGAGGGCCACAGGCGTGAATTCAGTAGGTTCACAGTGCGGTTTTTGGTGATAGAAGTGAACGAAGAAGAAGAAGAAGAAGACTGAAAGAAAAAGCATTAGATCCACTATGTGTCTGAGATAAAAGGACTACATTCAGACTGAAAGAAAAGCATTAGATCTTACATGTGTCTGAGATAAAAGGACCACATTCATCTCTCTCTGAACCTTAAGTGCCCAGGGCACATGGGGCTTCCGCAAGGGTTTTCCAGAAATGCCTGTCCTTCGCCTTTTTTTCTGCTCTTGCCCAGGTGAGCCCTCTATTGCTCAACATCCTTTCTGTTGTTCTTCTCCATGTCTCTTTTGGTCTACCCTTACTTCTGCTCCCCTGTGGTGTCTATCTTAGTGCTATTTTTGGTAGTGAGTTGTCAGTCATTCGGAGCACATGTCCCAACCATCACCAGCGTCTTTCCTCAATAATTGTTGTCAGTGGTTTCATCTGCATTTCTGCTAATAAGATATTATTTTTTATGGTGTTTGGCCAAAATATTTTTCTAATTCTTCGTAAACATTTAGTCTGGAAAGAATTCAACTTGTTTTCTATGGTTTTGGTGATTTTCCAGCATTCACTTCCATAGAGTAGTACACTTAGAACATTACTCTTAAATATCCTGATTTTCATATTTATGCTTAGTTTTTTTTTTATTTCCATATATTCTGCAGCATTGCAAAAGCCTAGTTTGCTCTAGTAAGTCTGCTGTTGATGTCCTTGTGCTGTCTCCATTTTCTACTACTCTGCTGCCAAGGTATACAAATTCGTTGACCTCCTCCACTAACTTGTTATCTACTCTGAGTACATTTCTGTTGTTCACATTTTGCTTCATTAACTTTGTCTTTCCTACGTTGATCTTTAGTCCTATGTTGTTTGCATTCTGAGTTGGCTTGTTTATTTTATCTTGGATATCTTTGTGACTGTTTGATAATAGACAAATGTCGTCCGCAAAGTCAAGGTCCTCCAGCACTGTGTCAAGGGTCCATTGTAATCCTCTGCGTTTGTCTGATGTTGCCTCCTTCATTAACCAGTCTGCTGCCAAGATAAATAATGTTGGTGATAGTACACATCCCTGTTTTACTCCTGTTTGTACCCTAAAGCTGCTGGAGGTATGTTCTCCACAGATAACTTTGCACTGAAAACCCTCGTATAACATTAACTATTTTATGGGGGAGGCCATGCCATCTTAGGATTTTCCACAGTGCATCTCTGTTGACACTGTCAAAGGCTTTCTCAAAATCTATGAATAATGCATATGTTGTGCTATGCCACTCATTTGCCTGTTCTAATATTTGTCTAAGCACAAATATCTGGTCTATGCATGATCTTCCTTTCCTAAATCCTGCCTGCTCTTTCCGAAGTTTTTCCTCAAGTGTTGGTACAATTCTGTTGATGATTATTCTGAAAAATACTTTACTGGTGAGTGGCAGTAGGGTAATGCCTCTCCAGTTCCCACAATCTCTGAGGTCACCCTTCTTTGGTAGTTTTACTATAAGACCAGTTTTCCACTCCTCTGGGGCTTTTTCTAAATCCCAAATTTGTTGTAATATCCGGCAAAGTTGTTTTGGTGTTTCTGTTTCTTCTGCTTTCAACATCTCCGCAGTCACTTCATCTTCACCTGATGCCCTGTCTGATTTTAGCTTCTTTATCGCCTCTTTTACTTCATTTATTGTTATTGGTCCTGTATTGATGTTTAGTTCCATTTTTGCTTCAGGTATGTCTATTGTTTGTGCTGCTTGTGTTCTGTTTAGTAGGGTGTTAAAGTGTTCCCTCCATCTTTCAATTTTTTCTCTTTCTCCACTGACCAGTTGTCCATTTTGTGTTCTTACTGCACTTTCACATCTTGTGTTGAAGTTACCTGTCATCTGCTTTGTGATTTTATATATGGTTTCCATGTCATTTGTATATGCTGCTTTCTCTGCTGTTTCTGCTAAGTTGTCATAATATTGACATTTATCTTGACGGCATGATTCCTTCACTTCTTTGTCTTTTTGTGCATAATTACTTAAAACTCGTTCTTTAAGCCGTTATGATTTGGTGTTCAGTAATTTTCCCTTGATTTCTTTTCTTTGATCTATCTTTTCCCCTGTGTTCTCGCTTATCCATTCATCTTTTCTCCTTTTCCGATATCCCAGCACCTCTTTTGCTGTATCCTGTAGTGTTTTATTGAACTCTAATATGGACATTTCTGCTTCGTCTTGTAGGACACTGAAGCGGTTCTTAAGTACTATCGAGAATTCATTTCTTGTTTGCTGGTCTATCAGTTTTCTTGTATCAAAATGTATCTTTCTGTGTTCTCCGATTTTGGCTTTCCTTAATTTTAGTTTTATTTTTGCTACCAGAAGGTTGTGATCACTTCCTACATCTGCTCCTTTCCTTGCTCGCACATCTTGTAGTGACCGTTTCCACTTGTTGTTTATTAGTATGTGATCAATTTGGTTTTCTGTGGTTTTATCTGGTGACCTCCAAGTCACCTTATGGATGTTTTTGTGTTGGAAAATTGTCCCTTCGATGGTCATCATGTTTTCTTCACAGAAACTGCAGTCTTTCTCCATTTTCATTTATTTCTCCGATTCCTTCTCTTCCTATGATTCTTCTTCTATCTTCATTTCCTTCACCTACTTTTGCATTGAAATCGCCCAAGATGATAGCATATCATGCTTGGGTATTGTTTCTACTGTTGCTTGGAGGCTGTTGTAAAAATCTTCTTTTAATTCCTCTTCAGCTGCTTCTGTTGGTGCATAACAAACTATAATAGACAGCTTCGTGAATCTTGAGTTGAACCGTGCATATAATAATCTCTCATTTATTGGGTCCATTTCAGCAATGCTCTTGATGCTTCTTTTGTTATAATCAATGCTACTCCTCCTTCATGAAGATCTTCTTTACCTGACCATATTATTGTATCTTCTGTGTGCTGTGTTAATTTCCTTCTGCCTTGTCCTGTCCATCTTGCTTTTTGTATTCCTAGTATGTCTAGTTTGTATCTGTGCATTTCCTTGATGGTTACCACATTCATACTGAAAGAAAAAACATTAGATCTAACATGTGTCTGAGATAAAAGGACTACATTCAGACTGAAAGAAAAAACATTAGATCTAACAGGTGTCTGAGATAAAAGGACCACATTCAGACTGAAAGAAAAAACAATAGATCTAACATGTGTCTGACATAAAAGGACTACATTCAGACTGAAAGAAAAAACATTAGATCTAACAGGTGTCTGAGATAAAAGGACCACATTCAGACTGAAAGAAAAAACATTAGATCTAACAGGTGTCTGAGATAAAAGGACTACATTCAGACTGAAAGAAAAAACATTAGATCCACCATGTGTCTGAGATAAAAGGACTACATTCAGACTGAAAGAAAAAACATTAGATCCACCATGTCTCTGAGATAAAAGGACTGCATTCAGACTGAAAGATAAAACATTAGATCTACCATGTGTCTGAGATAAAAGGACTACATTCAGACTGAAATAAAATTATTAGATTTAACATGTGTCTGAGATAAAAGGACTACATTCAGACTGAAAGAAAAAACATTAGATCTATCATGTGTCTGAAATAAAAGGACCACATTCAGATTGAAAGATAAAGCATTAGATCTACCATGTGTCTGAGATAAAAGGACCACATTCAGACTGAAAGATAAAGCATTAGATCCACCATGTGTCTGAGATAAAAGGACCACATTCAGACTGAAAGATAAAGCATTAGATCTACCATGTGTCTGAAATAAAAGGACCACATTCAGACTGAAAGATAAAGCATTAGATCTACCATGTGTCTGAGATAAAAGGACCACATTCAGATTGAAAGATAAAGCATTAGATCTACCATGTGTCTGAAATAAAAGGACCACATTCAGATTGAAAGATAAAGCATTAGATCTACCATGTGTCTGAGATACAAGGACCACATTCAGATTGAAAGATAAAGCATTAGATCTACCATGTGTCTGAGATACAAGGACCACATTCAGACTGAAAGATAAACACTGAACACTTGTATCTGAGACAGTGAGGACACTATTGGTAGGAGAAGGGTCTGGGTAGCATAGTACTCATATCCCTACTGATGAGGCTGTCAGGGACATATAGACGAACTCATGCACTAGAAATATCATATATCCCATGAAGAACTCAAGGCAGAAAAATGTGGCATTTCATGCATGGAAAGTAGGCTGTGATTAGGCATCTTCAGTAATGTGCTGTATGATCATGATGGGTGATTGCATTACTCAGTCTTGTAACATACTGTATGATTATGATGGGTATATGCATTACTCAGTCTTGTAATGTACTGTTTGTTTATCTTTTTCTTCTTCATTCACTTCTACCACCAATATCACCCCGTGATCCTACTGAATTTACTCCTGTGGTTCTTGATTGGTCCTTCTGTGGTCTCCGAGAGGGCCACAAGAGATCCCAGAGAGGACCACAAGAGGTTCAGAGCATCGCGGGGCTTGGGCCTGTATTCTTGGTTGGTCACAGAAGCGGGATAGCATGACACTGTGGTTTCTGTTGCACCAGTTTAATCTAGAGTTGGACTTTCTCACCGGAAAACCTCAATGTGTTTTGGATATCAGTATATCCCCACTGGGTGAGAGGTGGCAGCCCATCCAGCCTAGAGTTGGACCTTCCCACCGGAAAAATTCGACGTGTTTTGGATATCAGTATATCCCTGCCAGGTGAGAGGTGGTTGCCCATCTAGTCTAGCCAGCCTCAGGAGCAGAGGTGCCATGATTTGACCAGTCCTAACCTCGAGACTACTGGTTACTTCACTTAATCCTTTCTTTTACCCTTTCCACAGTGGAGACCTCATTTTCACCTTTCTTCACTGGCCGAGAGGAGCCCCACCCCACGCATGGCAGCTGAAGAATCTCGCCAGCAGAGGGTTTTAAATCAGTTTTCCCTTTCTCAGATGAGCTACCAAACAAGACTCTCATCTACCCGATGCGTCTGATTTTCAGGCACCAGATATTCGCCTTCACCCCTTCTCCTGTCAGTTTGAACAGTTGGACTTGACTGTCAGAGGCTATCTGAGACACACACCTTGGAGACATTTAATTGGAGTGCAGAGCATATCCCCCACTCCACCTTAGAACCTCTGTTTGTTTAGGAATGATATTTACAATACTCAGTTCCCCTGGGAACAACTGTGTTAAGAGCACACTTATCTTAACATAGTGTTTGTGAGACAGGGAACATAGATCTGTTTGCTTAAAAACTCTGACCTACCTCTGTAGCCCAGAAACTTGTAGCAATCAACACTAATTGTAATTGTAATTGTTATTTTTGCAAAATGTAATGTCAGGTTGGTGGACGGATGGGGACATGGAGATCTCTGGCGGGGATGAGGGAAGTCTGGTGTGAAACCAATGAATCCAGGACGTGACAAGCCTATGGGTCTTTACAACAATGGCTATCAGAATGATGTAAACAAAACAGAGCCAGTAGACTATAGGTGGCGGGGAATGGATATCGTTGAAGCACTCATCAGATTCCTCATCTCAGAGTCAGAGTGTCTTTGTGGAACTGTCTCAAACCATCTGACATGGAGAAGGGGCTTAAGTACAGCCACCAGAGGCTGGAAAACAAAGTTTTGGCCAGGCCAGCCACACTGTCTTCATGGCAGTCCGAGCAAGACCACAGTCTGCCCTAGCAAGGAAAGGTGCTGAAGTCGGAGTTACCCAGCCAAAAGGCGCATCGCAAAAATCAGGGTAACACGCATTATCGCTAATGAAATGTCTATATCTACAGTTTTCAAACATGGTGCTCGCCCTGTGAAGACTAACCAGGCAGGTGCAGTGCCGGGCCCCCTGCCTCGAAAGGGTCACCCAATGCTACTGGAGGTCCTCTCAGTTCGTCTTGTGGAGTCAGGAGACATGAGAGTAGAGCTACTGGCCAAAAAATACAACAGAAGAAAACAGCCAAAAAGCAAGAACTTAAAATAATGCAGTGGAATGCTGAGGGTGTCAGCAGTGTTAGAGATGGCTATAGCAAAAAGGTTGAACTAGAGAACATACTTTTTGCAGAGCAGGTAAGTATATGCTGCATACAGGAGACACACCTAACCAAAGATGCCGCCTTTAAAATCAGAGGCTACCAGTGTTTTAGATCAGACCGACAGGACAGAAGAAAAGGAGGAGTACTCACACTTGTTAAGAATAACATCAGCGCATGTCAGGTGGGAGTGTACATGGAAGGAGCCGAATACCAGATGATCCATCTAAAAAGTAGTAATACAGATTTCCACCTCCTTAACTATTACTGTCCTAATGACCGCCCACTTGCTTTAGGAACAATCCCACACAAAGAGAGACTGATGGTCTGTGGTGATTTTAACAGTCATTCCCAGAGCTGGGGCTATGACCACATAGACAAAGAGGAGAGGAAGTTGAGAGCTGGCAGGATGATAATGGACTTCTCCTGATCAACCAGCCAATGGATGCCCCAACATTTTACTCAAGGGCTTGGCATACAAAATCAACACCAGATCTGGCATTCCACTCTCCAGATCTGAAGTGGAACATTACACGTGAAGTTGGAAAACAACTTGGAGGTAGCGACCATCGACCAGTCTTCCTGACAATAGAAAATGAACTCCTTAACACCAGTAACCCTCTCCCCAGATGGAACTATAAAAAAGCAAACTGGACAATGTACAGACATCGTACAGGTATCCTGGTGGGACAGCTGTCTATAGAAGGTAAGGATATTAACAGCATAGTGAAGGAATTCAATGCTTGTATCCTTCAGGCCGCTCGTGAAACCATTCCCAGAGGAGCTCGCAGGGACTATAAACCATACTGGTCTAGTGAGCTGGGAAAACTCCATGATGACGTGGAAGCAGCTCGAAAGCAAGCAGAAAATAGACCATGCCAAGAACACCACAATAATTACCAACATTCTAAGGCCAAATTTCAGAGAGCAAAGCTGCAAGCCAGACGGGAAAGTTGGAGAGAGAAAACAGAGTCCCTAAACTTTGAAAAGGATGGAAGGAAACTATGGAAACTAATCAAACAGTTAAATGATGAGAGTACTGGAAGAAGTACAAAGATTACACTAATAGAGGATGGGAAAACTCTTACAGGTAAGCAGGTAGCAGATCACTTTGCTCGCATGTTTGCACAGGACTGCAACATTGATATCCATCCAGAGAAGGAGCGTACAGTGCGCATCGAGCCACAGAAAGAGGAGGAACAAGTCAGAAAAGTGGAGGTCAGGATGCACCAATCACACGCAGTGAGTTAGACCTAGCAGTTAGTAAACTGAAACCAAGGAAATCACCAGGACCAGATGGAGTGTCCAATGAAATGATCAAGAACCTGGGAATGGCAGCAATGGGAAAGCTGTTGGATATTTTCAATATGTGCTGGAGCACAGGTAAGTTACCTCAAATCTGGAAGGAAGCAAGCATGGTACCACTGCTAAAACCAGGGAAAAACAGTGATACTGCCTCCAGCTACAGGCCAATCAGTCTCACTAGCTGCCTATGCAAAACAATGGAACGCATCATTGACCTGAGGCTAAAATGGTACCTAGAAAGTGAAAACCTTCTAGTTCCACAACAAGCAGGATTTAGGCAGTACTACAGTACGGAAGATCAAGTGACCTATCTCTCTCAAGAGATTGAGGATGCATTCCAAGAGAAAAACCTTGTACTAGCAGCGTGGATAGACCTGAAGAAAGCCTTTGATAAAGTATGGAAAAAAGGTCTGTTGTGGAAACTAAGAAACTGCAATGTGAATGGAAGACTGTACAACTGGATAAAGTCCTATTTACACAATAGAAGAGCTAGAGTAGTAATGGATGGACACAAAAGCCAGAAAGTACTTCTGCGACACGGTGTACCACAAGGAGGAGTCCTTTCGCCTACACTATTCCTTGTATTCATTAATGACCTGGTCAAGGAACTTCCCTATGGAATCAAAGCAGCACTGTATGCAGATGATCTGGTCATGTGGTGTACAGATGAATATGCGACAGTTGCTACACAGAGACTCCAAAGAGCAGCAGACATCTTGACATCATGGACAAACAAATGGTGCGTAAGTATCAACACAGAGAAATCAAGCACCACTCTGTTCACCCTCTCATCTAAACAGAAAGCAGGTAAGATCTTTGTAAATGAAATACCCTTAAGGATGGACAACCAACCCACTTACTTAGGAGTGACTCTTGACTCAAAACTGACTTGGAAGCAACACATCAACAGTGCAGAAGCAAAAGCCAGAAGAAAACTAGCCATATTAAGAAAACTGAGTGGAACCACATGGGGAGCTAGTGAAAGAATCCTCAAGAGTGTATATCAGCAAAGTATTCTACCACATTTAGAATATGGCTCAACATCTTGGTGCACAGCATCAAACACTACGCTGCATAATCTAGACAAGGTTCAAAATCAGTCACTACGGATTATCACAGGTGCCATGAGGTCCACACCAATAGTAGAAATGCAGAAAATAGTTGGTGTTCAACCGCTAAAGGAACGTAGAGACACAAAGGTCATGACCATGGGAGAAAAATTCCTTAGCTCTGTAAGCCATCCCCTGAAGGAGAGATTCAATAACTTGGCATTAGGACGGCTTAAAAGAAGCAGCTTCATTCATCAGGCCAAGCGTATGCGTAAGCTGATACCTGACCTTCCAACTGTAGTCACTCCATTATCATCTGTACCAGAGTATACACCATGGAAAGAAGCAGATTATACACAAATAACTATTCAGACTGAAGTGAAAGGTGTGCAGAATGGTGAGATGCAGAGCAGTCTTGTAAGATCAACAGCCACACTTAGTGTTCTAGATGACAAATATCCATGTGACACCTGGATACGTGTGTATACAGATGGATCTGCACATAATGCCATAAAGAATGGTGGGGCAGGAGCATATATTGAATATCCAAACAACACCATTGACAAGATTTCCATACCCACTGGTAAATACTGCAACAACTTTGATGCAGAAGTTAGAGCAATTATTGCTGCATTTGAAAAACTATCAGACTCCAGAATTGATATATGTCCTGTAGTAATTCTCACAGATGCAAGATCAGTACTGGAGGCTCTTCAGTGCAACAAACTACCAGACCTTAAGGATGCCTTGTCAAAAATTGGCTTACAACATGGAGTCACTTTGCAATGGATTCCCTCCCACTGTGGGATACCAGGCAATGAGAAAGCTGACCATCTGGCCAAAGAGGGCACTGAAATGGAGCAACCAGACATACCAGTCACCTATAATCAGAAGAAAAGCATGATAAAAACCTACAGGAAGCCACAAACACCACCACATGATGACTATCACATGCTAAACAGAAAGGAACAAGTCACCATCTTCCGTCTCCGAACAGGACACAGCCGACTCCGAAGTCATATGTATACAAAGTTTAAGGTTGGTACTACTAATCTATGTACATGTGCCCAGGTGCCCCAAACTGTGGAACATATCCTCCAGAACTGCATCAACTACAAGACACTGAGAAATAATTACTGGCCCAGTGAAACCACTAAAGAAGATAAGCTCTACGGTTCCATACATGAGTTACAAAAAACAGTGAAATTTATCCAAGAGACAGGACTGCAGATATAGACAGACAGTGCGAACGAAGAAGAAGAAGAAGAAGACAATACTCAGTCTTGTAATGTATTGTTTGTTATGACTGGTATTTACAATACTGTCTTGTAATGTAAGGTTTGTTTATGACTGGTATTTGCAATACTGTCTTGTTTTGTATGGTTTGTTTATGACTGGTATTTGCAATACTGTCTTGTAATGTAAGGTTTGTTTATGACTGGTATTTGCAATACTGTCTTGTTTTGTATGGTTTGTTTATGACTGGTATTTGCAACTGTCTTGTAATGTATGGTTTGTTTATGACTGGTATTTGCAATACTAAGTCTTGTAATGTAGTGTTTGTTTATGACTGGTATTTGCAATACTCAGTCTTGTAATGTACTGTATGATCATGAGTGGTATTTGCATTACTCAGTCTTGTAATGTACTGTATGATTATGAGTAGTATTTACAATACCAAGTCTTGTAATGTAGTGTATGATCATGATGGGTATTTGCAATACTCAGTTTGGTAATGTACTGTATGATCATGAGTGGTATTTGCAATACTCAGTCTTGTAATGAAACAGCACGACTAACAGATCAACAGTTATTATTCATGGTCAACATGAAGTTGATCCATTTCAGATCAATATTATGACTTTCTCTCTCTAGTCCATGCCAATCAGGCGTTGGATGTCATTGATTTCTACAACCATTGATCCTTTGCTCTTTCTATAAGCTGTGTTTTGGACTGTGCTCTATGCCACTCTTTTAGTCCATGAAGTATCTTGTTTCTTTGTCTTCCTCTATCCTTTTTTCTCTCCATTTTTCCGGGTGTCATTAAGTGTTCCAGTTTACCTCTTCTTAAAACATGTAATACAAATCTGGACTGTTGTGTTCTGAATTTTGCATAATTTCTCTCTTTTGCTTAGAACCTCCTCATTTGTTTTCTTGGCTGTCCATGGTATTCTCATCATTTTTTGTATGAACCACATGTCTGCTGCTTCCAGTAGATTTTGAGTGCTATTTGTTATTGTCCATGCTTTGCATCCATGTAATAAATAATATGGGTTCAATATAACACCGAATAACTCTCTTTCTGGTGTTCATCGACAGAGCTTTACTGCACAGTATGTTTTTCATTTTCATAAATGCTGACTTGGCCTGGGCTATTCTGTTCCTTATTTCAGTTTTGCATTTTCCGCCTAATATCATGACAGAAGATCGAAAGCTAGATACATCATTTAGATCCAGAAAGAATGAAACTGTCAACAATGTTTAATGACAGAGGATTATCAGCACCAAAAATATGTTACAGGCAATTTCAAGTTCAATCTTCCTGTATTTTCAAGCACTGTTTGATAGCAACACATCTGGAGTTTATGAACAAAGACTTTTTTTTTTCAAATCTTTCTAATGGTTATACTTTTTGTATACTTGTCTAAAAATATTTAATATGTTAACATTTTTTTTTCTATTATTTTTATGGCTCAAAATTTTGTAAATTTTTGTCTTCAAATTTCTGTAATATTTACAGTTCTATATCTGTATAATTTTCTTCAAATCTCTCTTACATTAGCTTCCAGCCACAAATAACATGTCGTCAGTGAATAAACTTTTCTCAGTTCTAAATCTTCTTGCATTCCTCCCTGACCATGATACACAACAAAGTAGAACAAATCAGACTAACCTATAGAACAAATCAGACTAACCTACAGAACAAATCAGACTAACCTACAGAACAAATCAGACTAACCTTTCCTGCCCTGTAGTCGTCTTTGAAAGCCATCCCACCAGCCCACAGCTATTCCCCAATCACCTTTGTGGTTCTTGATTAACATTGCTCTTTGACCTTCTTTTGGGTTCAACGTCACACACTTTTTAGTATCACTAACCTATGGAATAATTTGTTATAAGAAGTGATGTAAATCTGAAATGAACACATCAACAATATCTGCCTCACAAAGCACCAATTACAGCAGACCCCTGCCATTTTGTCATTCACGTTTTGCTGTAGTCATCCCCTATTCACTCACCACGTGGCTGGCTACTTCATCACATTTTACAGCTGACACATCTAAGGGTTTTCATTGTCACTCTGAAGTAGCCAGATGGATGCTTCTCTTGAGATTACTGCATCATTTCTACTTTGCTAAGAATCAAATAGTTACAGGTAAGCTTTTGTTCACTGTATTACTATAGTTTTATAATGTAAAGGTATGCCTTTATTTTTGTTTACTTAGCTTTTGTACACATTTGTAAGTGTGTATCATGTATTGCTAAATAAAGGCTATGTTGTAAGTGACATATCATGTATAGCTAAAGAAAGGCTATGTTGTAAGTGATATATCATGTATAGCTAAATAAAAGCTATGTTGTAAGTAATATATCATGTACAGCTAAAGAAAGGCTATGTTGCATCATTTGCCAGTGCTTTAGTCACTAACTGATGAATAAGCAGAGGTCTGCTGCCTTCCTTACATTACTACTTCATGATATTTACCACATTCATCTTGATATAATGAAATAATCATTTTCATGTTTCTTCAACTTTCAGTTGTTGTGTCATACCAAATCTAGAGTCTTGCCTGTTTAACAGAGTTGTATTCATGGCAAGTCTCAAGTCATTACCTTTAAGTCTCAAGTCAAGTCTTGAGTCCTTGCAAGAATCTTCAAGTCAAGTCTTGAGTACTTGCAATCATCTTTAAGTCAAGTCTTGAGTCCTTGCAAGCATCTTCAAGTCAAGTCTTGAGTCCTTGCAACAATCTTCAAGTCAAGTCTTGAGTCCTTGCAACAATCTTCAAGTCAAGTGTCAAGTCTGTGCATAAAAATGTTAAAAGAGTGTTGGTTTATTCCAGTTAACACATCAACACATTCCAGTTAATACCAAATATAACTTACACACCCTACAGAAGTGGCCAGGAGTTGTGAAAAAAGTAAAGTAAAATATAAAAGTGGAAAAAGTAAAGTAAAATATATAAATGAGGAAAGTAAAGTGAATAATATAAGTGAAGGAAGTAAAGTGGATTATATAAGTGGAGAAAGTAAAGTGAATTATATAAGTGGAGAAAGTAAAGCGAATTATATAAGTGGAGAAAGTAAAGTGAACTACATAATTGGTGGTGAAAGTAAACTGAATAATATAAGTGGAGAAAATCAAGTGAATTATTTAAGTGGAGAAAATCAAGTGAATTATATAAATGCAACACATAATGTATGCTTCATCTGCCATTTCATTAAGGTTCTAGCAGTCACTTTGATTTTACATAACAGGAACACAGTGCATGATCAGGGTCCATAAAACTTTATATACGAGGGTCATACCGAAAGTCATGAGCAAAAATTGTTTAAAAATCAGAATTTATAGACAGAGAAAATATAAATGTATCACCTTAATCTGTATCCTTTGCACTTCATGTAGAGGTCATGTGACCACACAGAGCATAAACAAATGGCGGGTGCTGAAGTTTTGTTTCGTCAACATGCTGTTATTGAGTTCCTCGTTAAAGAGGAAATCCACCAAAGACTTCGGCTTGCTTATGGAGATATGTGTATGGGCACTAGCAGTGTTAGGAGGTGGGTGAAACATTTCAAAGATGGAAACACGAGCATCCAAGATATGCTTGAGCGGTCGCCCTCAAACTGCCTTCACTGAACGCAGTGTGGGAAGAGTTGATGACATCATTAAAGATAAACATGTCAGAGTTTCTGAAATTGCTGTAAATCTTGGAATAGGACACAATACGGTACAGGAAATGATTGAAACCATAGGCTATAGAAAAGTCTGTGCTAGCTGGGTCCCATGGGAGAGAACGTCCAGAAAGCAGTGTCTGTGCCGTCGGTCAGCTGGAACGGAATTCTACCGAGAGGGTATTTTTAAACTTGCACAGCAATGGGAAAAATGTGTGAAGAGAAATAGAGATTATGTTGAAAAGTGAAGAAAGGGATGCAATTAAGGTGATACATTTATATTTTCTCTATCTATAAATTCTGATTTAAAAAAAATTTTGCTCACGACTTTCGGTATGACCCTCATAGTAACTCTGGACAGAAGCATGTGGTGCTCTAAATCTTACATTCTTATCTCTCTACACAATGTTGATAATACAGCCATGCCAGGTGCTAGTGATATATGGTGATGGAAGTGTACTATTCATGTTCTCGGCTCATTTACTTCACTTAAAGTCAACAGATTATTACTACATAATGTCTATCCTGCCATAAGTCAAAACTAAACAGATTACAGATTTCAATGAAATATATCCAACAATAAAAAGGGGAATGATGTCACTGACACATGCACTGCCTTAGATATTTGTGCCACATAAAGCTCAAAGAGTACTGAGAACTTCTTTGACATTAGTATTTGATGATTTAAATTCTTGGAATGAAAGCTATAAATTATTTTTTTCTACTCAAAAGCTACATAATTATTTTTTTGGTGCACCAGTGATTTGGATAATTGACAGTCTGGATGACTGACATTCATGAAGATGAAATAACACCTGAAATGCTAAAAGCTATCAATAGTGACAACATGAGACAACTACAGAGAATGTTTAATAAGATTTGGAAAGAAGAGAAGGTCCCTTCTAACTGGAAAAAATGAATCATCGTTAAAATACCAAAAAAAGGCAACCTTAGTGACTGTAACAACTGGAGAGGAGTAACCTTAATATCAGTTGTGTCAAAAGTATTTTGCAAGGTCATTTTGAATAGACTTAAAGATATAGTGGATACTGCAATGAGAGAAGAACAAGCAGGATTTCGAAAAGGGAGAAGCTGTCTCGACCAGATCTTTACTCTCAGAATAATACTTGAAGAATATATTGAAAAGCAGAAACCATTAATACTGAACTTCATAGATTTTAAAAAGGCATTTGATAGCATACACAGAGATTCATTATGGAGAATTTTAAGTCTATATGGAACACAATCTAAAACTGTCAACATCAGTAAGGACTTATACAATGGATATGTTCCTGCAGTCACGACAGAAGAAAGGATGAGTGAATGGTTCCAGATTGAAACAGGTGTGAAACAAGGATGTATACTGTCTCCTTTACTTTTTGGGATTAAAACAGACTTCATAATGAAAAAATGCTGCACAGGTAACACAGGTATTGACTGGGTACATGGGACCCAACTAGAAGATATTGATTTTGCTGATGACATAGCTCTTATCAGTAATAATGTGAATTCCATGCAAGAAAAAACAGATAGCCTGTCTTCAATGGCTAGCAAAATAGGACCTGAAATTAACAAGGACAAAACAAAAATAATGAAAATTCCCATCAATCAAAATGGAAAAATACACATAGAAGGGACAGATATTGAAGAAGTCAATCAATTTGCATATCTTGGCAGCTACATAGACCAGGATGTTGACACTAGAAAGGAAGTTAGGATCAGAATTGCAAAAGCAGCATCAATCTTCAAAAATCTTGAGAACATATGGAATTCAAAAGTTATAAGCACAAAAACCAAGTTAAGACTATTCAATTCAAATGTAATATCCACCCTCATTTATGCATGTGAAAGCTGGAAAACAACTAAAGAAATAGAAAAGAAATTAGACTCTTTTGAAAACAAATGCCTAAGGAAAATACTCTGCATCAAGTGGAACGAATTCAAGAACAATGCAGAGATAAGACAGATGACGGAGCAACAACCAGTCTCATGGGTGATCAGGAAAAGGAGATGGACATATGTTGGTCACTTGATGAGAAGAAATGATCAGAGAATCCCAAAAACAAGCTATCAAGTGGAACACAACAGGCTAAAGAAAAAGAGGCAGACCGTGTGAAACTCTGAAGAGGACATTGTTAAGAGAGGCCAAATTAACAAGCATAAAATCCTTTGATGAGGTTGAAAGACTCGCTGAAGACAGGAAAAATTGGCGAAATACTTTGCGAGCCCTATGTGACGTTTAACGGCACGGGAAGGATATAAGATATATAAGAAGAACTGACATTCAGGTAATTAATGGTTTAGGTAATTGACATTCAGATCTAAGTTCTAAGTGCCATGTGATCATTTCTCTCCACAATTCCCTGTCTGTTGCATTGATTATGAGATCCACAGGTGACTTTCTTCCTAGCCACACTGACAGCCCATCCAGAAACTTCTATCTCTGTCTTCCTCTGTCTCTTCTTCCCTCAATTTTTCCACTTGCCACAATGTATTCCAATTTTCTTCTTCTCAAGAAATGTCCTATAAATCTCAATTGTCTGCCTCTGATCTTTGCTATAATTTGCTTTTTAACTCCTGCCTCTCTTAAGACTTCTTCGTTGGTTTTCTTAGCTGCCCATGGTACCTTCAATATCGAATACAATTAATTGTTTTCTGAACAGTCCCGAAAATTTTGTTTAGTAGTCATTTATAATGTATATAGTTACTTCTGTACTGAGTGAATGTTTAAGAGCGAAACGTAAATATTATATTTTATTTTATGTCTCTCATCTTTAATGTTAGTTACGTTTGTTATATGAACAGCATATTTGTAGAATGTCTGGAATAGAGTGAAAGATGTATGATAAAGGGCAGAATGTCAGACGGGCCTGCATGCCCAATTGTTAACCCTTTTGAAATAAAGATCAATCAATCAATCAATCCTTCTTATAAACCACATTTCTATGGCCTCCATTTCTTGCTGTTCTCTCTTATTCATAGACCATGCTTCACACCCATAAAACAGAATTGGCTCGAACTAACAATTAAGTACTCAGACTCTTGTTTCCACTGATATGGATCTGTTGCACAAGATGTGTCTCATTGTCTGGAATGCTGACTTGGCCTGAGCACGTCTGCTTTTTATTTCATGGCGACATTTCCCATCAGTTGTTATAATCATTCCTAAGTACTTGAATCTATCAATTTGTTTCAGATTTATGCCATTGATGGTAATGCTACATTTTGGTGGTATTCTTTTCTTTAAGATGACCAGACATTCAGATAACTGACAGTTTGGATGACCTACATTCAGATAACTGACAGTTTGGATGACCTACATTCAGATAACTGACAGTTTGGACGCCCAACTGACAGATAATGTTGGTTATGGTCACCATTCTATGAAGGTAGGCAGATGATCTCAATGTAGGGACAATGGCTACAATCAATGACTAGTACAGTCACTGCCCGGAAGGAAAGCAATGGTAAACTATCTTCTGGAAATATACCAAGAAACCCAAACAGCAATAAAGAATCTGTGGAGAGGAGCAGAGAGAACTACAAAAATAATATTTTTAAGGTCATGCATCTTTCCCATCGCAACATATGCCTGTGAGACGTGGACACTTAACAAAACAGCTGAGAAACACATAAATGCCTTTGAATGTAAATGCTACAGAAGAGTTCTCCAAATATCATGGACACAAAAAAAGAACAAATATATCTATACTACAAGAGCTTATCCCCTGGGAACAACTGTGTTAAGAGCACACTTATCTTAACATAGTGTTTGTGAGACAGGGAACATAGATCTGTTTGCTTAAAAACTCTGACCTACCTCTGTAGCCCAGAAACTTGTAGCAATCAACACTAATTGTAATTGTTATTTTTGCAAAATGTAATGTCAGGTTGGTGGACAGATGGGGACATGGAGATCTCTGGCGGGGATGAGGGAAGTCTGGTGTGAAACCAATGAATCCAGGACGTGACAAGCCTACGGGTCTTTACAACAATGGCTATCAGAATGATGTAAACAAAACAGAGCCAGTAGACTATGGGTGGCGGGGAAAGGATATCGTTGAAGCACTCATCAGATTCCTCATCTCAAAGTCAGAATGTCTTTGTGGAACTGTCTCAAAACCATCTGACATGGAGAAGGGGCTTAAGTACAGCCACCAGAGGCTGGAAAACATAGTTTTGGCCAGGCCAGCCACACTGTCTTCATGGCAGTCCGAGCAAGACCACAGTCTGCCCTAGCAAGGAAAGGTGCTGAAGTCGGAGTTACCCAGCCAAAAGGCGCATCGCAAATATCAGGGTAACACACATTATCGCTAATGAAATGTCTCTATCTGCAGTATTCAAACATGGTGCTCGCCCTGTGAAGACTAACCAGGCAGGTGCAGTGCCGGGCCCCCTGCCTCGAAAGGGTCAACCCAATGCTACTGGAGGTCCTCTCAGTTCGTCTTGTGGAGTCAGGAGACATGAGAGTAGAGCTACTGGCCAAAAAATACAACAGAAGAAAACAGCCAAAAAGCAAGAACTTAAAATAATGCAGTGGAATGCTGAGGGTGTCAGCAGTGTTAGAGATGGCTATAACAAAAAGGTTGAACTAGAGAACATACTTTTTGCAGAGCAGGTAAGTATATGCTGCATACAGGAGACACACCTAACCAAAGATGCCGCATTTAAAATCAGAGGCTACCAGTGCTTTAGATCAGACCGACAGGACAGACGAAAAGGAGTACTCACACTTGTTAAGAAGAACATCAGCGCATGTCAGGTGGGAGTGTACATGGAAGGAGCCGAATACCAGATGATCCATCTAAAAAGTAGTAATACAGATTTCCACCTCCTTAACTATTACTGTCCTAATGACCGCCCACTTGCCTTAGGAACAATCCCACACAAAGAGAGACTGATGGTCTGTGGTGATTTTAACAGTCATTCCCAGAGCTGGGGCTATGACCACATAGAGAAGAGAGGAGAGGAAGTTGAGAGCTGGCAGGATGATAATGGACTTCTCCTGATCGACCAGCCAATGGATGCCCCAACATTTTACTCAAGGGCGTGGCATACAAAATCAACACCAGATCTGGCATTCCACTCTCCAGATCTGAAGTGGAACATTACACGTGAAGTTGGAAAACAACTTGGAGGTAGCGACCATCGACCAGTCTTCCTGACGATAGAAAATGAACTCCTTAACACCAGTAGCCCTCTCCCCAGATGGAACTATAAAAAAGCAAACTGGACAATGTACAGACATCGTACAGGTATCCTGGTGGGACAGCAGTCCATAGAAGGTAAGGATATTAACAGCATAGTGAAGGAATTCAATGCTTGTATCCTTCAGGCCGCTCGTGAAACCATTCCCAGAGGAGCTCGCAGGGACTATAAACCATACTGGTCTAGTGAGCTGGGAAAACTCCATGATGACGTGGAAGCAGCTCGAAAGCAAGCAGAAAATAGACCATGCCAAGAACACCACAATAATTACCAACATTCTAAGGCCAAATTTCAGAGAGCAAAGCTGCAAGCCAGACGGGAAAGTTGGAGAGAGAAAACAGAGTCCCTAAACTTTGAAAAGGATGGAAGGAAACTGTGGAAACTAATCAAACAGTTAAATGATGAGAGTACTGGAAGAAGTACAAAGATTACACTAATAGAGGATGGGAAAACTCTTACAGGTAAGCAGGTAGCAGATCAAATTGCTCACATGTTTGCACAGGACTGCAACATTGATATCCATCCAGAGAAGGAGCATACAGTGCGCATCGAGCCACAGAAAGAAGAGGAACAAGTCAGAAAAGTGGAGGTCATGGATGCACCAATCACACGCAGTGAGTTAGACCTAGCAGTTAGTAAACTGAAACCAAGGAAATCACCAGGACCAGATGGAGTGTCCAATGAAATGATCAAGAACCTGGGAATGGCAGCAATGGGAAAGCTGTTGGATATTTTCAATATATGCTGGCGCACAGGTAAGTTACCTCAAATCTGGAAGGAAGCAAGCATGGTACCACTGCTAAAACCAGGGAAAAACAGTGATACTGCCTCCAGCTACAGGCCAATCAGTCTCACTAGCTGCCTATGCAAAACGATGGAACGCATCATTGACCTGAGGCTAAAATGGTACCTAGAAAGTGAAAACCTTCTTGTTCCACAACAAGCAGGATTTAGGCAGTACTACAGTACGGAAGATCAAGTGACTTATCTCTCTCAAGAGATTGAGGATGCATTCCAAGAGAAAAACCTTGTACTAGCAGCGTGGATAGACCTGAAGAAAGCCTTTGATAAAATATGGAAAAAAGGTCTGTTGTGGAAACTAAGAAACTGCAATGTGAATGGAAGACTGTACAACTGGATAAAGTCCTATTTACACAATAGAAGAGCTAGAGTAGTAATGGATGGACACAAAAGCCAGAAAGTACTTCTGCGACACGGTGTACCACAAGGAGGAGTCCTTTCGCCTACACTATTCCTTGTATTCATTAATGACCTGGTCAAGGAACTTCCCTATGGAATCAAACGGCACTGTATGCAGATGATCTGGTCATGTGGTGTACAGATGAATATGTGACAGTTGCTACACAGAGACTCCAAAGAGCAGCAGACATCTTGACATCATGGACAAACAAATGGTGTGTAAGTATCAACACAGAGAAATCAAGTACCACTCTGTTCACCCTCTCATCTAAACAGAAAGCAGGTAAGATCTTTGTAAATGAAATACCCTTAAGGATGGACAACCAACCCACTTACTTAGGAGTGACTCTTGACTCAAAACTGACGTGGAAGCAACACATCAACAGTGCAAAAGCAAAAGCCAGAAGAAAACTAGCCATATTAAGAAAACTGAGTGGAACCACATGGGGAGCTAGTGAAAGAATCCTCAAGAGTGTATATCAGCAAAGTATTCTACCACAGTTAGAATATGGCTCAACATCTTGGTGCACAGCATCAAACACTACGCTGCATAATCTAGACAAGGTTCAAAATCAGTCACTACGGATTATCACAGGTGCCATGAGGTCCACACCAATAGTAGAAATGCAGAAAATAGTTGGTGTTCAACCGCTAAAGGAACGTAGAGACACAAAGGTCATGACCATGGGAGAAAAATTCCTTAGCTCTGTAAGCCATCCCCTGAAGGAGAGATTCAATAACTTGGCATTAGGACGGCTTAAAAGAAGCAGCTTCATTCATCAGGCCAAGCGTATGCGTAAGCTGATACCTGACCTTCCAACTGTAGTCACTCCATTATCATCTGTACCAGAGCATACACCATGGAAAGAAGCAGATTATACACAAATAACTATTCAGACTGAAGTGAAAGGTGTGCAGAATGGTGAGATGCAGAGCAGTCTTGTAAAATCAACAGCCACACTTAGTGTTCTAGATGACAAATATCCACGTGACACCTGGATACGTGTGTATACAGATGGATCTGCACATAATGCCATAAAGAATGGAGGGGCAGGAACATATATTGAATATCCAAACAACACCATTGACAAGATTTCCATACCCACTGGTAAATACTGCAACAACTTTGATGCAGAAGTTAGAGCAATTATTGCTGCATTTGAAAAACTATCAGACTCCAGAATTGATATATGTCCTGTAGTAATTCTCACAGATGCAAGATCAGTACTGGAGGCTCTTCAGTGCAACAAACTACCAGACCTTAAGGATGCCTTGTCAAAAATTGGCTTACAACATGGAGTCACTTTGCAATGGATTCCCTCCCACTGTGGGATACCAGGCAATGAGAAAGCTGACCATCTGGCCAAAGAGGGCACTGAAATGGAGCAACCAGACATACCAATCACTTATAACCAGAAGAAAAGCATGATAAAAACCTACAGGAAGCCACAAACACCACCACATGATGACTATCACATGCTAAACAGAAAGGAACAAGTCACCATCTTCCGTCTCCGAACAGGACACAGCCAACTCCGAAGTCATATGTATACAAAGTTTAAGGTTGGTACTACTAATCTATGTACATGTGCCCAGGTGCCCCAAACTGTGGAACATATCCTCCAGAACTGCATCAACTACGAGACACTGAGAAATAATTACTGGCCCAGTGAAACCACTAAAGAAGATAAGCTCTACGGTTCCATACATGAGTTACAAAAAACAGTGAAATTTATCCAAGAGACAGGACTGCAGATATAGACAGACAGTGCGAACGAAGAAGAACAAGAGCTTAATATTGAAGAAGGCTGGCTAGTAAAGAGGATTAAAGAGAGAAAACTTAAATATTTTGGACACATTAAACGTCATGATAATTTAGAGAAGACCATACTGGAAGGATACATAATGGGAAAAAGAAAAAGAGGAAGACCAAAACGAAGATGGCTGCAAGAAATCGTTGACGATCTGCAAATGGACACAGCAGCAGCAGGCCATCTTGCTCACAACTGAGAGGCCTACAGGAGTGCTGTTTGTGAGGCAAAGTTCCGCAAGGGACATGCAAATGAATGAATGAATGGATGCCCAACATTCAGATAACTGACAGTTTGGATGATCAACATTCAAATAATTGGCGGTTTGGATGAATAACATTCAGATAATTGGCAGTTTGGATGACCGACACTCAGATAACTGGCAGTTCAGATGACCAACAATCAGATTACTGACAGTTTGGATGACTGACATTCAGATAATTGACAGTTTGGATCACTGACATTAATTGACAGTTTGGATGACAGACATTCAGATAACTGCCAGTTTGGATAAATTACATTCAGATAATTGACCTTCTATTTCACTTTCTACAAATGCACACAGAGTAGTCCACCTGTACTTGCAAGAGATAGGTTCCAAACCCACTCATGATGCACGAAACCTTGGATAATACTGAACCTTATAGGTTTTTTAATATGCATACATATCTATGATACTGTTTAAAAATTTCTACACATAAAATCAAACAGTTATAACAAAACAGTACTGTGCTGTAATAAAAAATATGTATGTGAATGTGATCTCGCTCACCTGTGTATGCGTGTGTGTGCATGTGTATGTATATTTGTGAGTTAGAGAGAACAGGAGACTGTGAAAGGCTGGCAGGTGTGTACATTTATGAATTTCTAATTTTTGGACTCTTTTAATTGAATGTATTTATTTCATATTTATTTAATAAATTCAAAACTTGGTTAATGAAACAGAGGATATAGGAAGGTAGGAAGGCTTTAAAAAATACAGAACAAGGCATTACATAAATACATTTTGGAAGGCCATGATGTATCTAATAGACTTTCCTACCAGAATAAAATTAGTCAGGACACAATCCTACCTCAAAATAAGTGCAGATGAGACATACCCATTCCATAGTGAACTGGTAAGAGCAAAAAGGAACTGGTTCAAGAGAGGAAAATCATGGACAGGTCATGCAGAAGATGTGAGGTGTGTCCTCTTGAGAATAGATTCTGGACAGGAATGGGTACTCGTACTCATAACACTAAACTTCACAATAGCTCTGTCTGTTCATATTAAACTTAACAGAAGATGTGAGGTGTGTCCTCTTGAGAATAGATTCTGGACAGGAATGGGTACTCGTACCACCAAATTTCACAGTGGCTCTGTTCATATTAAACTTAACAGAAGATGTGAGGTGTGTCCTCTTGAGAATAGATTCTGGACAGGAATGGGTACTCGTACCACCAAATTTCACAGTGGCTCTGTTTGTTCATATTAAACTTAACAGAAGATGTGAGGTGTGTCCTCTTGAGAATAGATTCTGGACAGGAATGGGTACTCATACCACCAAACTTCACAGTGGCTCTGTCTGTTCATATTAAACTTAGCAGAAGATGCATGTTCCAATGTTGAAGTCAAAGCACTAATTAGTGAAAAAGACTGAGCTAGCAATGTTGCTACTTATATGGAAAGATTGGTGGTTCCAGGCAAGAGGTGTGCCTGGGTCTTCATAGTCAACTCAGGTGGTAGAAGAGTAAAAGAAGCCAGCTATGCTTTTGCTGCAACAACAAGCAGCCTCACAGTGGATTTATCACAGCAGTGACAAAAGCTCATTGCTGGCTCCTTAAGGCAACAGTAGTTCAAATCCTTGCTGACTTCACCAATCCACTGACCAACTTCATTGATCCACAGACTGACTTCACCGATCCACTGACCAACTTCACTGATCCACAGACTAACTTCACTGATCCATTGACTGACCTTCAATTTTGCTCCAGACCATTTCAGGAGAAATGAAATGCAGATCAACCAGTTGACTCAGCTATCACAGGAGAAGGGTAGGCAATGGACTGAACATCAACACAAGTAGGAGAAGCTGGTCAGATAAAACAGACAACTGTGAATCAGCATCACTGTCAAGAAAGGAGCTGTGGATGAAACTTGGAGTGGCAAAACATGAGTGATTAATTAAAAACTCCAAAAGGATGGTCAGTCAACACAGGATCAGTGTACTCAGTTACTGCATGGTGAAGGAGATAATGATAAGCTTGGAGCACCTCTGGATGTATCTGCACAGATGATAGTTCTTCCTAACTATCATCACCCATCCCAATTATTCATTAAATTCCACTACAGACCTCAGTGATGACTTGTCACTTTCGTTTTTCTCAACTTTACAATTATGACTGCAAATAAGAAATCTAACTGTTACTATACAAACCTGACAAACTCATCATGTTATACTAAAAGAGTTTTTCCTTTGTGCCATTTTCTTTCACTCTACACTGGCATGTACTGGGGTTGAATAAGAGTCACTGAAACTTTACATTAGTGTTAGGATTTTGTCACTGCACTGTCAGAAACACTTCCAGCATGTCTGCACAGGGTACTCAGTAACTTTATAAGTCATCGTAACGTTCCAGCCGTTTTAAGAAGTTAGATATATAGGCTACCAATTTCTTTTGGTTTGGTACAAATTTGGAATTCTAAGTGTTTAGTTTTGTTTTGGTCTACACACTGTTACAATTTAGTTTAAGTATGGTTGTATCTTGCTATTTTGATGATGAAATTTAGTGAAATATTTTTTTGAATACATAAGACCTTTAGGTTACAGTTCATGAATAGTTAAGTGTATAAGTATGTAAATTCAAACATATAACTTATACATGAAGCCAGTGCAGTAAAGCTGTAAAAACAAAATGTTAACATTATTGAAGAAAAAGTAGGAACAGCTTCATTAATGAGAACATAGTTGTGATGTTTTGGTTTGCACTTCAATCATAAAGAACATACAGGACAAAGAAAGAGGGAAAGAAGATAAACTATAAATTCACATGAATGCTATACGACAAATAGTAATGTTAAAAAAAAAATAAGGGAGAACTTAACCATAACTTGTAGGAAACTGTGCCCAGGGGTGTGAGGCAGAGTGCAGAGAATGTTGATGCTTGAGATATGTGATGGGTTGGTAGTAAAGAGGGGGTGGGGATCACGGAAAGGAGAGAGAGTGATACAGTGGCAACCTATCCAGGTGAAGGGTGGGTGGGACTGGTGAATGTGGTTGGTAATCTAATGCAGTGAGGAGGTTCTGAAATATGTATTGCAGGTGAGGAAGGAGTAGAGTTTAGTACAGAGGGAAGATAAATGCGGAGAAAGGGAATATTAGGGAATATTAAATATAACTGAATTTTTAGTTTAAGTCATAGGGTTCTCACATCCCATATTCCCGAATTTAACAGCTCTCAAGCAATAGGTGGCTTGTGTCATCAGAGTGACATTTTATGGTCGTAATCAGAAAATCAGATTTGACGTTGTGGCTGAAGCTGTTAAAATCTTCAGGACTTGTTTAGACCCATGTTGGGTGATATCATACAGATGCTTCTGCATGCGGTCACCTAATCTAAGACCAGTTATATCAATATATGTTAACTTACACCTTTTGCACACAATGGCAAATATTACATTCATGAAGAGTGAGGATAGTTATGTGAAAGGTGATCATTTCACTTCCCAGACTACAAGGCAGGTGACAAAGTGAGGGCAGTTGCATTTTCCGTCACCAACAGATTCTGTTTCGGGTGGCTATGGATGAGGATGTCCTTAAAATTTGGTTCTCATTTGTCGGCCAGTAGGGGTAGATCAGAGAAGATGTGGCGAGTGTCAGAGTCGAGTTGCATTAATGGCAGGTTGTATTAGTGAACTTTCTTAACCATTTGGCCATGTGGGTGAAAAGGAAGCACTAATCTGACTCTGTCAGATGAAGCCACAGGTTTTTTTCTGAATGCCTCTTTGTGGCTCCCTTTCTGAATATGGTTGAATGCTTCTGGAGGACTTTCTCTGGATTGTGGTGATGACAAAAAAATTCTAATAATTTGTTGGACTGATCCATAAAATCTGAGTCAACCTGGCATAGGCAGAAAAGACAGATGAGCTGGGAGTATGAGATAGAGTTGTTAAAAGTTTAAAGGTGAGAGAAAGTGTAAAGCAGATATGTTTGGCTGTCGGTGGGTTTGAAGAATATTGAAGTGACAAGACTGTCTGTATCAATAGATACTTTGATATCTGAAAAGTTAACAGACTTATCAGAAATTTCATAAATGAATTTAATGTTCTCATTAAACAAGAGGAAACTCTAGATGGGGAAAAAAACCAACTGTTACAGAAACTCGCAACAAATTCAATCGAGCATCAGGGATATCAACTCTGACAAGCCCAGATAACAACTAAAAGAACACATTCATCAGCCCCAAGTATGTGACAAAGATTGGATTATGGAACGTAAAACCAATGGCCGCAAACATCAAAAACTGCTCAGGTAATCCAAGAAATGGATAGATATCCTCAGACATCCTGGGCATCAGCGAAATGCAATGGCCAGAAGCAGAGAAAAGATTGGCGGAAAACTTTAAGTTAATCATACATTCAGGCAGAGACAATGGAAAATATCAAGGAGTAGGTATAATTATATCAACTGCAGCAGCAAAGAGCCTTACAGAATGGGAACAGTCATATACTAAGAGCACGATTCCAAACAAGGCATGGAAGAATGACAATCATACAATGCTATGCACCCACGAACAATGCAGATGATGAAATAAATGACAATTTCTATCACCAACTACAACTCATTAACAAAGTCCCTAAACAGGACATCTTAGTTGTCATGGGAGACTTCAACGCCAAGGTAGGAAAAGATAACACAGATGTTGAAAAGGTAATCGGGAAAGAAGGGACTGATATGGTAAATCAGAATGGAGAAAGATTAATTGAAGTATGTCTAATAGAGGGCATGGTCATTGCAGGCACAATATTTCCACACAAAAAGATACATAAAACAACATGGATATCTCCAGATGATAGAAAAAGAAATCAGATAGATCATTTTTGTACTAGAAAGCAATTCAGAACATCTCTGATAGATCTAAGAACATACAGGGGTGCAGGAGTCAACAGAGATCACATTCTATGTATAGGTAAAATAAGACTAAAACTGAAAACTCAACACAAGAAAGCAATACTAGGACCAAACAGGTCACTGCACTCAGTGAGGTAGAGGAGACAGATATAGATGAATTATGACATTCTTACAGCACAGCCATAATTACAGCAGCTAAAACAAGTGCTGGACTGCAAACAAATGGATATCAGATAACACATGGAAATACATACATATAAGATGAGCAGCCAAATTAGCTATGTTGAATGCAAAGACAGATCTTGGAAGAGATTTAGCAAAAATAACATACAAAGAACTAGACAATAAAGTAAAAAGTTCAGCTAGAAGGGATAAAAGAGAATATATGGACAATATGGCGAAAGAAACAGAGAAGGCAGCAAAAACAAGAGACAGCAAAACTTTGTATAACATACAAAGGCTAACAGGTACTATTACATCCAAAGAAAGACCAATCCTTAGCAAAACTGGCAAACTATTAACTTCAAGTAAAGACAAAAAGCAAAGATGGGCTGAACATTTCCAAGAATTACTTAATTGACCATACCCAAAAGAATTGATAAACCTTGAAACTGACTTACCAATCCCACAACTAAATGTCAACCTAGATGAAATTACATTGCATGAAATTGAAACAGCAGTAAATCTAATGGCTAACAACAAAACTGCAGGTGAAGGTGAAATCTTACAACTTACATCCTTCCCATGCCGTTAAACGTCAAATAGTAGTTCACCAAGATGTCCTGTCTTTGACGAGTTTTTCAATGATGAAGATGAAATAACAGCAGAAATATTAAAAGCTATTAACGCTGACAATATGAACCAACTACAAAGAATGTTTAATAAAGTCTGGAAAGAAGAAAACGTCCCTTCTAAATGGAAAAAAGGAATCATTGTTAAAATACAGAAAAAAGGCAACCTTAGTGATTGCAATAACTGGAGGAATAACCTTACTATCAGTTGTGTCAAAAGTATTTTGCAAAGTTATTCTGAATAGAATTAAAGATATAGTGGATGCTGCAATGAGAGAAGAACAGCCAGGATTTCGAAAAGGGAGACGCTGTCTCGACCAGATCTTTACTCTAAGAATAATACTTGAAGAATATATTGAAATTAATAATCATTAATCCTGAACTTCAAAGACTTTAAAAAGGCATTTGACAGCATCATTGTGGAGAATTTTAATACTATATGGAATGCCATCTAAAATTGTCAACATCATTAGAGATCTCTACAGTGGATATGTTTGTGCAGTCAAGACAGAAGAAGGAATGAGTGAATGGTTTCAGATTGAAACATGCGTGAAACAAGAATGTATATTAACTCCCTTGCTTTTTGGAACTGCCATAGACTTCATAATAAAAAGATGCTGTACAGGTAAAACCGGCATTGACTGGGTACATGGGACCCAAATAGGTCTTGATTTTGCAGATAACATAACTCTTATCAGTGACAATGTAAAAACAATGGAAGAAAAAACAGATACCCTATCTTCAATGGCTAGTAAAATAGGACTTGAAATTAACAAGGATAAAACAAAAATAATGAAACTTCTCATTAACCACGAAGGACAGATAAACGTAGAAGGAACAACTGTTGAAGAAGTAAACCATTTTGATATCTCAGCAGCTACATGGACCAGGATGGTGACGCCAGAATGGAAGTTAGAATTCGAATTGCAAAAGCAGCACTGACCTTCAAGAATATTGAGAACATATGGCATTAAAAAGTTATAAGCACAAAAACCAAGTTAAGATTATTCAATTTAAATGTAATATCCACCCTCATTTATGCGTGTGAAAGCTGGAAATCAACAAAAGAAATAGACAAGAAATTAGACTTTTTAAAAAACAAATGCCTAAGAAAAATACTTGGTATAAAGTGGAACGAATCCAAGAACAATACTGAGATAAGATAGATGAGCAGACAACAACTGACTCATGGGTGATCAGAAAAAGAAGATGGAAATATGTCGGTCATGTGATGAGAAGAAACAATCAGAGGATCCCCAGACAGGCTACCAGGTGGAACACAACAGGCCGAAGAAAAAAAAGGTCGACCACATGAAACTCTAAAGAGCCCAGTTTGGTGCACGTAACATCCTTTTATGAGATTGAAAAACTTGCTGAAGACAGGAAATCTTGGTGAACTACCATGCGGGCCCTATGTGACGTTTAGTGGCACGGGAAGGATGTAGGATGTAAGATTAAACAAGTTGCTGAATTCAATAAATTTTTTTAGCTCATCCTTTGGCATGCTGGTGACTCCTATGGTATCATCGACTTACCTCTTATAGAATTCTGAATGTCTGCCAATGTACGTATTCCATAATTGGACTTCCAGGAAACCCATAAATAAGCACACATAACTGGGACCCATTTTAGTAACAGTACAGAGTTTTCTGAAGACCTTAAGTTATGACATTTCCAGTGTAGTAAGGAGTGACATGCACTGTTAGGTTTAGACTGGTTTTTGGTGGGAATGACGACTAGGAACCAAAAGTAAATATGCTGCCAAAGCATCAATGTAAAGAGCAGATTTACCTGTGTAGGGGGCAAAGATGCTGTCCCATTTGGCAGTCAGCAACCCACAGCTGACATGCTAGCATCGGGGCTGGTGAACCACAGCTGGCCAAAACCCTGTCCCACCTCTGTTGGTACCTCCAGTAATAAGCCCAAACTGGTTAATGGAGCAATTACCATAGTCCCTATAGCAATGGAGTCTGCTAAAGAAGTACTGCACGCCCCCTGCTTTTCAGCTTAAGGACTGAGGAAATAGCCACCATAACCTGCTCCAAATCCGATATATGTTGTGCTCCAACACTTTCATCATATCAACTGCAAAGAACATCAGCTCACACTTCTAGGAAGACAGAAGAAAATGAAATCCTTAGCTTGTATTGCCCTGTAACAAAATCTACTTATGACTGAATTTCTGGCACTGTTAAAGAAATGATCCTTTAGGTGCACCACAACATATACTGTTTGATTTGCTGACACCACAACATATAATGCTTGATTTTGCTGACACAACAACATATATTGGTTGATTTTGCTGACACCACAACCACTTGATTTTGCTGACACAACAATATATGCCATTTGATTTTGCTGATTTTGCTGACACAACATATATCTTTGATTTTGCTGACACCACAACATATACTGCTTGATGTTGCTGATATCACAACATATACAGCTTGATTTTGCTGACACCACAACATATAATGCTTGATTTTGCTGACACCACAACATATACCGCTTGATTTTGCTGACACAACAACATATACTGCTTGATTTTCCTGACACAACACAAAATGCTTGATTGTGCTGATACAACAACATATAATGCTTTAGTTTGCTGACACAACAACATATACCACTTGATTTTGCTGACACAACATATACCGCTTAATTTTCCTGACACCCCAACATATACTGCTTGATTTTTCTGACACCACAACATATACTGCTTGATTTTGCTGATACCACAACATATACAGCTTGATTTTGCTGACACAATATATACTGCTTGATTTTGCTGACACAACATATACTGCTTGATTTTGCTGACACCACAACATATAATGCTTGATTTTCCTGACACCACAACATATACCGCTTGATTTTGCTGACACCACAACATATACAGCTTGATTTTACTGACACCACAACATATACTGCTTGATTTTGCTAAGTGTTGCATTGTGTGTTTTTCAAAATGGATTTCCAAATGCTGCAATCAAGGGCTACTATTTTCATCTCACATTGAGCATTATACATTATGTGCAGGCAATACAAATGAACACTGAATAATGGTCTGATGATGACTCATGAATGGTCATTCACTGTGTACTATCTTTGACCATGATTCCTTCTTCTGACATTTTAGAAGATTTTCTAATCTTACCAAAAACTGAGCCAATCATAAGAAGACCCCTGAATTACTATCTCATTTTGAACATACCTATATTAGAGACAGATGATGACCATAATGTAGTGAACATTATGGTTCTACAATATTTCCTATTCAAACATGGAACCACTTGCAGACAATATCCAAGGAAATTGCAAGAACATCCAATGCTGCAGAAGGCTGACATAAGTTTTGTTCCACTGCTATCTCTAACAATGTTGGATTTTTATGCCAGGAATCACAAAAGATATGAAGCTGCAAAAAATGATTTTTGTCATGGCATTTCTTGTCAGCACCCATCTGTAACTAAGCAATATTAACAAGTAGCAAGTGGAGAAAAAAAACACTGCCACTCGTTACTCATCTAGTGAAATTTTACTCTATCTGAAGTGTACTGCACATCTGACAAATACATAACATTTAAATATTACATGTTGTGGCTGATATACTGGACATTTTGTTCTGCTACAGTAGTGTGGAGCTATGTGTACAGAGTTTCAGATTACAATTATAAAAGTGATCGATCTTAGCTGCAAAAGTTATGAATCTTAGACATAACAAGGGTGACTGATCTTGGTTATAAAAGTGACTAATCTTAGGTACAATAAAAGTGACTAATCTTAGCTAAATGGAAAAACTAATTATGTCAGTCCATAAGAATAGTGAAGAGCAAAACCTCTATTTTAATGCAAAGAAAACTAAATTGATGACAACTGACAAAACAAATAAGGCAGCTGATATATGTATCAATGAGGAAAAACTGGAAGAAGTGGAGAGTTTTGATCACTGCTAACTAATAATGGAGATACAATGAGGGAAATTAAAAGGAGGACATCTATCGCTCTTCAGAAAGTAAAACAACTAAAGAATCTGTGGAGAGGAACAGACAGAATTACAAAAATAAGATTTTTAAGGGCATGCATCTTTCCTATTGCAACATATGCCTGTGAGACCTGGACACTTAACAAAACAGCTGAGAAACGCACAAATGCCTTTGAATGTAAATGCTATAGAAGAGTTCTACAAATATCATGGACACAAAAAAGAACAAATATATCCATACTACAAGAACTTAATATTGAAGAAGGCTGGCTAGTAAAGAGGACTAAAGAGAGAAAACTTAAATATTTTGGACACATTAAACGTCATGATAATCCAGAGAAAACCGTCTTGGACGGGTACATAATGGGAAAAAGAAAGAGAGGAAGACCAAGGCAAAGATGGCTGCAAGACATCGCTGATGATCTGCAAATGGATGCATCAGCATCAGGCCATCTTACTCGCAACCGAGAGGCCTACAGGAGTGCTGTTAAGGAGGCAAAGTTCCGCAAGGGACATGCAAATGAATGAATCTTAGCTATAAGAAAGGTGACTAATCTTAGCTACAAAGGTTACATACTGCAGATATAATAAAGGTGACTGATCTTAACTATAAAAGTGACTAATCCTAGCTATAATAAAGATGACTAATCTTAGCTATAATAAAAGTGACTAATCTTAGCTACAAAGTTTACATACTGTAGATATAATAAAGGTGACTGATCTTAGATACAAAGGTGGCTAATCTTAGGCATGATAAATGTTACTCATCTTAGCTATAATAAAGGTTACTAATCTTAGCTATAATAAAGGTGATTAATCTTAGCTATAATAAAGGTGAATACTTAGCTATAAGGTGACTAATCTTAGCTACAAAGATGACTAATCTCAGCTACAATAAAGGTGACTAATCTTAGCTACAAAGGTTACAAATCATAGATATAATAAAGGTGACCGATCTTAACCATAAAGGTGGTTAATTTTAGATATACAATTAGATGGTGCCTAAATTACTCAGTGATTAAATTTGAGATATTTAAACAGTTCATGTTTAAGTTTAAAGAATGACACATTAAAAAAAAGAAATGGAAAAAAATAATATACAAGTAGTAACAACTATGGACAAGGATATCCTTCAGATCTAGTTCGACTAACTGGGATGGGGTGGGTGTTCAGAGAAGATGTAAAAAGTGTCAGGGTTGAGTTGTAGTAGAGACAGATGACAGTAGACCATATGGATGAAAGGGTGTACTATTTTAACTCTGTCAGATGAAGTGGTAGATTTTTTCTGAGCACTTTTGTGTGACTCACTTCCTACACATGGCTGATGTTTTGGTTGAAGCTTTCTGAAGTACCTTTTCTGGATAGTGGCAATGATGAAGAAATTCCACTAATTTACTGGACTGGTCCATAAAGTCCAAGTCATCCTGGCATAGGGAGCAAAGACAGGGGAACTGAAACTATAGGATGGAGTCCTTGTAAGTTTGAGGATGAGGAAAAAGTGTAAAGTAGCTATGTATGGCTGTCAGCAGATTTGTTGAACAAAAGTGGAAAGACTGCGAGTGTCAACAGAAACCTAAATGTCTAAGACGATGACAGACTTTTTGGAGATTTTTTAGGTAAATTTTTATGTTTTTACTGAAACAGTTGGCAAACTCAACGAATTTTTTTAAAATCTTTCTTGGTCAATACCATTATCAATAAACCTCCTAAGAATTCTGAGTCTGACAGTGTGAATTTTCCATATCTGGGATTCCAGAAAACTCTTAAATAGTCAAGCACAACTGAGACCCATTGGTTCCCACATGTTAGCACCACTGATCTGATCAAACACTCGCCACTGAGGTCAAAGGAATGTAGCACTGAGTACAAAAACTGCAAGATTTATGAGGGTCATACTGAAAGTCGTGAGCAAACATTTTTTTTAAAATCAGAATTTATAGATAGAGAAAATATAAATGTATCAACTTAATTTGCAACCTTTTCTTCACTTTTAAACTTATCCTCTATTTCTCTGCACACATTTTTCCCACTGCTCTGCAAGTTTGAAAATACCCTTTCAGTAGAATTCCGTTCCAACTGACAGACGGCACAGATGCGCTGCTTTCTGGATGTTCTCTCCTGTGGGACCCAGCTGGCACAAACTTTTCTATAGCCTGGATTTCAATCATTTCCTGTACTGCACTGTGTCCTTTTCCAAGATTTACAGCGATTTCAGAAACTGTGACACATCTGTCTTCTTTAATGATGTCATCAACCCTTTCCATGATGCAGTTCAAGGGTGACCGCTGCAAGGCATATCTTGGATGCTCGTGCTTCCATCTTTGAAATGTTTCATCCACCTCCTAACACTGCTAGCATCCATACACACATCTTCATAAGCAAGTTGAAGTCTTTGGTGAATTTCAGCAGCGGGGATTTTCCTCTTTAATAAGGAACTCAATAAAAGCATCGGCCATTTTGCTTCTGCTCCATATGATCATGTGACACATGAAGTGCAAAGGATGCAGCTTAAGGTGATACATTTATATTTTCTCTGTCTATAAATTCTGATTTTAAAAAAAAATTTTGCTCACAACTTTTGGCATGACCCTTGTATTATGGTGTTTGTGTTGGTGGTGAGAATCTTTATCAAAGAAACTGAAATGTTACAAATGTGTGCTCATTAATTAACAGATCTGCTCCTACTTTTCTAAATAGTCTGACACTTTGTTATCACAGTTTTATGGAATTGCATTTGTGTATATTTATGCAATTAATTTTATACATACTTACACCCAGAATTTATTTGTATACTTCTAATGTATATCCAGAAACTATTCGTATGCTTCTAGTGTCTAGTACTTGATTAGATGGATGTTCATGATCAAGATAAGCAGTGAGCAGAGTAAGATTTCTGGATGCTATGAGATAAGCAGTGAGCAGAATAAGTTTTCTGGATGCTACGAGATAAGCAGTGAGCAGAGTAAGATTTCTGGATGCTATGAGATAAGCAGTGAGCAGAGTAAGATTTCTGGATGCTATGAGATAAGCAGTGAGCAGAGTAAGATTTCTGGATGCTATGAGATAAGCAGTGAGCAGAGTAAGATTTCTGGATGCTATGAGATAAGCAGTGAGCAGAGTAAGATTTCTGGATGCTATGTGATAAGCAGTGAGCAGAGTAAGATTTCTGGATGCTATGAGATAAGCAGTGAGCAGAGTAAGATTTCTGGATGCTATGAGATAAGCAGTGAGCAGAGTAAGATTTCTGGATGCTATGAGATAAGCAGTGAGCAGAGTAAGATTTCTGGATGCTATGTGATAAGCAGTGAGCAGAGTAAGATTTCTGGATGCTATGATAAGCAGTGAGCAGAGTAAGATTTCTGGATGCTATGAGATAAGCAGTGAGCAGAGTAAGATTTCTGGATGCTATGTGATAAGCAGTGAGCAGAGTAAGATTTCTGGATGCTATGAGATAAGCAGTGAGCAGAGTAAGATTTCTGGATGCTATGAGATAAGCAGTGAGCAGAGTAAGATTTCTGGATGCTATGAGATAAGCAGTGAGCAGAGTAAGATTTCTGGATGCTATGTGATAAGCAGTGAGCAGAGTAAGATTTCTGGATGCTATGAGATAAGCAGTGAGCAGAGTAAGATTTCTGGATGCTATGAGATAAGCAGTGAGCAAAGTAAGATTTCTGGATGCTATGAGATAAGCAGTGAGCAAAGTAAGATTTCTGGATGCTATGAGATAAGCAGTGAGCAAAGTAAGATTTCTGGATGCCATGAGAAAAGTAGTGAGCAGAGTTCTCCATAAAAGTGGTTCATGACTGATATGTGTAGTCTCCTTCCTGGTCTGTTTTGTCTCATTCTGTGGCTGATTAAATTTTTAAATGTATGATTATAAAAATCTTCATTAACTGGCTTTTATGACATACAAGAAGGTGATAATGATGCTATTCCACTACCACACTAAAGTCCATTGCCTTCACAGATGTCATTATTCAAGTTTGTTAAATCTCCAAGTATGAGAAAAAAAACTGTATAAAATTACAGACAATAATCTTAGGACAAGGCATTTAGAATCAAGCAAATAATGGCACTGTACCGAAATAGGGAGTGGTAGATGATCTCCCACGATAAGATGAGCTAAAGCCATTAATTTCTCCCCATAATATACATGGATGGCAGACATCAGTAACGGCTCACTGTGAATCACTTTCACTGTAAACACCACCCTCCTCGTATGGTTAAACAATCTGAAAAATATATAACAACCAAATAAACTCATTATATGAACAAAAGTTGAATCTATCACATGCAGTGTTTTCACTGTATAAAAAATAAAAATAGTTTTCCCTGTTTAGAACAATAAAAAACAAAACACTTAGCAACTTGGTAATACCTTATCCAAAAATATATGCTGGCTAGTACCAGGCGTGTAGACTATACATACAGGCCAGTGGAGAGAGAGCACAAACTACACATGCTGGCCAACAGAGAGAGAGAGAGCACAAACTACACATGTTTGCCAACAGAGAGAGAGAGAGCACAAACTACACATGATAGACAGTGGAGAGAGCATAAACTACACGTGCTGGCCAATAGACAGAGAGCACAAACTACACATGATGGCCAATGGAGAGACCATAAACTACACATGCTAGCCAACGGAGAGACAGCACAAACTATACATGCTTGCCTGGAGAGAGAGCACAAACTACACAAACATGGCCAGTCAATGGAGAGAGAGCACAAACTATACATGCTGGTCAGTGGAGAGAGAGCACAAACTATACATGCTGGGCAGTGAAGAAAGAGCACAAACTACACATGCTGGCCAGTGGAGAGAGAGCACAAACTACACATGCTGGCCAATGGAGAGAGAGCACAAACTATACATGCTGGCCAATGGAGAGAGAGCACAAACTATACATGTTTGCCAATAGAGAGAGCACAAACTAAACATGCTGATCGATGGACAGAGAGCACAGACTATACATGCTGGTCAATGGAGGGCACAAACTATACATGCTGGCCGATAGAGAGAGCACAAACTACACAAACATGCTGATCGATGGACAGAGAGCACAGACTATACATGCTGGTCAATGGAGGGCACAAACTATACATGCTGGCCAACAGAGAGAGAGAGAGAGAGCACAAACTACACATGCTAGCCAACAGAGAGAGAGCATAAACTACACATGCTGGCCAATAGAGAGAGAGCACAAACCACACGTGCTGGCCAACAGAGAGAGAGAGAACACAAATTACACATGCTGGTCAACAGAGAGAGAGCACAAACTACACATGCTGATCAACAGAGAGAGAGCACAAACTATACATGCTGGCCAACAGAGAGAGAGAGAGCACAAACTATACATGCTGGATAATGAAGAGAGAGCACATACTACACATGCTAGCCTGGAGAGAGAGCACAAACTACACATGCTAGCCTGGAGAGAGAGCACAAACTGTACATCCTGGCCAATAAAGAGAGAGAGCACAAAGTACACATTCTGGCCAACAGAGAGAGAGAGAGCACAAACTATACATGCTGGCCATCAGAAAGAGAGAGAGAGCACAAACTACACATGCTGGCCAACAGAGAGAGAGAGAGCACAAACTACACATGCTGGCCAGTAGAGAGAAAGCACAAACTACACATGCTGGCCATCAGAAAGAGAGAGCACAAACTACACATGCTGGCCAACAGAGAGAGAGAGCACAAACTACACATGCTGGCCAACAGAGAGAGAGAGAGCACAAACTACACATGATAGACAGTGGAGAGAGCATAAACTACACGTGCAGGCCAATAGACAGAGAGCACATACTACACATGATGGCAAATGGAGAGACCATAAACTACACATGCTAGCCAATGGAGAGAGAGCAGAAACTACACAATCATTGCTGGTCAATGGAGAGAGAGCACAAACTATACATGCTGGCCAGTGGAGAGAGAGCACAAACTATACATGCTGGTCAATGGAGGGAGAGCACAAACTATACATGCTAGCCAGTGGAGAGAGAGCACAAACTATACATGCTTGCTAGGAAAGAGAGAGCATAAACTAAACATGCTGTCCAGGAAAGAGAGAGCATAAACTATACATGCTGGACAGCAGAAAAAGCACAAACTATACATGCTGAACAGCAGAGAGAACACAAACTATATATGCTGAACAGCAGAGTGAGCATACACTATACACGCTGGCAAGGAGAGAGAAAATAAAGTATACATGCTGGACTGCAGAGAAAGCACAAACTATACATGCTGGCCAGGACAGAGAGTATCCTTACATGACTACGTAACAACTATTCATCAGTTTTCTGGCCAGTTGCTGATCAACAAGAATGGGTGACCAGCATGAAGTAGGATCAATCCTACAAAATACGTCTCAGCTAGATGAGTTGTGTATACAAATATCAGTGAATGTTCATAAACCTCAAATGTTAAAAACACATAAACACTTGTATACTGAAGACACAATCAAGATGCATGATATTAGAATTAACATGTGTATGCTTACTTATGCAAGGCAAAAGAACACACACTTTCAACACCAGGTGGTAGTCGTGGTAGAGGGACTGCACCCCACAAAGATTCTCTGTCTTCTGGCATCATACAGCTCTGGAAGTCACCTGGTTCAAGTCGTAGCATGCAGGGTCCTAAAGTTGGTGCTGCACAGCTCCACACCTGGAAAAAAATAATAACATCAAACATTATATCACAGCTCCACATTTGAATGACATGCATAATCAAATCAAACATGCCACAGCTCCACACCTGAATAAAAGTACAATCACATCAAACTTGAATCTGAACTTGAAGAATGGCCAAGCTCTGCTGCTGGTCTACAGATGGGCCTCCTTGCACTCAGCCTTTAACCTTAGTGTTGTTCACATTGCATGTTTGGTGATGGTGCCAATGGCACATTCATTGTGCACAGCTCAATCTTCTCCACAGAGTTCTGATTGTTTGCCAAAGCCCTTCATTATACCTCTTTCGCATAGTCTTTGGCAATAGGTGCTGCATTCAAACATTTTTTGCTTCCCTTTTCTGCTATAATTTTGATAGGATGGCTGTTATGAGGTCTGCTTTGTTCATCTGTAGGTTGCCCAGGGTTGCTTGCCAGATGATTTGCCATCTCACTGCCTTTGATACCAGCATGTTCTGGGCAATGAATCCATGTCAGGGAAGTGATCTGCAAGTCTTTTAGTCTGGCTAGCCACTCATGATGCATCAGCTGGTTTTCAATACTTTTGAGCATGTTCTGTGAATCTTAAGATTATGGCTCGCGATGCTTGCTGGTTTGCTAGCCCATTCATGGCTAAACTGGCTGCTTCAACTTACATCTGTAAGCTGGATGTAGCTGTGGCAAAGGCTCTTTGATTTCTGATTCTGCTTGTCCAGCCACCAAATTTTTCTTGACTGAGCCATATGTAAGATATTTTAGGGCATCAGTCCAGTTGGCACCCATGGGTATTTTCTCAACACTGCATATCTGCCCTCTGGTCTTTTCAGGCTCCATCATCCATGATTGACCTCTTTTCATCTGCGTACCTTTATGTGTTTGAATTTCCTTTTCCAAGGGGTGGTCTTCCATGCTCTTGATTCATATCTACTCTTTGACTAGAGTACATTTATGTTGAGTTTTCATGCTCAGTATATTCAACAGGTGTCGCACGGTGTCCACTGGTGTGTCTCTGGGACATCTGAGTACTGTCCTCATTACCTGGTGCAAAGATCACAATGGGTCAATTAACCCAACCAAAGCCAAACTATTACGGTGCTCCTTGGACAACCGAACATCAAAAGTCAAAATGCCAGGGGTGCACTATGAAAATACCCACACAGAAAGATGTCACACCCTAAAATATGTGAGGATCAGCTTTGACAGATGCCTATCCTTTTGGCAACATGTGTACAAAATGATATGAAAAGCAAAGAAGGGTCTAGCAGCATTAAAAATAACAGCAAACATTAGCCTGTTATAAAAAACTCTACTCTCAATAATGACAGTGCTGGTAATCAAGATTAGAGTATGGTATGGGCATGCTTACATCTAACATTATGTCACAGCTCCAAACCTGAATAAAAGTATAACCACATCAAACATATCACAACACATCTGGATGAACATAATCATATCAACCACTGTCTCATAACTCTATACCTGGATGAGAATAGACAAAACAAACCACATGGCTCAACAGAAAAGAAAGAGAGGAAGACCAAGGCAAAGATGGCTGCAAGACATTGTTGCTGATCTACAAATGGATGCATCAGCAGCAGGCCATCTTGCTCACAACCGAGAGGCCTACAGGAGTGCTGTTAGGGAGGCAAAGTTCCACAAGGGACATGCAAATGAATTAATGAAATGAATTTTATACACACATGTATCACATGACACAGTTCTCTAATATTCCTCACACGACATGATACTATACTCATATAACACACATGACACAATATTATACTCATATAACTCACATGACACAATACTATACTCATATAACTCACATGACACAATACTATACTCATATAACTCACATGACACAATACTATACTCATATAACTCACATGACACAATATTATTCTCATATAATTCACATGACACAATACTATACTCATATAACTCACATGACACAATACTACACTCATATAACTCACATGACACAATACTATACTCATATAACTCACATGACACAATACTATACTGTACTCATGTAACTCGCATGATACAATACTATACTCATATAACTCACATGACACAATACTATACTCATATAACTCACATGACACAATACTGTACTCATAACTCACATGACACAATACTATACTGTACTCATAACTCACATGACACAATACTATACTGTACTCATGTAACTCGCATGATACAATACTATACTCATATAACTCACATGACACAATACTATACTCATATAACTCACATGACACAATACTGTACTCATAACTCACATGACACAATACTATACTGTACTCATATAACTCACATGACACAACACTATACTCATATAACTCACATGACACAATACTATACTCATATAACTCACATGACACAATACTATACTCATATAACTCACATGACACAATACTATACTGTACTCATGTAACTCGCATGATACAATACTATACTCATATAACTCACATGACACAATACTATACTCATATAACTCACATGACACAATACTGTACTCATAACTCACATGACACAATACTATACTGTACTCATATAACTCACATGACACAACACTATACTCATATAACTCACATGACACATACTATACTCATATAACTCACATGACACAATACTATACTCATATAACTCACATGACACAATACTATACTCATATAACTCACATGACACAATACTATACTCATATAACTCACATGACACAATACTATACTCACATTATTCACATGATACACATGATACACTACTGTACTCATAACTCACATGACACAATACTATACTCATATAACTCACATGATACACTACTGTACTCATGTAACTCACATGACACAATACTATACTCATATAACTCACATGATACACTACTGTACTCATATAACTCACATGACACAATACTGTACTCATATAATTCACATGACACAATACTATATTCATATAACTTACATGACACAATCTTATATCTTACATCATTGCCATTAAATGTCACATAGGGCTCACATAGTTGTCTGCCAAGATTTCCTGTTCTTGGCGAGTCTTTCAACTTCATCAAGGGATGTTATGCAAAATAAACTGGCTTCTTTTAACAATGTCCACTTTAGAGTTTCACGTGGTCGACTTCTTTTTCTATGGCCTGTTGTGCTCCATTTGATAGCTTGTTTTGGTATTCTCTGATTGTTTCTTCTCATCACATGGCCTACAAATGTCCATCTTCTTTTTCTGATCACCCATGAGACAGGATGTTGTTTGGTCATCTGCCTTATCTCTGTGTTGTTCTTGAATTTGTTCCACTTTATACCAAGTATTTTCCTTAGGCATTTGTTTTCAAAAGAGTCTAATTTCTTGTCTATTTCTTTTGTTGATTTCCAGCTTTCGCATGCATAAATGAGGGTGGGTATCACATTTGAAGTGAATAATCTTAACCTGGTTTTTGTGCTTATAACTTTTGACTTCCATATGTTCTCAAGATTTTTGAAGGACAATGCTGCTTTTGCAATTCTAACTTCCTTCCTGGTGTCACCATCCTGGTCTATGTAGCTGTCAAGGTATGCAAATTGGTTTCCTTCATCAACAATGACACAATACTGTACTCATATTCCTCACATGCAAACACCACATTTTTTCTGATCAAATTCACTATATTTTTAAAACTTATAAGATGACCAAATTAAAAAAAGGAATCACTACAAAATGATGGCTTTCAAGTTGGCCACTTAAACACTGACAATTTGTTAGGAAAACTCCCAGAGGTTATGCATACATTAAATTCAGATTTTCATGATTCTGGTGCTTCTAAAAGTCATGTAATTAAAAACATTACAAATGAGAATATTACAACAGATGGATTCACTCTGTTGTAGTGTGACCCTGTTAAAAACAAGAAGGAGGTTTAGTAGTGTAAAATTCCACTGCAAACAATTTCACAGCAAAGAAAAATGTAACTTATTACCAAACCTACTAGATTAACAGATGGCACCTACATTAAAAGACCACATACATGTAACTTATTACCAAACCTCCCCCTGGGAACAACTGTGTTAAGAACACACTTATCTTAACATAGTCTTTGTGAGACAGGGAACATAGATCTGTTTGCTTAAAAACTCTACCTTAGTTTCTGTAGCCCAACAACCTGTAGCAACTAATACTAATTGCAATTTTTATTTTTGTAAAATGTCAGGTTGTTGGATGGTTAGGGACATGGAGATTGCCAGCAGGGATGAGGAAAACCTGGTATGAAACCAATGAATCCAGGATATGACAAGCCTATGGGTCTTTACAACAGTGACTATCGGGATGATGTAAACAAAACAGAGCCAGCAGACTCTAGGTGGCAGGGAATGGATATCACTGAAGCACTCATCAGATTCCTCATCCTAAAGTCAGAGCGACTATGGAACTGTCTCAAAGCCGTCTGGCCAGCCAGCATTGCGTGCTGGATCTGACATGGAGAACTGACATAAGTACAGCCACTAGAGGCTGGAAAACAAAGTTTTGGCCAGGCCAGCCTATACTGTTGTCTTCATGGCAGTCTGAGCAAGACCACAGTATGCCCTAGCGAGAAAAGGTGCTGAAGTCAGAAGTACCCAGCCAAAATACCCATCGAAAAAATCAGGGTAATTTTTTTTGTGATCTTATTCACTTGTAACTAGGTCTGTAGGCCTCATGATGAGGTCACTGAAAGCACCACTGCCTAATCTAATTACTTTGACTTAGGAAAGAACTTAGTTATGTTCAGAAGAGATTTACATAGTGCTATCATGGTCAAAATTGCATACAATTACTTTCATGACTTTCTGACATATTTTTTATATCACAAAGATTTTTTACATCAGTTTCTCTTCTTCTTCTTCTTCATTCGCTTCTACCACCAAAAACCGCACTGTGATCCTACTGAATTTACGCCTGTGGTCCTCGTTAGGTCCGGTGGTCTTCTGTGTGGTCCCCAAAAAGACCACATGAGATTCACGAGAGGACCACAAGGGGTTCAGAGTATCGCCGGGCTTTAGCCTGTATTCTTGGTGGGTCTCTGACACTGTGGTTTTTGTTGCACCAGTTTAGTTTAGAGTTGGACTTTCTCACCGAAAGACCTCGATGTGTTTAGGATATCAGTGCATCCCCGCTGGGTGAGAGGCGGTTGCCCATCCAGGCCAGAGTTGGACCTTCTCACCGGAAAACCTCGACGTGTTTTGAGATACCCGTGTATCACCGCCGGGTGAGAGGTGGTTGCCCATCCGGTCCAGAGTTGGACTTTCTCACCGGAAAACCTCAGCGTGATTAGGATACGCAAACATCCCCCATCAGTTTCTCTGATTTTACTTCATTCATGTAAGTCTTTATGTAAACTATTCAGCCACACCACCATGTTCTCTCCTCATGACTGCAACTAACAGTATCAACATTTGTAGCCCAGCATCACTGGATTAGGGGTTGAGCGCCTGCTATACTTCAAGCAACCCTAGTTTAGTCTCCAGTCAGACTGAAGGGTGCCTTCACATTCAGAATCCTGCTTATTCCATCTAATCTGTCTTCTGAACTTAAATAGCTTCAGTTTCCTGTTCATCTAGCTTTTGACTGTCAACAAAGTCCAGGTACAGTCACTCACAGACCCAGGCATCAACTCCCTGTTTTTCATACAGACAACTTCACAACACACATTCAGGATTCGGAGATCTTAGGAATCTTTCTATTTATGTACCAGAATGAAAAACAAAGAATACTGCATACTGTCTATCCTAAGGCAGTGGTGTGCAAACTATGTTTGGAGTCTTACAATGACTTTATGAGATTTGAGCATTTTATAAGGAACTCAACTGGAAATTTTCTGAAAAAGTAATTCTGGTAGAAAAAAACTAAAAAAGACGGCAATGTAGCAAGTCTGACTTCAGAATATATAACACTGCTAAACCTTTCCAAATCACAATGTTATCCAGCTTCGTCAGTGTCCAGCCTTAAGACCAAACAAGTGAGAAATCTTCTCAGACAGGTTGAGTTTTGTTGCTCAAGCTGTAGACAGATGTCTTTCAAACTCTCAAAGGATGTGAGATAAAGTGATTATCTCTGATAGGACTAAATTCCTGGTGGATTGTCTTTGAATCTTCTGTAGGAGAAAAGAATGCCAGTTTCAGTATGATTTGTCCCCTGGGAACAACTGTGTTAAGAACACACTTATCTTAACACAGTCTTTGTGAGATAGGGAGCATACGAGGGGTGTTCAGAAAGTAATGCACCACATCATTTTTCTCAGGAGCTGTTTATTCAAAAAGCATGAAATTTATACACAATATACATGGATATGTCATATAAACATCGGTATTATTCAACATAATCCCCATCAACTTGTACGGCTTTACGCTAGCATGAAACAAGTGCATGTATTTCCAGCCCGTACCAGATTTTCTCTTGATTATGTAGCCATTTCTTCACTGCATGAATCACTCCTTCACAGTGCATCTTTACGTGGACCAAACAGATGGAAATCAGAGGGTGACAAATCGGGGCTATAGGGTGGATGGGGTAGTGCAGTCCAGTCCAATATGGTGATTGCTTCCCGTGTTGCCAGACTTGTGTGAGGGTGCACATTGTCGTGAAGGAGAAGCAGGTCTGCTGGATTCTTGTGTGACCCAACTCTGCAAAAACGTTGATTGAGTTTTTTTCAATGTCTTAATGTAAGCTTGCAAATTTATTGTCTCTCCTCTTGGCATAACATTCACAAGAATCACACCTTCAATGTCCCAAAAGACAATGTTCATGACCTTTCTAGGTGATGGAATTGTCTTGAATTTCTTTCTTCGTGGTGATTGTGGATGATGCCACTCCATTGACTATCTTTTTGTCTCAGGTTCAAAATGATGTGCCCAGGTTTCATCATATGTTACAATCTTAGTCAAAAAGTTCTCTCCTTCAGCATTGAAATGCTCCAACAATTCAGAATAAATTGCTTTCCTCTGCAATCGATGGTCATTTGTGAGACTTCGAGGAACCCATCTTGTGCAAATCTTAGAAAATCCGAGAGCTTTTATAACTGAATTTGCACTACCATTGCGACTGATAGCTTTAAGGCCAACTGTTGAGTACACCTATCAGTAAAAATAATGCTCTCAGTGCATTTCAACATTTCTACCTTGGTGGCTGTGGCAGGACGTCCACAGAGCGGCCAATCATGCAACTCCTTATCTCCACTTATTGATTCTTTGATCCTCTGAACCCAGCGACTGACCGTACTCCTGCTGACTGCAAAACTTCCATACACATCACATAGATGCTTATGAATTTTCACAACTGTTTCCTTCTCTACAACGAGAAATTCTATCACAATTTGCACCTTACACCGCAAGTTGCTAACATGCTCCATTTCAAAAGTTAAGGCAGCCATATTCTTTGGCCAGTTGCAGTCAAATTTGGTTCACAAAATCAGCATATGCCATATTTAAAGTGTCACAATTTCATGCTTCTATCTCATTATTAGCTGAAAAAAATTATGTGGTGCACTACTTTCTGAACGCCCCTCGTAAATCTATTTACTTAAAAACTCTGACTCACTTTTGTAGCCCAGAAACCTATAGCAATCAACACTAATTGTAATCAGTCATTTTTGTAAAATGTAATGTCAGGTTGGTGGACAGATTGGGACGTGGAGATCGCTGGCAGGGAGGAGGAAAATCTGGTGTGAAACCAATGAATCCAGGACGTGACAAACCTATGGGTCTTTACAACAATGGCTATTAGAATAATGCAAACAAAACAGAGCAAGCAGACTATAGGTGGCAGGGAATGGATACTGTTGTACTCATCGGGTTCCTCACCCCAAAGTCAGAGTGTCTCTGTGGAACTGTCTCAAAGCCGTCTGGCCAGCCAGCGTTGCGTGCTGGATCTGACATGGAGAAGGGGCTTTACAGCCACCACAGGTTGGAAAACAGTTTTGGCCAGGCCAGCCTGCACCAATGTCTTCATGGCAGTCTGAGCAAGACCACAGTCTGCCCTAGCAAAGAAAGGTGCTGAAGTCGGAGGTACCCAACCAAAAGGCACATTGCAAAAATCAGGGTACCATGCATTATCGCTAATGAAATGTCTCTACCTGCAGTTTTCAAACATGGTGCTCGCCCTGTGAAGACTAACCAGGCAGGTGCAGTGCCGGGCCCTCTGTCTCGAAAGAGTCCACCCTGTGCTACTGGAGGTCCTCTCAGTTCGTCTTGTGTAGCCAGAAGACATGAGATTAGAGCTACTGGCAAAAAAATTCAATAGCAGAAAACTGCCACAAAGCAAGAACTTAAAATAATGCAGTGGAATGCTGAGAGTGTCAGCAGTGTTAGAGATGGCTATAGTAAAAAGGTGGAACTAGAGAAGATATTCTTTGCAGAGCAGGTAAGTATATGCTGCATACAGGAGACACACCTAATCAAAGATGCCGCCTTTAAAATCAGAGGCTACCAGTGTTTTAGATCAGACTGACAGGACAGAAAAAAAGGAGTACTCACACTTGTTATGGCACTGGTCTCTCATGGCGAAGGTCGGGGGTTCGAATCCGGCCGACGGCACCCCAGTCACATAGCTGTAGAAATGGGTACCCGACTTCTTCTGGAGTTGGGGAAGGAAAGGCAGCCAGGCGTGATACTGACCATATCACCCTCTAGTGTGCTGACAGGTCAAGGAAAATATGGGCACTAACACCATATCCCTATGTGCCTCCAAGGCATGACAGGGTCACCTTTACCTTTTACCTTACCACACTTGTTAAGAATAACATCAGCACATGTCAGGTGGGAGTGTACATGGAAGGAGCCGAATACCAGATGATCCATCTAAAAACCAGTAATACAGATTTCCACCTCCTTAACTATTACTATCCTAATGACTGCCCACTTGCTCTGGAAACAATCCCACATACAGAGAGACTGATGGTCTGTGGAGATTTTAACAGCCATTCCCAGAGCTGGGGCTATGACCACATAGACAAGAGAGGAGAGGAAGTTGAGAGCTGGCACAATGATAATGGACTTCTCCTGATCAACATTTTACTCAAGGGCTTGGCATACAACCTCAACACCAGATCTGGCATTCCACCCTCCAGACTTGAAGTGGAACATTACACGCAAAGTTGGAAAACTTGGAGTCTTCTTGACAAAAGAAAATGAACTCATTAACACCAGTAACCTTCTCCTCAGATGGTGCTATAAAAAAGCGAACTGGACAATGTACAGACATCGTACAGGTATCCTTGTGGGACAGCTATCCACAGAATGTAAGAATATTAACAGCATAATGAAGGAATTCAATGCCTGTATCCTTCAGGCCGCCTGTGAAACCATTCCCAGAGGAGCTCGTAGAGACTATAAACCATACTGGTCTAGTGAGCTGGGAAAATTCCATGATGACGTGGAAACAGCTCGAAAGAAAGCAGAAAACAGACCATGCCAAGAACACCACAATAATTACCAACATGCTAAGGCCAAATTTCTGAGAGCCAAGCTGCAAGCCAGACGGGAAAGTTGGAGAGAGAAAACAGAGTCCCTAAACTTTGAAAAGGATGGAAGGAAACTGTGGAAACTAATCAAGCAGTTAAATGATGAGAGCAGTGGAAGAAGTACAAAGATTACGCAAAAAGAGGATGGGAAAACTCTTACAGGTTAACAGGTAGCAGATCACTTTGCTCGCATGTTTGCACAAGACTGCAACACTGATATCCATCCAGAGAAAGAGCATACAGTGCGCACTGACCCACAGAAAGACGAGGAACAAGGCAGAAAACTGGAGGTCATGGATGCACCAATCACACACAGCGAGTTAGACCTAGCAGTCAGTAAACTGAAACCAAGGAAATCACCAGGACCAGATGGAGTGTCCAATGAAATGATCAAGAACCTGGGAATGGCAGCAATGGGAAAGCTTTTGGATATTTTCAATATGTGCTGGAGCACAGGTAAGTTACCTCAAATCTGGAAGGAAGCAAGCATGGTACCACTGCTAAAGCCAGGACAAAAACAGTGATAGGGCCTCCGGCTACAGGCCAATCAGTCTCACTAGCTGCCTCTGCAAAACGATGGAACGCATCATTGACCTGAGGCTAAAGTGGTACCTAGAAAGTGGAAAACTTTCTCATTCCACAACAAGCAGGATTTAGACAGTACTACAGTACAGAAGATCAAGTGACCTATCTCTCTCAAGAGATTGAGGACGCATTCCAAGACAAAAGCCTTGTACTAGCAGCGTGGATAGACCTAAAGAAAGCCTTTGATAAAGTATGGAAAAAAGGTCTACTGTGGAAACTAAGAAACTGCAATGTGAATGGAAGACTGTACAACTAGATAAAGTCCTATTTACACAATAGAAGAACAAGAGTAGTAATGGACAGACACAAAAGCCAGAAAGTACTGCTGTGACATGGTGTACCACAAGGAGGAGTCCTTTCACCTACACTATTCCTGGTATTCATTAATGACCTGGTCAAGGTACTTCCCTGTAGAATCAAAGTGGCACTGTATGCAGATGATCTGGTCATGTGGTGTTCAGATGAATATGTGACAGTTGCTACACAGAGACTCCAAATGTAGCGTGGCCTTGTAAGTAATGATTATAATTGTTATTATTATTATTGAATATGATTATGAAAATATACTGTACAGAAAATTGTAACATCGAATAGCGACAGAGAAAAATGGAGAGGAAAGGAACAGAAAGGTATAGAACTTTCATGACACTAGAACAAGACACTGACAAAAGTAAACAGTGGAAACAGTGAATAGAAAAAGACGAGACTCAGTGACGCCGACACATCAAAGGAAGGACGCCAGAAAGTAGAATGGTCCAGTGATAACAAAGCAGTGACTGGACATTGACACGTGTAAACAAAATAGAAAAGACGAATAGAAAAGGCAGACACAATGAAAAGCGAGGACACAATAAAACCTCTGACAGGAAAGAGCAAAATAATGACTTAGGTAAATAACAAGTGCATAGATGAAACTGACACAGACTGTCAGGCGTTATGATGCGATTGCACACAGTTTTTAAATAAAGGAGTGACCAACTGGGCCAGCTGATCAATTAAATATTTAGAGGCGTGGCCTACTGGACAACTGACATATAAGTCACGGGGCAGTTTGAATGACAGACAATCAGAATGCTCATGGGAACCAGTGGACATCTAAAGGGTGGAGCCAAAATACTTATTAGTTAATCCATCAAGCTGCACTTGAAGATAAAAAAAAGGAGAACGAAGAGGAACCAAGTAGTAGGGAAAGAGGAAGAAGAAGAGACAGAGGAGGGAGCCCGAAGACGGAAGAACAGACAATAAGAACAAGGAAGAAGAATGAAGAAGGAAGAAGAGGTGGAGAACGGGAGACAGGGGACAGGAGAAAAGGAACGAAGAGGAACCAAGTAGTGGGGAATGAGGAAGAAGAAGAGACAGAGGAGGGGGCCCGAAGATGGAAGAACAGACAATAAGAACAAGGAAGAAGAACCAAGAAGGAAGAAGAAGTAGAGGAGAGGAGACAGAGGAGGGGGCCCGAAGATGGAAGAACAGACAATAAGAACAAGGAAGTAGAACCAAGAAGGAAGAAGAAGTAGTTTGAAAACAAATGCCTAAGGAAAATACTCGGCATCAAGTGGAATGAATTCAAGATCAATGCAGAGATAAGGCAGATGACTGAACAACAACCAGTCTCATGGGTGATCAGGGAAAGGAGATGGACATATGTTGGTCACTTGATGAGAAGAAACAATCAGAGAATCTCAAAACAAGCAATCAAGTGGAACACAACAGGCCAAAGAAAAAGAGGCAGACCACATGAAACTCTAAAGAGGACACTGTTAAGACAGGCCAAATTAATAAGCATAAAATCCCTTGATGAGGTTGAAAAGCTCGCCGAAGACAGGAAAAATTGGCGAACTACCTTGAGAGGCCTATGTGATGTTTAACAGCACGGGAAGGATATAAGAGATTTTTGTTAGTGAAATGCACGGCCACACTTCAGTCACACCTGCTGATGTGAGGTAAAAACAATTCCAACACACTTTTCTTTGATGCCATATATGCTGTAAAGTGTATTTCTACAAATATTATGCTTTGTTTTGCTGTAAAGTGTATTTCTACAAATATTATGCTTTGTGTTGCTGTAGAGTGTATTTTTACAAACAAAATGTTTTTTATTTCTACAAACAAAATGTTTTGTATTTCTACAAACATTATGCCTTGTGTTAATGTAGAATGTATTTCTACAATGTAAAACGCTCCATGTAATGCCACTCACTGAGATCTGGATTCCCTATAACTCTACACTGTCATTCTCTCATTCTTTTACATCCAGTACAGAGTGAGGAAGATGTTTTGTATTTCTACAAACACTATGTTTTGTGTTGCTGTGCATCACTGTTTAATTTATGCACTGTGAGCCTTTGTTGGTTAAAATCAGACAATTTTCCAAAACTGTTTGAATATGTTATTCCTACTTTAACAAAACCACTTGAATGGAATACATTAAAACCCTCATTTAACTTTCGCCCAGAGACCAGCAGATTAGAGCTAAAAATTAAGGCAAAGTTTAATGAAAATAAACCCCTGCTCAAAAAGGCACCACCATCCAGAATGGGAAATGATTCATGACAAGGTCAATACAAGTTCATATTTGAAGTTTCAGAATGTGAAATCATTAAAAATATGCAAGTATATAAGATGGACTCATCATTCCAACTTACAAGTTACATTTTGGATGTCATCTTCCATCTTATATCCTTCCCATGCAGTTAAACGTCACATAGGGATCGCATGGTAGATTGCCAAGATTCCCTATTTTCGGCAAGCTTTTCAACCTCATCAAGGGATGTTATTCCCACTAAACTAGCCTCTCTTAACAATGTCCTCTTTAGAGTTTCACGTGGTCGACCTCTTTTTCTTCGGCCTTTTGTTTTCCACCTGATGGCTTGTTTTGGGATTCTCTGGTTTTCTTCTCAGCACATGACAGCCATATATCCATCGTCTTTTTCTGATCACCCATGAGACAGGTTGTTTGGTCATCTGTCTTATCTCTGCGTTGTTCTTGAATTCATTCCACTTTATACCAAGTATTTTCCTGAAGCATTTGTTTTCAAAATTTTCAAATTTCTTGTCTATTTCTTTAGTTGTTTTCCAGCTTTCACGTGCATAAATGAAGGTGGATATTACATATGAATTGAATAATCTTAACTTGGTTTTTGTGCTTATAACTTTTTAATGCCATATATTCTCAAGATTCTTGAAGGTCAATGCTGCTTTTGCAATTTAAATTCTAACTTCCTTTCTGGTGTTACCATCTTGGTCTATGTAGCTGCTGAGATATGCAAACTCGTTTACTTCTCCAACAGCTGTTCCTTCTATGTATATTTTTCATTCATGGTTAATGAGAAGTTTCATTATTTTGGTTTTTTCATTTTAAATTTCAAGTCCTATTTTACTAGCCACTGAAGATAGGGTATTTGTTTTTTCTTCCATTGACTTCACATTGTCACTGATAAGAGTTATGTCATCTGCAAAATCAAGATCTTCAGGTTGCGTCTCATGTACTCAATCAAACCCCATTTTACTTGTGCAGCATTTTTTCATTATGAAGTCTATGGCAATTCCAAATAGCAAGGGAGATAATATACATCCTTGTTTCACGCATGTTTCAATCTGGAACCATTTGCTCATTCCTTATTCTGTGTTGACTGCACAAACATATCCATTGTAGAGGTCCCTAATGATGTTGACAATCTTAAATAGTATTCCATATATTTTTAAAATTCTCCACAATGAATCTCTGTGTATGCTATCAAATGCTTTTTTTAAAGTCTATGAAGTTCAGAATTAATGGTTTTTGCTTTTTAATTTGTTCTTCAAGCATTAATCTTAGAGTAAAGATCTGGTCAAGACAGCTTCTCCCTTTTCGAAATCCTGTCTGTTCTTCTCTCCACTATATCTTTAATTCTATTCAGAATAACTTTGCAAAATACTTTTGACAACTGATAGTAAGGTTACTTCTCTCCAGTTACTGCAATCACTAAAGTTGCCTTTTTCTGGTATTTTAACAATGATTTCTTTTTTCCATTTAGAAGGGACCTTTCCAAACTTTATTAAATATTGTCTGTAGTTGGCTTATGTTGTCACTTTTAATAGCTTTTAACATTTCGGCTGTTATTTCATCTTCACCTTTGTTTTTAGTCATTAGATTCACTGCTGTTTCAATTTCATGCAATGTAATTTCATGTAGGTTGACATTTAGTTGTGGGATTAGTAAGTCAGTTTTAAGGTCTATCAATTCTTTTGGGTGTGGTCAATTAAGTATTTCTTGAAAGTGTTCGGCCTATCTTTGCTTTTGGTCTTTACCTGATGTTATATGGTGCCAGTTTTGCTAAGGATTGGTCTTTCTTTGGCTGTTAGCCGCTTTTGTAGAGTTTTGCTGTCTCCTGTTTTTAACTGCCTTCTCTGCTTCTTTCATCATATTGTCCCTGTATTCTCTTTTATCCCTTCTAGCTGAACTTTTTACTTTATTGTCCAGCTCTTTGTATGTTGCTTTTGCCAAATCTTTTCCAAGATCTGTCTTTACATTCAACATGGCTAATTTGGCTGCTTGTCTTTCATGTATATATTTCCATGTGTTATCTGATACCCACGCTTTTCTACTTGTTTACAGTCCAGCATTTGTTTTTGCTGCTGTAATTATGGCTGTGCTGTAAGAATTCCATAATTCAACTACATCTGTTTCCTCTACCTCAATGAGTGCAGCGAGCTGTTTGGTAAGTTCCAGATTGAAATTACTCTTAGTATTTTCATCCCGTAGACTATGACTGTTTATCTTTCTGACTACTGCTTTCTTGTGCTGGCTTTTCAGTTTTAGTCTTATTTTCCCTATACACAGATTGTGATCACTGTTGACATCTGCACCCCTATACGCTCTTACATCTATCAGAGATGTTCTGAACTGGTTTCTTATACAGAAATGATCTATCTGATATCTGGTTCTATCATCTGGAGATATCCATGTTGTTTTATGTATCTCTCTGTGTGGAAATATTGTTCCTCCAATGACCATGCCCTCTGTTAGACATATTTTAATTAATCTTTCTCCATTCTGATTTACTGTATCAGTCCCTTGTTTCCCCATTACTATTTTTCGATGTCAGTGTTATCTTTTCCTACCTTGGCGTTGAAGATGACAATTAGGATGTCATGTTTAGAGACTTTGTTAATGAGTAGTAGTTGATGATAGAAATTGTCTTTTATTTCATCATCTGCATCATTCATGTTTACAGGTCGTATGTAAAAATAATAACTCCCTATCTAACTGGCCAAGTCTTGGTACACTTACACCATCAATGCTGAGTGACATCACGTATAGTTTCACAATATCTAGAACCTTTCATCTTTATCAAAATATGGCACATCATACTCTTTTTTTCTCCTAAGAATACACCGCAGATCCCTTTAGCTGATAATGATGCCATAGTTGAAATACGCATGTCACATTCCACATAATCTTCAAAAGAGATGCTCGTACTGCACTGGCTAACTCCAGTCCTCAATACATACTGGTATTTCATTTTCATCTCCTTCTCCATGTGTATATGTGATGGGAGAGAAACCAGCTTATCTAAAACAATTTATCACTGCTTGAGGTGTCACATCATTCCAAGCAGCAGAGAGAAGGTACATGACCTGCAGTATGGATAGATTGAAATTTTGGTTTCTGTCTATGGCACCTGTAGCCTTCTGCACATCTGCTGTCCTGTATTTCCTTTTCAGATAATAAATGACACCAATATTGAATGGTTGAACTTTGCTTGTGCAGTTTGAAGGGAAGAATATTACCTTCACATTCTTCAGAAATTGTGCATCCAGAGGATGAGAAGGGCATCTATTGATAAAGAGCAAAATGTTTCAATTTTGTGTCCTCATTCTGGCATCTGGTTGCTTGATAAAAATAGCACTTATCCATGCATTACTGCTACCTGCATAACTGTGAGGAAATGTATAAATTCAGTTTAGAAAATTTCCCACTAGTCAGAGGCTCTTGGTTTTCACTGCCACATGCATCTGTGCAATGTAGCACAGAAAGTTCCTCAACCGCCATGACAGGCCTCTCGTTTCATGCAGAATGTCTTGTCTAGCAGTAAACTAAAGAAAGACCTATCTCAGCAGTGCTGAAAATCCTTTTCATTTCATACCCTTCAATGAGTTTACACAGTGTTTCATTTCAACAACAATTGACACTTTCTTACTTTACACTTTTACTTTCCCCACATATATGCATTAAAAACTAATTCCATGTCAATCTTTGAAATGATGAAGCCAACCAATAAAGACTGTAAAGTTTTCAATATTTCACCTTTTCACGTCCAATTATAATATGACATGACAAGCTGTCAGGTGTTAATTTATTCTGGAAAATTTGGTTAATGGCCAATTTAGTCTATTCTCACTTATCTCTCTTACATAAATAACATGTGTTTTATTCATTTTTTTATTAATCTAGAACAGATGAAGAATGAACAAAAAAAGTTTGTATTTAGTGAGTGTGTGGTACTTTTTGAAGTATGCACCAGGGTGTCATTTCACAGGAATAGGTAGTCTGTCACATCAGACCAAGTGTTTTTCTGTCACATCATCAAGTGTTTTTCTGTCACATCAGACCAAGTGTTTTTCTGTCACATCAGATCAAGTGTTTTTCTGTGTCACATCAGACCAAGTGTTTTTCTGTCACATCAGATGAAGTGTTTTTCTGTCACATCAGACCAAGTGTTTTTCTGTCACATCAGACCAAGTGTTTTTTTGTCACATCAGATCAAGTGTTTTTCTGTGTCACATCAGACCAAGTGTTTTTCTGTCACATCAGACCAAGTGTTTTTCTGTCACATCAGTCCAAGTGTTTTTCTGTCACATCAGACCATGTGTTTTTCTGTCACATCAGATCAAGTGTTTTTCTGTCACATCAGATCAAATGTTTTTCTGTCACATCAGACCAAGTGTTTTTCTGTCACATCACACCAAGTGTTTTTCTATCACATCAGACCAAGTGTTTTTTTTTGACATTACACATCACATAGTCTCTTTCTTCCTTGCCTTCAATGATGGCAGTGAAATGCTGATGCTTATCTAATCTTTCCTCTGTATGCAGAGTGTACAGACTTCTATGACACTGCAGTGGCTCTATGTTCTGATAAAGTTGTTGCATCAAGTTTTGTCTACAATGAATGCTGCCCACAGTCATAGCAGGATGTTTCTTTGTAAATTATGAAGCTGTTTACAACAGCTACTACTAATATCAGTATTTAGTTTTGTAGCTACCAGGATCTGAAATCTAAATGTGACATTGTTTTATAGAATGTATGTCCAACACTGCTAAACAGAATATATATCTGCATTATTTTATAGAATACATGTCCAACATTGCTAAACAGAATATATATCTGCATTATTTTATAGAATACATGTCCAACACTGCTAAACAGAATATATATCTGGCATTATTTTATATAATACATGTCCAACATTGCTAAACAGAATATATATCTGGCATTATTTTATACAATACATGTCCAACATTGCTAAACAGAATATATATCTGCATTATTTTATATAATACATGTCCAACATTGCTAAACAGAATATATATCTGCATTATTTTATAGAATACATGTCCAACATTGCTAAACAGAATATATATCTGGTATTATTTTATAGAATACATGTCTAATATTATTTTATAGAATATATGTCCAACATGTTTTTACAGAATATATGTCTAACATTCTTTTATAGAATATGTTTAATATTGTTCTGTAGTATACATGTCTAATGTTGCTGTACAGAATATGTCTAACGCTGTTTTATAGAATGGATGTCTAATGCTGTTGTATAGAATACATGTCTAACATTGTTGTATAGAATACATGTCTAACATTGTTGTGTAGAATATATGTCTAACACTGTTGTATAGAAGATATGTCTAACATTGTTGTATAAAATATATGTTAACAGAAGAGTTATAAACTCCTGACAATATGAACTCTTTGTATATTCACTTTCCCTCCCCCAATTGTCTGAATAATTTTTTTGAATAAAATAAAATAACATAAAATGAAATAACATAAAACAAAATAAAATATTTTTCAAATAAAGAAAATTACCAAAATTTAAGCTTACCAGCCCAATTGATAGTCCATCTCCACAATCAATGTCATCATTTGCTGACAATCCTTTGTTGATTAAAGGTTGTATTTTCTTCTGTAGGTCGATCTTTCCCTCACCTACAACATGACTAGTACCAAGACAAAGCCGGCCCGACTTCTGCTGAAGGCTGGCAATTATTTTGTCATTGTAGCGAGTGTCAAACTGAAAATGGGCATCAATTGTGATGTCTTCAAAAGTGCGTGAATTTCCCTTGACAGTGGCAATGTTTTCTGTGACAAAGAGAGAACGATTGAAGTTCTGGTAGCCAGTGTTGTAACAAAGTTTCAATTTATAACTTTTGGTGCCTGGAAGCCCTGATATGTGTATTTTCTCTATGAGAACATCAGCTTGCTTGGTGCAGACTTTATAAACATCTTCTTTGCTCATAGCGCTAAGTTTGGAGTTGGGCGGTTCCCCTCGATACATGGCCCCAAAATGTGAGAACTTTTCATTAAAAACTTTGCGCCATAAATTTCTAGTTTTTGCCTCGGCTAATGAAAGCTTTGAGCCAGGAGAGCGGTCGTTGACTGAGTCATCATGTGGGAGCAAATAGCCAAGATATGTCTCCATGTCTTCTTTGTAGCTGCTTGGATGCAGCATATGTGCATGCCATAAGAGGTCACTGTCATAACATGGAACAAGAAATACTCCAGGATTATGGCACTTTAAAAACAGAAACTTTTTGTAGCGCATTAATGCAATGTTCAAAAATTTTTCATCTCTGTAGTGGGGAAGACTGACCTGATAATAAAATGTCCACTGTCTCGAAACAGCTAGTGCCAAATTATAGGTCAAGGCTGAAACAAATTCACGGTCAAATCGGGAATTGAAAGCATCACAAGCAGAAAAAGGCACATCAACATATTCATTTTTCCACAACCTTTCTGAATCTTTTATCAGCTCCTTCCGCTGAGCTCTGTCTAGAATATGATGGTCAATCATTTTTCCGGTGATGATGTTGCAGTCAGTGCTGTAGGCTTCTGGGCAGAGCATATGACAGTGCCACACCCACTCTATATCAAGTGGTGCAGGCAGCAGGCGACCTGGATGTTTTGCCAGCAGAGGTAACCAGTATTTTTCATAGCGCTGGATTGCACACTCCAACAAAGGCCCATCACAGAGCTCTGGTTTGGCTGAGATTTCACTGAGAAAATCTAAAAGAAACCTGGCCGTCTCCACGAGATCAACCGATATAGGAATTTCATTAGCATCAAAAGCTACAGAACACACTGAGCTAACACTTCCAAGTCTTAGAGACATCTTAATATGGAAAAAAGGCTGAAAACTTCTGAGGAGCTAGAACAGCTCCCCTTTTAGCTGAAGCTGAAGACATTGTGAGTGCTGATTATGCCAGACATACTTCCTAAGTCAAATAGCACAGTCAATTACAGATGGAATATTTCCTCATACTTCCTAAATCAAATAGCACAGTCAATTACAGATGGAATATTTCCTCATACGTCATTAAATAATGTAATCTCTCCCAAGAAAACGATCGCAAATGTTAAGGTTTGTCACTGGATACATATTCGCGTCTGAGGGACGCTTCAGTCTTGTATACTCGATGCTGCTGCCGACTGAATGCGGGGAACAGTGGTCCTTGTGTATAATGAGGACAACTCAATAATAAATAGGACACACCTGGTAATAAATGCTCACACGAGCCCATCGCTGCCTAAACAATGCTTTGTCATGTTGTGAGTCAACGGTAGGTCAAAGATGCATTAACCGAATACGAAGAAGTTTGAAGAATCGCTGCTCCGCCAATGGTTGTCTTCAGTCTCTGTAGTATCAATTCACACAAACCACAATGATAAACGGGTCTTCGAGTGAATGTGCCAAAATTCTAAATTATTTTACCTCAGAAAACTAATCATTTAAACTCCTAATGATGGCGACGAGGAGTAGCAAGAATTTTCTTCGCAAACGTTAACACTTGTTGTTGACAAATCTTGGTGATTTTTTTCTTAAACTTCCGGTACGTCTGTACCGTCTAAACTAGGTCGTTACCGTCGTATTTCGCTGTTTTATTAATAATGTTCTATCAATCTATCTAGTTAAAAAAAAAAAAAAAGGTAAAGGTAATCCTGTCAAGCCTTAGAGGCAATCTAGTAACACACAATAAATAGCGTCACAAGTGTGTTATCGTTAAATAATAAAGCTGTTCCTATTTTTTTCAGATCTATCTATCTATCTATCTATCTATGGTCCATGCCAATCAGGCATTGGCCGTCATTGATTTCCACAACCATCTATCCTTTGCTCTTTCTTTAAGCTGTGTTTTGGGCTGTGCTCTGTGTCACTCTTTTAGTCCGTCAAGTATCTTGTTTCTTTTTCTTCCTCTGTCCCCTTTTTTTCCTCCACTTTTCCTGTAATATGTAATCAGAGAATGGGATCCCTGCAGTCCGGTTATTCCCATATGTGCTCCGCCTTCCGTTCCAACACGTAAAATGTATAAAATAGGAAAAAGTAGGAACAGCTACACGAGCCTTAGTCATACAAACACATACAGACCGAAGAATTAGAGAGAGGAGATAAAGTATAGATTCACATGAATCCTATGTTAAAAAAATAAATAAATAAAATGAATAGAGCACTTATTTATGTATTTATTTTTGTAACATTCATAGATTCATGTGAATCTATACTTTATCTCCTCTCTCTCTCTCTCTCTCTCTCTCTCTCTCTCTCTCTCTCTGTGTGACTTTTTCGTCCTCTATGTGTTTGTATGTTAAGGTTCATACCGAAAAGTCACAACTTTGTGGTCGTTACGTAATAAAGCTGTTCCTACTTTTTTCCTAATTTATACATTTTGGTATCACAGCTTTAATGCAGTGCTTGCTGTATAGGTGTATACTTATACACTTTTTATTGTCCGTTCCAACACGCACTGAAGCTTTAATGCAGTGCTTGCTGTATAGGTGTATACTTATACACTTTGTATTGTCAGTTCCAACACGCACTGAAGCTTTAATGCAGTGCTTGCTGTATAGGTGTATACTTATACACTTTGTATTGTCAGTTCCAACACGCACTGAAGCTTTAATGCAGTGCTTGCTGTATAGGTGTATACTTATACACTTTTTATTGTCAGTTCCAACACGCACTGACGCTTTAATGCAGTGCTTGATTTATAGGTGTATACTTATACACTTTGTATTGTCAGTTCCAACACGCACTGAAGCTTTAATGCAGTGCTTGCTGTATAGGTGTATACTTATACACTTTTTATTGTCAGTTCCAACACGCACTGACGCTTTAATGCAGTGCTTGCTGTATAGGTGTATACTTATACACTTTGTATTGTCAGTTCCAACACGCACTGAAGCCAGCGCCTGCTGATGGAACCGGTCACACACTAGTTGTGGGTAAGGAGCGCTAATCCACTCCTTTCGGTAAAACGTCTACTTCCCATCTACTCTCCCAAGTCGATCATCCTTCTGATGTGATTGTTGTCATTCAGCCAGATGCCATCTTCCATATGTATTCTGTCCAAACTGGCTCTTGCAATCTCTTCCTTGTCCATTCTGATGGTACTCTGAATCAGTGCCGTGCCTGCAAGATTGTTTGCTTTCTCATTGTTTGACTCCTGCATGACCTAGGCAGTAGATCCATATCAAAATGGACAAATGAGAGTCCTCTAGAAGTTGGATCTACTCCCTGTGGAAAAACTAACAATTCTCTGTAACATTCTTTGGGAATCTGTTACAATGCGAGCTGCCCTGTTCCACTGACCAAGAAATTGGTTCTGATTCTACCTGTATCTCCACTCTCATGCTCGAAGTAATAGTTGCATAGTCCCATGATTTACTTGCAACTAGTTTGCCGTTACGGTAGACAACATGGCCCCATTCACGTTTTACCACGGAGCCGTCCCTGAGGATCACAGGGTCACGTGATTTGTAGTGCTGCTGAATTTGTTCCTGCACTTGGACTTCTCTTCTGCCCTGAGCCAATCTTGGCATTCATGGCCAAGCTTTATCATGACCTTCGTTAGATTTTGCATGTTTGACCTTTAGTCCATTCCGGTTTTAAAGAGATCTGCTCTGGGTCACATAAAGAAGTGGAGACGTGTCACACACATGCCAGGCGTACCGGAGCAGCACAATGGGGGACTAACACCTGCATCATGAAAGTATTTACACTCCGCTATATCTCCACTCCGCTACATCTCCGCTTCGTTACATTGATATGGTCTATGTAATTTGATTACCCATGATCGACAAAGCACTAGATTCATACACAAACCTGAGCCATAATCAACATTTCAACTTCTATCAACTCCACAGTTGCGACATAACATAGATCAATCATCACGTAATTCTCACAAGAGAACAGGTTTATTGATGAAACCCCATTTGTTTGGTACCGATGAAAGTGGAATGAAAAGACTGATGAAAATCACAACAACATGAAATAGGTGTCCGGGTGATTGAATGGGGCGATCTTTCTCACGGGAAAACAAAATGTTAAAGGATCTTTCTAATTTCTAACAACAGAAAGCACAACACACTTTCTCATTCTGAATTCGCCACTTGATCCAGAGGGACAATTTAACTTCAACTCTACATAAAAACTAGAAAAACTTTTCTAAAAAGCACAAAATAACCAATTCTAACCACTTCCCTAGAAAGAGCCAGACTACAACCTAAACTCTACATTTTCGACAATCCAACTAAAAAGCATTAACTCTGAAGGAGGAACTAGATTGAACCTACATTTTCGGACCTCCTTTCCTGCTGGTCTCATCTGTTCTCCTTCATGTCTGCTCTTTTTCTGTGTGTCTCTTCCAATTCGTTCACATTGTGTACCAATACGTGCGAACTTTACATCACTGATTCGCTTTTTGCGCAAGCCTATAAGTTTCTAAAATTAGCTCTCTACAGGGGAGGCTATTCTTTCTCCCTTATCCAAACCATTTACCTATCCTATTCTGCTACACACATAATGCTGACAGTGTCATCCATGATCTCCCTCGCTTAAGACGTTTGCCCTTTGCTGAGTTAGCTGTGGTAGAAGAGGGTGGTTTGATATGCTGGCAATCCTGAGATGTCTTCACTTGACATACTTATGCCTTACTTTCAAGTTTAACATATCCAGTAAGCAGCGCATAGCTATGATCGGAGTATCTTTGGTGCACCCCAGAACTGCTCTCATGGCCTCGTTTTGGATTCTTTCAAGACTGGTTATCTGACTCACATATGTAGACGATATCCTGATATATGTTCATTGAAATTCCAGACATAGGATATTTACCAACATACAGGAAAATATCGACCATATCATGGGTTTGTGCGATAAACCCCACCAAGGCCAAACTTCTTTGGTGCTCATTAGACAACAGATCTGTGAAGACAATCCTTCTGGCAGTGCAAAGCAATGGCTAAACCATCAAGAGGGAACAATGTCTGAAACACCTCGGAATCACATCTGACAGGACGCTATCTTTCAACTACCACGTGGACATGGTCATTTAGAAGGCAAAGAAAGGGCACAGTGTAGTGAAGACCATGGCAGGTACTGATCTGCCATAACGGAACTCTTCCTGGTGATGAAGGCGTTGGTCATGTCGGTGACTGACTATGGCCTCGGCCTTCTGACTTTGCCTATGACTTCAGTTTTCCTGTTGCCACATCTGGACTGTCGGTTTCTGAATGTCTCAAAATTTCTCTCTTTTGTCCCATCTCGCTTAAAACCTCTTCATTTGTTTTCTTGGCGTTCATGGTATTCTCATCCTTCTTCGTATGAGCCACATCTCTGCTGCTTCCAGTAGATTTTGAGTGGTCTTTGTTATTGTCCATGCTTCGCATCCATATAGTAATATGGGTTCAGTGTAACACTGAATAGCTCTTTTTCTGGTGTTCATTGACAGAGCTTTATTGCACAGTATGTTTTTCATTTTCATAACTACTGACTTGACCTGTTCTATTCTGCTCCTTACTTCGGTTTCGCATCTTCCGTCTTGTGTTATTCTCTCTCTCTCTCTGTCTCTCTGTCTCTCTCTCTCTCTCTCTCTCTCTCTCTCTCTCTCTCTCTCTCTCTCTTTCTGAACCTTAAGTTCCCAAGGCACATGGGACTTCTGCAAGGGTTTTCCACAAATGCCTGTCCTTTGACTTTATTCCGCTCTTGTCCAAGTGAGCCTTCTATTCCTCATATCCTCTCTTTTTTTCTTCTTCATGTCTCCGTTGGTCTACCATTACTTCTGCTTCCCTGTGGTGTCCATCTTAGTGTTATTTTTTGTAGTGAGTTGTCAGTCATTCTGCTATTTTTGGTTGTGAGTTGTCAGTCATTCGGAACACAAGTCCCAACCATCGCCAGCGTCTTTCCTCAATAATTGCTGTCAGTGGCTTCATTTACATTTCTGCCAACAAGATGTTGTTTCAACGATGTTTGGCCAAAATATTCTTCTAATTCTTCGTAAACATTTAGTCTGGAAAGAATTCAACTTGTTTTCTAGTTTTGGTGATTTTCCAGCATTCACTTCCATACAGTAGTACACTTAGAACATTCATTCATTCATTTGCATGTCCCTTGCGGAACTTTGCCTCCCAAACAGCACTCCTATCGGCCTCTCGGTTGTGAGCAAGATGGCCTGCCGCTGATGCATCCATTTGTAGATCATCAAAGATGTCTTGCAGCCATCTTCGCCTTGGTGCTCCTCTCTTTCTTTTTCCCATTATGTACCCTTCCAAGACGGTCTTCTCTAGACTATCATGACGTTTAATGTGTCAAAAATATTTTACGTTTTTTCTGTTTAATCTTCTTTACTAACCAGCTTTCTTCAGTATTAAGTTCTTGTAGTATAGATATATTTGTTCTTTTTTTGTGTCCATGATATTTGAAGAACTCTTCTGTAGCATTTACATTCAAAGGCATTTATGTGTTTCTCAGCTGTTTTGTTAAGTGTCCAGGTCTCATAGGCTTATGTTGTGATGGGAACATGCCCTTAAAAATCTTATTTTTGTGGTTCTGTCTGTTCCTTTCCACAGATTCTTTAGTTGTTTTATTTTCTGAAGAGCGATAGATGTCCTTTTAATTTCCCTCATTGTATCTCCATTATTAGTTAGAACATTACTTAGAACATTACTCTTAAATATCCTGATTTTCATCTTTGTGCTTTTGTAACATTATAGGATTAGGTAATAAAAAAGGTAGATAGTGGTGTATGGTGCAGTTTTACAAAGTGAGAGAGGGAGTGAGTAAAGTGAGAAAAAACGAATAGAAAGTATGAGAATGTATAAATGAAAAACATACAACATCCGATATTTCGGTGTGAGCCTTTTTCGAGGATTACATACACAACAAGACAACAACAAAAAAAACTAAGAACTTATCTTAATGTGGCCTGCTCCAGAAGTAAAAAGCAGAGAAGTGTGTGTCTTAGAAGGAACACGTGGACCACACAAAGGATACCCGATAGAGCCAATCGTAAAGAAGAGGTGGAGAGAGAGGAGGTAAACAAGTGATAGAAAGGGGTGGGGGAAAAGGCAATAGAAACATGACAGCCACTAGAGAAGAAGGTGTGGGGGGAGGTGAAGCGGAGAGACAATGAATTGAAGATCATAAATACCTGCAGGGAGAAAATGTGATGCTGGTTAATAGGACAAGACCCTATAAACACCAATATGTTGCCAGAGAAGAAAAGAGGGTGGCGGTAGAGAAGGGTAGCTAGGAGGAAGAAAGTAGAGTAAAAAAATGGGAAGTGGAAAAATAAAGAAGTTACAGAAAGCTGAAGACATTGTTAATTCTAGCTGGGTGGATACAGCCAGTCTGGAAAATAAGGCGCTGCTCTAGGATCCTCCGAGATCGTACATCAGCAGAACAAGAGCGGATCGCACTAACAGAAATGTCCTGTTTTCCCCTGTGGTTACTAAGGCAAAAATGTTTAGCCACAGGTGTCCAGGCCCTCTTAGAAATATCACTGAGATGCTGGAGAAATCGATCTCCTAAGCGTAAACCAGTCTCACCTATGTAGTTCAAATTCTAAGAGGGCCTGGACACCTGTGGCTAAACATTTTTGCCTTAGTAACCACAGGGGAAAACAGGACATTTCTGTTAGTGCGATCCGCTCTTGTTCTGCTGATGTACGATCTCGGAGGATCCTAGAACAGCGCCTTATTTTCCAGGCTAGCTGTATCCACCCAGCTAGAATTAACAATGTCTTCAGCTTTCTGTAACTTCTTTATTTTTCCACTTCCCATTTTTTTACTCTACTTTCTTCCTCCTAGCTACCCTTCTCTACCGCCACCCTCTTTTCTTCTCTGGCAACATATTGGTGTTTATAGGGTCTTGTCCTATTAACCAGCATCACATTTTCTCCCTGCAGGTATTTATGATCTTCATTCATTGTCTCTCCGCTTCACCTCCCCCCACACCTTCTTCTCTAGTGGCTGTCATGTTTCTATTGCCTTTTCCCCCCACCCCTTTCTATCACTTGTTTTCCTCCTCTCTCTCCACCTCTTCTTTACGATTGGCTCTATCGGGTATCCTTTGTGTGGTCCACGTGTTCCTTCTAAGACACACACTTCTCTGCTTTTTACTTCTGGAGCAGGCCACATTAAGATAAGTTCTTAGTTTTTTTTGTTGTTGTCTTGTTGTGTATGTAATCCTCGAAAAAGGCTCACGCCGAAATATCGGATGTTGTATGTTTTTCATTTATACATTATCGTACTTTCTATTCGTTTTTTCTCACTTTACTCACTCCTTTTCTCACTTTGTAAAACTGCATCATACACCACTATCTACCTTTTTTATTTAAACCAGTTTTACTGCAGTCGCCATCCATTTTATCTGTCACAGATTAGGTAATAGGGTTGGATATATAATAAGGTAGTAGTCTCCCATGCAGAGAGTTAAGTTTGAATATTTGTAGGCGTGTGCAGTGGGAAAATCCGTTGAAAAGTAGCATGCATTTGTAATTGTAATGAACGAATTGGTAGGAGACGCAGGAAGAAGCAGAAGAAGTTTTCCTTTATAGTTAGTTGTGCTCTCGTAATAGTAGTAAGTAGATTTGTAGTCTGTTCTTGTAGAAATGCTTAGTGGTTGTTAAAATTGTCATTTTCAGGACAGTTCCTCGGATTTTAAATTTTGAGTGTAGAAATATCTGTAAGAAGCAAAAATCCTTCATCATCTTGTTTTTTGATAGGTCATCCCGTGGCGCCTGAAGTCTGCCGGACACCATGTAATTGTAAAACTTCATCAGTCTTTTCACATACCCCCATTCTGGCAACATCCACAAACAAATGGCTTTCGTTAATAAATTTGATTCTCTTGTACTGCCCACGGTTAGGTGATTGTTAATTTATGTTTGTAACGCAACTGTTAGGCGACATGTTCAGTTGATTTTTCTATACAATTCACGGTCGTGTATGAACACTACCTTAATTGTTCATGGGTATAGTATATAGTATATCAGTGTACAAAAGTATATCAGTGTAACAGAACTGAGGCTGCTTGATCAATCGCAGAGACCAAAGTCTTCAATCAGTCATCAATCACAGCAGATGCCTAGAAAGTTCATTGTGCATATATCACTGCACCCGAGGAAAAAAAATACACGTCTTTAGTGGTGCCAACACGTTTCTACTTAGATTTTTTTTTTTAGATTTCCGTATAGTCTGCACCATTGCAAAAACCTGGTTTGCTCTAATACGTCTGTTGTTGATGTCCTCTGTACTGTATCTATCTTCTTCTACTCTAGTCAGTCAGTCATTTGCATGTCCCTTGCAGAACTTTGCCTCTCTAACAGCTCTACTGTAGGAATCTCAGTTGTAAGCAAGATGCATTGCTACTGATGCATCCATTTGCAGATTATCAACGATGTTTTGCAGCCATCTTCGCCTTGGTGTTCCTCTCTTTCTTTTTCCCATTATGTACCCTTCCAAGACGGTCTTCTCTAAATTGCCATGATGTTTATTATGTCCAAAATATTTTAAGTTGTCTCTGTTTAATCTTCTTTACTAGCCAGCTTTCTTCAATATTAAGTTCTTGTAGTATGGATATGTTTGTTCTTTTTTTGTGTCCATGATATTTGAAGAACTCTTCTGTAGCATTTACATTCAAAGGCATTTATGTGTTTCTCAGCTGTTTTGTTAAGTGTCTAGGTCTCATAGGCTTATGTTGTGATGGGAACATGCCCTTAAAAATCTTATTTTTGTGGTTCTGTCTGTTCCTATCAACAGATTCTTTAGTTGTTTTATTTTCTGAAGAGCGATAGATGTCCTCCTTTTAATTTCCCTCATTGTAACTCCATTATTAGTTAGTAATGATCCAAGATATTAAAATTCTCCACCTCTTCCAATTTTTACTCATTGATAAGTATTTCGGCTGCCTTATTTGTTTTGTTAGTTGTCATCAATTTAGTTTTCTACACATTAAGATAGAGGTTTTGCTCTACACTATTCTTACGGACTGACATAATTTGTTTTTACCATTCCTTTTTGTGTTCTGGACAGTAATACTGTGTCATCATCTTATCTAATCTCAGAATCTCTGATATTTCATAACCTCCAATTGTTATGGCATCGTAATATTCTTTGTCTACATCTTCTTTAACAATTCTCCTTATATTTTCAGTATACAAGTTATACTACTACTCTGCTACCAAGATATACAAATTCGTTGGTTGACCTTCTCCACTATCTTGTGATCTACTCTCAGTACATTTCTGTTGGTCACTGTTTGCTTCATTAATTGTGTCTTTTCTATATTGATCTTTAATCCTATATATTTAACATTCTGAGATAGCTTGTTTATTTTATTTTGCAATTCTTTGACAGTAGACACATGTCTTCGGCAAAGTCAAGATCCTTCAGCGCTGAGTGTCGAGTGCCCATTGTAATCCTCTGAATTTTTCTGATGTACCCTCTCTCATTAACCAGAATGTATAAACTTGGGAAAAAGAAGGAGCAGCTTTATTACTTAACGAATACAAAGTTGTAACGTTTCGGCGAGAGCCTTAATCATACAAAAATATACAGGACGAAGAAATAGAGAGGGGAGATAAAGTATAGATTCACATGAATAATACTTTAAAAAATTAATTAAATAGAGTACTTAGCTATAAGTTGTAAAATGTGGCTTGTCCGGCGGTGTGTGTCAGGAACGGTTTTAGTAGAACGTGGAGACTGTTTAAATGGAGACCTGTGACATGTGCTCGGTGGGTTGTAACTGGGGGTGGTGGATGGGGAACCGTGGAGGGGAGGAAGAGTGATACAATGTTGACCTAGTCAGGAGAAGGTGAAATAGATGATTAGGGAAGAAGAGTTGCAAAGTGATGCTGTGAGGAGGTTTTAGACTATGTGTGACAAGTAAGAAGGGGGTGGAGTTTAGTGGATAGGTACTATGATGATTGAAGAGAATGTTAAGTGTAGCTGAACAGCGAGTTTAACCCGTGTGGCTCCAGCGTCCTACAGTTTTGAATGCAGTGGTTCTCAAGCGCCAGGCGGCTTGTGTCACCTGCGTGATATTGTTTGATGGCTGTTACCAGAAAATCAGATTTGCTTGTGTGGTTGGGGCTATTGAAATGATTTGGGACTGGTTTCGAAGCATGCTGGGCGATGTCGTACAAATGTTTTTGCATGCGGTCTCCTAATCTGAGGCCAGTCTCACCAACATATACGTTATCCTGCATCTTTTGCAAACGATGACATATATCATATTACGGGACTCGCATGTGAATCCCTCATGAAGAGTGAGGATAGTTTTGGAAAGGTGGTCGTTTTCGTTTCCCAGACAACAGGGCAAGTAACACAGCTGGTGCGGTTACAATTTCTGGTGCCAGCATATGTAAGGCTCTGCTTCAAATGGCTGTGGACAAAGATGTCCTTAATGTTTGGCTCACGTTTGTATATTAACAGGAGTGGATCAGAGAAAATGTCGCGATTGTCGCGTCGAGTTGGATTAGCGGCAGATGACGATAAAGAACTTTCTTAACCATCTGACCATGTAGGTGGAAAGGCAGTACTAACTTAACTCTGTCTGTCTTTTTCCTGAATACTTCTTTGCGGCTCACTAATTGGATACGGTTGAAAGCTTCACGAAGGACCTTTTCTATGTAGTGGCTATGACGGAAAAATTCTACTAACTTACTGGACTGATTTACAAAGTCCAAATTATCCTGACTTATGCGGTGAAGACGGAGGAGTTGGGGGTATGGGATGGAGTTCTTACAGGCTTCAGGATGGGAGGAGGTGTAAAGCATATAGGTGTGGCTGTTGGTGGCTTGTAAAATACAAAGATGACAAGCCTGTTTATGCAAATAGAAATTTTAATGTCAAAAAAAGTTGACAGACTTGTCAGAAATTTCGTAAGTGAATTTTATGTCATTAAGTGAACTGGCGACTTCAAAAAAAATTTTTTAGCTCTTCCTGTGGCATACTTGTGACTTCAATGCCATCATCGATGTGCCTTATATAGAATTAGCCTTGAATATAGCCTTGAACGCCGCCTTCACTCCTACACATCAGACAACCGTGTTCTCTTCTTCTTATCAAATACATTATACACGTCACAACATAAACTTAACCGATTTCTACCACAGCCGGTCCCTTCTGCTTCTACAGGTGATCCACCTTCCATTCAGCTCCCCCTCACCTCTTCTGCTACATCTGACCAACAGACTTTTATCTCGCTTGACCATAAGACTCCTTTAACACCTCCTGACCAACCTTCCCAGATTACACAGCATATTCAAGTTCTCACACCCCACCCGTAGATATACCCCCTCTCCTCCTCATCCTCCTCCTCCTTAAACCTCTAATGTGGTCTTTATTCCCCCCCCCCCCGACTTGCACTTTCTGATAATAAAAAACTAGTTCTCGCCAAAGGCGATATTCCTATCCGCCCTCAGTGTGATCGCTATTTTTTTACTTCGTGATGTTAAACAGTTCCAGCGTCGACTACGACTTAAATATCACTTTGCTAACAAAGAGTCCAACCAACTCACACAAGACCCCGATAACCCATTTGCACGTTAAGACCACCATAAATATGGCTGGACACCCTCCCCCGGGGCTTCCCAAGCTTTGGATCTTATTTTGATACGACGTGGCGTGAGATCCTTAACCTCCGACCCCCAACACTTAGACATTTTAACCTAAATAAGGGAGAGTCCAGGGCATTGACCAAACTCCGGCGTCGGAGAGACATAGTGATAAAACCAGAAGATAAAACATCGAATCTCGTAGTTTGGAAAAAAGATTTATACATTGCGGAAGGAATGTCCCAATTTGGCAATATAAAATTCTATGCCCGTCGTAAAAACGACGCTACCAGTTCAAATAATGACATAGTGGAAGCAACTATTAAAGACTTGTTTACAGAAGGTGGCCTCCCACCCTAAACTGTTTCTATTCACATTAAGGACAGCTATTTAGACATACATACCTTCTATCTTCTTCCTAAAATCCACAAACCAGGTAAACCCGGACGTCCCATTGTATCAGCCTGTTCATGCCCCACTGAGCACATTTCTGACTTTTTGGACAGCATTTTCCAGCCGTTAGTGCACAAACTACACTTCTTTATGAAAGATACCAACCACGCCTTAACAACTTTTGATACGATCACACTCTTTCAACACCACACCTATCACATCTTTCTCCTTGATGTCTGCTCCCTATACACTTCTATCTCCCATGAGGATAGACTCTTAACACTCCGCTAATTTCTCGACAAAGACCCTCACCCCACCACTAACACTGACACCATAATCATACAGACACAGTTAGTACAAAACCTAAATTCTTTCGAATTCAACAGCTAATACTTCGAGCAAATCAGTGGTGTTGCCATGGGAACGAAAATGGGTCCAAGTTATGCATATCTATTTATGGGCTTTCTGGAAGTCAAATTATGAGAAATCTACACTTCCAGAATTCTATAAAAGGTACATCGATGATGGCATTGGAGTCACAAGTATGCCACAGGAAGAGCTAAAAAATTTTTTTGAAGTCGCCAGTTCACTTAATGACATAAAATTCACTTACGAAATTTCTGACAAGTCTGTCAACTTTTTAGACATTAAAGTTTCTATTGGCACAAACAGGCTTGTCACCTCTGTATTTTACAAGCCACCGACAGCTACACCTATATGCTTTACACCTCCTCCCATCCTGAAGCCTGTAAGAACTCCATCCCATACCCCCAACTCCTCCGTTTTCACCGCATAAGTCAGGATAATTTGGACTTTGTAAATCAGTCCAGTAAGTTAGTAGAATTTTTCCGTCATAGCCACTACATAGAAAAGGTCCTTCGTGAAGCTTTCAACCGTATCCAATTAGTGAGCCGCAAAGAAGTATTCAGGAAAAAGACAGACAGAGTTAAGTTAGTACTGCCTTTCCACCTACATGGTCAGATGGTTAAGAAAGTTCTTTATCGTCATCTGCCGCTAATCCAACTCGACGCGACAATCGCGACATTTTCTCTGATCCACTCCTGTTAATATACAAACGTGAGCCAAACATTAAGGACATCTTTGTCCACAGTCACTTGAAGCAGACCCTTACATATGCTGGCACCAGAAAATGTAACCGCCCCCGCTGTGTTACCTGCAATGTAGCCTGGGAAACGAAAACGACCACCTTTCCCAAAACTATCCTCACTCTTCATGAGGGATTCACATGCGAGCCCCGTAATATGATATATGTCATCGTTTGCAAAAGATGCAGGATAACGTATATGTTGGTGAGACTGGCCTCAGATTAGGAGACCGCATGCAAAAACATTTGTACGACATCGCCCAGCATGCTTCGAAACCAGTCCCAAATCATTTCAATAGCCCCAACCACACAAGCAAATCTGATTTTCTGGTAACAGCCATCAAACAATGTCACGCAGATGACACAAGCATCCTGGCGCTTGAGAACCACTGCATTCAAAACTGTAGGACGCTGGAGCCACACGGGTTAAACTCGCTGTTCAGCTACACTTAACATTCTCTTCAATCATCATAGTACCTATCCACTAAACTCCACCCCCTTCTTACTTGTCACACATAGTCTAAAACCTCCTCACAGCATCACTTTGCAACTCTTCTTCCCTAATCATCTATTTCACCTTCTCCTGACTAGGTCAACATTGTATCACTCTTCCTCCCCTCCACGGTTCCCCATCCACCACCCCCAGTTACAACCCACCGAGCACATATCACAGGTCTCCATTTAAACAGTCTCCACGTTCTACTAAAACCGTTCCTGACACACACCGCCGGACAAGCCACATTTTACAACTTATAGCTAAGTACTCTATTTAATTAATTTTTTAAAGTATTATTCATGTGAATCTATACTTTATCTCCCCTCTCTACTTCTTCGTCCTGTATATTTTTGTATGATTAAGGCTCTCGCCGAAACGTTACAACTTTGTATTCGTTAATTAATAAAGCTGCTCCTACTTTTTTTCCTAGTTTGTACATTCTGATATCACAGCTTTACTGCAGTGCTCTGTGTATAGTTGTATACTTATACACTAATTTTTGTGTGTTACCTTCATTAACCAGTCTTCTTACGTCTTACATCCTTGTTGACCTCTTTTTCTTTGGCCTGTTGTGCCCCACTTGATAGCTTGTTTTGGTATTCTCTGATTATTTCTTCTCATCACATGACCCACATATGACCATCTTCCTTTTCTGATCATTCATGAGACAGGTTGTTGTTTGCTCATTTGTTTTATCTCTTTGTTTTTCTTAAATTCGTTCCACTTTATACTAAATATAAAGCCTTTTTGTTTTAAAAAAAGTCTAATTTCTTGTCTTTTTTTTTTTAGTTGATTTCCAGCTTTCCTATGCATAAATGAGAGTGGATATTACATTTGAATTGAATAATCTTAACTTTGTTTTTATGCTTATAACTTTTGAATTCCATATGTTCTCAAGATTTTTGAAGGATAATGCTGCTTTTGCAATTCTAACCTCCTTCCTGATGTCACCATTCTGGTTTATATAGCTACCAAGGTATGCAGATTGATTAACCAGTCTACTGGTAAAATAAATAATGTTGGTGATAGTACACATCCCTGCTTCACTCCCGTTTGTACCATAAAGCTGTTGGAAGTATGTTCTCTGCAGATCACTTTACACCGAAAACCCTCGTAAAGGGCTTTGATGACACTCACTATCTTATGAAGGAGGCCATGTCATCTTAGAATTGCATCTATGTTGACACTGTCAAAGGCTTTCTCAAAATCTATAAACAGTGCGCACGTTGTGCTATGCCACTCATTTGCCTGTTTTAATATTTGTCTAAGTACAAATATGTGATATGCATGATCTTCCTTTCCTAAATCCTGCCTGCTCTTTCCGAAGTTTTCCCTCAAGTGCTGGCACAATTCTGTTGATGATTATGCGGCAGAATACTTTGCTGGTGAGTGGCAATCCAGTTCCCGCAATCTCTGAGGCCATCCTTCCTTGGTAGTTTTACTATAAATCCAGTAATTCTTCTAGTGCTTTCTCTAGATCCTACATTTGTTGTAGTATCCAACATAGTTGTTTTGGTTTTTTCTACCTCTTCTGCTTTCAACATCTCAATAGTCACTTCATTTTCACCTGGTGCTCTGTCTAATTTTAGCTTCGTTATTGCCTCCTTTACTTCACTTATTGTTGTTGGTCCTGTATTGATGCTTAGTTCCGTTTTTTGTTAAGGTATGTCTGTTGTTTGTGCTGTGTGTGTTCTGTTTAGTATGTTGTTGAAATGTCCCTCCAGCTTTCAGTTTTTTTCTCTTTCATCACTGATCAGTTGTTCCTTACATGTCCTTATTGGACTCCCACATCTTGTGCTGAACTTACCTGTCATCTGCTTTGTGATTTTGTATATCGTTTTCATATCATATGCATATGCTGCTTTCTCTGCTGTCTCTGCTAAGGTGTCGTAGTATTGACATTTATATTGACGGCACGATTCTTTCACCTCTTTGTCTTTTTGTGCATAGTTTTTTAAGACTTGTTCTTTCAACCTTTGTGATTTGGTGCTCAGTCATTTTTTCTTGATTTTCTTTCTTTGCTCTGTCTTTTCCCATGTGGTCTTGATTATCCATTCCTTTTTTTCTCATTTTCCGATATCCCAGCACCTCTTTTGCTGTTTACTTAGTGTTTCATTGAACTCTAGTATGGACATTTCTGTTTCGTCTTGGAGGACAATAAAACGGCTCTTAAGCACTATTGAGAATTCAATTTTCGTTTGCTGGTCTTTCAGTTTTGTTGTATCAAAGCGTGCCTTTCTGTGTTCTCCGATTTTGGCTTTCCTTAATTTTAGACTTACTTTCGATACCAGAAGGTTGTGATCACTTCCTACATCTGCTCCTTTCCTTCCTCTCGCAACTTGTAGTGACCATTTCCACCTGTTTATCAGTATGTGATCAATCTGGTTTTCTGTTGTTTTGTCTGGGGTACTCCAATTCACTTTATGGATGTTTTTTATGTTGGAAAATTGTCCCTCCGATGATCATCATGTTTTCTTCGCAGAACCCGCACAGTCTTTCCCCATTTTCATTTATTTCTTCGATTCCTTCTCTTCCCATGATTCTTCTTATATCTTCATTTCTCTCGCCTACTTTTGCATTGAAGTCGCCCAAGATGAGTAGCATATCATGCTTGGGTATTGTTTCTACTGTGGCTTGGAGGTTGTTGTAAAAATCTTCTTTTAATCCCTTTTCAGCTGTTTCTGTTGGTGTGTAACAAACTATAATAGACAGCCTCATGAATCTTGAGTTGAACCGCGCATATAACAATCTCTCATTTAAAGGGGTCCATTTCAGCAATGCTTGTGATGCTGCTTTCGGTATGATCAATGCAACGCCTCCTTCATGATTGTCTTCTTTAACTGACCATATTATTGTATCTTCTGTGTGCTGTGTTGTTAATTTCCTTCTGCCTTGCCCTGTCCATCTTGCCTCTTGAATCTCTAATATATATAGTTTGTATCTGTGCTTTTCCTTGATGGATTGTGCTAGTTTTCCAGTTTGATTAAGTGTTCTTACATTCCAACTGCCTATTTGCATCTTGTGTTTCGGCTTCAGGAAGTCTGCAGTCGGGCTTGGGACTTCCAGTGGCTGACTTTCATCCACAACCTTAATGGGCTTAGTTTCCCGATATGCGTTTCTCCTTCCACAAGCGTTTGTTTTTTTTTTCCCTTCTTTCTGTTTCTGTAGCAGTCTGATTTTTTTTTAACCGGATAGGGTTGCTGGCCCTGCCGAAACCTCCTTAGTCGCCTTTTACGATCATGCGTGGTAGGGTACAGTGGTCCTACTCTTTGCTTCCCAGGCATGTGCTCAGGTCTCGGGTACCACACGTGGGGTCTTGTGTTATTATTGTTCCTAAATACTTGAATTTGCCCACTTGCTTTAATTCTGTATCTTTCACTTTGATGTTATATTGTGCTGGTGTTTCTTTCTTGGATATGACCATGAACTCTGCCTTCTTATTATTTAAAGTCCTTTTCCGTCACTTTTTTCTACGATTTTGTCTAATAAGGCTTGTAGCTCTTTTTCGCTTTGGGATACTAGTACCGTGTCGTCTGCATATCTTAGATTGTTTAGGCTGTATCCACCCACTGCTACTCCAGGCACATTTTCAACGTCTCAGAATCCTTTCACCATAAAGGGAGACAAAGTCAGGGGATAAAACCTATCCTTGCCGTATTCCTACTTTTATGTTCCAACTACTCTCCTATTTGATAATAAGTCCTGATTGCAGCTATTTGTTTCCAATATAAAACAGTTTAATGATTCTCATGTCTTTTCCGTCTATATTTATATCTTTTAGTATCTGTATAATTTCTTAGCAGTAATAACTTCAGATGGGAAATGCAGAACAAAAATTAGAAACAGAATAGGCCAAGTAAAGACTGCATTTTAGAGAATGAGAAACATATTAGCTAACACATCTTTATCAATGAATGTTAGAAAACAAGTCCTAAAATGCTATATTGAACCTATCTTTTTATATGGAGTGAATCATGGACAATAGGCAGGTCTGCATAAAAATCATTGGAAACAGTAGAAATGTGGTTTATTAGAAGAATGTTGCGAATCCCCTGGACAGCAAAAATAACTAATGAAGAATGTATGAGAAGAGCTGGAGAGACAAAAAATCTTTTCAAAAGACATAAGAGAGAGAGACAATGTACTTTCATAGGACATGCAATGCGAATAGGGGGCATTGAACATATTATAACAACAGAAAAAAATAGAGAGAAGAAGATCTAAAGGAAGACCATGAGAAATGATACTGGACAGTCTGACGAGATGGTGTGAGAGGAGATCACCAACTGAACTGATGACCTGCATGACGGAACGTGTACTCTGGAGAAGCATGATAGCCAACGCCAATCGGAACGGCACCTGATTATTATTATTATTATTATTATTTCTTTGTGTTTTACTTTATCAAATGCTTTGCAGTAATCTATAAAACATAGATACAGATCTTTATTTAATTTCTATGGCCCGTTCTATTAGTGATCGTAGTATAAAAAATTGCATTACCTGTGCCTTTTCCTTCATCGAGTCCGCATTGTTCTTCGTCAATTTCCGCTTATCTTACTCCTAATTCTCCTCCTGATTATCCAAGCAACATGTTTGTTATGTGACTCATAAGACTGATAGTTATGTGATCTTCGCACTCTATTGCTTCTTTTTTTTTTTTTTAGCAAAGGTATAAATAATGATGTTAGGAAATGATCTGGAATATATCCAATACTGTAAAATTCACTGAGCAGTTTTGTTATTATTTCTATTCCAAACTCTCCTATTGCCTCTATTTCTTCTTTTGTTATGTTATCGGTCCTGGATATTTGTTGTTTTTCATATGGCGCATAGTGTCTTCTACTTCTTCAGTTAATACATATTTTTCTGTCGTTATTCATTCATTCATTCATTCATTTGCATGTCCCTTGCGGAACTTTGTCTCCTTAACAGCAGTCCTGTATTGCTCACGGTTGTGAGAAAGATGGCCTGCTGCTGATGCATTCATTTGCAGATCATCAACGATGTCTTGCAGCCATCTTCGCCTTGGTCTTCCTCTCTTTCTTTTTCCCATTATGTACCATTCCAAGACGGTCTTCTCTAGATTATCATGACGTTTAATGTGTCCAAATATATTTAAGTTCTCTCTCTTTAATCCTCTTTACTAGCCACCCTTCTTCATTATTAAGTTCTTGTAGTATAGATATATTTGTTCTTTTTTGCGTCCATGATATTTGAAGAACTCTTTTGTAGCATTTACATTCAAAGGGATTTATGTGTTTCTCAGCTGTTTTGTTAACTGTCCAGGTCCCACAGGCATAGTTGTGATGGGAAAGATGCATGCCCTTAAAAATCTTACTTTTGTGGTTCTGTCGTTATTACACTCTATCTTCCCTTTCATCTTAATAAAGTTCTCTGATGTATTCCTCTCATCTCCTGGGTATTTCTCTGCTCATCATAATGATACTCCCTTCCTTTGACTTTAAACATCCTCTCTTACGCTGTTTTCTTCTTTCTTCGATGTTCTTATACATGTAGCAGCTGTTCTCTTGATGATGGTGTTCTATTTTCCTGCATTTCTCGATCAGTCATTTTTCTTTAATTTTATTACATTCATTCCGGAATGTCTTATTCATCTGCTTGTATCTAGTCGGTTCGCTTTTTAACATTTTTCTTCTGTCCATCATTTCCAGTATTTCGTTTGTCATCCACGACTGGTTTGCTTGCCACTTTTTTGTTTTTAATATCTCTTTGGATGTCTGCTGGATAGATTCCTTGAGCATAATCCACTTCTTACATCTTACATCCTTCCCGTGCCGTTAAACGTCACATAGGGCTTGCATGGTAGTCAATGTTCCTTCTAAGGGTTTCCGTTGCAAAATGTGTGCAAAATGTTCAGCTCATGTGCAAAAAATATAATGTGTGCAAAATGTTCAGCTCATGTGCAAAAAAAATGTGTGCAAATGTGCGTAGTATCGTCTATAATATATATATATTCCATATGCTAATAGACACTCCCTATATATATATATATATATATATATATATATATATATATATATATACACGTATATAATATATATGTATGTTGTTGTTTTTCATATGGCGCATAGTGTCTTCTACTTCTTCAGTTAATATATATATATACACACTGTAAAGGCATGTACATTTAAGAACAGCATAAACCTGTTGTACTTTTCAGTTACTAGTATTTAGATAATTGCAATGACTTATTTGTTTACTTATTCAGTGACAGGAGTTAATTATTTACCTAGTTGTTTATCCTATCACATTCGACTTACCATGGCTTCATTGAAACATAATCCCACACTACGTCGAGAAGAAAGTAAATGACTTCAGTTTACCAAACAATAGAAGATTAAATTAAATTAGGGTGATAGCAGGACAGACCTAATATCCGAATCCAACACTTTGTTGCCTGGCCATCTAATTATGAGTTACAGCAGAGTTACTTTCACTTTTAAAGGTGACATTCCCACTCATGGGAGGTGAGTTGTGCTGACCAAAAAAATCACGACTTTTCTATAAACGCAACGTGAGTTATGGTAAAAAAAAATGCGTGATTAGCAAGGGCAGCTACTGCGTTCTGGCTATACACGAGAATAGCATAATTCACTCTAAATCATGGACCTGACATCTTGGTGACAATTTTTGATTTGGTTTGAGATACCCGGGAAAAAACTTTTTTTTCAATAACACAAGTTTCTTTTTTTTTTTTTTTTTTGTGACAGTACTTTCTTTCTCATGTGTCATGAAATTTCATGCAGTAAAATCTGATTCATAGCTAATTAAAACAAAAAGTATTCATGTGAGTGAAACAAAATTATTCACGTGAATCACACTTTCGATCTGTCTGAAAGCATGAGACATAGGACTACCTTTTCTTCACGTAGACTGAGAAAGTTCTTCACATTGTGTTCAGTAAATAAATAGAATCTCGTTAAAGAAAAAAAGAACGGTGCAATTAAACAAATAATAATAATAATAATCATACATCGAACTTAGATTTCCCATGTTGTTGGCTGTCGCGCATCAGACTCCTCGACTGTCGAGGTTGCGTTAGTAATCTTGAAAGTATTGGTTGTATTGGAGTCCAACACAAAAAGGAATGGAAAAACTAATTATGTCAGTCCGTAAGAACAGCGGAGAGCAAAATCTCTATCTTAATGTGAAGAAAACTAAATTGATGACAACTAACAAAACAAATAAGGAAGCTGATATATGTATCAATGAGGAAAAACTGGAAGAAGTGGAGAGTTTTGAATATCTTGGATCACTGCTAACTAATAATGGAGATACAATGAGAGAAATTAAAAGGAGGACATCTATCGCACTTCAGAAAGTAAAACAACTAAAGAATCTGTGGAGAGGAGCAGACAGAATTACAAAAATAAGATTTTTAAGGGCATGCATCTTTCCCATCACAACATGTGCCTGTGGGACCTGGACACTTAACAAAACAGCTGAGAAATACATAAATGCCTTTGAATGTAAATGCTACGGAAGAATTCTTGAAATATCATGACACAAAAAAGAACAAATATATCCATACTACAAGAACTTAATATTGAAGAAGGCTGGCTAGTAAAGAGGATTAAAGAGAGAAAACTTAAATATTTTTGACACATTAAACGTCATGATAATCTAGAGAAAATCGTCTTGGAAGGATACATAATGGGAAAAAGAAAGAGAGGAAGACCAAGGCGAAGATGGCTGCAAGACATCGTTGATGATCTGCAAATGGATGCATCAGCAGCAGGCCGTCTTGCTCACAACCTGAGCAATACAGGAGTGCTGTTAAGGAGGCAAAGTTTCGCAAGGGACATGCAAATAAATGAATGAAGCAGCGATGATTCTAGAGTGTTTCCTGCCCAGGGGAGTGTATGGTGTTTAAGCAGAAGTGACTCTGGAGTGATCCGTTACTTTGACAGGAATGACTCCAGAGTCAGTTTTGTGTAGGACCTGTTTCGTACCCATTACACCGGGCCTGTAATTTTATAACCTTCTGCAGTAGTATACCTTTCCTTCCTACACTGTTCTCAAACTAACGCTTAACATTTTAACAATTCGTTACGTCAAGCAAGTTTCCACGTGTCCGACCATTCATTTTAAACATTCGTTACTTTCAAGCAAGTTTCCACATGTCCGACCATTAATTTTAAACAGTTTTGATAAATAAATTAATTAATGGGAAAAATCATAAGAAAAACTAGAAATGTATCCCTAAATGAGAAGTAGTTAAAATAACTGAATGCAGATACATTACTTACGTTATCATAGTGCTTACATTGTTTTTAAACCACAAATACGTACTTACATGTTTCAGTTCTTAACGTTAACATCTACCTTCGCGTTGTTTGCACTTCTGTTGTTTCAAACAAATACCTGGTCTTAAAGTTTCCATGCTTTCATTTTTGCAAAACCTGGAAGAGGTGAGTTTAGTTTAATTTTTGCAAAATCTGAAAGAGGTGAGTTTAGTTTCATTTTTGCAAAACCTGGAAGAGGTGTGTTTAGTTTAATTTTTGCAAAATCTGGAAGAGGTGAGTTTAGTTTAATTTTTGCAAAATCTGGAAGAGGTGAGTTTAGTTTAATTTTTTGCAAAATCTGGAAGAGGTGAGTTTAGTTTAATTTTTGCAAAATCTGGAAGAGGTGAGTTTAGTTTAATTTGTGACCGATTTCATCCTCAACCGAGATCATGGCAAGCCCTGTCAATCAACTTTCGGCAATTGTTGAACGTAAATAAGTTTACTTCACCTTACTTTATTTTTTCTACTTTACTTTACTTTACTTTTCACTTTATTTTGTACCGTGTGGTCTCGAGGGGAGATGCAGCTGGCGTTTTTGGACCACATGAGTGGCACGAACAGCTGACGGAATTTCTGAAAGAGATTAATGTTGATGGCAAAGACGTCAGTATATTAAATAAGCTATATTGGGAACACACAGCAGTTGTGAGGTACAACACAAACTAGGTCCAAGGTTCAAAATTTAGACTTCGGATTCACTGCATTCGGCACAACCCCATGTATGTTCCGCCCCATGCCGCAGCATCCATCCAAGAGAATGTTTGCTAATACTTTCTGCCAAGCGTTGGTTGTTTACGATGCGTGTTCTGCCACACACTTTGGATTTCCTACCAGCACATTCAATTTGTCCTAGCTCCAGCAATCTCTTGACAGCTACATTTCTCTTCTATTCGCGCTCTTCATTTTCCCGCAGTCTGTCCAATACAGCTTTAGCAATGTCTCTCGTCCATTGTTAGCCTGCCATTTACTTTAGCTTGTCCAGTAAATCTATCTGCCACATCATTACCATATACTCCAACATGCCCTGGACAGTAAAATCACGTTAGGCTTGTCACAGTTAACTGACTTAACAGATGGACCCATTCTTTTCCAAGCAAATTCTTATTAGTCTTACTAAGCATACTCTGTGAATCGGTCACACTGACACCATTAACCACATCACGAACAACCAACCATTCCATTGTCACCGACACGGCCTCAATTTCCATTCGCAAAGTTTGATGTGGGGATCTCAAAAACTTCACACTCAGCATATCAAGCAGAAAGCGCATGGCTCCCATCGAAGTATGCCTGAAGCAATACAAGACCACTCGCACTACCTCCCTCGCTCTGTAGATGTTCTAGTCTGCTGTGCACTGGACAAGGTGAGCAGTTGAAGATCATACTCCAATGGTGACAGCACCATCGCATGCATCAGCAAGAATAAAGTGTGCTGTGGAAGGTTTGCTGCAGTCATTAACCTATCTGCTCCCAACGTTTTCCTTTTTTTTTTGGGGGGGGGGGTATTACATTGTCCACATGGTGTGGAAAAGACAATGAACGATCAAATGTGATCCCTAAGTACCTCTTGAAATGTGTTCTCGTAATATCTTGGCCTTGACACTTCACAGTCGGAACTTCAGATCCTACAGTTTTGTTATTTATTGAGCACTACAGGATGCAGGTTTTTCAGAGTTTATCACCGCATTGTTATCCTCACACAAGCTTGTTATCTGATCTGTACTTTTGAGGCTAATTCGTCTCTACGCCTTCCAGCCTCATATGTGAATATATTATCAGCCTAAGCCAGCTTTCGCCCCCACACCATTTTCAACTAACAGCTCAATGCCGGTAGAATATACATTGAACAGCGCTGGAGACGCGATCCCTGAGGCAGCCCCGTAGAAATGGTTCTTTGCTCTGAGACCAACGTTCTGTATCTTAAAGCAACCGGTCACCTCAGCGGCATTGAAGCTATCCATCGTACCAATCTTTATGGCAGTATTCTCTTAACTATGGGATATAAGCAGTATTGGTACTCAGAAACAATAGAGTGAGTGCCCTTGTTTGAAAGGTCTTTTGGTTGAGAGCGTTGACGGGGTTCTTGAGATAAACGTACAGCATGGAAAAAACTGAGTGGGTAGGGATAGTATAAATACCACTCACGATTAGAAGAAAAGGAGCCTTACGATGTGTTAGTCTCGGTTAGGTAGAGTTTTCAGTAGTAGCAGTTTTCGGTAGAGGCAAGTTAAGTTAAAATGTAGAATTTAGTTGTTGAGATAGTTGAAGTTGTTCGGTTGGAAACGTTGTAAGTATGGTTATTATTGTATAAGTACATTGTAAAATGTTCCCCCATATGGCGTAGAGTTTTCTCATGCCGGAAATTGTCATTGTAAACGTCTTTCCAGCCTGATGGGCTACGTTTCTATCATCATAATTTCATCCTTCATTTTTCCCATCAATAAACTTGTGTAGTATGAATATAAAAACTACACCACTGGCTTTGTTGAAGCTCTCACTGTTTGACGAGTTTTGTTATGTGGGGAGACTGTCAAGCTAAGTTAAGTTGTTGTATCAGTATTATTCTGTGGAGTGAAAGCCTGGGAATCTTGTTGGATTTTCTTAATGTGTAACAGAGAAAATTAGGTTGTCTTATAGCACACCAACAACAAGAAGTAATTTCTAAGATGAAAGGAAAATTGTACTCCACAAGAAGACTAATCACCCAGTAGAATATATGTTCAGCTGAATTACAGCAAATAATATTTCTCAGTGGCATTACATGATACTATTTTATCTTGCATCTACCCAAAACTCCATCAGAAGTGTCAGCAGCTTTGTATAATTCAGTCTGTTGTATGTATCCTCAAGATCAAGTCCCACAACTACAGTTTTGTCCCTCGTATACATCATACACCAGGATTGCTGCGTCATCAGTTGTATCTCTTCCTGGACGATAACTTCCTAATGTATTAGGTAGTAGCCAGCTGGTCTCTAGAAAGCCTGATAATCGCCCAGCTATAATCCTCTCTATCACCTTGCCATATACGTTTTGTAATGTAATAATTCGATATCCACTCCGTTTGGTGTTGTCTTTTCCTATTTTTGCAAGGGAATCAAGTAACTGTGCAGCCACTCATCAGGTATTACAAAAGTCTTCAAACTCTGGTGGTAATCTTCTGTCACCTTCTTTATTACCTTGTCGTAAGCTTCTTTGAGATGTCCATACCGGATGCCATCAGGACCGTGTGAGCCTTTGTGTGTGTGTGTGTGGTGTGTGTGTGTGTGCGCGCGCGCGCGCAGATTTGTGTCCGTCAACACAAATTATCAACAGAGGTAAAAAGAGGGGTCAGACAAGGATGTGTTTTTTTTTTCCATGTCTGTTTAACCCCTGTACAGAGAAGGTATTCAAAGAAATTAATGAGATGCTTGGACTAAACAGTAATCAATAACCTAAAATATGCAGATGACACAGTGCTGATGACAGAGAACCAAAAAGACCTACAGAATCTAGTGACGCGAATATACGATGAAAGTCAAAAGTACGTTCTGGAAATAAATACTAGAAAGACAAATATCACGGTAATCAGCAGAGAAGAAAGAAAGCCAGCAGTAAATATAAACATAAATGAAGAATTACTTGAAGAGGTGAAACGCTTCAGGTATTTGGGACATATTATAACAGATGGAAAATGTGAAATGGAAATTAACAAAAGAATACGAATTGCAAAAAAAAAAAACACAGAATGAGGAAGATTCTTACATCATAACAAATATCACAGCAACTGAGATTAGGTATCATAAAATGTTACATATACTCAATATTTCTTTTATGATATAAAAGCCTGGATCTTGAATAAGACAATAGAAAAGAAAATTGATGTGCTTGAAATATGGATGTATAGAACAGGGCGTATTCAATGGACAAAAGAGAACAAACGAAGTGCTAAACCAACTAGAAGTGAAAAGAGAAATACTGAAAATCATAAAAGTAAGAAGGTTAAGATGGTTCGAGCTTGCCAAGAGGCTCAATTTCCTGTTTCGGGAAGAACAATCCAGGAACCGGCGGCGTCTTCGCTATGATCACAAGCAGTATGACGACGGAGATGATGGTGGTAGCGAAATCATTTGTCTGGCTGCAGTCACAGGGCTACATCCGTGTCTGCATGCTAAGTGACTCAATGAATATAATCCAGAAGGTAGAGGCAGTGGCTTAAAGTAATTTGAAGAAATCAACGATTCGTAGAGTCGCCTTCGCCAATGTCCCTGGGCATGCGGGCATCTGAGGAAATGAAAAAGTTGATAAGTTGGCTGGCTCTGCCATCATCGCATATGGACAACCGCTGGATCGAGCTGACATTGATAATGCACTCAGAGAGATAAACCGAATGGATGACTTTGAGAGCAGCGAATTCACATCGCTGCCCAGACTGAGAGAGATGAGAGTATAGATTGGCACAGCCGTGAACGAAAGACATACTGGTCGAACAAGAGGACTTGTCAACCAAAGCAGGAGGGGCCTGTCAGCCACAAGACACTGATGGATATATTGAGTGGTGGAAATCTTAGCATCCATGGACATATTCAGAATGCAATGATGATAATCCAGACCATAAACCATAAGATAAAGTAGAATGATTATGTGGTAGAACGTGAACAGCGAGAGTGCATGTCATGGCTCAACTGAAGTAACTGCTATTCTGTTTGAAAGGGCAGCATGCCTGACAAAGAATAAATTTGGTATTAACCAGTGGTGTGATTCTTACTGAAGCTATGGGAGAGTTATTAACTTTCTCAATACTCAAGTTAACAGTGAAAAGAAAATGGAGTTTACTATTTTATTACCAGACTACACGCAAGTAACTGCACAATCCAGATACACAACATTTCACACACTGGTAATAACATATCCACAAATTCAATGAACAGGCTGTCGTTCTAGTTCACTGGTAAAAAACATATAGCATGATCTACAAAGTCTGCTGTCAGACATATTATAAAACATGTATTAATGATAGAATGAGAGATGACGTACGTGAGGATGAGTGAAAAGGCCACTTTGGCCAAAACATCATTACAAAAAAGAGTCTTCAAAAGCCACATGGGAGCAAAGGCCATACATTCAAAGCAACATACTCACAATTTTGTTTGTCACAGTCAATACCAGTCCTCTGTAGCTAAATCGCTAAAGACGCACGTCAAAGTGCGGTGCCAACTGGAAGATCATGGGTTCAATCCTGGGACAAAAAAAAAAGAAGCAACAACTCACAAGACCTCTGGGAGTCATGACTCAGAAGGGCCCATCCCCCCAAGAGTGTCAGGAGTTTAATAGGGCCGGAACACTTGTCGGGGGGGGGGGGGGGTACTTCCTCTGATGATCTGAAGGAGTTGTGTTTTTGCTCCGCTTTCCACAGTAGAGAGTTTCCTGCATACAGAGCATGGTGATGCCATTGACAATCGAGAAAGACCGATGGACAGTGGGGAAAGACCAATGGACAGTCGGGAAAGACCGATGGACAGTCGGAAAGACCAATGGACAGTCGGGAAAGACAGATGGACAGTCGAGAAAGACCAGAATCCTCACTGGGAAAGCGTCCCTGGACCAGGCTATCTGGGCCAGCAACCCTGTCAGCTGTCATATTATCAACCCTGTCAGCCGTCATACTATCAACCCTGTCAGCCGTCATACTATCAACCCCGTCAGCCTTCATAATATCAACCCTGTCAGCCGTCATAATATCAACCCTGTCAGCCGTCATATCAACCTTGTCAGCCGTCATACTATCAACCCTGTCAGCCGTCATACTATCAACCCTGTCAGCCTTCATAATATCAACCCTGTCAGCCGTCATACTATCAACCTGTCAGCCGTCATACTATCAACACTGTCAGCCATCATACTATCGCTACAATGTCCAAAAAGAAGAAATGTCTCCAGGATTCACCGAAAAAGGGGGGAGGAGAATAATATATCCACAGGATACGGAAACGGCCATGCCCGCCCAAATTAATTCGAGTTCAGAACAGCGGATGGAGTATCCATGCATCTGTGGCAGGAAATTTAACACTCAACGTGGCATGAAGATACACAGAACGAAGAAGGGATGTGGTGGTTCCTTGCTGCCCAATTCTCAACAGTGCACTGTGACGCCAGTCTCAGATAAGATATTAGAATATCTCTGTCAGGATATAATCCACAGTACAGGGAATATTCAGGTTGAGTCGGGCAACAGGGAGGCAATGCAGCCCTCCGACGTGACCAGACACAAAATTAACTTTCCACCAGAAAGTACCAAAAGCATATGAGAAAACCTGGACAAAGGACTATGCAAAAAAATTGGACAAACAGCTGAGAGGGAAAAACCTTGAGAAAAAGCTGGAAGCATTTGGTAACAGCTTATATTTTCATTGCCACAAAGAGTTTGGAACCAAACAGGCAAAAAGAGAAAAAAGTAACACCAAGAAAGTCCAGAAGACAGAGGAAAATAGAAGCAATAAGACAGCAGAAGAACTATGCCCGGAAAATGTTCAAGAAGGCACATGAATCGGAAAAAGAAGGACTAAGACAGGTTTGGCAGCGTCTAAAATCCCAGCACAATGCCCTTTGCAGAGCTGAAAGACTATGTAAAAGGAAGAGGGAGACCAGATACGCAAGAGAGAAGTTCTACAGAGATCCCTTCAGGTTTGCCAAACAGCTATTTGAACAGCCAAAATCAGGTACTCTGAAAGCAGGTAAGGAGGTGCTCGAGGAACATCTGAGCAAGACATACTCTGATAAAAATCAGCATACACCTCTCGAGCAGATGAAAGGTCTAGTGTGACCCTGTGCACCAGGCAGCAAATTCAAATGCAGCCCACCAACCTTACAAGAAGTAGAGAGCATTGTAAGAAAAGCTAAAGGCAAGTCAGCACCAGGCCCAAGTGGCGTCCCATACATACTATACAAAAGATGTCCCGATGTGCTAAAGAAGCTTCATAAACTCCTACGAACAGCATGGACCAAGGGACTCATAGTAAAGAATGAAAAAAGGCTAATGGAGTATACATCAAAAAGGAGCAGAATTCCACTGAAATCAGCCAATTCAGACCGATCTCACTTCTGAATGTGGAAGGAAAGATATTCTTCTCCGTGATGGCAAGGAGACTAACAACATACATCCTAGATAATGGTTACGTTGATACGTCCATACAGAAGGGAGGAATTACAGGTTCCTCAGGATGTCTCGAGCATGCTTCAATGATTTGGGAAGCTATTCAACAGGCAAGATCTGGAAAGCAAGATCTACAGGTAATATGGCTTGACCTAGCCAATGCATGAGACTCAGTACCGCACCAAATGATATGGCTAGCACTAGACATGTATGTCTCAAAAATAAATCACGAAGATAATGTACTTCACAGGGTTCCTGGTGAGATTTGGAACATCAGGATATATTACAAGATGGACTGAGCACCAGGTAGGAAGTGCAATGAGCTGTACAATATCTCCTATACTGTTCGTACTAGCCATGCAAGTAATCTTGAAAGCAGCAGAAGGAACAGCAGAAGGCCCAAGATTCAGAAATGGATATCAAATGCCACCACTAAAAGTGTTCATGGAGGACACAATAGTAATAACCACCAGTGAAGCACAGGCACGAAAGATGTTAGAGAGTTTGGACAGCCTTATCATATGGTACCGCATGAGCTTCAAGCCAAAGAAGTCAAGAAGCCTGTCACTCATAAAGGGGAAAGTGATAGAAAGTACGTACACAGTGGCAAATCAGATAATCCCAACTGTAGGGGAAGAGCCTTGGCAGAGTATATGATGCTTCCATGAAAGACTCAAACGCTGTGAAGCAGGTCATAGAAATGGCACAGAATGAATTGAACATCATAGACAAAAGCAAGCTACTGGGTAAATTCAAAATATGGTGCCTCTAGTTCATGCTGATCTCAAAATTGATGTGGCCACTACTCATTTACGAAGTAAGTACCAGCACAGTAGAGGCAGTCGAAAGAAAGATAAATAAAGCCATAAGAAAGTGGTTGGGCGTACCACCAGGATTAACTGATGTAGCACTGTACTGCAAGAAGAACAAACTGCAGGTGGCATTCAAATCTGTGGTTGAAAAATACAAGGTAGGAAAAACAAGACTTGCAACGATGCTACAAGAATCTCCAGATCCGGTGGTGCGAGAAGTGCAGCCAGTACTTAAAACTGGACGAAAATGGAAAGTATGTGAGAAAGTGACCGCAGCCAGAGAAACACAGGAGCCGAAAGAAGTAATAGGATACACCCAGACCAACAGAAGGGGATTTGGTCGTGGTGAAATCAAATGGTGGTCAAAGGCCTCCTGTAAAGAAAGAAGGGATATGATCATCAGCGAAGTAAGGAATTCAACGGATAACAAGCGGGTCCAGAAGGCAGACCAACAGGAGCAACAAGGTCAAAAGTGGGAGAAAGTCCTGCAGAGATCACTAACATGGGAGGAAGTCCTGCAGAGATCACTAACATGGGAGGAAGTCCTGCAGAGATCACTAATATGGAATGACATCTGGAAAATGGCACCCTTGAGGCTCAGCTTCATCATCAGAGCTACTTATGATCTTCTGCCTACAGGCTTCAACCTATACAAATAGGGTGCATCAGAAGACAAAAACTGCCTTCTCTGCAACGAAAGGCAAACATTGGAACATGTGCTATCAGCATGCAGAGTATCATTAGGTCAAGGACGCTACGCCTGGCGGCACAACAGAGTGCTGCAGGAGCTAGTAGCCATTGTAGACAGAGCGAAAGATAAAGCAAATAACAGCAAAAGAGTTAAGGTCCCACCTAAATACTTCATAGGCGCTGGTAAAAACATCGAATATTGAAATCAGAGACATTCCCTTACCATCACTGCTAGATGGTGGAAATGACTGGGATGTGATAGCGGACCTACCAGGAAGAAGAGAATACCCGACTGCCATCAAGAACACAGGAATGCGATCGGACATTCTAGTGTACTCCATAGAAAAACAGGAATTAATAATGATCGAGCTGACGGTTCCGTACGAAACAAGAATAGAGGAGCAACATCTATTCAAATGTAAGAAGTACAATGATTTGGCCAAGCAATTGAGGCAGGGGGCAGGAGTCAGGGCAAAAGTGATAGCTGTAGAAGTGGGAGCGAGAAGTTTCTTAGCAACGTCAGCATACGACATATGTAAGCAACTGGGCATAAAGGGACAAGCAAGAGCAAGGGCATTGAAGAGCCTTTCGGAAATAGCAGAAAAGGTCTCATGCTGGCTGTGGAGTATGCGAAACAAGCATTGAGAACATAAATAAGTTCGTTTGTCACAACCTATACCAGTCCTCCGTAGCTAAATCGCTAAAGATGTAATCAAAGTGCAGTGCCAACTGGAAGATCATGGGTTCAATCCCGAGACAAAAAAAAGCAACAACTCACAAGACCTCTGGGAGTCATGACCCAGAGGGGCCCACCCCACCCCACCCCCCTTTAGAGTGTCAGGAGTTTAATAGGGAGGGCCGAAACACTTGTCTGAGGTGGGGGGGGGTGTGTACTTCCTCTGATGATCTGAAGTAGTTATGTTGTTCTACTCTCCACAGTAGAGAGTTTCCTACATACAATTCCAACAAGGAATATAACTCATCTCAGAACTTCCATTCTAAATTGCACACAACATGTAGTCCCTTAATTCTTTCCTGGGAAAAATTCAACAAGAAACAACTGTGCTCTACATGTTATAAAAGCTGACTCAAACGTCACTGACTAAAAACTTCCTCTCACTCTGGCCTCTAACTCAAGAACCATCATTTTAAAAAAAATCATAAAAAACTGCTAAAAAATTAGTGAGGAATTTTCGTGAACTTCGCCCACCATGCAAATCTATGTTTTACAAATTTCTTGTGTCTTAAACAAACATGTCACCCAAATTTTTCCCACGCCTAACTTTAATTACTCTGTCGTGTCAATACAGACGGGCTATCTACACATTTCACCAGCTTAAAGACCAAAACTTACAAGTGAGCTTTTTATTTTTAGAAACTTACGTAGAACAGGTAACAATAAACAAGGGCCTAACTCTGACTATCTTGACTATAATATCGATTATATCCCTTTAACTATGGTCATCATCATCATCATGTGCCGTGCCGACTGGCGTTGGCTATTATGCTTCTCCAGAGTACCCGATCCTTCATGCAGGCCATCAGTTCAGATGGTGATCTCCTCTCACACCATCCCGTCAGACTGTCCAGCATCATTTCTCTTGGTCTTCCTCTTGATCTTCTTCCTTCTATTTTTCCTGTTGTTATAATATTTTCAATGCCCCCTCTTCTCATTGCATGTCCTATGAAAGTACATTGTCTCTCTCTTATCTTTTTGACAAGGTTTTTTGTCTCTCCAGCTCTTCTCATACATTCTTCATTGGTTATTTTTGCTGTCCAGGGGATTCGCAACATTCTTCTAATAAACCACATTTCTGCTGCTTCCAGTGATTTTTGTGCAGACTTGCCTATTGTTTATGATTCACTTCCATATAACAAGATAGGTTCAATATAGCATTTTAGGACTCGTTTTCTAACATTCATTGATAAAGATGTGTTAGCTAATATGTTTCTCATTCTCTGAAATGCAGTCTTTGCTTGGCCTATTCTGTTCCTAATTTCTGTTCTGCATTTCCCATCTGAAGTTATTACTGCTCTAAGGTATTTGAATTTCTGCACCTGCTTTAGAATAGTTCCGTTTAATTTAATAATGCATGCTAGTGGATTCTGTTTCTTATATATAACCATAGACTCTGTCTTTTCGATGTTTAAAGTAAGACCTTTCTGTTCATTTTCTTTGGCGACTTTATCCAAGAGATTTTGCAGGTCTTGTTGATTCTCAGCTATCAGTACTGTGTCGTCAGCATACCGAAGGTTGTTAATATTGTATCCTCCAATTTTTATGCCTGGTTCTGTGATGATTGTTCTTAGAATATTCTCGCTGTACAGAGAAAACAGGTCTGGAGATAGTACACATCCTTGTCGCACCCCTTGTTTTATAGGTTGATATTTTCCAGTTCTATTTTCAACTCGAACTGCTGCTTCTTGCTGCCAGTATAGATGTTTTACAATCCTCAGGTCTTTGCCGTCTATACTGATGTCTTCAAGCATTTTAATCATTTCATTATGTTTCACCTTGTCAAATGCCTTGGTGTAATCAATGAAGCATAAGTAGAGATCTTTCTGTACTTCTAAAGCTCTTTCTGTTAGTGTTTGTAAAGCATAAATGGCATTGTGTGTTCCCTTTTCTTCAACAAATCCAAACTGTTCATCTGCTTTCTCCATTTGTATCTTTTTCCTTATTCTTCTCATAATTATTCTCAGAAGTAGCTTCGTTATGTGACATGAGAGGCTGATAGTCGTCATATTCCTTTGCACCTGGTTTCTTTGGTAGTGCTATAAACGTGGATTTAATCAAGTCACTAGGAATATAACCACTATTGTAAATGTCATTCAGTAACTTGGTTATTATTTTTATTCCTGTCTCCTCTAGTGCCTCTATTTCTTCTATTGTTATATTATCAGGCCCAGTCGCTTTTCCTTTCTTCATGTGTTTGATGGCATGTATGATTTCATCTTCATGTATTGGTGGTCCCTCACAGTTTTCAGTATCTGGTGTTAATTCTGGTCTTTCTCCTCCATATAGCTCACCGATATACTCTGTCCACCTGTCCACAATGTATTCTTTTACCATTAACATTTTACCTTCTTTCGATTTCAGGCATCCTGTGGTATATTTTGTTTTCCTGCCTGTGAGTTCACTAATTCGTTTGTGCATGTTTTTGCTGTCTTTAATATGAGAGTCCTCTATCTGTCTGCACTGCTCATTTAACCACACTTCTTTTGCTTCTCTGCATTTGCGTCTTATTTCTTTATTTATCTTGCTATATTTTTCCTTGTTATTTTTACTCCTCCTCCTCTTGTCCATCAGTCCTAAGATGTCGTCTGTCATCTATTTATTTTTAGGGGCTTGTGTTTTTGGTAGTATTATCTCCTTAACAGTTTGGTGGATAGAATCTCTTAACATTTCCCATTGTTCATCTATACTATTTATCTTTGCTATTGCATTGTATCTATTTGTTATAATAACGTTGTATTGTTCTCGCAGTTCTTGGTCATTTTTAAGAAGTTCTGTATTCAGTTTGATTTTTCTCACTTTTCTGCCTGCTTTCTTTAGTTTTATTCTAACTTTTCTACAGAGTGGATCATGGTCACTATTGCAGTCAGCTCCTGGCATGGTTTTTGTTGTCAGTAATGCATTGCGGAATCGTTTGTTGATTATATGTAGTCTATCTGGTTAAAATTCTTTTTGTCTGGGCTGCACCACGTTGCCAGTCTTCGAGGATGTTGTTTAAACCAGGTGTTTCCTACAACCATGCTGTGTATTCTTGCCCATTCAATTAATTTATAACCTCTATCATTCATCTCCCCCAGTCCATAGTCACCAACGATGTCTGAAGTTCTTCCTTTACCAACTTTGGCATTAAAATCTCCCATGACTATAGTAACTTCATGTGACTTTGTGTGTTTTAGTGCTGTCTCTATGTCATTATAAAATAGCTGTACATCTTCTTCAGAACTTTCAGATGTTGGAGCGTACACTTGTATAATATTTATGTTTATTGGTTGTCCTTTCAGTTGGGCTAGCAGGACGCGGTCCGAGATGTTCAAACATCCTACAATTGTCCTTGCCGTTTGTTCATCAAATATAATTCCTACTCCTCGTTCATGTTTCTCACTTCCTGAATATATTATTGTATATTTATCTGATTTTATCTTCCCTTATCTTCCCTTCTTAACTATAGTAAGCCAACTAAAAACCAGGTGCAAAGGAATATGATGACCACCGGACTATCAGCCTCTCATGTCACATAACGAAGCTACTTCTGAGAATAATTATGAGAAGAACAAGGAAAAAGATACAAATGGAAATAGCAGATGAACAGTTTGGATTTGGTGAAGAAAAGGGAACACACAATGCCATTTATGCTTTATGAACACTAACAGAAAGAACTTTAGAAGTACAGAAAGATCTCTACTTATGCTTCATTGATTATACCAAGTCATTCGACAAGGTGAAACATAATGAAATTATTAAAATGCTTGAAGAGATCAATATAGACGGCAAAGACCTGAGGATTGTAAAACATCTATACTGGCAGCAAGAAGCAGCAATTCGAGTTGAAAATAGAACTGGAAAATATCAACCTATAAAACAAGGTGTGCGACAAAGATGTATACTATCTCCAGACCTTTTTTCTCTGTACAGCGAGAATATTCTAAGAACAATCATCACAGAACCAGGCATAAAAATTGGAGGATACAATATTAACAACCTTCGGTATGCTGACGACACAGTACTGATAGCTGAGAATCAACAAGACCTGCAAAATCTCTTGGATAACGTCGCCAAAGAAAGTGAACAGAAAGGCCTTACTTTGAACATCAAAAAGACAGAGACTATGGTTATATCTAAGAAACAGAATCCACCAGCATGCAGTATAAAATTAAATGAAAGTATTCTAAAACAGATGCAGAAATTCAAATACCTTGGAGTAGTAATAACTTCAGATGGGAAATGCAGAACAGAAATTAGGAACAGAATAGGCCAAGCAAAGACTGCATTTCAGAGAATGAGAAACATATTATCCAACACATCCTTATCAATGAATGTTAGAAAACGAGTCCTAAAATGCTATATTGAACCTATCTTGTTATATGGAAGTGAATCATAAACAATAGGCAAGTCTGCACAAAAATCACTGGAAGCAGCAGAAATGTGGTTTATTAGAAGAATGTTGCGAATCCCCTGGACAGCAAAAATAATTAATGAAGAATGTATGAGAAGAGCTGGAGAGACAAAAAACCGTGTCAAAAAGATAAGAAAGAGACAATGTACTTTCATAGGACATGCAATGAAAAGAGGGGGCACTAAAAATATTATAACAACAGGAAAAATAGAAGGAAGAAGATCAAGAGGAAAACCAAGAGAAATGATACTGGACAGTCTGACGGGATGGTGTGAGAGGAGATCACCATCTGAACTGATGGCCTGCATGAAGGATCGGGTACTCTGGAGAAACATAATAGCCAACGCCAGTCGGCACGCACCTGATGATGATGATGATGATGATGATGATGATGATGAGCTAACTAACAGAAAACCCTATACTATTTTCGGAAGGTACCATGATCAACAAAGTGGTCCTACCGTCCAGGCTAAGATTTGTATCTAAAAACCTTCACCACCACGGGGTGGTACAAATATCTGGGTGCGCCATGCAGTCTTTAACAAAAAAGAAAAAAAATAATAGTATTTTTAAAAATTTAAAAAGAAATACTAAAAAAAAGAAACCCTATACTATAACAAAGAGACATAATACTATATTTAAGACCATTCTTGATGGTGAGGTCGAAAGGAAAAAAAAGAGTACGACAGCGACATAGATAGGTGGAGAAATCAAGAGATGGACAGCGACATAGATGAGTGGAGAACATCAAGAGATGGACAGCGACATAGATGGGTGGAGAACATCAAGAGATGGACAGCGACATAGATGGGTGAACATCAAGAGATGGACAGCGACATAGATGGATGGAGAACATCAAGAGATGGACAGAGACATAGATGGGTGGAGAAAATCAAGAGATGGACAGCGACATAGATGGGTGGAGAACATCAAGAGAAGAGTAGGGAACAACTTGGCTGAGAGCTTTACGAAGACAAGAAATAGAGCAGAATGCAGAGTGGTTATCCACTGCAGTCAACCTTCCATGGGGAGGCGTCACGAAATGATGATGATGAGTGGCCTCAGTGATGTTCATGCCGTATTTCGTGAGTGTTTCTGTAACTCTGTCTATCCACCTTTTCCTACTTCTTCCTCTTGATCTGTGTCATATAGCTACTGACTGGATATGCGTTACACTGATTAAGTGAAAAAAACCACTAAATTCTTTATTTCTCTATGTGTTGTAGGCATGATGTAGTTCCTACCAATTGTCTTGTAGACATGATGTAGTTCCTATCAGTTGTCTTGTAGGTATGATGTAGTTCCTATCAGTTGTCTTGTAGTCATGCTGTAGTTCCTAGCAGTTGTCTTGTAGGCACGATGTAGTTCCTAGCAGTTGTCTTTTAGGCATGATGTAGTTCCTAGCAGTTGTCTTGTAGGTATGATTTAGTTCCTACCAGTTGTCTTTTGGGCATGATGTAGTTCCTACCAATTGTCTTGTAGGCATGATGTAGTTACTACCAATTGTCTTGTACGCATGGTGTAGATCGTACCAATTTTGTTGTAGGCATGATGTAGTTCCTACCAATTGTCTTGTCGGCATGATGTAGTTCCTAGCAATTGTCTTGTAGGCATGATGTAGTTACTACCAATTGTCTTGTAGGCATGATGTAGTTCATACCGATTGTCCTGTAACCATGATGTAGTTCCTACCAATTGTCTTGTAGGCATGATGTAGTTCCTAGCAGTTGTCTTGTAGGCATGATGTAGATCCTACCAATTGTCTTGTAGTCATGATGAAGTTCCTACCAATTTTCTTGTAGGCATGATGTAGTTCCTATCATTTGTCTTGTAAGCATGTTGTAGTTCCTAGCAGTTGTCTTGTGGGTATAATTTAGTTCCTACCAGTTGTCTTCTGTGCATGATGTAGTTCCTACCAATTGTCTTGTAGGCATGATGTAGTTCCTACCAATTGTTTTGTAGGTATGATGTAGTTCCTAGCAATTGTCTTGTAGGCATGTTGTAGTTCCTAGCAGTTGTCTTGTAGGCGTAATGTAGTTCCTACCAATTGTCTTGTAGACATGATGTAGTTCCTACCAATTGTCTTGTAGGCATGATGTATTTCCTACCAACTGTCTTGTAGGCATGATGTAGTTCCTAGCAGTTGTCTTTTAGACATGATGTAGTTCCTACCAATTGTCTTGGAAGCATGATGTAGTTCCTATCAGTTGTCTTGTAGGCATGATGTAGTTCCTTCGAATTGTCTTGTAGGCATGATGTAGTTCCTTCGAATTGTCTTGTAGGCATGATGTAGTTCCTAGCATTTGTCTTGTATGCTTGATGTAGATCCTACCAATTGTCTTGTAGGCATGATGTAGTTCCTACCAATTGTCTTGTAGGCATGATGTAGTTCCTATCTGTTGTCTTGTAATCATGATGTAGTTCCTACTAATTGTCTTGTAGTCACGATGTACTTCCTACCAATTGTCTTGTCGGCATGATGTAGTTCCTAGCAGTTGCCTTATGTCTTCATTTATTAGCTTGTCCCTACTAGTGAAGTTTCCTGCTTTTCTTAGGAATCTCATTTCACAGATGTTTTATTTTGCTGTTTCTTTGTTAGTGCCCATGTTTAACATTGGTAGCACAACATTCGCATAAATATGCTATTAATTAATTGTTTCGAGTGGTATGTTAGAGTGAAAAAAGCAGTGGGGATAGCGGCATGTAATGGTATTAGCTCTATCTGCTCTAACATCAATTTCTGTAATAATCGTCCCATCTTCTGTTAACATACAACCAATATACTTGAATTCTTTAACTTGTTGGATATTGTTTTCTTCAATACAGGTTTGGGCTACTGTTGACTTTCGTGGTCTCTGTTTTGGCAATGTTGATTTTCATATCATAATGCTTACAGCTGTGATGGTGATTCATCATATGGTCTTGTAAGCGTTTCGGGTTATTGTTTGTAATGCACTGATCATTTGCAAACATTAACTCATTCAGTTCTAAGTTTGGATTTACTTCTTTCGTTATTTTGTCCATGTAGATTATAAATAATAACGGCGACAATTCGCAGCCCTGTCTAACTCCCTTTGTTCCACTAAACCAATATGTGTTTCTTGTTGTTGTACTTATTACACTTTGACTATTTTTGTATACTGACCTTATGTTTTGTACATGATGTTCTGGTACCCCATATTCATCAAATACTGCCATCAGCTTGTCTCTGTTCACCTAATAAAAAGTTTTTCTTGATGCACAAAAATGATATTTAGTTCCCGGTCATATTCAACGGCTTTTTTTATGGGTTTGCCCGAGCGTAAATACAAGTATGACATCAGTGCTACTTCTTCCTTTCCTAAATTACACTTCACTCAGTTGCGTTCCTATAACTTGTATTGTTCTGTTTTCTAATATCTTCGCATACATTTTCCCCACATGAATGAGCAAGGCAATCCCTCTGTATGATACACAATCTCTTTTCTCTCCTTTAATCTTCCAGATAGGTACAACTGTATATCTTTGCAAATTTTCTGGGACTTCCCTTTCAGACCACGTCTTATCAAAGATTCTTCCAAGCCATTTTACATCAATGTCCTCGCATGTTTGGGTGGCTTCTGTTGTCAGGGCATCAATTCCAGGCCCCTTGCTTCGGAGACTTCTGATAGCTTCTTCAATTTCGCTACTTAGAATTCCTTGCTAATTCTAAGCTGATATGTGTTTTCTTGTTCTGTTTCTCCGACTGGATTGAGAAATTCCTTGAAGTATTTTTCTATTTGTTTAATAGCCTTTTCATTAAAAGTGGGATACTCACTTTTTAATTAATGATGGGTTCCCATTTTTAAGGTTGTTGACAGAGTTATAATGTTCATCACAGAGCACCCACGCTCTTCACGCTGTCAAAGTTAAGCTGTTTTGGATAATCTCTTAGTCTCTCTTCTTATTTTGCAATCTATGATATAGTCCTCTTCTGATTTTGTCTCCAACCACTTCTTAAATGCCTCTTTCTTGTGTTTTATAGCTTTTAAAACTGTGTTATTCTAACAGATCGTGCATCTTTTCTGCCTTTCCCAACTGTCTTCGTGCCACATCTGTTCTCGAGTGTTTTTTTGATAAATTTAATTTGAAATTTTCCCATTCTTCATTATATTCCGGTCTCTGCTGGCAATGAGTTATGCATTTTTTCAATATTTAGGCGTACTTTATCTAGTATTGTGGTGTCTTCCATTATTTTTTATATTAATGATGTTTACCAATACGTTTACTGCTTACTTAACTTCATTTATAAAATGGCAGGACACGAAGCTAAAACACTTGCCCTAAATCTGAGTTATTTAATAACATTTTTATGTTGTCCTGTTATATGGCATTATGTTTTCAGTGAAATTAATGTACGTATTACTAGCAATAGTTTCAGTTTCATGTCTTGGCATTTTTTTCCACTGACTCATCTTAGCAATTTCTACCAAAATATCATAAAATTCCTCAATAGAACATCGTTAAGAACGAACAGCTTTGATTCTAGATTCCAAACTGGTGGTATTTAGTGGCTCGATGACTAGAATTATAATATGTTTTTATAAGAGTTCTCCAAAACAGTGCTGAGATTGCGAAAAACGCATACGGTGTCTCAAATGTTCAGAACATAACATTTATTCTCTAGGTGACATTGTGGCACTATCTGCGACTAAGTTGTGAGAATGAGAATAACAATAGAGGAAAAAACAGCTTTAATGAGTTATTGAACTGCTGAATGTTTTCCTTCCAAATGTATCTATTGTCATATCTCTGGCTATGAATGTTTGCGATTAGAATGTTCATGTTTGACAATTTTCAAAAAAAAAAAACCAAAATACATTCAGTTACCACCGAGTCTGTAGTGGGTTTTACAATGAATGAAACTGAGAAAATGCTCTTGGATATTGATATCAGTTGGATCTGTATTATCAAATCTTACAAACAGTGTTAATTGTTGCGTTACATCTCCAGTACAGTCCATAACCATCCTATAATGTTTAGGTTTCCGTATCATTGAGACGAGTTTTCTGTACCTGCAAAATCTCTTGGATAAAGTCGCAAAAGGAAATGAACAGAAAGGCCTTACGTTGAACATCAAAAAGACAGAGACTATGATTATATCTAAGAAACAGAATCTACCAACATGCAGTATAAAATTAAACAGAACTATTCTAAAGCAGGTGCAGAAGTTCAAATACCTTGGAGCAGTAATAACTTCAGATGGGAAATGCAGAACAGAAATTAGGAACAGAATAGGCCAAGCAAAGACTGCATTTCAGAGCATGAGAAACATATTATCCAACACATCCTTATCAATGGATGTTAGAAAACGAGTCCTAAAATGAAATGCTATATTGAACCTATCTTGTTATAAGGAAGTGAATCATGAACAATAGGCAGGTCTGCACAAAAATCATTGGAAGCAGCAGAAATGTGGTTTATTAGAAGAATGTTGCGAATTCCCTGGACAGCAAATATAACCAATGAAGAATGTATGAGAAGAGATGGAGAGACAAAAAAATCTTGTAAAAAAAAATAAAAGAGAGACAATGTACTTTCATAGGACATGCAATGAGAAGAGGAGGCATTGTTATAATATAACAACAGGAAAAATAGAGGGAGAAAGACCAAGAGAAGTTATACTGGACAGTCTGGTGGGATGGTGTGAGAGGAGATCACCAACTGAGCTGATGGCCGGTATGAAGGATCAGGTACTCTGGAAAAGCATAATAGCCAACGCTAGTCGGCATGGCACCTGATGGTGATGATGACCATAGATACTGTTTCTCTACAGAGAGAAGAGAAATTTATTCCCCAAGATATTGTTAAGCCGATCCTCGAGTTGCTCTCATTAAAGTTTCAGATGTGGCACTATTTGTGTCATTTAATTCACAAGCTTTACAAAATTTTCGGATGTTCCATGAAAGAGCAAAGATTGATTACTCAAAGACTGAACAATAGCAATTAGGCGTTTTCTCATGCTCCCCCAGCGCCAAACTTTTGCACTTAATAATTTTTGTTGCATTGAATCAATAAAGTTCAAAGTTATAAATTCAGACTCCAGCTTCACTGCATTCGGGACAATCTTATAAATGCACCGCCGCATACTGCAGTATCTATCCAATTTGCTAATAGTTCCTGTCAAATGTTGGTTGTTTACAATGCGTTTTCTACCACACACTTTGGATTTCCTACCAGCACGTTCAATTTGTCCTAGCTCCAGCAATCTTTTGACAGCTACATTGGTCTTCCATTCCCGCTCTTCATTTTCCCGCAGTCTGTTCAATATAGCTTTAGCAATGTCCCTTGTCCAATGTCATCCTCCCGTTTATTTTAGCTTGTCCAGAAAGTCTGTCTGCTACACCATTGCCATGTACTCCTGCATGCCCTGGACAGTAAAATCACGTTGGGTTTGTCACAGACTTAGCAGATGAACCCATTCTTTTCGAAGCAAATTCTTATCAGTCTTACTAAACATATTCTGTGAATCGGTCACACTGACACCATTAAAAACATCATGAACAACTAACCATTCCATTGACACCGACACAACCTCAATTTCCATTCGCATGCTTGAAATGGTAACTTCAAAGACTCCAGAACTCTGTGCCACTACTCTTCCATTTCGGTAGACAATAAAACCTCAACTAATTCTGGTGTTCCTAGTCACGGAGCTATCTGTATATATTACCGTGTCGGAATTCCCACAGCGATGCTGGATGAGATCTTGAACCAAAGTTCAATGCTCTATGTGCCCAATATTCACGGCCCTTCTGTATAATAACCGTTGTTACCTGAGGTCGGTCCTGTACCTGTAACCAGTCATCATCTTTAGCACCTCATCTATGGCTTTATTATATCCTCGGCTCGGCCATCCAGGATCTGCCTCGTTTGTTGCGTCTTCTCTTTATCAACCCCAGTTCCTTGTGGAGCGTTTGTGTGTACGATTTTGATGTATATTGGTCGTACAGGAAACACTTAAGAATCTCTTCCATTTCCCCGATTCCAGTGTTTTTCCAACCAGGTAGGAGGAAGTTGCAACATACAGGCGATTCTGATCATGCAGGGATTGCAACATACAGGCGATTCTGATCATAGAGGGATTGCAACATACAGGCGATTCTGATCATAGAGGGATTGCAACACACAGGCGATTCTGATCATAGAGGGATTGCAACATACAGGCGATTCTGATCATAGAGGGATTGCAACATACAGGCGATTCTGATCATGCAGGGATTGCAACATACAGGCGATTCTGATCATAGAGGGATTGCAACATACAGGCGATTCTGATCATGCAGGGATTGCAACATGAAATAATTGACATGTTGGAATGGAACACATATAGTGTGGAATTACAATGCCTGCAAGTCTGAACTGGAGGTGCAAGGTGGAACATAAATAATATATATACGTTAGAAGCAACTCTATCACAGACGAAGAACAATGCAAACTCTTGTCTGAATTTGAAGAGCTACCAGGTGATAGACTGCTGGTTTGTGGTGACATTTTGGAAAATACACAGGGTCGAACATTAGATACTGCATTATTAGGAATGAACTTGTGTGTGGTGATCAGAAAGGAAATGGCGCGACTGGCAACAAGAGAGCAGGACTCAGATTCAAACATAGTCCTGGATCTGGTATCCATACAAGCCTTGCTGGATGTGCATTGGGAAGCCCTGGCACATAGCGGCAATGATCATCTCCCCTGCATTGAATCATTCATCTGCTCTAATTTAAGACTGCAAGAAAATTCCAGATTTTATGGCACTCCAAGTTTTTTTTTTTAATACACCCTAAAGGTGCCTGCTAGATGAAGTACCTCAGTGTGGTTTGGGAGATTGGGGGAGGGGGGTTGGTTTAAAATCTTAGCCTTTCACACGATCATGGTACCTTCTGTGCCAGGTATGTATGGGACTCCAAGTGGTTTTCAGATTTTATGGGACTCCAAGTGGTTTTCAGATTTTATGGGACTCCAAGTGGTTTTCAGATTTTATAGGACTCCAAGTGGTTTTCAGATTTTATGGGACTAAAATAGTAAAATGCCACTGAGGAATATTATTTGCTGTAACTCTACTGAACCCGTCTTCTACTGGATGATTAGTCTTCTTGTGGAGTACAATTTTCCTTTCATCTTAGAAATTACTTCTTGTTGTTGGTGCTATAAGAGAACCTAATTTTCTCTGTTACACACTAAGAAAATCCAACAAGATTCCCAGGCTTTCACTCCACAGAATAATACTGATACAACAACTTAACTTAGCTTGACAGTCTCCCCACATAACAAAACTCGTCAAACAGTGAGAGTTTCAACAAAGCCAGTGGTGTAGTTTTTATATTCAGACGTATCTTATATCTTATATCATTCCTGTGTTGTTAAACGTCACATAGGGCTCGCAAGGTAGTTCGCCAGTTTTTCCTGTCTTCGGCGAGTCTTTCAACTTCATCAAGGGATTTTATGCCTGTTAATTTGGCCTCTCTTAACATTGTCCTCTTCAGAGTTTCACGCTTTCTGCCTCTTTTTCTTTGACCTGTTGTGTTCCACTTGATAGCTTGTTTTGGGATTCTCTGATTGTTTCTTCTCATCACGTGACCAACATATATCCATCTCCTTTTTCTGATCACCCATGAGACAGGTTGTTGTTCAGTCATCTGTCTTATTTCTACATTGTTCTTGAATTCGTTCAACTTGATGCCGAGTATTTTCCTTAAGCATTTGTTTTCAAAAGAGTCTAATTTTTAAAAAAATTATTTCTTTAGTTGTTTTCCAGCTTTCGCATGCATAAATGAGGGTGGATATTACATTTGATTTGAATAATCGTAACTTGGTTTTTGTGCTTATAACTTTTGAATTCAATATATATGTAAAGATATATATATATATTCAGACTATACAAGTTTATTGATGGGAAAAATGAAGGATGAAATTATGAGGATGGAAACGTAACCAATCAGGCTGATAAGACGTTTACAATGACAGTTCCCGACGTGAGAAAATTCTACGCCATATTGGAGAAAATTGTACAATGTACTTATACAATAATAACCATACTTACAACGTTTCCAACCGAGCAACTTCAACTATCTCAACAACTAAATTCTACATTTTAACTTAACTTGCCTCTACCGAAAACTGCTACTACTGAAAACTCTACCTAACCGAGACTAACACATCGTAAGGCTCCTTTTCTTCTAATCGTGAGTGGTATCTATACCATCCCTACCCACTCAGTTTTTTCCATGCTGTACGTTTATCTCAAGAACCCAGCCAACGCTCTCAACCAAAAGACCTTTCAAACAAGGGCACTCACTCTATTGTTTCTGAGTACCAATACTGCTTATATCCCACAGTTAAGAGAATACTGCTATAAGAGTCCAAGTGGTTTTCAGATTTTATGGGACTCCAGTGGTTTTCAGATTTTATGGGACTCCAGTGGTTTTCAGATTTTATGGGACTCCAGTGGTTTTCAGATTTAATGACACTCCAGTGGTTTCCAGATTTTATACGACTTCAAGTAGTTTTCAGATTTTATAGGACTCCAATTGGTTTTTACTGTTTATGGGACTCCAAGTGGTTTTCAGATTTTATGGGCCTCCAAGCAGTTTTCAGATTTTATGGGACTCTAATTGGCTTTAAAATTTTATGGTACCCCAAGTGGTTTTCAGATTTTATGGGTCTCTAAATGGTTTTCAGATTTTATGAGACTTCATTTCAAATTGTATGGGACTCCAATGGTTTTAAAATGTAATGGCATTTCAGTGGTTTTTAGATTTTATGAAACTCCAGTTGTCTTTAGATTTTATGGGACTCTAAGTGGATTTAAGATTTTATGGGATTCTAAGTGGTTTCTGGAAATTATTGGACTCCAATGGTTTTCAGATTTAATGGCACTCCAGTGGTTTTCAGTTTCAGATTTGATAGGACTTCAGTGATTTTCAGATCTAATGGCACTCCGGTGGTTTCCATATATTATTGGATTCCAAGTAGTTTTCAGAGTTTATGGGACTCCAAGTGGTTTTCAGATTTTATGGGACTCCAAGTGGTTTTTAGATTTTATGAAATTGCTGTTGGTTTTCACTTTTTATGAGACTCCAAGTGGTTTTCAGATTTTATGAGACTCCAGTAGTTTTCAGATGTTTGAGACTCCAAGTGATTTCAGATTTTATTGGACTCCAAGTAGTTTTCAGATTTTATGGGACTTCAAGTAGTTTTCAGATTTTATGGAACTCCATTTCAGATTTTATACCAATACAGTGGTTTCCAGATCTTATGGAACTCCAAGTAATTTTCAGATTTTATGGGACCCCAAGTGGTTTTCACATCTTGTGGGTCTCTAAGTAGTTTTCAGATTTTATTGGAATTCAATATGTTTTCAAATTTTATTGGACTCCATGTGGTTTTCAGATTTTATGGCCCTCTAGTGGTTTTCAGATTTTATGGGACTCCGAGTGATTTTCCGTTTTTATGGAACTCCAATTGTTTTTTTTTTTTTTTAGATTTTCAGAATTTATGGGATTTCATTACAGATTTTATTGGAATCAAATAGGTTTTCATATTTTATGAGACAAGTGTGGTTTTCAGATTTTATAAGGGTTAATTTCAGATTTTATGAGACTCCAGTGGTTTTCAGATTTAATGGCACTCCAGAGGTTTTCAGATGTTATTAGACTCTAATTCATTTTAAGATTTTATGCTACTCCAAGTGGTTTTCCGATTTTATGAGACTAAAGTTGTTTTAAGATTTTATGAGACTCCAAGTGATTTTCAGTTTTTATCCTACTCAAAGTGTTTTTCAGTTTTATGGGGTTCTAAGTATTTTTCAGTGTTTATGGGACTCTAAATAGTTTTCAGATTTTGTGGGACTGTAGTGGCTTTCAAATTTTATGGGACTCCATGTGGTTTTCAGATTTTATGGAACTTCACTTCAGAGTTTATGGGACTGAAGAGGTTTTCAGATTTTAAGGGACTGCAGTAGTTTTCATATTTATGGGACTCCAAGTGGTTTTCAGATTTTATAACACTCCAAGTGGTTTTCAGATTTTTTGGGACTCCAAGTGATTTTCAGATTTTATGGGACTCCAATTGACATTCAGATTTTATTTGAAGCCAATTGGCTTTCAGATTTTTTGGGACTTCAAGTAGTTTTCAGATTTTATAGAACTCCATTTCAGATTTTATAGGACTCCAGTGGTTTTCAGAATTAATGGCACTCTGGTGGTTTCCATATATTAATGGACTCCAAGTAGGTTTCAGAGTTTATGGGACTCCAATATTTTTCAGATTTTATGGGACTCCAGGTGGTCTTAATATTTTATGAGATTCTAATTAGTTTTCAGATTTTATGGGACTCCAAGTTGTTTTCACATTTTATGAAACTGCTATTGTTTTTCACTTTTTAATGAGACTCCAAGAGGTTTTCAGATTTTATGAGACTCCAGTAGTTTTCAGATTTTTGGGACTCCAAGTGGACTTCAGATTTTATGGGACTCCAAGTGGTTTTCAGATTTTATGGGACTTCAAGTAGTTTTCAGATTTTATGGAACTCCATTTCAGATTTTATACCAATACAGCAGTGGTCCAGATTTTATGGGACTCGAAATATTTTTCAGAATTTATGGGACCCTAAGTGTTTTTCACATTTTATGAGTCTCTGAGTAGTTTTCAGATTTTATTGGAATTCAATATGTTTTCACATGTTATGGTACTCTATGTGGTTTTCAGGTTTTGTGGGACTTCATTTCAGATTTTATGGGACTGCGAGTGGTTTTCAGATTTAATGGCCCTCCAGTGATTTTCAGATTTTATGGGACTCCAGTTATCTTTCAGATTTGATGTGACTCCAGGTGATTTTCAGACTTTATTGGATTTCATTACAGACTTTATTGGAATCCAATAGGTTTTCAAATTTTATGGGACTCGATGTGGTTTTCAGATTTCATAAGGTTTCATTTAAGATTTTATGGACACTGCTGGCGAGACTCTTCGAATGCCGTGCGTGGAGTGAAGCTCCTCCCGGTTAAGGAATTAAATGCGGAAAAGAAATAAAGGTTGCTGTGCGGAGCCGATGTGAAAAGGTGGTGGAAAGGATCAAGTGAAGTCTAATCGGTATGTCCAGTAGTATCGCTGCGAGAGCTATACATACCACGGCGCCTCTGCTCTAGAGGCCGGCCACGTCCGAAATACACCTACACTGGTGAAATATGCCTAAACCGGCACACACCAGGGGTGGAACTTGATGGCTAGACATGCCACCTCCGCTCTAGAGGTCGGTCACGCCTGATATACACCCATACTGGTGAATTTTGCCTAAACCGGCTCACACCAGGGGTGAATCTTGAAGGCTATGCATGTCACAGTACCTCTGCTCTAGAGGTCGGTCACGTCCCAAACACGCCCATACTGGGATAATGCCTAAACCGGCTCAACCCATGGGTAGAAGTCACTAGTGGCGAGGATTCGTCCTCCTGGACAAAAGCTCCATCCTAGTCACAACTAGGAAGGGTAGCGGCCTCGACTGCAAAATGCTGAAGTCGGAGACACTGGACCAGGGCAGTCTAGATAGGCAACCACCTCTCACCCGGCGAGGATGTTTGCTTATCCTAACCACGCTGAGGTTTTCCGGTGAGAAGGTCCAACTCTGGCCTGGGTGGGCTACCGCCTCTCACCCAGCGGGGATGCACTGATATCCTAAACACGTCGAGGTCTTCCGGTGAGAAAGTCCAACTCTAGACTAAACTGGTGCAACGAAAACCACGGTGTCACGCAATCCGCTTCAGAGACCCACCTAGAATACAGGCTAAAGCCCTGCAATACTCTGAAACCCTTGTGGTCCTCTGTGGATCTCGTGTGGTCCTTTTGGGGACCACACAGGAGACCACAGGACCTAACGAGGACCACAGGCGTAAATTCAGTATGATCACAGCCGGTTTTGGTGGTAGAAGCGAACGAAGAAGAAGAAGAAGATTTTATGGGACTCTAGTGGTTTTCAGATTCTTTGTGATTCTAAGTGGTTTTCAGATTTTATGTTACTCAAAGTATTTTTCAGATTTTATAGAACTCCAAGTGGTCTTCAGATTTTATGAGTCTCTAAGTGGTTGTCAGATTTTAATGCAGTCCGATAGGCTTTCACATTTTATGGGACTCTATGTGGTTTTCAGATTTTATGGGACTTCATTTCAGATTTTATGGGACTCAGGTGGTTTTCAGATTTTATAGTATTTATAAATGGCTTTTAGATTTTAGGGGACTTCAATTGACTTTCAGATTTTTCAGGATTCCAGGTGGATTTTATTGGACACCAAGTGTTTTTAAGATGCTGTCAGACTCCAGTGATTTTGAGATTTTATGGGACTGCATTGGTTTTCATATTTAAGGGACTCCAAGTGGTTTTCAAATTTTATAACTCTCCAAGTGGTTTTCAGATATTATGAGACTATAGTGGCTTTCAGATTTTGTGGGACTTCAAATGGTTTTCAGATTTTTGGAACTCCTCTTGATTTTCAGATCTTCTGGGACTATAAGTGATTTTCAGATTTTATAGGACTACAAAGGGTCTTCAGTTTTTATTTTAAGCCAAGTGATTTTCATATTTTATGTGACTTCAAGTAGTTTTCAGATTTTATGGAACTCCATTTCAGATTTTCAACAGAGATGCACTGTGGAAAATCCTAAGATGGCATGGCCTCCCCCATAAAATAGTTAATGTAATCAAAGCCCTATACGAGGGTTTTCAGTGCAAAGTTATCTGTGGAGAACATACCTCCAGCAGCTTTAGGGTACAAACAGGAGTGAAACAGGGATGTGTACTATCACCAACATTATTTATCTTGGCAGTAGACTGGTTAATGAAGGAGGCAACATCAGACAAACGCAGGGGATTACAATGGACCCTTAACACAGTGCTGGAGGACCTTGACTTTGCGGACGACATTTGTCTATTATCAAGCAGTCACAAAGATATGCAAGATAAAATAAACAAGTTAACCCAGAATGCAAACAACATAGGACTAAAGATCAACGTAGGAAAGACAAAGTTAATGAAGCAAAATGTGAACAACAGAAATGTACTCAGAGTAGATAACAAGTTAGTGGAGGAGGTCAACGAATTTGTATACCTTGGCAGCAGAGTAGTAGAAAATGGAGACAGCACAGAGGACATCAACAGCAGACTTACTAGAGCAAACCAGGCTTTTGCAATGCTACAGAATATATGGAAATCAAATAAACTAAGCATAAACATGAAAATCAGGATATTTAAGAGTAATGTTCTAAGTGTACTACTCTATGGAAGTGAATGCTGGAAAATCACCAAAACCATAGAAAACAAGTTGAATTCTTTCCAGACTAAATGTTTACGTAGAATTAAAAAAATATTTTGGCCAAACACCATAAGAAATAACATCTTATTGGCAGAAATGCAGATGAAACCACTGACAACAATTATTGAGGAAAGACGCTGGCGATGGTTGGGACATGTGCTCCGAATGACTGACAACTCACTACCAAAAATAGCACTAAGATGGACACCACAGGGGAGCAGAAGTAAGGGTAGACCAAAAGAGACATGGAGAAGAACAACAGAAAGGATGTTGAGCAATAGAGGGCTCACCTGGGCAAGAGCAGAAAAAAAGGCGAAAGACAGGCATTTGTGGAAAACCCTTGCGGAAGCCCCATGTGCCCTGGGCACTTAAGGTTCAGAGAGAGATTTCAGATTTTACAGGACTCCAGTGGTGTACAGATTTTATGGCACTCCTGTGGTTTCCAGATTTTATGGGACCTCAAGTGGTTTGAAGATGTTTTTGGGACCTCAAGTGATTTGAAGATTTTTTTGGGACTCCAAGTAGCTTTCAGATTTTTTGATTCTCCAAGTGGTTTTCAGATTTTATGAAACTACAAGTGGTTTTCAGATTTTGTGGGACTTCAAGTTGTTCTCGAATTTATGGGACTCCAAATGCTTTTCAGATCTTATGGAACTCCAAGTGGTCTTCAGATTTTATGGGACTCCAAGTGGTTTTCACATTTTATGGAACGCCATTTTAGATTTTATAGGACTGCAGTGGTTTTCAGATGTAATTTCACTCCAGTGGTTTCCATATTTTATGGGACTCCAAGTAGTTATCAGATTTTATGAGACTCCAAGTGATTTTCACATTTTATGGAACTGCTATTTGTTTCCACAATTTATGAGACTCCAATTAGTTTTCACAATTTATGGGACTCCAAGTGGGTTTCACATTTTATGGGACTCCAAATGCATTTCACATTTTATGGGAATGCAACATGTTTTCAATATTTATGGGTCTTTAAGTGGTTTTCAGATTTTATGGGAATCCAGTAGGTTTTCAGATTTTATGGGACTCCATGTGGTTTTTATATTTTATGGGACTTCTTTGCAAATTTTATGGGACTCAAGTGGTTTTCAGATTTTATGGGAGTCTATTTCAGATTTTATGGGGCACCAATGGTTTTCAAATGTAATGGTACTTCAATGGTTTTTAGATTTTATGAAACTCTAGTTCTTTTCAAATTTTATGCGACTCTAAGTGGTTTTCAGATTTTATTTGATTCCAAGTATTTTCTGGAAATTATTGGATACCAATGGTTTTCAGATTTAATGGCACTCAAGGAGTTTTCAGATTTTGTGAGAATCCAATTGTTTCTCAGATTTTATGCTACTCCAAGTGGTCTCCAGATTTTATTGTACTGAAGTTATTTTAAGATTTTACGAGACTCCAAGTGTTTTTCACATTTTGTGTTACTCCAAATGGTTTTCAGATTTTATGTGGATCAAGTGGTTTTCATATTTATGGCAGTCTAAGTGATTTTCAGATTTTATAACATTCCATGTGGTTTTCAGATTTTGTAGGACTCTAAATGGTTTTCATATTTTTGGGTCTCCAAGTGATTTTCAGATATTATGGGACTCCATGCTGTGTTCAGATTTTATGGGACTCCAATCAGTGTTCAGATTTTACAGGATGTCAAGTGGTTTTCAGATTTTATGTTACTTCAAGTAGTTTTCAGATTTTACAGAACTCATTTGAGATTTGATAGGACTCCAGCGGTTTTGCAGATTAAATGGCACTCAAGTGGTTTCCATATTTTTGGGGACTCCAAGTAGTTTTTAGCTTTTATGGGACTCCAAGTGGTTTTCACATTTTATAGGACTGCAGCTGGTCTTCAGACTTTATGAGACTCCAGTTATTTTTCAGATTTTATGGGACTTCAAGTGGTTTTAACATTTTATGAAACTGCTATTGGTTTTCACTTTTTATGAGACTCCAAGTGGTTTTCAGATTTTATGGGACTCCAAGTGGTTTTCTGATATTATGGGACTCCAAGTGCATTTCAGATTTCATGGAACTCCAAATGGTCTTCAGATTTTATGGGTCTCTAAGTGGTTTTCATATTTTATTGGAGTCCAATATGTTTTCAGATTTAATGGGATTTCATTTCAGATTTTATGGATCTCATGTGGTTTTCAGATTTTATGGGACTCCATTTCAGATTTTATGGGACTCTAATGGTTTTAAAAATGTAATGGTACTTCAATGGTTTTTAGATTTTATGAAATTCTAGTTGTTTTCGGATTTTATGGGACTCTATATGGTTTTCAGATTTTATTGGATTCCAAGTGGTTTATGGAAATTATTGGACTCCAGTGGTTTTCAGATTTAAACGCACTACAGTAGTTTTTAGATCTTATGAGACTCCAATTGTTTTTCAGATTTTAGGCGTCTCCAAGTGGCTTTCAAATTTTATGGGACTGAAGGTGTTTTAAGATTTTATGAGACTCTAAGTGGTTTTCAGATTTTATGTTACTCCAAATGGTTTTCAGATTTTATAGGGTTCCAGTAATTTTCATGTTTATGGGATTCCAAGTGGTTTTCAGATTTTATGGGACTTCAGGTGGTCTTCAGATTTTATGAGACTCCAATTAGTTTTAAGATTTTATGGGACTCCAAGTGGTTTTCACATTTTATGAAACTGCAAGTAGTTTTCACTTTTTATGAGACCCCAAGTGGTTTTCAGGTTTAATTTGACTCCAAGTGGTCTTCAGATTTTATTGGTCTCTATGTGTTTGTCAAAATTTATGGGACTCCAATTGATTTCCAGATTTTGTAGGACTCCAAGTGGTTTTCACATTTTATGAAGCTGCAAGTGGTTTTCACGTTTTATGACACTCCAAGTGGTTTTCAGATTTTATGTGACTCCAAGTGTTTTCAGATTTTATGAGACTCTACATAGTTTTCAGATTTCATGGGACTCCATTGGTTTTGAAATGTAATGGCACTTCAATGGTTTTTGGATTTTATGAAACTCTAGTTGTTTTCAGATTTTATGGGCCTCTAAGTGCTTTTCAGATTTTATCAGATTCCAAGTGATTTCTGAAAATTTTTGGACTTAAGTGGTTTTCAGATTTAACACCATTCCAGTGGTTTTCAGATTTTATGGGTCTGCAAGTGGTTTTCACTTTTTATGAGACTCCAAATGATTTTCTGATATTATAGGACTCCAAATTATTTTCAGATTTTATGGGACTCAAACTAGTCTTCAGATTTTATGGGACTTCAAGTAGTTTTCAGATTTTATAGGAATCCATTGCTTTTCAGATTTAATACCACTCAATTGGTTTCCAGATTTTATGGGACTCCAAGTAATTTTCAGATATTATGGGACCCTCAAGTGGTTTTCAGAATTTATTGGTCTCTAAGTGGATTTCAGATTTGATGTGACTGCAAGTGGTTTTTAGATTATATGTGACTCCAAGTGGTTTTTACATTTTATGGAACTCCAGTTACCTTTTGGATTTTATGGGACTCAAATTGGTTTTCTGATTTTATGGCACTTCATTTCAGAATTAATGAAACTGCAGTGGTTTTCCAAATTTTGTGGGCTGTTTTCATGTTTATTAAATTCTAAGTTTTTTTTTTTCATATTTTGTAACACTACTAGTAATTTTCAGATTTTATGGAACTCCAGTGGTTTTCAGATTTTGTGAGACTTCAAATGGTTTTCATATTTGTGTGACTCTCAACTGATTTTCAGATTTTAGGCTACGAAAAGTGGTTTTCAGATTTTATGGTACTCTATTTCAGATTTTATAGGAATCCAGTGGTTTTCACACTTATTACCACTCCAGTGGTTTCCAGATTTTATGGGACTGATTTTCACTTTTTAATAGACTCCAAATGGTTTTCAGATTTTATGGAACTCCATTTCAGATTTTGTAGGATTCCAGTGGTTTTCAGATTTTATGGCAGTCCAGTGATTTTCAGATTTTATGGGATTCTAAGTGCTTTCCAGATTTTATGGGACTCCAAATGCTTTTCAGATCTTATGGGACTCCAGGTGGTCTTTAGATTTTATTGGTTTCTGTGTGTTTCTCAAAATTTTTGGGACTCCAGTTGGTTTCCAGATTTTATAGGATTCCAAGTGGTTATCACATTTTATGAAACAGCAAGTGGTTTTCACTTCTTATGAGACTCGGTTTTCAGATTTTATGTGACTCCAAGTGTTTTTCAGATTTTATTGGACTCAAAATGCTTTTCAGATCTTATGGGACTCCAAATGGTCTTCAGATTATATTGGAATCCAAAAGGTTTTTACATTTTATGAGACTCCTTGTGGTTTTCAGATTTTATGGGACTTCATTTCAGATTTTATAGGACTCCAGTGTTTTTCAGATTTAATGGCCCTCCAGTGGTTTTCAGATTTTATGTGATTCCAAGTGGTTTTCAGATTTTATGGGACTCAAATTACATTTTGGATTTTATGCCATTCTAGGTGGGTATCAGATTTTATGGACTTTATTTCAGATTTCATGTTACTCCAGTGGTTCTCAGATTTTTTGGGACTCCATTGGTTTTCATATTTATGGGATTCCAAGTTTTTTTTCAGATTTTATAACACTCCAAGTGGTTTTCAGAATTTATGGGACTTCAGTGTTTTTAAGATTTTGTGAGACTTCAAATGGTTTTCAGATTTTTCGGACTGCTAGTGATTTTAAGATTTAATGAAACTCCATTTCAGATTTTATACTAATCTAGTGGTTTTCAGACAATATCAATCCAGTGGTTTCCAGATTTTATGGGACTTGAAGTAGTTTTCATATTTTATGGGACCCCAGGTAATTTTCACATTTTATGGGTCTCTATGTGGTTTTCAGATTTTATTGGATTTCAATATGTTTTCTAATATTATGGGACTCCGTGTGGCTTTCAGATTTTATGGGACTTAAATTTCAGATTTTATGGGACTGCGTGTGTTTTTCAGATTTAATGGCCCTCCAGTGGTTTTCAGATTTTATGGTACTCTAAGTGGTTTTCATATTTTATGAGACTCCAATTGTCTTTCAGTTTTTGTGGGACTCCAGGTGATTTTCAGATTTTATGGGATTTAATTACAGATTTTATTGGAATCAAATAGGTTCAAGTAGGTTTCTGATTTCATGAGGTGAGGATCTAAGTACTTTACAATTTTCATGGGACACCAAATGGTTTTAAGATTTTATGGGACTCGAATTGGTTTTTAGATTTATGAGACTCCTAGTGATTTTCAGATATTTTGGGACTCCAATTGGTTTTCAAATTTTATCCGACTCCAAGTGATTTTCAGATTTTGTGGGACTGAAATGTTTTTCAATTTTTATGATGTTTCAGGTGGTTTTCAGATTTTATGGGACTTAAAATTTTTTTCAGATGTTATGGAACTCCAGTGGTTTTCATATTTATTGGACTCCAAGTGGTTTTCAGAGTTTATAACACTCCAAGTGGTTTTCAAATTTTATGAGACTCCACTGTGTTTTAGATTTTGTGGGATTCCAAATGGTTTTCAGATTTTATAGGACTTCAAGTAGTTTTCAGATTTTAGGGAACTCCATTTCATATTTTATACGACTCCAGTGCTTTTCGTATTTTATGGCATTCCAATGGTTTTCAGATTTTATGGGACTCCAAATCATTTTCAAATTTATTGGACCTCAAGTGGTTTTCAGATTTTTTTGGACTCCAACTGGTTTTCACATTTGTGATTCTCCAATTGGTTTTCAGATTTTATTGGACTCGAAGTAGTTTTCAGATTTTATGGGACTCCAGTAGGTTTTCAGATTTTATGGTACTCAAATTGCTTTTCAGATTTTATGGGACTCCAAGTGGTCTTCAGATTTTATAGGTCTTTAAGTTGTTTTCAGATTTTATGTGAATCCAGTAGGTTTTCAGATTTTATGGGATTCCAAATGCTTTTCTGATTTTACTGGACTCCACAGGGTCTTCAGATTTTAGTGGTCTTTATATGTTTTTTCAGATTTGAGTGGACTCCACTTGGTTTTCAGATTGTATGACACTCCAAGTGGTTTTAACATTTTATGAAACATCAAGTGGTTTTCACTTTTTATGAGACTCCAAGTGATTTCAGATTTTATGTGACTCTAAGTGGTTGTGGATATTATGGGACTCAAAATGCTTTTTAAATTTTATGGGACTCCAAGTGGTCTTCAGATTTTATAGGTCTCTAAGTGGTTTTCAGATTTTATGGGACTCCAAGTGGTTTTCACATTATATGTGACTGAAGTTTTTTAAAAGATTTTATGAGACTCCAAGTGTTTTTCAGATTTTATTGGGCCCTAAGTATTTTTTCAGTTTTCATGGGACTCCAAATGGTTTTCACATTTGATGGGACTCCACTAGTTTTCAGATTTTATGGGACTCCAAGTGGCTTTCAGACTTCATGGGACTCCAAGTGGTCTTCAGATTTTATGAGATTCCAATTGTTTTTCACTTTTTATGAGGCTCCAAATTATTTTACGATTTTATGGGACTCCAAACTCTTTTCGGATGTTATTATACTCAAAGTGATTTTCTTATTTTATGGGTCTCTAAGTGGTTTTCAGATTTTATTGGAGTTTAATAGGTTTTCAAATTTTATTGGACTCCATGTGGTTTTCAGATTTTGTTGGACTCATTTCAGATTTTATAAGACTACAAGTTGTTTTCAGATTTTATCTGACTCCAGTGGTTTACAGATTTTATTGGACTCCTAGTGGTTTTCAGATTTTATGTGACTCCAATTGTCTTTCAGATTTTATGGAACTCCAGGTGATTTTAAAATTTTATGGGGCTTCATTATAGATTTTATTGGAATCCAGTAGGTTTTCAGATTTTTATGGGACTCGATGTGATTTTCAGAATTTATGGGACTTCATTTCAGATTTTATGGGACTCCAATGGTTTTCAGATTTAATGGACCTATGGAACTTCACTTCAGATTTTATGGGACCCCAATGGTTTTCAGATTTAATGGACCTCCAGTGGTTTTTAGATTTTATGAGAGTCAGGTGTTTTCCGATTTTTTGGGACTGCATGTGGTTTTCTGATTTTATGTGACTCCAAGTAGTTTTCATAATTTATGGGACTCCTAGTAGTTTTCAGATTTAATCAGACTCCAAGTGGTCTTCAGGTTTTATGGGACTCCAATTGATTTTCATATATTATCTGACTCCAAGCAATTTTCAGATTTTATGAAACTGCAAGTGGTTTTCACTTTTAGTGAGACTCCAAATTATTTGAGTATATAAGTAGAGAATAAATCACAGAAAAAAAGTGGAAAACTAAAGACGTCAAAGGAAGCTGAAGACATTGTTAATTCCAGGTGGGTGGAGACAGCCATCCTGGAAAATAAAGCACTGTTTTAGGACCCTCAGAGATAGCACACCAGCAGAACAAGAGAAGATCGCACATATTTGAGTACAGTTTATTTGCGATATTTGGCACATGATAATTTGTTCCTCTTTATCAGAAATATGATGTATCTGAATGTTACAGAATGCTTTAAAGTCTATACTTCTGCATCTTTCCTTTCTCTCACATCTTGCAGTGACTGTTTTCATTTCTTTATCAGTGTATGGTCAATCTGGTTTTCTGATGTTTCAGTTGGAGACCTCCAAGTTACTTATGGATGTTTTTATGTAAGTTGGAAGACTGTCACTCTGATTCTCTTCCCATGATTCTTCTTCCATTTTCATATCCCTCGACCTACTTTTGCATGAAGACGCTCAAAATGAGTAGTATATCGTGTTTGGGTATTATTTCTGCTGTAAGTTGGAATCTGTTGTAAAACTCTTATTCTTCAGTTTGCGCATAGGTAAAGCTAAAATTGCCATTAAGGCATTAAAGCATATTGGGACTATCTTGTTAGATTCATATTTCCTAGATCTTCAGTACATGACAGTGTGATGTGGTCAGTATCACTCTTGGCCGCATTTACATTTACAGATTTCTCTGGTATCCATTTATAGAGGCAGGGTGAACCTCTGGGCCTTTTTGGTGTGGAGGTATCAGAAAACTCCCAGTTGCTGAGAGATATCTGCTGGAGCAAAGCATATTATAATAGACAGTTTCGAGAATCTTGAGTTGAAGTGTGCTTATAACAATCTCTCATTTATAGGTCATAGTCAGTGGTACTCCTCCTTCATGATTATCTTCTTTACTTGACCATATTATTGTATCTTCTGTGTGTTGTGTTGTTAATTTCTTTCTGCCTTGTCCTATGCATCTTGTCTCTTGTATTCTTAATATATCTACTATCTCTCTCCCTCCCTCCCCCTCCTCTCTCTCTCTCTCTCTGAACCTTAAGTGCCCAGAGCACATGGGGCTTCTACAAGGGTTTTTCACAAATGCCTGTCCTTTGCCTTTTTTTTTCTTCTTGTTTTGTCTGAAGCAGTCCGATTTATTTTTATCTTGTTTTCTCAGAAGCAGTCCGATGGTGTTTTTTTCTTTTGCTTTGTCTGGGAAATGTTAAGAGATTCTATCCACCAAAAAGGAGATAATACCACCAAAAAAAAGAAGCCCCTAAAAATAAATAGATGACAGACGACATCTTAGGACTGATGGACAAGAGGAGGAGGAGTAAAAATAACGAGGAAAAATATAACAAAATAAATAAAGAAATAAGACGCAAATGGAGAGAAGCAAAAGAAGTGTGGTTAAATGAGCAGTGCAGACAGATAGAGGACTCTCATATTAAAGACAGCAAAAACATGCACAAACGAATTAGTGAACTCACAGGCAGGAAAACAAAATATACCACAGGATGCCTGAAATCGAAAGAAGGTAAAATGTTAATGGGAAAAGAAGACATTGTGGACGGGTGGACGGACAGAGTATATCGGTGAGCTATATGGAGGAGAAAGACCAGAATTAACACCAGATACTGAAAACTGAGGGACCACCAATACTTGAAGATGAAATCATACATGCCATCAAACACATGAAGAAAGGAAAAGCGACTGGGCCTGATAATATAACAATAGAAGAAATAGCGGCACTAGAGGAGACAGGAATAAAAATAATAACCAAGTTACTGAATGACATTTACAACAGTGTTATATTCCTAGTGACCTGATTAAATCCACGTTTATAGCACTACCAAAGAAACCAGGTGCAAAGGAATGTGACGACCACTGGACTATCAGCCTCTCATGTCACATAACAAAGCTACTTCTGAGAATAGTTATGAGAAGAACAAGGAAAAAGATACAAATGGAAATAGCAGATGAACAGTTTGGATTTGTTGAAGGAAAGGGAACACACAATGCCATTTATGCTTTACGAACACTAACAGAAAGAGCTTTAGAAGTACAGAAAGATCTCTACTTATGCTTCATTGATTACACCAAGGCATTTGACAAGGTGAAACATAATGAAATGATTAAAATGCTTGAAGACATCAATATAGACGGCAAAGACCTGAGGATTGTAAAACATCTATACTGGCAGCAAGAAGCAGCAGTTCGAGTTGAAAATAGAATTGGAAAATATCAACCTATAAAACAAGGGGTGCGACAAGGATGTGTACTATCTCCAGACCTTTTTTCTCTGTATAGCGAGAATATTCTAAGAACAATCATCACAGAACCAGGCACAAAAATTGGAGGATACAATATTAACAACCTTCGGTATGCTGACGACACAGTACTGATAGCTGAGAATCAACAAGACCTGCAAAATCTCTTGGATAAAGTCGCCAAAGAAAGTGAACAGAAAGGCCTTACTTTGAACATCAAAAAGACAGAGATTATGGTTATATCTAAGAAACAGAATCCACCAGCATGCAGTATTAAATTAAACGGAACTATTCTAAAGCAGGTGCAGAAATTCAAATACCTTGGAGCAGTAATAACTTCAGATGGGAAATGCAGAACAGAAATTAGGAACAGAATAGGCCAAGCAAAGACTGCATTTCAGAGAATGAGAAACATATTAGCTAACACATCTTTATCAATGAATGTTAGAAAACAAGTCCTAAAATGCTATATTGAACCTATCTTGTTATATGGAAGTGAATCATAAACAATAGGCAAGTCTGCACAAAAATCATTGGAAGCAGCAGAAATGTGGTTTATTAGAAGAATGTTGCGAATCCCCTGGACAGCAAAAATAACTAATGAAGAATGTATGAGAAGAGCTGGAGAGACAAAAAACCTTGTCAAAAAGATAAGAGAGAGACAATGTACTTTCATAGGACATGCAATGAGAAGAGGGGGCATTGAAAATATTATAACAACAGGAAAAATAGAAGGAAGAAGATTCAGAGGAAGACCAAGAGAAATAATACTGGACAGTCTGATGGGATGGTGTGAGAGGAGATCACCAACTGAACTGATGGCCTGCATGAAGGATCGGGTACTCTGGAGAAGCATAATAGCCAACGCCAGTCGGCACGGCACATGATAATGATGATGATTTGTCTGAATCAGTACAATGGTTTATTCTCTTGTTTTATCTGAAGCATTTCGATGGTTTTTTTCTCTTCCGTTATATGAAGCGGTCCGGTGTTTTTTCTCTTATTTTATTTGAAGCAGTCCGATGTTTTTTTCTCTTCCTTTGTCTGAAGCAGTCCGATCTTTTTTTTCCTCTTGTTTTATCTGAAGCAGTCCCATATTTTTTCTCTGTTTTATCTGAAGCATTTCGATGGTTTTTTTCTCTTCCGTTATATGAAGCGGTCCGGTGTTTTTTCTCTTATTTTATTTGAAGCAGTCCGATGTTTTTTTCTCTTCCTTTGTCTGAAGCAGTCCGATCTTTTTTTTCCTCTTGTTTTATCTGAAGCAGTCCCATATTTTTTCTCTTGTTTTATCTGAAGCAGTCCAATGGTTTTTTTTTTGTGCTTTATCTGAAGCATTAGGATGTATTTTTTTTCTCTTGCTTTATCTGAAGCAGTCCCATATTTTTTCTCTTGTTTTATCTGAGCAGTCCGCTTATTTTTTTATTTTTTTCTCCCTTGATCTGAAGCAGTCCGATGGTTTCTTTTTCTTGCTTTATCTGAAGCAGCCCGATGTTTTTGTTCTCTTGCTTTGTCTAAAGCAGTCCTATGTTTTTTCCTCTTGCTGTATCTAAAACGGTCTCTATAGCAAGTATCAATTTGCACCAGACGTGGCAGGAGACCGTGTATATGTTTATCTAAAAAGTGTACCTGCTAAAGAGACTGAATCTAAACTACGGATTTTCTGTGTCACAACCTCGTTTCTTTCCAGGTGTCACGATCCATCCTATCGGCTGAATAGTACTAATGACTTCACTTTCAAAACATCTTTTTTTTGGAGGTGTGAGATAACTCGTTTAGTTAGTACGCTGTTCTCTCGTGGCTTGCTCGTCCTACCAGAGTCCGTGTTCGAATCTCAGATAATTCTCTTGTGATTTTTCTTTCTCTCACGTCTCACTAAAGTGCTTTGTCTACAATTTTTTTTTAGGTATAATCCTACAAAACTGTGTTCTCTTAGTTTACCTATGTGTGGTAGTGACATGTGATATATACACACACACACACAAAACCGAAAATTAAATATGAAACATTTGCTGAAACCAAGCACTAATCAAGAACATACCGACTGAAAATCGAAAAAATCGACTGTCGATAACTCAGCAATTTTTTCATGAGATTTAGATATCGTCGGGGTCTCCCCACCCCCACACACACATAATTAAATTTTAGTCGGTAAAACAAATATCTTCAATAAAGCCGCACTAAACACCGTTATAGCGCCTTTAGCATCTATAAAACCCCGGAGGGAGATATCTTGTGATAAGCTCCTGTGAATTATTAGGATGAAATGTTTAATAATCGAGTCCAGACTAAGGTGTTGTGACATCAGGAAACAGAAGCTGCTTAACATTATAATTAATTAAAAACTGCTTTCTAAAATAGACCAATACAAGCTAAATAATGTTATGGTATCATAAACTCAGTGTAGAGATACCAGAGGTTTTAAGTTTTTAATCTGTTTTGAAGATATGGTTTCTTACTTGAGTCAACCATCCTAAACACATAATGAGATGGGGAGGTCCCGAAAACATAATTTTAAAAATGAGAAGAGATGCAAGAGAAAACAAAGAGAAAAAAAATCATAGACAGTCTAACATGATGACAAAATAAAAAGTCACAATGGAAAATATCAAGGACTGATATCTATGGACAAAGTCACAAACAGTTCTGATGGAAAATATCAAGGACTGATATCTATGGACAACCATGCTCACTAAGGCCTTCTTGCACAGTACCTTACTGTAATTTTGAAGGAATTTTCAGAAGGAACATACAGGAAAAAAATTAATGTATTAAATATCCTCAAGAATACATTTTATGTCCAAGGATCTTCAGACATATCTGGAAAGGGTTACAAAAATAAACAATAATTTTCTGTATAACATATGACCAAACAGTCCATACGGCAGATTATTTCACAAACAGTAGAAGAACAAAAGCTTACAGTTTTAATTAGTTTGATCATTATTGTTAAAAAAATTAACTTAAAATGATGACATTATTTCTTTCACTGTATTTATAAAAACTAATCATGTTTAAAATCATGCTGTAGTACATTGCTAAAAAGCAAATTTTAACATTTTTATGGACGTTCATGGAAATAAATTAAAGTTGTAATCTGACTCAGTTTTAAGTATTCAAGTGTAATTAAAAACATAACTGCTTATTTTTTTTTCTTTTACACTTCAAAAGCACACAATGTTAAGAATCTCTAATTCAACAAACATCAAGGTAGGTTATCTTACATTTTACATCCTTCCTGTGTCGCTAAACGTCACATAGGATTCGCATGGTAGCTTGCCAAGATCAAGGTAGGTTATACCTGAGTTAACAAGATCTGCCAAAAACAAATGGGTAACAGATGAAATTAAAAACTTAATGGATCAGTGGAGACTACACAAGCACAAGGATGACAAGATCAGTGATAACACAAGCAACACAGTGAAATATAACAAAGAAAAAACATAAAGAATTAAACCAAGACATAAAGAATAGATGCAACAAAGCAAGAGAAGTGTGTCTAGATGCAAAATGCAAAAAAATAGAACACTACCACCAAGGTAACTCAAAATAAATGTACAAAAACATAAATGAATTAACAGACAGAAGGTCACATCACAAAATTGGATGTCTTAAATCAAAGGAGGGAGAAATTATAACGGGAAGAGAAGAAATAATAGATAGTTGGAATGAATACATCAAAGACTTATACAGTGATGAAAGAACTTATCCAAATCCAGAACATAACAGGGGGAACTTATAATAGCAGCAGAAGTCACAGAAGCCATCCACCAAATGAAGAATAATATAGCACCAGGTTCAGATAACATAACCAAAGAAGAGTTGGAAGTACTCGAGGAATATGGAGTAGAAGTAATAACTAAACTTTTGAATGACACCCACACTACTGGATATATACCAAATGATCTAATGAAATCAACACCAAAGAAATCAGGCCTAGTAGAATGTGAAGATCACAGAACTATCAGCCTTCTGAGTCACGTCACCAAAATTCTGCGCCATGTAATCATGCACAAAAGACTATATAAAATATGATATAAAAGACTACTGCAAAGCTTTGACATAGTAAGACTCATCCTAGTAATGGAAATGTTCAGTCAGTCAGTCATTTGCATGTTCGTTGCGGAACTTTGCCTCCCTAACAGCACCCCTGTAGGCCTCTCGGTTGTAAGCAAGATGCCCTGCTGGTGATGCATCCATTTGTAGATCATCAACGATGTCTTCCAGCCATCTTCACCTTGGTTTTCCTCTCTTTATTTTCCCCATTACGTACACTTCCAAGACGGTTTTCTCTAGATTAACGTGCCCAAAATATTTAAGTTTTGTCTCTTTAAATCTCTTTACTAGCCAGCCTTCTTCAATATTAAGTTATTGTGGTATGGATATGCTTGTGGGGTTTTTTTTTTTGTCCATGATAATGGAAATGTTAGAAAAATTAGATATAGACGGACAAGACCTCAATATTATTAAAACATCTATTGGTAGCAATCGGCATCAATATTGGTAGAACAAAAAGTTGGCAAATATCAAGAAATTAAAATTGGAGTGCATTAAGGATGTGTGTTATCACCTGCTGGTTAGCGGGGTAGGGGTATCCTCTATCAAAGGAGAAGTAAGATGCCTCCTTACCTCCGTCAGTCTACGGGACACCCTTGGGCAAGGTGGAGTACCCCTATAGCCCCCCGATCAGATTGACGTGAAGCCATGGGAGCAGATGGTGGATGGAATGGGAGAGCAGCCGACAGATAATGTTGGCTATGGTCACCATTCTATGATGGTAGGCAGATGATCTCAATGTAGGGACAGTGGCTATGATCACTGACTAGTACAGTCACTGCCCGGAAGGAAAGCAATAGTAAACTATCTTCTGAAAATATACCAACAAACCCAAACAGCAACATGGAAAGTCAAATAGGAAAAAGATCTAGTGGTGAGGCCCCCAGGCCAGATAGATCTAATTTTAACACTGGGGAAGAGTGTGAAACAGAGGTCAGTACTAGTAATTGTGATGACGGACAAAATCCTAACGGCCTTACTAAGGAAAAGCCTTGCATCAAACTATAAAGAAAAATAAGAGTAAGAACAAGGAATATAAGAAGTATATATGAGGGAAAGTATCAAATAATAAGTGATGAGATGAAAAGAACGGGGTTACACATTTTGGGAATCTGTGAACATCGGTGGAAAGGATCAAGACACTTCAAGAGCGAGAATGATTAGGAGGAAAGAATGAAATGGCTTTTTACTTGGATAAATCAACATCAAAAGCATTACTAGGTTACAGTCCAGTAAGTGATAGAATTCTCACAATCAGACTTAAGGGGACTCCTAGAAATGTAACAATCATCCAGATATATGCACATACATCAGAACCAGAAGAAGAGGAAGTAGAAGACTTTTATAACACACTGCAAACGACAATAGACCAGGTATGGAAAAATGATATTGTATTAATAATGGGGGATTTTAATGCAAAGATTGATACAGAAAGAACAGAAGATGAAGGACATGTAGGGAAATTTAGCATAGGACATAGAAATGAGGCAGGTGACAATCTAATGGCTTTTTGCATGGAAAATGAGCTAATTATTGCTAACACACTTTTTAAACAACATCCAAGAAGACTTTACACATGGACATCACCTGATGGGAAAACCAAGAATCAAGTAGATTACATTTTAGTGCAAAGAAGGTGGAGATCCAGTATAACATCAGCAAAAACTTTACCAGGTTCTGATTGCGACACGGACCATGAGTTATTAATAGCAGACATGAAGATAAAGATGAAAAAGACAGTTGCAGGATCAAGACCACTCTGCTTTGATCTTACAAAAATACTAGAACAATACGGTATAGAAGTGAAAAACCGTTTCGAAATCATGATGGCTATACAGGAGATGATAGCAGATGAATTGGCTACATAGGCCAGAGATATCTTAATAACAACAGCTAAAAACATGGCTCCAGTAAAGAAAACACAAAAGAATGGATGGATTACAGCAGGCACACTAGAACTGATAAAACAACGTAGAGAAATGAAGATGCAATGGAAAGTGACAAACAACAACAAAGAGAAATATAAATCTTTAACAAAAGAAATATGAAGAAACATAAGAAAAGACAGAAAACAATACATACAAGATTGTTGTGAAAGAGTAGAAGAACATCAGAAGTGTGGAAGAGATAGTGAAATGTTTAAAGAAATGAAGACACTGACGAGAAATGTCACACCTAAGCTAAATGTAATTTGTGACAAGAGAGGGAATACCTTGACAGAGACAGAGGAAATTCTAGAAAGATGGAAGGAATATTGCAGAGCAATGTATGAAACAACTGACTGTGAAAGCAGAAATCAACAGTGTGAATTATTATTGGAGGAGAAAGAACCCAATTGAATGAATGAATGAATGAATGAATAAATGAATGAATGAATGAATGAATGAATAATCTTTATTTTTAAAGGGTAAAGAATTGGGCACGCAGGCCCGTCTTACATTCTGCTCTTCATCCTTCCATATTTCATTCTTCCCACACACTTGATTTAGTATAAATATACAAATTAAATTAAGAAAAAACATATCAAAAGAGTGTAAGATTTAACTACTACATTCAAAGTAAAAGAGAAGAAGTAATTAACCTAATAAAATAGCACTCACGCACACATACACATGCAGACGTATACATAAACAAAAATACATTGTAAATACAGATCTTCTAACATATATTTTTTAACAAACATTAAAATAATTTCTAACAATATCTAACAAGTTGCTTTTCTAACTATGTCATGTTAGTACTTGATGGTTGGCGAGTCATGTGTTGAGAGAGTGCTGGTTATTTTATGGAGGCATATAATTACAAGCAAGTAAATAATGAAACAGGTTTGAGTTAAAGGATGAAGTATTACCAATGGATTTTAAATGGTAGGGGAGGGTGTTCCAAAGCTGTGCTACAGAGCATGTAAGGCTTTTCTTTTGACATAAAACAAGAGGTCTGTCAGGGGTGCATATTGTCACCTTACTTATTTAACTTGTGTACTGAAAATATAATGAGGAATGTTAGAGAAGATGTAGACAAAGAATATTACAATTCCACAACAATTGGAGGTTATGAAATACCAGAGATTAGATATGCTTATGACACAGTATTACTGACCACAACACAAAAACGAAATGGAAAAACTAATTATGTCAGTCTGTAAGAATAGTGAAGAGCAAAACCTCTATCTTAATGTGAAGAAAACTAAATTGATGACAACTGACAAAACAAACAAGGCAGCTGATATATGTATCAATGAGGAAAAACTGGAAGAAGTGGAGAGTTTTGAATATCTTGGATCACTGCTAATTAATACTGGAGATACAATGAGGGAAATTAATAGGAGGACATCTATCGCTCTTCAGAAAGTAAAACAACTTAAGAATCTGTGGAGAGGAACAGACAGAATTACAAAAATAAGATTTTTAAAGGCATGCATCTTTCCCATCACAACATATGCCTGTGAGATCTGGACACTTAACAAAACAGCTGAGAAACACATAAATGCCTTTGAATGTAAATGCTACAGAAGAGTTTTTAAAATATCATGGACACAAAAGAGAACAAATATATCCATACTACAAGAACTTAATATTGAAGAAGGCTGGCTAGTAAAGAGGATTAAAGAGAGAAAACTTAAATATTTTGAACACATTAAACGTCATGATAATCTAGAGAAAACTGTCTTGGAAGGTTACATAATGGGAAAAAGAAAGAGAAGAAGACCAAAGCGATGATGGCTGCAAGACATCATTGATGATCTGCAAATGGATGCATCAGCAGCAGGCCATCTTGCTCACAACCGAGAGGCCTACAGGAGTGCTGTTTGGGAGGCAAAGTTCCACAAGGGACATGCAAATGAATGAATGAAATGTTATCACCTGATTTATTTTACCTATACAGTGAGAATATCATGCGTCATATATACGAACTAGCTGGAATATCAGTAGACAGATACAACTAAAACAAGTTTAGATATACAGATGATACAGTATTAATAGCAAAGAGTGGAAAAGAACTACAAGAATTGCTGAACATAGTAGTAAAAGAAAATGAAAACCATAGCCTTACCTTGTCACAGTATTTTGAATACTGCACTAGTTACTGTAGAACTTCTACTATCGAAGGGCAATAATCAGAGATAAAATTTAGTTCTTAGACAAAGTTTTTAAAGCCCTTATTTATGATGTAGTAGGGTCAAGTTATATTTAGTAACAGAAAGTTAAATTTGGAGATGTTTCGACACTTTATTACCCAGGATCAGAAAACAGGCAATCTCACGAGGGTTTAACTCCTCGTGAAATAATCTTCCAGATGGTTCTATGTAAAATTGTAGCTCATATTTAAGCATGAGTTTTTCGGTAAAGAAGGATTGAGATTAGGATGTAATGATGTGATGATTATTATTGAGTTTTGGCATAGATTCAGTACTAGAATGACGTGAGTGTTGTTAATGTGACTAGATTGTTGATCTAGTACTTTTTTTCCATGGATCCAAGTATTGGTTCTGATGTTGCTTCATATTTATGTGAACTAGAAGTGTAGAACCCAAGTATGTGAAACAATTTTTTTTTTTTTTTTGGAGATGACGTTAAGCACTGTAGTTCTGCAATTTTGTGTTTTAAAAAATTGTGTGCGGATCCATGGAACATTTCCGTAAGTCAGTAAGTTGGACTTTTTGTTCTATCATGTTGTATAAGTGCTGATCTATTGAGGGTGAGTGTTGTCCACTCCCTCCCTACACAACAAACTCAATTCTTGCCCGGGGAGTGGAACATATTTATTATTCATCTGGTGTATGCTATATTTCCTTTATCGTCACTTATCACATAATCTCTCTACCTAATCTTATCAACTAATCTCTCATGTCTTTTATTATTATCTCTTTCAGTCTTTTGCCATCTCTCCTTTCCCTCACTGCCACTGACCTCGCTTTTGCCACGTATAAGAAGACGCGGTTCACTTCTCCCGTTAATTTTCTCAACTGTCTTCGCCTGAGGGTTGTTCCCAAAGGTTTTGCTTCTAAGTTTTCACCAGCCATGGGCATCTCCACCCCAGGACCCGTCAGCGTCTTTGTGCTATCGAAACCAATTGCGCTTTTCAACGCATGCGCTGTGTCGTTGAGGGACACATTAAACTCCTCTCAGACCTCGATAGCCAGATCGCTCTACTCTCTGCCCGTCTCTACCACGTTACACATGATAATTACCTCATTTATCGCCTGATCCGCGAGATTATTCACTCCACCAACAGACAATTCTACCTGCAGCTTTCTTCTCTCAAAAAGCAGAAACTTTCTGCTATCCGTCCCTCTACAGCCTCTCCCGGACCCACCACCGCTTCTGCCCCCACTAAGGTGGTTTGTATCCCTCCGGACATTCCTCTTTCGGCTGATGAATTGTCTGTCCTGGGGAAAGGTTTACAGTTTGCTCCCTTCCGTCCTTCTGCTGACCAGTTCTCACTTCTTCAAGATGTCCACCGTTTCCATCGCAGACTGCGTTTAAAGTTCCATTTCCAAGACGCATCCCAACCTTCATCATCCCAATCCACCTCCGATGATGACCCTTTCTCTCGCTTCTCCAAACAACCATCCACCTGGACACCTTCAGCAGGAGCGTCTCGTGCCTTGAACCTCTACATTGATCACACTCTCTACGAAATCCGCAAGCTTCGCCTTCCCCGTGTACGACACTCAAACCTGATCTCCGGGGAGCAGCGCGCACTCTCTCAACTCCAGCGCAGGCGTGATATCGTAATCACGAGTGCAGACAAGGGCGGGGCCATCGTTTGTTGGAAGAAAGAATTGTACATCCAGGAGGCCATGGGCCTGCTGAGCAACACTAAATTTTATGCCTCTCGCCCTCAAGATCCGACTCTGGCCAACAACCACCGTGTTCGTGACACGATCAACGAACTCATCCACAAGACCAAGTCTGGTCTTTCTCCCTCGGCTACACATCTTAACATCAGCGACAGCTGCTTAGGGAAACCATTTTTTTATCTACTCCCTAAGATTCACAAACCAGGCAACCCAGGACGGCCCATAGTGTCTGCTTGTTCCTGCCCTGACTTTCTTGACAGCATCTTTCAACCTCTGGTCACTAGTCTGCCCACTTATCTTAAGGACACCAATCATGCTCTCATTACTTTTGAGACCTTTACACTCCTGCCTGGTCACACCTACCGTATCTTCACCCTTGATGTAGTATCCTTATACACATCCATCCCGCATGATCAGGGACTTCAGGCCGTCAAGTTCTTTCTGAACAAAAGACGCAACCCCTCTATTCCTACGTCTACTATTCTGCGCTTACACAACTTGTCCTCCAACTCAATTCTTTTGAATTAATGGCCTTTACTTCGACCAGATTAGCGGTGTAGCCATGGGTACCAAGGTGGGCCCCAGCTACGCGTGTCTGTTCATGGGCCACTTCGAACACAAGGTTCTGAGACCCTTTAGAGGCCCTTTTCCCGCCTTCTATAGACGCTACATAGATGACGGCATTGGGGTCACATCAATGCCAGAGGAAGATCTTGACAACTTTATCAGTTTTGTTAAGGAGCACAATCCTGTCATTTCTTTCACCTCCCATATCTCTGCTACTTCCGCTAACTTTCTTGACATTTCCGTCACCATCGGCCTTTCCAGGCTCACTACTTCTATCCACCATAAACCTACATACTCTCACAGCTACCTCCTGTACTCTTCCTCCCATCCCAGATCGTGTAAGGATTCTATTCCTTTTTCCCGGCTTCTTAGGTTGCGACGTTTGTGTAAGGAGGATTTAGATTTCCAGGATCAAGGCCATAAAATGCCAGATTTCTTCCGTCAACGCGGCTATCCAGAACACGTTCTCTCGTCATCTTGGAACCGCATTAGCCATATATCGCGGCAACAAGCCCTCACCCCTAAACCGCACTGTAGCTCGGATAGAGTGAAACTGGTACTCACATACCACCCTCATAGCTTGGCAGTTAAAAATATACTGTTTCGCCATCTCCACCTCCTCCAGACCGAGCCTGAGACACGTGAACTTTTTGGGGAACCCCCATTGGTGGCCTACAGACGGGACAAGAACCTCAGGGACCTTTTAATTCGTAGTCATCTTAAGACAGATGACACTTTTTATGGTTCCAGCCGTTGCGGACGCCGTAGATGTAACACTTGTCCGTTTGTTGTCGAGGCTAGCCAGATCTCCTTCCGTAAGTCCACGTTATCAGTTCAGGAGGGTTTCATCTGTACTTCACGAAGTGTCATTTATGCTATCATGTGCAAACGTTGCGGTTTGAAGTACATAGGGGAGACTGGCTTACAGTTAGGAGATCGATTTCGCCAGCGTCTCAGTGATATTTCTAAGAGGGCCTGAACACCTGTGGCTAAACATTTTTGCCTTGGTAACCACAGAGGCAAACAGGACATTTCTGTTAGTGCGATCCGCTCTTGTTCTGCTGATGTACGATCTCGGAGGGTCCTAGAACAGCGCCTTATTTTCCAGATTGGCTGTCTCCACCCAGCAGGATTAAAAATGTCTTCAGCTTTCTTTAACTTCTTTATTTTTCCACTTTCTTTTTTTTAAAAACTCTACTTTCTTTCTCTATGCTACCCCTCCCCACTACTACCTTATTTTTTTCTTTTCTGCCAACACATTGGCTTGTCCTATTCACCAGTTTCACATTTCCTCCCTGCAGGTGTTTATGTTCTTCATTCATTATCTCTCCGCGTCCCCTTTTCCCTCCCCTCCCGACACCTCCAGCGGCTATCATGTTTCTATTGCCTTCCCCCCACCCCTTTCTCCCACTTGTTCTCCTCCTCTCTCTCCACCTCTTCTTTACGATTGGCTCTATCGGGCATCTTTTGTTTGGAGGCAGCGTGGTTTTTTCTTTCTCTCTTGGACCACACACATTTCTGTTTTAGACTTGGAGGAAGACACATTCAGATAAGTTCTTCGTGTTTTTGCTTCGTTGTGTATGTATCCTCGAGTAAGGCTGACGCCGAAATATCGGATGTTGTATGTTTTTCATTTATACGTTCTCATACTTTCTATTCGTTTTTTTCTCACCTTACTCATTCCCTCCCTCACTTTGTAAAACTACGCCATACACTCTATCTACCTTATTTATTTAAACCAGTTTTACTGCAGTCGCCATCCCTTATCTGTCACTTATCAGTACTCGTTTTATTCAGTCAATAAAAATGTGTTCTGATGTTAAACAAAGGTGTTCAGTGGTTCCCACATTGTGAACTGTGACAGTCCTTGTTGAGTACAAGTTCTAGTAATAATGATAAAAGTAGAGACTATTGAGAGAACTGTCTCGTCTGATACTGCCTTAGGCATATTATTTAATTTTTCCTATCCACGGCGGGCACAACGCGACCTTAGTGCCGTGACTAGCAGTCACGTTATCAGTTTATGCCGTGTTGGCAAATTAGTAATATGACAAGACATCTGGGAGTCATGACCCAGAGGGGTTCACCCCCTTGGAGTGTCGGGAGTTTAATAGGGCCGAAACATTTGTCTGGGGGGGGGGTGTGCTTCCTCTGATGATCTGAAGGAGTTGTGTTGTTGTTCCGCTCTTTACGGCAGAGAGTTTCCTGTATAAATCGTAAGAAATCTACTACAACCTTGAACAAGAAGAAAACAGAAGTTATAGTCATCTCAAAAGTGATTCTTGAATGTAAAATAAAAGCAATCGGCACAATGCAGATACAAGTGGACAAATTTAGATATTTAGGGACACTACTGACCTCAGATGAAAGATGCCTAACTGAGATAAAGAGCAGAATAATCTAAGCCAAAATAATGTTTCAGAAAATGAAGAGCATTCTGTGTAATAAATCAATCTCAGTGGGAGTGAGGAAAAGAGTACTCAGGTGCTGCATTGAGCCAGTTTTATTTTACGAAGCGAGGCATGGTCAGTCGCTAATGAAGTACAACGCCAACTGGAAACCACTGAAATGCCACGAGTAAAACGGATAACAAAGATATCAAACAAGGAAGTTCTGAGAGAGGCTGGAGAGACAAGACAAACAATAACAAAAATCAGAAAAAGACAATTCAGGTTCTTAAGACACGTTCTACGGCGAGGCAAACTAGAATACATTGTGACAACAGGAAAGATAGAAGGCAAGAGACAGAGGTAGACGAGAGAGAAAGTGCTGGATGGACTAACTAGATGGCATAGACAAAGAACATTAGCACAGCTTATAATCAGCGCTCGGAGCAGGGAGTTGGGAGAAAGCATGATAGCCAACACATCGGCAGGGAAACATATAGACAGAGATATAAAAGCACACAGAGGATGACATGTGGCTAATGAAGTGAGATTTGAAAACCTTTGTTACTACATCATGCGACTATTACAGGTTAACGAAGGGAATCTACTCCAGACAACCAGGGCGGAAACTAAAAAGATGTCTCCGTGAGTGGAAGTTTGGTCACTTTAGTCTCAATCACTGACTAAAATGGCTCACTTTGGAAAAGATCTTGACGATTTCAAGGGATCAAGATGTATCCATATACGGTCTGCGGAACAAATGGAACATTTTACGGTAAGTACATTAGAAATGTGGACACTGTAAATACATTGTGTAGTGTTGGGCAATCAAAACTGAGCAGTGAAGTCTGAGACAGTACTTTGCGAGCCCTATGTGACGTCTAACGGCACGGGAAGGATATAAGATATAAGATATAAGAAGTCTGAAAACATTTCGACCAGAACAACGGTTATTGCGAGTTACGTGTATCGTCCGGTGAGACATTACGAGTTACATATATCGTCGTCCGCTGAGACAGTACGAGTTACATATATCATGTCTGAGGAAAGAATAAAAGATACGCCATACTAATGTTACCATTCAGCTAAGAAAAGTAGAAATTATTAGTATTTCGTGTATCTATAATACCTATGATTATTTGTTATGATTATATCATAAAAATAATTCATGATTATATCATGATGATTTTTTATGATTATATAATACCTGTGATTATATCTTAATTATGCTGCAGTGAGAGAATAAGCAGGATTTCGAAAAGGGAGGAGCTGACTCGACCAGATCTTTACTCTAAGAATAATACTTGAAATAATATTGAAAAGCAAAAACCATTAATCCTGAACTTCATAGACTTTAAAAAGGCATTTGATAGCACACACAGAGATTCATTGTGGGGAATTTTAAGAGTATATGGAATACCATCTAAGATTGCCAACATCATTAGAGACCTCTACAATGGGTATATTTGTGCAGTCAATACAGAAGAAGGAATGAGCAAATGGTTTCATATTGAAACAGGCGTGAAACAAGGATGTATACTGTCTCCTTTGCTTTTTGGAAGCCATAGACTTCATAATGAAAACATGCTGCACAGGTAAAATGGGCATTGATTGGGTACATGATACCCTGTCTTCAATGGCTAGTAAATTAGGACTTGAAATTAACAAGGAACAAACAAAAATAATGAAACTTCTCATTAACCATGAATGAAAAATATACAAAAAAGGAACAGCTGTTGAAATAAACCAATTTGCATATCTCGGCAGCTATGTAGACAAGGATGGTGACACCAGAAAGGAAATTAGAATTTGAATTGCAAAAGCAGCATTTACTTTCAAGAATCTTGAGAGCATATGGCATTAAAAAGTTATAAGCACAAAAACCAAGTTAAGGTTATTCATTTCAAATGTAATATTTACCCTCATTTATGGATGTGAAAGCTGGAAAACAACTAAAGAAATAGACACGAAATTAGACTCTTTTGAAAACAAATGGCTCAGGAAAAGTCGAAACTCCAGATATTTTAATATCTTGCAAGTCACATACACGAAAATCATGCAGGTTGATCAGTATGTGATAAATGTGACAGTCATTGTTGTGTTCATCAGATAATGTAAGGATTGTGTATGTGACTTAATTAATCTGATATTCAGGGGACTATGTGATTTGGTTGATGTGATATTCAGAGGATTGTGTGATTTGGTTGATGTGATATTCAGGGGACTGTGTGATTTGGTTGATGTGATATTTAGGGGACTGTGATTTGGTTGATGTGATATTCAGAGGATTGTGTGATTTGGTTGATGTGATATTTAGGAGACTGTGTGATTTGGTTGATGTGATATTCAGGGGACTGTGTGATTTGGTTGATGTGATATTCAGGGGTCTGTGTGATTTGGTTGATGTGATATTCAGAAGATTGTGCATATAATTTGCTTAATTGTAACATTCAAATAGCTATTAAAGCATTCTTTCATCTGACAGAAAATTATTTCTGAAGCTTTTGTCAGTGTAAATATTATAAATGTGTTTGTGTCTAAAAGTTTATGTCACAGAATTAGGTGACATATTGTGCATGTATTTCAGCTGTACCACATTACAGTAACCATAGGACAGTACTCTTGGACTGTCAAGCATCGATACAGTGAGTTTCACTATCTTCATGAAAAGGTAATTTAGTAATAACATTGATGCTACAACAGTTTGGCACTTTTTCTTATGATAGAATTATTATCACTTTTTTAAGTGTATGGATGATCCAAGAACTGATTATATTTTGAAATAATCTCCAAGGACGGAAAAGATATTGACTGTATTTTGAAATAATCTCCAAGAGTCAATCTGTCATTTGCATGTCCTTTGCGGAACTTTGGCTTCCCAACAGCTCTGCTGTAGGCCTTTTGTTTGTAAGCAAGATGGCCTGCTGCTGATACATCCATTTGCAGATTATCAACAATCTTCACATCTTCACCTTGGTCTTCCTCTCTTTCTTTTTCCCATTATGTACCCTTCCAAGATGGTCTTCTCTAAATTCTTATGATGTTTAATGTGTCCAAAATATTTAACTTTTCTCTGTTTAATCATCTTTACTAGCCAGCCTTCGTCTATGTTAAGTTCTTGTAGTATGGATATATTTGTTCTTTTATTTTTGTGTCCATGATATTTGAAGAACTTTTCTGTAACATTTACATTCAAAGGCATTTATGTGTTTCTCAGCTGTTTTGTTAAGTGTCCAGGTCTCACAGGAATATGTTGCAATGGGAAAGATGCATGCCCTTAAAAATCGTATTTTTGTAATTCTGTCTGTTCCTCTCCACAGATTCTTTACTTGTTTTACCTTCTGAAGAGCGATAGATGTCCTCCTTTTAATTACCCTCATTATATCTCCATTATTAGTTAGCAGTGATCCAAGATATTCAAAACTCTCCACCTCTTCCAATTTTTCCTCACTGATAAATATTTTAGCTGCATTATTTGTTTTGTCAGTTGTCATCAGTTTAATCTTCAACAGAAAGGATATTGACTATATTGACATCTGAATGACATATCTAAGAGGACACTGACACTGGTTGTCAAGCACTTCTGCTGAAGAGACCATCAAGGAAAACAGGACACTTCTTTAACTGCAATCTACACCTGTTCTTCTGATGAACAGTCTCGAAAAGCTTTGGAGCAGCATCTCTAGAATGGCCATCTCCACCTAGCTGAAATTAACAATAAATTCAGTTTTTAAAAAACTATTTTACATTTCCACCTCTTTCAGTTTCTGCTGTTCATGCCCAAATTCCTTGTCTTAGCCTCACTCACTTCCCTGCATTTTATTCTTAAGCAGGCGATTTAACGTTTATTTCCTGATCCTTTCTGTGCTTTTTTTGTAGCTGCTGGCAGGCTTTGTTATCTCCCCCTGCCTGGGAATCCGCAGTCTGTCAGTGCTCTCTGTTCTTTCTGAAGCTTTCTCCATGCACTCCTCCCCATATTGTCTTCTTACTCTTTCATCATCTGCGCCATCTAAGTGGCTTTTGTTTAGGTTGTAGATACCCAGTGAGGGTAAGCTGTGGTTATGTGGGGTGTGATGCCATGCTGTTTATCATATGGTACCTTTCTCTCTTTAGTCTCATTTCTTAGCAATTGCTGGCTTTCACTTTGTTCTCCATCATGTGAGCGCATTTCCTGCCTGTCTTTCTTACTAGGAAGAGACCCAAAAAAAATTTTCATCTATTTTTCGTGTTTTTATCTGTTGTGTCGTTCTTGTACGTGATCCTTGAAAAAGGCTTTTGATGAAATATTGGATTATTCTGTGTTATTTTTCTGTATGTGCTCATCTCACTTTCTGCCATTCTTGTTTCTGCCTACTTTCCTTACTCTTTCTATCTTTTTTGTAGATCTGAACCATACACCTCCATTTACTCTATGGCTATATTTTGAAATATTTGATAATGGTAAAGTTTGACTACAGGTCACACATATATCAGACTTGTCTGCACTTTTATAAACATTCTTACAGTGGATCTACTTGGCAGTTTGGTAAACATTTTTACATGGGATCAACTTGATAATATAATCATTTTTACATGGGATTTATCTAATAATTTGATAAACATTTTTAGTTCAGACTGATTTTACTATTTTGTAAGTATTTTTAACATTGGACCTGCTTGGTAGTTTTTTTTCTTTTTAACAATTTAATGTGGGATGTACTTGACAGTTTTGTAAATATTTTTTATATTGGACCTACTTGGTAGTTGTTTTTTTTTTTCTTTTTAACAATTTAATGTGGAATGTACTTGATAGATTTGTAAATATTTTTACATTGGATCTAATTGGCAGTTTTAAAAATATTTTTATATGGGACTTACTTGGTAATTTTGTAAGACTTACATGGCAGTTTTGTAAGACTTACTTGGCAGTTTTGTAAGACTTACTTGGCAGTTTTGTAAGACTTACTTGACAGTTTTGTAAGACTTACTTGGCAATTTTATAAACACTTTTGCATTGGGCAGGCGTGGCAATTTTACATGGATCTTTACATTGGAGTTACTTGACAGTTTTGTAAACATTTTATTAGCAGAACACTTTTATCCACAATAAAAAAAAAAAAAAAGTAAAGAATTCACAAAAAGTACTAAAGTTGTGATTGGTGGTTAATTGAATCAAAGAAAACTACCTAAGAGGTTTTTCCAAATCACAACTAAATGAACATAAATAACCACAGAAATCCATGGTTGATTTATTCTGACATGTGGATAGTATATTATACAATAAAGACAGTTACTTATACTAAGAGGAGAATTAATTATACCAAGAGGAGAATTAATTATACCAAGAGGAGAGTTAATTATACCAAGAGGAGAGTTAATTATAGTGTGAGGAGAGTTAATTATACTAAGAGGACAGTTAATTCTACTGTGAGGAGTTTTAATTATAGTGCGAGGAGAGTTAATTATAGTATGAAGAGAGTTAATTATAGTCTGAGGAGAGTTAATTATACTAAGAGGACAGTTAATTATACTGTGAGGAGAGTTAATAAAACTGTAAGGAGAGTTAATTATACTGCAAGGAGAGTTAATTATACTGTGAGTAGAGTTAATTATATTATGACATTAGACAAAATCGCTGAAAGTAAACATTCAAAGAAATAGAATAAGAACTGGAGAGATTGTGATTTTTTAAAATCAAAAGTAAATTTGAAGGGATACAGGATAGAAAAAAAATTTCGTAAGTCAAAAAAAAAAAAAATGGCTATATTGTTGAAAGTCTCCAAGATTTACAATCAGTATTACTTTGTGAGCCCTATGTGACGTTTAACGGCACAGGAAGGATATAAGGTATAAGATTGGTGGTCAACGTTCTTGTTCCTGATATGAGACCAGTCAGCATAGAAGTTGAAATGAGAGATTTTCATTCCATCACTTGACAAGTTCTGTTAATTAATTCATTAATTTTTTTAGTTAAATTTAGTATTTAATTAAATTTTTCAGTATTTTGATACTTCTGAAAGTAAGCACCAATTTTCTGTCTTTCATTTTGAACTATCTAATATTAGGTCTTAAAATCCATTGTTTCTCTTCTCACTTTTCTTATATCTCCATCATTCTTCTTCTGAACACTGATCTTCTAACAATGTTTTCAGCATTTTTCATCTCTGACACTGATTTGACTGTTTGACAGTATTTCTTTCCTGTGCTTATGTTTAATTTAAAAAAAAATTTTTCTTTTAGTTTCTGTTAGTACAGTCAGTCTAGTGTTCAGAAAAAACAGGTATTACTACAAGAAACTGAGCATAAAAAAAAAATCATGTTTCTACAACCTAACAAACAGATGTAACCATGTTTCTGTAACCAGTCCAATATGCAAAGATAACCATGTTTGTACAGTCAGTGCACCATACTATATATGTGTGTTAGTCAAGCAAGCATATAGTGCTCTCGTTATTGATTTTCTGCTGCTGTTTCATGTTTATTTAGCTAGTAGCCAGCCACAAGCTTGACAGGAGTTTGCTGCCACCCAAAAAGATTTTTGGTAACCAGACAGAATCTTTTATCAAGAAACGACAGCGGGAGTTGGAGATATATTTGCAAACTATTGTCATGTATTTGGTACAGCATATCCCTTCATGCCTTGCGTACTTTCTAGACTTTGACAAATATGTAAGTGTATTACTGCTTCTGTTTTATATATGTGTGCGTAAGTTCTTTGTTGTCAGTAGTATCTAAAGTGTTAACTGTAAAAGTAATGATATTGCTGTCTTTAGTATCTAAAGTGTTAAATGTAAAAGTAATGATGTTGCTGCTTTCAGTATCCAGAATATTAAAATGTAAAAGTAATGATGTTACTGCCTTCAGCATCTAAAGAGTGTTAAATGTAAAAGTAAATGATGTTGCTTCATTCAGTATCTAAAGTATTAAATGTAAAAGTAATGATGTTGCTGCCTTTAGTGTCTAAAGTGTTAAATGTAAAAGTAATGATGTTGCTGTCTGAGGTTTTGCAGATCATGCACAAAATTTTCAACCTGTGTGCATATATATTCTCAAAAATGTTTTGTTCACAAATGTGTGTAATAATGTCAAATTACAGAGTATATTTAAAGTTCTCATAGAAAAATAAATACTAAAATCCAAAGAAATCATTAAAACAAACTCATGTAGTGGTGTTGTAATATTATTCAGCCATACTGTAGCACGGAGTAACAATAGGAAGTAAAAAAATAAAATAGTAATATCATTATTTTTGGACAGTATATAAAATTTTGTTGTATGGCATGATCTTTTTTATGTGCAGGGAGGATTGTGCAGTATGGGTTAGAATTAACACACTTGTGAGATAGGAAGACCAGCACCTGTTCTAACTGTTTTCCCAGAGAAGCCCTGGTACCAATTTATGGTTGATCCCAGTGCCAGTCTGTCTGTCTGTCTGAAAAAATGTTTACCTCAGTGGAGAATTGAACCTGGGACCTTCTGATTAGCAGGCAAATGCTCTAATCACTACATACAGGGGGATCTCATAGTTAAATTAGTCAAGTATAAAATTTGTAATACATGTATTTGACAAATAATTGTATTTATGGAAGGATACATAATGGGAGAAAGAAAGAGAGGAAGACCAAGGTGAAGATGGGTGCAAGACATCATTGATGATCTGCACATGGATACATCAGCAGCAGGGCATCTTGCAATACAGCCTAGAGGCTTACAGGAGTGCTCTTAGGGACATTAATAATTTCAGACAGAAAATGTGAAATTGAGATAAAGAACACAATAACACAGGCTAAAATAATGTTTCAAAGGAGGAAAATATTTGATATAATCAATCACTAACACTGAAAGTGAGGAAACAAGTGATGCAGTGTTATATTGAACCAGTTCTGTTTTATGGATGTGAAACATGGACAGTCATCAGGGAAGTACAGCGCCACATAGTGGCCACAAAAACATGGTTCCTTAAGAGTATGCTAAAGACACCATGGACAATGAAGAGATCAAATGAAGAGGTTCTGAAAGAGACAGAAGAAGAGAAACAAGCAATAACAAAACTCAGGAAGAGACAATTCAAATTCATAGGACACGCCATGAGAGCAGGTGGATTGGAATGTTTGATAACAACAGGGATGATAGAGGGCAAAAGAGACAGAGGCAGACAGAAGATGATAGATGGCTGATGAAGTGGTATGGAGAAAGAACACCAGTCCAGCTCATAATTAACACCTGGAATAGAGAAAAACACCAGTCCAGCTCATAATTAACACCTGGAATAGAGAAGAACACCAGTCCAGCTCATAATTAACACCTGGAATAGAGAAGAACACCAGTCCAGCTCATAATTAACACCTGGAATAGAGAATTGTGGAAAAGCATGATCATCAATGCCTATTGATTTGGCACTGGATAGATAAATAGATCAAGTCAGGACTACCCCAAGAAAGAGATAAATGGGACCATGTTTAAGCATGTTCAAGGAAATATAAAAGACAGTTGAGAACTGCAGTAAAACTGGCTTTGGTCAGGAGATAGTCATAGGTAAGTGGTGCAGTTTTAGAAGTAAAAGGAGAAAGAATGTCAAAAAAAGGCAATGGGATGAGCATATAGAAGTGTAAAACAAACAGTAACAAACCAAAATTTCAGCAGTATGCTTTTATCAATGGTGATGAAAATAATAAATCAACTAAAAAAAATGTCACTTAGCTGACAGAGATCCTGTTAGTTAGGGCATCAGACAAGTAATGTCAGGTAAGAAAGAGAAATATAGGAAAACAATTTTGGCTACAACATGAGATAATAGAAATAATAGCTCAGGAACAGGGCTGCAGATCATACTTTGCCAATTATGTGATTCTTTGTTCTCAGTATAGCACAGACTTTGTTCTCAGTGTAGCACAGACTTTGTTCTCAGTGTAGCCCAAGCTTTGTTCTCAGTATAGCACATACTTTGTTCTCAGTGTAGCACAGACTTTGCTCTCAGGATAACACAGAATTTGTTCTCAATGTAGCACAGACTATGTTCTCAGTGTAAGACTCTGCTCTCAGTATAACACAGACTTTGTTCTCAGTGTAGCACAGACTTTGTTCTCAGTGTAGCAGACTTTGTTCTCAGTGTAGCACAGACAGTGGCAAAGTAGATTGGAATAGTAAGTAGACAATATATGAGGTGAGTTAAAAAAAATAATATTGTAGCAAAAATGCAGCAAGCTAGGAAACTTGATTGGAAGTGATACACCTTAATGCCCCAAGATTATGGTTGAGGAATAAGAATAGAAAGGACTAGAATGTGCTGATTAAGAATGGGCATCCAGATTATGTCCACAAAGCATATGAGAAAACAGAGTGGAGTAAGAGAAGTTGAAGCAGCAGAGATGATACAGTGTTAAAGTGGAGTAAGAGAAGTTGAAGTGGCAGAGATGATACAGTGTTAAAGTGGAGTAAGAGAAGTTGAAGTGGCAGAGATGATACAGTGTTAGAATGAAAAAGAGAAGACAAGGATGAAAAAACTCGGGTAGTGTAGCGAAACAGAAAAAAAAAGGGCTTCAGAGGAGGCTGAACTGAGAGTTGAATCTGGCAGAATGGAGACAGCGGGCCTGAAAAATTAGGTGCTAAAATTAGGTGCTGATACAGAGCTTTGTGAGATTGCTTGTCAAAAAAGCAAGAGCAAATAGCAAATGACCAAAATGTCCTGTTAACCATTGTGGTTCCATTGATTAAAGTGGTTTCACATTGGTTTATCTGACTTTTTGAAGATGTCATTTAAGTGTTGGCAAAACACATTTTCTAGTGACTTCTGAGTAGCAAATCCTTCAGCTTGTTATCATGTCTGTACGTCACCAAGGAAGACTGCATAAATGGCTTCTGAGTAGCAAATCCTTCATCTTGTTATCATGTCTGTACATCACCAAGGAAGACTGCATAAATGGCTTCTGAGTAGCAAATCCTTCAGCTTCTTATCATGTCTGTACATCACCAAGGAAGACTGCATAAATGGCTTCTGAGTAGCAAATCCTTCAGCTTCTTATCATGTCTGTACATCACCAAGGAAGACTGCATAAATGGCTTCTGAGTAGCAAATCCTTCAGCTTCTTATCATGTCTGTACATCACCAAGGAAGACTGCATAAATGGCTTCTGAGTAGCAAATCCTTCAGCTTGTTATCATGTCTGTACGTCACCAAGGAAGACTGCATAAAAAGTTCATATGTTTCTGCCTCTTCTGGGGCAGGGGGAGATTTCTTGACCATCATCAGACTGTGAGGATTATATGTCAATATCAGTTTCACCCCGTCAGCGTAGTAGTCAGACGGTGAGGATTATATGTTAAAATCAGTTTCACCCTGTCAGCGTAGTAATCAGACTGTGAGGATTATATGTAAGATATACTATGCTTATATATAAGCATAGTAAGAGCACTTAGGAGAGAAGGCATCTTGATAAGTAATGTGGCTAATTGGGTTCCGGGATGAGGTAAAAATATGTTCAGGAAAGCAGGAAAAAAAATCAGGCATCCTGTGGGCCTGCTAAAAGTCAAGATCCTGGCAGCACGTAACAAAAGAGGTTGAGAGAGAGGGATAGAATTTTTGCAAAAGCAGGCTTGAGTATGGGAGGAAACTGGGAGAATCAGTCAGCTGAAGTGGAAAGACCTGTATGGCCAGAGTTGTTGAGAAAGCTAACAAAAGATACACAAGGACGTCACAGGCTTGAAGTTCCTCATGAACTTGATGAAACTGTCAAGATTCTCCTGCGGCATGGTAGTGATGCTGATGCTGTCGTCAATGTGCTGCCTGTAGAAGGCAAGGAAAGTGCCTGCGTACGATTCCATGACCAGGTGCTCAAAGTGACTCATGATCAGACTTGTAGTTGGTGCCCATTTTAATAACCAAGGCCACACCACTGATTTGGTCAAAATACTAGCCACTGAAGAAAAGTCATGTGAGGCTAAGAATAGTGTAGGTAGGATTGCATATTTTGTTCAGAAAGAATTCAAGAGTCAAAAGTTCTTGGTCATAGGGAATGGGAGTCTGGAAAGTGCGTCATCTCTCACAAAGTGCCATTTTTGTGTTTGTTGTTTTGTTAATTTTTTTGTTGTTGTTGTCCTTGATAAAGGCATATCACTGAAATATTGGTTTATTGCTGTTTGTTTTATATTTCTAGATGCTCATCTCATTGCCTGTTTTGCCATTACTGCTACCATTTACTTTTTTTAAACAGCACCATATCAAGTATTAACTGTCCAGGAGGTATAGTTCAGCTTGCCACTAACTTATGATTGTAGAACTTCTGATGTTGCTAGTTTCACTGTCATTTTGAGTCTATTCAGACTTAAGATCTTCAACAAACTGATGCTGGGCATGTTCTAAGGCTCAAAATCTGCAAGTTTCAGAATCATCTTCACAAAGACAGTCAGGACAGGTGCCTAATTTACTTGTAGTCTAGACTACAGATTTGTTAGTAAAGGAAGAGATCTGTCATGATATCAAGGAAAGCCTTCTGTTTTCCTAAAAATAAGAATAATTGGTGTTTTTCACAAGATTATTACATAAGAATTCTACCAAAGTTCCAAGAAAATGGCAGATTTAGAGTACTCTAACCAGGTAGATACTGTATTCTTTTTCTGTTGCAAATTTTATGACAAGAAAGCAAATCGCAAAATTAGTAACAGAGGTCTGCAATAACTAGAAACAGCCAACAGTAAAGCTAAGATGACATTAAATGTTTAAAGAATATTTGATTCTGAAGTCAATGAATTGAAGTTAAGGAAAGCTGTCTTTAATGAACACAGTGGACAAAATGATGGAAAGGAGATAAACATAGAAAAACATTTTTGACAAGAATGGTAGGAGTTAGGTCATCTTTAACAGAATGTAACTTAGTTTTTATGAGATATATAGGAGTTAGGTCATCTTTAACAGAATGAAACTTACTTTTTAGGAGATATGAGTAAATGGACACTTTATAAAGGTTATAATGGCAACTTTTATGGATTAATTGAAATGTCAGTTAAACTAGAACAAACCACTGGCATACTTAGAAATTTAAGAACAGAAACATTCATGACCGTTATCTGGGGGAGAACATCCAGGATTAACTTATAGTATGAGGGGTATAAACGTAAAACAGTTATGGGATATGGTGTTAGGTTCGTATTTCCACGACCTTCGGAACGTGAAAGTGTGATGTGGTCATTATCATGCCTGGCCACATTTACCTTCCCAGATTTCTCTGGTACCCATTTTTAGAGGCTGGGTGAACCCTGGGGCCTATGTACCAGAAAAAATCCAGCTGCTGGGACTTGAACTCAGTACCACCAGATTAGTACCTAACCACTCAGATAAGCAGGCCATGTGAAGGGTGTCCCAAAAGTATTTTACAAGCCATGTAATGTGCATGAAAGTGATGTCAGATTAATGGGCATGGTTATGAAATTTTGCATATTCATCAGTTGGCAGCATATTGGCACTGTGCAGCACCATCTAGGAGGCATTTTTCAGGTAAAGATGGAGGGTTGATTGGATCAGTGGCCCATACAGGAGGTATGATTTCTGAACATGAAGCAGGTGCCAGCTGTGGAAATTCATTGCCAGTTAGTGGAAGTCTGTGGAAATAGTGCAATGAGTCAACATCTTGCATCCGTTAAATGTCACATTGGGCTTGCATGGTAGTTTGCCAATATTTCCTGCTTTTGGCAAGCTTTTCAGCCTCATCAAGGGATGTTATTCCCACTAAATTGGCCTCTCTAACAATGTCCTCTTTAGAGTTTCACGTGGTCAACCTCTTTTTGTTTGGCCTTCTGTGTTCCACTTGGTTCTAAGGACTGTTATTGCTGGAGGTGGGGGTGAAGGATACATCACTCTCCACTCCAACAGCGTGCGTCTCAGATAGCCTCTGACAGTCCAATCCAGCTCCTGGCCTTCTCGTGGCAGAATTGTTTAAACTGACAGGAGAAGGGGTGAAGGTGAATATCTGGCACCTGAAAGCCAGACATTTCGGGTAGATGAGAGTCATATTTGGTAGCTCATCTACCGCTGGTGGTGAGATTCTTTAGCTGCTGTGTGTGGAGTGGAGCTCCTTCCGGTTAATGAAGAAAAGTGCGACTATGGGTTGCTGTGCGGCACTGTGGAAAAGGTGAAAGAAAGGATTGAGTGAAGTAATCAGTAGTCTCGAGGTCAGGACTGCTCAAATCACAGCGCCTCTGTTCTGGATGTTGGCCACATCCCATGTACACTCATACCGGGCGAATTGCCTGAACCGGCTTAACCCAGGGGTTAAGATGCTGCTGGTGAGACTCTTCAGATGCCACACATGGAGTGAAACTCCTCCCAGCCAATGAAGAAAATGAGGAAAAGCAATCAGGGTTGCCATGTGGCACTGATGTGAAAGGGTGATGGAAAGGATAAAGTGAAGTTTAGTTGGTATGTCCAGTAGTCTCATGGCAAGAGCTACTCATACCATAGCACCTCTGCTCTAGGGGCCGGACATGTCTGTTCTACACCCATACTGGTGAAATATGCCTAAACCGGCTTAAACCAGGGGTGAAACTTGATGGCTACTCAAGTCATGGTACCTCCGCTCTAGAGGTCGGTCACATCCTAAACACACCCATACTAGGATAATATGCCTAAATTAGCTCAACCCAGGGGTGGAAGTCACTAGTGGCGAGGATTCGTCCTCCTGGACAAAAGCTCCGTCTTGGTCACAACTAGGAAGGATTGCAGCCACAACCACAAAATGCTGAAGTCGGAGACACTGGATGAGGGCTGTCTAGATAGGCAACCACCTCTCACCTGGTGGGGATGTATGCGTATCCTAATCATGCTGAGGTTTTCTGGTGAGAAAGTCCAACGCTGGACTAGTTGGGCAACCACTTCTCACCCGGTGGGGATACATAGATATCCCAAAACACGTTGAGGTTTTCTGGTGAGAAAGTCCAACTTTAGGCTAGATGGGCTCTCACCCAGTGGGGATATTCTCATATCCAAAACACGTCGAGGTTTTCCGGTGAGAAGTCCAACTCTAGATTAAACTGGTGCAACGAAAACCATGTTGTCACACAATCCTGCTTCTGAGACCCACCAAGAACACAGGCTGAAGCCCTGCGATACTCTGAACCTCTTGTGATCCTCTCGGGAATCTTGTGTGGTCCTTTCTGGGACCACAGACCCTATTGAGGACCACGTGAGTAAATTCAGGAGGATCACGTGGCGGTCTTGGTGGTAGAAGTGAACGAGGAAGAAAAATAAGAAGTGTTCCACTTGATAGCTTGTTTTGGGATTCTCAGGTTGTTTCTTCTCAGCATATGACCGACATATGTCCATCTTTTTTTTCTGATCACCCATGAGACAGGTTGTTGTTTGCTCATCTGTCTTATCTCTGCGTTGTTCTTGATTTCGTTCAACTTTTACACAGAGTATTTTCCTGAGGCATTTGTTTTCAAAAGAGTCTAGTCTATTTCATTTTTATTTTCCAGCTTTAACATGCATTCACCATCCAGACACAACTACAAACATACAGTCAACATTCACTGTTCAGACACACCAACAAGCATACAGTCAGCATTCACTGTTCAGACACACCAACAAACATACAGTCAACATTCACTGTTCAGACACACCAACAAACATACAGTCAACATTCACTGTTCAGACACACCAACAAACATACAGTCAACATTCACTGTTCAGACACACCAACAAGCATACAGTCAACATTCACTATCTAGATGCACCAACAAACATACAGTCAACATTCACCATCTGGACATGCCAGCAAACATACAGTCAACATTCACCATCTAGACACACCAACAAACATACAGTCAACCTTCACCATCTAGACACACCAACAAACATACTGTCAACATTCACCATATAGATACACCAACAAACATACAGTCAACATTCACCATCTAGACACAGCTACAAACATACAGTCACCATCTAGACACAGCTACAAACATACAGTCACCATCTAGACACAGCTACAAACTTACAGTCACCATATAGACACAGCTACAAACATACAATCACCATCTAGTCACAGCTACAAACATACAATCACCATCTAGACACAGTTACAAACATACAATCACCATCTAGACACAGTTACAAACATACAATCACCATCTAGTCACAGCTACAAACATACAATCACCATCTAGACAGCTACAAACATACAGTCACCATCTAGACACAGCTACAAACATACAATCGCCATCTAGTCACAGCTACAAACATACAGTCACCATCTAGACACAGTTACAAACATAATGTCAGCAAGCTCTAGCTTTCAGTAAAGATTAGTCTCCCTCCCTCCCCTTTTGCTTTTGGAATTTACTTGGACGCTGTTTTTTTTTTGCAAACATTTTGCTGTCAGTATTCATTATTCAGATTAATATTTCGTGGAGAAACACATTTTCAGTACAAAATATAGAGCATTCAGTACCATTTAAAATGATAATATTGAACAGTTAAAAATATACTGTCAACATTTTATTTTATCTTTTATGACAAGAAAATTCAAAAGTGCAGCATCAGCATTGTTTTGTCATGCATTATTGTGAGATTATTTGCTAGAAGATCACTGGCTGTAGGTAAAGTTCACATGTAATAAGAGCGGCAGTGACACCCTAGATAAGAAATGACAATAATTAAAACATTTTCCTGAGTCTTATCTGAGAGGTGAAGATACTATTCTAGTGACATTATTCTCTATATTATTTTTTGAAAACAAAGAGTGATTGTTATTTTTTAATAAATATTTTTGTTGAATTTAAATCTGATGTCGTTACATTTATGATGAGATCTTTGAAATAGAAATTGATTTTTCACAGATGTAGCACATTTTTAGTGAGCTAATGCTAATGTGTCCATGCAGATGTAGTGAGAAATTGATTTTTCACAGATGTAGCGCATTTTTAGTGAGCTAATGCTAATGTGTCCATGCAGATGTAGTGAGTTCTGATAAGTTCCAACATGATCCAATCTAACTCAGGTGTAAAAATTGGTCCAGACACACAAATGTTAGGTGAAACTGCCACTGAAAGTTCAGAAAATCTGACTGCAAAGAGAGGCATGCCAGAGTGCAGGTAGAAAAAAATATATTGACTTGAAAATCAATCAAATACAAGCAGAAAATAATATATTGATTTGATAATCAATCAGATACAAGCAGAGAAGAATATGTTGACACGAAAATTAATCAGATAGATTAATCAAAATCAGTCATACATGCGTAAAATAGTACATTGTCATAAAAATCAAATACAAACATAAAATAGTACATTGTCATAAAAATCAGATACAAGCATAAAATAGTACTTATCTTATATCCTTCCTGTGCCATTAAATGTCACATAGGACTCACAAGGTAGTTCATCAGTTTTTCCTTTTCATTGGCAAGGCTTTCAACCTCATCAAAGGATTTTATGCCTATTAATTTGGCCTGTCCTCTTCAGAGTATCATGCGGTCTGCCTCTTTTTCATTAGCCTGTTGTGTTCCACTTTATAGCTTGTTTTGGGATTCTCTGACTGTTTCTTCTCATCACGTGACCAACATATGTCCATCTCCTTTTCCTGATCACCCATGAGATTGGTTGTTGTTCAGTCATCTGTCTTTATCTCTGCATTGTTCTTGAATTCATTCCACTTGATGCTAGGTATTTTCCTTAGGCATTTGTTTTCAAAAGAGTCTAATTTCTTGTCTATTTCTTTAGTTGTTTTCCAGCTTTCGCATGCATAAATGAGGGTGGATATTACATTTGAATTGAATAGTTGTAACTTGGTTTTTGTGCTTCTAACTTTTTAATGCCATATGTTCTCAAGATTCTTGAAGATCGATGCTGCTTTTGCAATCCTTTCTGGTGTCACCATCCTGGTCTTTGTAGCTGCCAAGGTATGCAGATTGATTGATTTCTTCAATATCTGTCCCTTTGATTAATGGGAAGTTTCATTATTTTTGTTCTGTCCTTGTTAATTTCAAGCCTTATTTTTCTAGCCAGTTAAGACAGGCTATTTGTTTTTTCTTGCATGGAATTCACATTGTTAGAGTTATGTCATCAGCAAAATCAAGATCTTCTAGTTGGGTCCCATGTACCCAGTCAATACCTGTGCAGCATTTTTTTCATTAAGAGGTCTATTGTAATCCCAAAAAGTAAAGGAGACAGTATACATCCTTGTTTCACACCTGTTTCAACCTGGAACCATTCGCTCATTCCTTCTTCTATTTTGACTGCACAAACATATCCATTGTAGAAGTCCTTAATGATGTTGGCAATTTATATGGTATTCTATATAGACTTAAAATTCTCCACAGTGAATCTGTGTATGCTATCAAATGCCTTTTTAAAGTCTATGATGTTCAGTATTAATGGTTTTTGCTTTTCAATATGCTTTCTAGTATTATTCTTAGAGTAAAGATCTGGTTGAGACAGCTTCTCCCTTTCAAAATCCTGCTTGTTCTTCTCTCATTGCGGTATCCACTATATCTTCAAGTCTATTCAAAATGACCTTGCAAATACTTTTGACACAACTGATATTAAGGTTACTCCTCTCCAATTGTTACAGTCACTAAGGTTGCCTTTTTTGGTATTTAAACAATGATTCCTTTTTTCCATTTAGAAGAGACCTTTTCTTCTTTCTGAATTTTTTAAAACATTCTCTGTAGTTGTCTCATGTTGTCATTGTTGATAGCTTTTAACATTGCGGGTGTTATTTCATCTTCACCTGCAGCTTTGTTGTTAGCCATTAAATTCACTGCTGTTTCAATTTCATGCAATATAATTTCATCTAGGTTGACATTTAGTTGTGGGGCTGGTGAGTCGGTTTCAAGGTTTAACAATTCTTTTGGGTGTGGTCGATTAAGTATTTTTTGGAAGTGTTCAGCCCATCTTTGCTTTTGGTCTTTACTTGATGTTAATAGGGTTCCAGTTTTGCTAAGGATTGGTCTTTCTTTAGATGTACCTGTTAGACTCTTTTGTATGTTATATAAAGTTTTGCTGTCTCCTGTTTTTGCTGCTTTCTCTGCCTCTTTCGCCATATTGTCTATGTATTCTCTTTTATCCCTTCTAGCTGAACTTTTTACTTTCTTGTCTATTTCTTTTTATGTTGCTTTCGCCAGATCTTTTCCAAGATCTATTTTTACATTCAACATGTATAATTTGGCTGTTCGTCTTTCATGTATGTACTTCTGTGTGTTTTCTGATTTCCATGCTTTTCTATTTGGTTTTTTCAGTCCAGCGCTTGCTTTTGCTGCTGTGATTATGGCTGTGGTGTAAGAATTCCATAATTCATCTATACCTTTCTCCTCTACTTCACTTAGTGTTATGGAATGATTGGCAAGTTCCTGATTGAAATTACTGTTAGTATTCTCTTCTTGTAGGCTGTGGCTGTTTATCTTTCTGTGTACTGATTTCTTGTGTTGGCTTTTCAGTTTTAGTTTTAATTTCCCTATACACAGGTTGTGATCATTGTTGACATCTGCACCCATATAAGCCCTAACATCTATGAAAATGTTCTGTATTGCTTTCTAATACAAAAATGATCTATCTGGTTTCTAGTTCTATCATCTGGAAATATCCACGTTGTTTTATGTATCTCTTTGTGTGGAAATATTGTGCCTCCAATGACCATGCCCTCTGTTAGACATATTTCAATTAATCTTTCTCCGTTCTGATTAACCATGTCAGTTCCTTCCTTCCTCATTACTTTTTCAACTTCGGTGTTATCATTCCGTACCTTAGTGTTGAAGTCCCCCATAGCAATTAGGATGTCGTGTTTAGGGACTTTGCTGATGATTTGTTGTAATTGGTGATAGAAATCGTCTTTCACCTCATCATCTGCATCTTTTGTGGGTGCATAACACTGTATTATTGTCATTCTTCCATGTCTTAGGTTGTATCGTGCTCTTATTATACGACCGTTCACTGGTTCCCATTCTACAGGGCTCTTTGTTGCAACATTTGACATAATAATACCTACCCCTTCCTGGTGTTTCCCATCCTCTCTGCCTGAATGTATTATTAACTTACCATTTTCTGCCAATCTTTTACCTGCTTCTGGCCATCGCATTTCACTGATGCCCAGTATGTCTAGGTGGTATTTCTCCATTTCTTTGATGACCTGAGTAGTTTTTGTTGGTGTACACTAACGTCAAATCAAATACAAGCATAAAATAGTATATTATCATCAAAATCAAATACAAGCATAAAATAGTACATTATCGTCAGAATCAAAGACAAGCATAAAATAGTACATTGGCATCAAAATCAAATCATTCAGTCAAGTGCTGTGGTGTAGGCGATCATTTCTCTCCACAATTCCCTGTCTTTAGACTTGATTATGAGATCTGCCGGTGACTTTCTTCCTAGCCACACTGACAGCCTGTCTAGTAACTTCTCTCTTTCTTCCTCTGTCTCTTCTTCCATCAATTTTTCCACTTGCCACAATGTGTTCCTATTTTTCTTTTTTCAGAAAATGTCCTACAAATCTCGCTTGTCTGCCTCTGATCTTTGCTGTAATTTGCTTTTTAACTCCACCCTCTCTTAAGACTTCTTCGTTGGTTTTCTTAGCTGTCCATTGTACCTTCAACATCCTTCTTAGGAACCACATTTCCATGGCCTCCATTTCTCGCTGTACTCTCTTATTCATGGACCAGGCTTCACATCCATAAAACAAATTGGCTTGATGTAACATTTAAGTACTCGGAATCTTGTTTCCATTGATATGGATCTGTTGCACAAGATGTGTCTCATTTTCTGGAAAGCTGACTTGGCCTGAACGTGTCTGCTTTTTATTTCGTTGTGACATTTCCCATCAGCTGTTATAATTATTCCTAAGTACTTGAATCTATCAACTTGTTTCAGATTTGTGCCATCGATGGTAATGCTACATTTTAGTGGTATTCTTTTCTTTGAAATAACTATCACTTCAGTCTTCTTTTTATTCAGACTGAGACCTTTACATTTAATTTCACAAACCATGATGTCCAGAAGAGCCTGTAGCTCCCCTTCACTTTTAGCAATCAGAACTGTGTCGTCTGCATATATTAAGTTGTTAAGGTTGTACCTGGCAACTGATATTCCTGGCATGTTCTCTATATTTCTCATTTTGTTTTTGCTGTACAAGGAGAAGAGGTCAGGAGATAGAACACATCCTTGTCTCACTCTCAATTTTATATCTTGGAATGCTCCTATTTGGTTCTCAGCCTTCATTTCTGCTGATTGCTGCTGGTATATGTTGATGTCTTCCAGCATTCCTTTAATTTCGTTGTGTCTCACTTAAAAAAAATCAAATACAAGCATAAAATAGTACATTAATGTCAACATCCAAGACAAGCATTAAGGTAAAAATCAAAGACGAGCATAAAATAGTAGATTGACATCAAAATCAAATACAAGTATAAAATAGTACATTGATGTTAAAATCAAAGACGAGCATAAAATAGTAGATTGACATCAAAATCAAATACAAGTTATAAAATAGTACATTGATGTTAAAATCAAAGACAAGCATAAAATAGTACATTGATGTTAAAATCAAAGACAAGCATAAAATAGTACATTGATGTTAAAATCAAAGACAAGCATAAAATAGTACATTGATGTTAAAATCAAAGACAAGCATAAAATAGTACATTGATGTTAAAATCAAAGACAAGCATAAAATAGTACATTAACGTCAAAATCAAATACAAGCATAAAATAGTACATTAATGTTAAAATCAAATACAAGCATAAAATAGTACATTGACGTTAAAATCAAATTCATTCATTCATTTATTTGCATGTCCCTTGCGGAACTTTGCCTCCCAAACAGCACTCCTGTAGGCCTCTCGGTTGTGAGCAAGATGGCCTGCTGCTGCTGCGTCCATTTGCAGATCGTCAACGATTTCTTGCAGCCATCTTCATTTTGGTCTTCCCCTTTTTCTTTTTCCCATTATGTATCCTTCCAATATGGTCTTCTCTAAATTATCATGACGTTTAATGTGTCCAAAATATTTAAGTTTTCTCTCTTTAATCCTCTTTACTAGCCAGCCTTCTTCAATATTAAGCTCTTGTAGTATAGATATATTTGTTCTTTTTTGTGTCCATGATATTTGAACTCTTCTGTAGCATTTACATTCAAAGGCATTTATGTGTTTCTCAGCTGTTTTGTTAAGTGTCCACGTCTCACAGGCATAAAACAAATTGGCTTGATGTAACATTTAAGTACTCGGAATCTTGTTTCCATTGATATGGATCTGTTGCACAAGATGTGTCTCATTTTCTGGAAAGCTGACTTGGCCTGAACGTGTCTGCTTTTTATTTCGTTGTGACATTTCCCATCAGCTGTTATAATTATTCCTAAGTACTTGAATCTATCAACTTGTTTCAGATTTGTGCCATCGATGGTAATGCTACATTTTAGTGGTATTCTTTTCTTTGAAATAACTATCACTTCAGTCTTCTTTTTATTCAGACTGAGACCTTTACATTTAATTTCACAAACCATGATGTCCAGAAGAGCCTGTAGCTCCCCTTCACTTTTAGCAATCAGAACTGTGTCGTCTGCATATATTAAGTTGTTAAGGTTGTACCTGGCAACTGATATTCCTGGCATGTTCTCTATATTTCTCATTTTGTTTTTGCTGTACAAGGAGAAGAGGTCAGGAGATAGAACACATCCTTGTCTCACTCTCAATTTTATATCTTGGAATGCTCCTATTTGGTTCTCAGCCTTCATTTCTGCTGATTGCTGCTGGTATATGTTGATGTCTTCCAGCATTCCTTTAATTTCGTTGTGTCTCACTTAAAAAAAATCAAATACAAGCATAAAATAGTACATTAATGTCAACATCCAAGACAAGCATTAAGGTAAAAATCAAAGACGAGCATAAAATAGTAGATTGACATCAAAATCAAATACAAGTATAAAATAGTACATTGATGTTAAAATCAAAGACGAGCATAAAATAGTAGATTGACATCAAAATCAAATACAAGTATAAAATAGTACATTGATGTTAAAATCAAAGACAAGCATAAAATAGTACATTGATGTTAAAATCAAAGACAAGCATAAAATAGTACATTGATGTTAAAATCAAAGACAAGCATAAAATAGTACATTGATGTTAAAATCAAAGACAAGCATAAAATAGTACATTGATGTTAAAATCAAAGACAAGCATAAAATAGTACATTAACGTCAAAATCAAATACAAGCATAAAATAGTACATTAATGTTAAAATCAAATACAAGCATAAAATAGTACATTGACGTTAAAATCAAATTCATTCATTCATTTATTTGCATGTCCCTTGCGGAACTTTGCCTCCCAAACAGCACTCCTGTAGGCCTCTCGGTTGTGAGCAAGATGGCCTGCTGCTGCTGCGTCCATTTGCAGATCGTCAACGATTTCTTGCAGCCATCTTCATTTTGGTCTTCCCCTTTTTCTTTTTCCCATTATGTATCCTTCCAATATGGTCTTCTCTAAATTATCATGACGTTTAATGTGTCCAAAATATTTAAGTTTTCTCTCTTTAATCCTCTTTACTAGCCAGCCTTCTTCAATATTAAGCTCTTGTAGTATAGATATATTTGTTCTTTTTTGTGTCCATGATATTTGAACTCTTCTGTAGCATTTACATTCAAAGGCATTTATGTGTTTCTCAGCTGTTTTGTTAAGTGTCCACGTCTCACAGGCATATGTTGCAATGGGAAAGATGCATGACCTTAAAAATCTTATTTTTGTAGTTCTGTCTGCTCCTCTCCACAGATTCTTTATCTGTTTTACTTTCTGGAAAGCTGATAAACATTAAAATCAAATGGAAGCATAAAATAATACATTAACATTAAAATCAAATACAAGCATAAAAGTACATTAATGTTAAAATCAAATACAAGCATAAAATAGTACATTGACGTTAAAATCAAATTCATTCATTCATTTATTTGCATGTCCCTTGCGGAACTTTGCCTCCCAAACAGCACTCCTGTAGGCCTCTCGGTTGTGAGCAAGATGGCCTGCTGCTGCTGCGTCCATTTGCAGATCGTCAACGATTTCTTGCAGCCATCTTCATTTTGGTCTTCCCCTTTTTCTTTTTCCCATTATGTATCCTTCCAATATGGTCTTCTCTAAATTATCATGACGTTTAATGTGTCCAAAATATTTAAGTTTTCTCTCTTTAATCCTCTTTACTAGCCAGCCTTCTTCAATATTAAGCTCTTGTAGTATAGATATATTTGTTCTTTTTTGTGTCCATGATATTTGAACTCTTCTGTAGCATTTACATTCAAAGGCATTTATGTGTTTCTCAGCTGTTTTGTTAAGTGTCCACGTCTCACAGGCATATGTTGCAATGGGAAAGATGCATGACCTTAAAAATCTTATTTTTGTAGTTCTGTCTGCTCCTCTCCACAGATTCTTTATCTGTTTTACTTTCTGGAAAGCTGATAAACATTAAAATCAAATGGAAGCATAAAATAATACATTAACATTAAAATCAAATACAAGCATAAAATAGTACATTAATGTTAAAATCAAAAACAAGCATGAAATAGTACATTAACATTAAAATCAAATACAAACATAAAATAGTACATTGATATTAAAATCAAATACAGACATAAAATAGTACATTGGCATCCAAATCAAATATAAGCATAAAATAGTACATTGATGTTAAAATCAAAGACAAACAAAAAAAATAGTACAGTGATGTTAAAATCAAATACAAGCATAAAATAGTACATTGATGTTAAAATCAAATGCAAGCATAAAATAGTACATTGACATTAAAATCAAAGACAAACATAAAATAGTAGATTGACATAAAAAAATCAAAGGCTAGTGTAAAATAGTACATTGACGTTAAAATCAAATACAAGCATAAAATAGTACATTAACATTAAAATCAAATACAAGCATAAAATAATACATTGACATCAAAATCAAAGACAAGCATAAAATAATACATTGATGTCAAAATCAAAGATAAGCATAAAATAGTAAATTCATGTCACAATCAAAGACAAGAATAAAATAGTACATTAACATTAAAATCAAATACAAGAATAAAATAGTACATTAACATTAAAATCAAATACAAGCATAAAATAGTACATCATCATCATCATCAGGTGCCGTGCCTACTGGTATTGGCTGTTATGCTTCTCCAGAGTACCCAATCCTTCATGCAGGCCATCAGTTCAGTTGGTGATCTCCTCTCACACTATCCCATCAGACTGTCCAGTATCATTTCTCTTGGTCTTCATCTTGATCTTCTTCCTTCTATTTTTCCTGTTGTAATATTTTCAATGCCCCCTCTTCTCATTGCATGTCCTATGAAAGTACATTGTCTCTCTCTTATCTTTTTGACAAGGTTTTTTGTCTCTCCAGCTCTTCTCATACATTCTTCATTAGTTATTTTTGCTGTCCAGGGGATTGACAACATTCTTCTAATAAACCACATTTCTGCTGCTTATAATGATTTTTGTGCAGACTTCCCTATTGTCCATGATTCACTTCCATAAATGTTACATTAAGATTAAAATCAAATACAAGCATAAAATAGTACATTAACGTTAAAATCAAATACAAGCATAAAATAGTACATTAACGTTAAAATCAAATACAAGCATAAAATAGTACATTACCACCAAAATCAAATACAAGCACGTTAAAATCAAATACAAGCATAAAATAGTACATTGACATTAAAATCAAAGACAAACATAAAATAGTAGATTGACATAAAAAAATCAAAGACAAGTGTAAAATAGTACATTGACATCAAAATCACATACAAGCATAAAATAATACATTGACATTAAAATCAAAGACAAGCATAAAATAGTACATTGACATCAAAATCAAATACAAGCATAAAATAGTACATTATCATTAAAATCAAAGACGAGCATAAAATAATACATTGACATCAAAATCAAATACAAGCATAAAATAATACATTAACATTAAAATCAAAGATGAGCATAAAATAGTACATTGACATCAAAATCAAATACAAGCATAAAATAGTACATTAACATTAAAATCAAAGACGAGCATAAAATAGTACATTGACATCGAAATCAAAGACAAGCATAAAATAATATATTGACGTCAGAACCAAAGATAAGCATAAAATAGTAAATTTATGTCAATCAAAGACAAGAATAAAATAGTACATTAACATTAAAATCAAATACAAGAATAAAATAGTACATTAATATTAAAATCAAATACAAGCATAAAATAGTACATTGGCGTCAAAATCAAATATAAGCATAAAATAGTACATTGATATTAAAATCAAAGACAAACATAAAATAGTACATTGATGTCAAAATCAAATAGAAGCATAAAATTGTACATCATCATCATCATCATGTGCCGTGCTGACTGGCGTTGGCTATTATGCTTCTCCAGAGTACCCGATCCTTCATGCAGGCCATCAGTTCAGTTGGTGATCTCCTCTCACAACATCCCGTCAGACTGTCTAGTATCATTTCTCTTGGTCTTCCTTTGATCTTCTTCCTTCTATTTTTCCTGTTGTTATAATATTTTCAATGCCCCCTCTTCTCATTGCATGTCCTATGAAAGTATATTGTCTCTCTCTTATCTTTTTGACAGGGTTTTTTTGTCTCTCCAGCTCTTCTCATACATTCTTCATTAGTTATTTTTGCTGTCTAGGGGATTCGCAACATTCTTCTAATAAACCACATTTCTGCTGCTTCCAATGATTTTTGTGCAGACTTGCCTATTGTCCATGATTCACTTCCATATAACAAGATAGGTTCAATATAGCATTTTAGGACTCGTTTTCTAACATTCTTTGATAAAGATGTGTTAACTAATATATTTCTCATGCTCTGAAATGCAGTCTTTGCTTGGCCTATTCTGTTCCTAATTTCTGTTCTGCATTTCCCATCTGAAGTTATTACTGTTCCAAGGTATTTGAATTTCTGCACCTGCTTTAGAATAGTTCTGTTTAATTTAATACTGCATGCTGGTGGATTCTGTTTCTTAGATGTAACCATAGTCTCTGTCTTTTTGATGTTCAAAGTAAGGCCTTTCTGTTCACTTTCTTTGGCGACTTTATCCAAGAGATTTTGCAGGTCTTGTTGGTTCTCTCCAAGCTGGCTTCAGGCAAGGAAGAGGATCAAGAGATCTTATATTCAATCTAAGATTAATAATAGAGAAATGCAGGGAGTTTAATGTGAATCTATATTTATCCTTTATAGACTACTCAAAGGCATTTGATTGTGTACAACACCAGAAACTTTGGGAAATAATGGAAGGGGTCCGTCAGGGGTGCATATTGTCACCCTACTTATTTAACTTGTATACTGAAAATATAATGAGGAATGTTAGAGAAGATGTAGACAAAGAATATTACGATGCCATAACAGTTGGAGGTTATGAAATACCAGAGATTAGATATGCTGATGACACAGTATTGCTGTCCACAACACAAGAAGGAATGGAAAAACTAATTATGTCAGTCCGCAAGAACAGCGAAGAGCAGAACCTCTATCTTAATGCAAAGAAAACTAAAGTGATGACAACTGACAAAACAAACAAGGCAACTGAAATATGTATCAATGAGGAAAAACTGGAAGAAGTGGAGAGTTTTGAATATCTTGGATCACTACTAACTAATAATGGAGATACAATGAGGGAAATTAAACGGAGGACATCTATTGCTCTTCAGAAAGTAAAACAAATAAAGAATCTGTGGAGAGGAGCAGACAGAACCACAAAAATAAGATTTTTAAGGTCATGCATCTTTCCTATCGCAACATATGCCTGTGAGACCTGGACACTTAACAAAACAGCTGAGAAGCACATAAATGCCTTTGAATGTAAATGCTATAGAAGAGTTCTCCAGATATCGTGGACACAAAAAAGAACAAATATATCTATACTACAAGAGCTTAATATTGAAGAAGGCTGGCTAGTAAAGAGGATTAAAGAGAGAAAACTTAAATATTTTGGCCACATTAAACGTCATGATAATTTAGAGAAGACCGTATTGGAAGGATACATAATGGGAAAAAGAAAAAGAGGAAGACCGAAACGAAGATGGCTGCAAGACATCGTTGATGATCTGGAAATGGATGCAGCAGCAGCAGGCCATCTTGCTCACACCCGAGAGGCCTACAGGAGTGCTGTTTGGGAGGCAAAGTTCCGCAAGGGACATGCAAAGGAATGAATGAATGTTGGTTCTCAGCTATCAGTACTGTGTCATCAGCATACCGAAGGTTGTTAATATTGTATCCTCCAATTTTTATGCCCGGTTCTGTGATGATTGTTCTTAGAATATTCTCGCCATACAGAGAAAAAAGGTCTGGAGATAGTACACATCCTTGTCGCACCCCTTGTTTTATAGGTTGATATTTTCCAATCCTATTTTCAACTCGAACTGCTGCTTCTTGCTGCCAGTATAGATGTTTTACAATCATCAGGTCTTTGCCGTCTATATTGATGTCTTCAAGCATTTTAATAATTTCATTATGTTTCACTATGCCAAATGCCTTGGTGTAATCAATGAAGCACAAGTAGAGATCTTTCTGTACTTCTAAAGCTCTTTCTGTTAGTGTTCGTAAAGCATAAATGGCATTGTGTGTTCCCTTTCCTTCAACAAATCCAAACTGTTCATCTGCTATTTCCATTTGTATCTTTTTCCTTGTTCTTCTCCTCATAATTATTCTCAGAAGTAGCTTCGTTATGTGACATGAGAGGCTGATAGTCCGGTGGTCGTCACATTCCTTTGCACCTGGTTTCTTTGGTAGTGCTATAAACATGGATTTAATCAGGTCACTGGGAATATAACCACTGTTGTAAATGTCATTCAGTAACGTGGTTATTATTTTTATTCCTGTCTCCTCTAGTGCCTATATTTCTTCTATTGTTATATTATCAGGCCCAGTCGCTTTTCCTTTCTTCATGTGTTTGATGGCATGTATGATTTCATTTTCAAGTATTGGTGGTCCCTCAAAGTTTTCAGTATCTGGTGTTAATTCTGGTCTTTCTCCTCCATATAGCTCACCGATATACTCTGTCCACCTGTCCACAATGTCTTCTTTTACCATTAACATTTTACCTTCTTTCGATTTCAGGCATCCTGTGGTATATTTTGTTTTCCTGCCTGTGAGTTCATTAATTCATTTGTGCATGTTTTTGCTGTCTTTATTATGAGAGTCCTCTATCTGTCTGCACTGTTCATTTAACCACACTTCTTTTGCTTCTCTCCATTTGCGTCTTATTTCTTTATTTATCTTGTTATATTTTTCCTCGTTATTTTTACTCCTCCTCCTCTTGTCCATCAGTCCTAAGATGTCGTCTGTCATCCATTTATTTTTAGAGGCTTCTTTTTTTGGTGGTATTATCTCCTTAACAGTTTGGTGGATAGAATCTCTTAACATTTCCCATTGTTCATCTTTCCTATTGCATTGTATCTATTTGTTATAATAACTTTGTATTGTTCTCGCAGTTCTTGGTCATTTTTAGGAAGTTCTGTATTCAGTTTGATGTTTCTCACTTTTCTGCCTGCTTTCTTTAGTTTTATTCTAACTTTTCCACAGAGTGGATCATGGTCACTATTGCAGTCAGCTCCTGGCATGGTTTTTGTTGTCAATAATGCATTGTGGAATCGTTTGTTGATTAATATGTAGTCTATCTGGTTAAAATTCTTTTTGTCTGGGCTGCACCACGTTGCCAGTCTTCGAGGATGTTGTTTAAACCAGGTGTTTCCTACAACCATGCTGTGTATTCTTGCCCATTCAATTAATTTATAACCTCTATCATTCATCTCCCCCAGTCCATAGTCACCAACGATGTCTGAAGTTCTTCCTTTACCGACTTTGGCATTAAAATCTCCCATGACTATAGTAACTTCATGTGACTTTGTGTGTTTTAGTGCTGTCTCTATGTCATTATAAAATAGCTGTACATCTTCTTCAGAACTTTCAGATGTTGGAGCGTACACTTGTATAATATTTATGTTTATTGGTTGTCCTTTCAGTTGGGCTAGCAGGACGCGGTCCGAGATGTTCAAATATCCTACAAGTGTCCTTGCCGTTTGTTCATCAAATATAATTCCTACTCCTCGTTCATGTTTCTCACTTCCTGAATATATTATTGTATATTTATCTGAGTTTATCTTCCCTGCACCTGTCCATCTAACTTCACTCATTCCTAATATGTTGATCTTCATCCTTTCCATTTCATCGTTACATTTTCTACTTTTCCAGCCTGGAATAAAGTTCTAACATTCCATGTTGCTATTTTGAACTTGTTAGTTTTGCCACCAGTAGCTTGATGGACGATCTGGCCTCACCTGTGGCTCGTGAGCTGCCCTACCAGACGAGTCTGTTCCAGAAGAACATCCATTAACGTCGTTCATGATGAATCGATTATTCTGTTCAAGCATAACTGTTCTTGGGAACTACTACAGTGGTTTCCCGTTGCCATCTGTCGGTTTGTGTACGGACTCTCCGCTAGCCTTTGGACTCCCTGTCCTACCCGCAAGGTAGCGGGAGCGAGAGGTTTTAAGACGCCTCTGACCCGCCTGGTATTCCCTTCACTGAGCACCTGAGGCACTTTATAGGAGTAGTAGAGCCACCTACTACTCCACCTCGCTCTCTGAGTCTACCGCCAGTTGGTCCGCGCCTGCTTATTTGGATAACTTCTTATTCACAGGGATCCTCCATATCTGGAGGACTTTCACCATCCGCCACCTGTGACTCGCTGGGTTGGGGATGGTCGCCCCAGCTTTACCCAGTACATTGACGTTAAAATCAAATACAAGCATAAAATAGTACATTAACATTAAAATCAAATACAAGAATAAAATAGTACATTAACATTAAAATCAAATACAAGAATAAAATAGTACATTAACATTAAAATCAAATACAACCATAAAATAGTACATTGCATCAAAATCAAATATAAGCATAAAATAGTACATTGATGTGAAAATCAAAAACAAGCATAAAATGGTACATTAACATTAAAATCAAATACAAGCATAAAATAGTATATTAATGTCAAATTCAAATACAAGCATAAAATAGTATATTAATGTCAAATTCAAATACAAGCATAAAATAGTACATTAATATTAAAATCAAATACAAACATAAAATAGTACATTGATATTAAAATCAAATACAAACATAAAATAGTACATTGGCATCCAAATCAAATATAAGCATAAAATAGTACTTGGATGTTAAAATCAAAGACAAACAAAAAAATAGTGCATTGACATTAAAATCAAAAACAAGCATAAAATAGTACATTGGCGTCAAAATCAAATACAAGTAAAAAATAGTACATTAACATCAAAATCAAATACAAGCATAAAATAGTACATTGATGTTAAAATCAAATACAAACATAAAATAGTACATCAACATTAAAATCAAATACAAGAATAAAATAGTACATTAACATTAAAATCAAATACAACCATAAAATAGTACATTGATATTAAAATCAAATACAACCATAAAATAGTACATTAACATTAAAATCAAAGACAAGTATAAAATAGTACATTCACATTAAAATCAGATACAGGCATAAAATAGTAAATTAACATTAAAATCAAATTGAAGCATGAAGTAGTACATTAACATTAAAATCAAATACAAGCATAAAATTGTACATTGATATTAAAATCAAATACAGGCATAAGATAGTACATTGACATTAAAATCAAATGGAAGCATAAAATAGTACATTAACATTAAATCACATACAACCATAAAATAGTACATTAACATTAAAATCAAATAGAAGCATAAAATAGTACATTAACATTAAAATCAAATACAATCTTAAAATGGTACATTAACGTTAAAATCAAATACGAGTATAAAATAGTACATTAACGTCAAAATCAAATACAAGCATAAAATAGTACATTGACGTTAAAATCAAATACAAGCATAAAATAGTACATTGACATTAAAATCAAAGATAAACATAAAATAATAGATTGACATAAAAAAGCAAAGACAATCATAAAATAGTACATTGCCATCAAAATCAAATTCATTCATTCATTTGTATATCCCTTGTGGACCTTTGCCTCCCAAACAACACTCCTGTAGGCCTCTCGATTGTGAGTTAGAAGGCCTGCTGCTGCGGCATCCATTTGCATATCGTCAACGATGTCTTGCAGCCATCTTCACCTTAGTCTTCCTCTCTTTCTTTTTCCCATTATGTATCCTTCCAATACGGTCTTCTCTAAATTATCATGACGTTTAATGTGTCCAAAATATTTAAGTTTTCTCTCTTTAATCCTCTTTACTAGCCAGTCTTCCTCAATATTAAGCTTTTGTAGAATAGATATATTTGTTCTTTTTTGTGTCCATGATATTTGGAGAACTCTTCTGTAGCATTTACATTCAAAGGCATTTATGTGTTTCTCAGCTGTTTTGTTAAGTGTCCAGGCCTCACAGGCATATGTTCAAAATCAAATACAAGCATAAAATTTATTATTCATGTACTATTTTATGCAAAATCAAATACAACATAAAATAATACATGAATAATAAAATCAAAGACAAGCATAAAATAGTACATTGACATAAAAAATCAAATACAAGCATAAAATAATACATGAATAATAAAATCAAAGACAAGCATAAAATAGTACATTGACATAAAAAATCAAATACAAGCATAAAATAATATATTGACGTCAAAATCAAAGACATGCAGATAAAAGTAAATTTATGTTAAAATGAAAGACAAGCATAAAATAGTAAATTTACGTCAAAATCAAATACAAGCATAAAATAGTACATTAACGTCAAAATCAAATACAAGCATAAAATAGTACATTGCCATCAAAATAAAGACAAACATAAAATAGAAAGAAGGAAGGAAAGTTCCTATCACAATTAGCCAGTGATTGTGACAGAGCTTTTATAATTCATTGCTTTTTAAAAATTTTTTATTTGTTCATCTTTTCTGAGTTTATTATTTTCTTGTTTGTAACAAATAATAAAAGAATAATGTAACATTATATGATATAAAATCAGTGTAAGCAACTAATCTAGTGATATTGTACCATTATATCAATAACCACTTTAGACTGGGCACCTTTTGTGATAATTAGTTGTTAATCTTATAGTTAATGTTTTGATTTTGGCAACATAGGAAATACATGGCATCACCCAGGCTTTGGCTGAGGATCTGTACAGCAGAGGTGAGAATCTAGACATAAAGCTAATCGTCATCATCATCATCATCATAAATCCTCAGCTAGTTTCTTATCCATTCACTGATATTGCATGTAAATTACCTGTAGCTTGTAGATATTTTGGATGTTAGTCAAGTGAAAATGTACATTCTGAGCAGGGATGGATGCCAGTACTAAAGCTTCAAAGTGGCTATTTTTGTTCACATAGCACTTGATAGAAGATACACAGGACATACTACTGCCATGTAGATGAGGTCAGAGTACTAAACATTGAAAACACCGGAGATGGCAATGTTGATATCCGTATGGATGAATCAGTGCCTCAGGGCAAAAGCTGTCCCTGGGTCTGAGATTTAATTCTCATGCTGAACAGTTAAAAGAAGTTGCTTCTACTGCAACAAGTAGACTCTTGATTGAATCCACACCAGTGACAAAAACTACGAGCTAGCTAAAGATACAAGCAAGCATGTATTTTGGGTCATTCAGTAAATATGCAAAGAAAAATAAAAAATACTTTTAAAAGACAACAGTTGGTCAGATCTCTGCATCTGACACAGACCTGTTGTTGGCCTTCATTTTTGTGTCAGGCCATGCAAGGATTTAAAAAATGAAATATTGGATCGTTGAGAAATGATGGGCAGTTGATTGAGTAGATATTATCAGTGTCATGAAAGAAACTTGGCAACAAAAGATTCCATGATAATTGTGAATCAGCATCTTTGTCAAGAAAGAAAGAACTAGTGTTGAAACTTGCAGTAGCAAAACACAAGTACCCCTGTTAAATTATGTAAGGCAATAGAAGAATGGTCAGTCATTGCAGGATGGTGTTATCAGTCATTGTACAGAATCAGTACATGCTAATGAAGAAATTGAAGGGGAGATCAGAGCACCTGTGGATGTTTTCAGAACAAGGGCAATAGGCCTTTGTCATTCTGTGCAACATAGTACTTGGTGGTAGCAAAATCTTTATATAAGGAGCAGCCAGTTGAAAATGATCTGAGACCTAACTGCGACTTACCTGTCAGCAGTCCCCGCCGTGGTCTGCAAATCTCTGGGACTGCTTCATGAAAGTCTTCAGGCTGCTGTCATAATCAAGACTCTGCCACCTTGTACATTGCATTATCTGAGCCATATTTCTTGCCTCTCACAAAAGTGGGCTAAAGATATGGAAATTGCAAGGTGTAAAGTCTGGACCATAGGGAGGTAGATGCAGAACTTTCCTACTATATTCAGCTTTCTTCTTTGCTGTATTGGCCACTAAGGGATTGGCAGTGCCATGCAGAAGTTATGACACCACTAGTAAGAACCCACATCAGTTTTGCCTGATCTTGGCTCTAAGGTTTGTTCAATTGTCTGTTAGCATTGTGCATTTATTTGTTATGGCATCAAGTAGGAGGAACTTGATGAGAAATTATCCACAGTAAATGTGAGCATAACCTTCCTGGCACTGGGCTGTGACCTAGACTTCTTCGGCAGATGTGACATTGTGTGTTTCCATTGCATGCCCTCTCTACAAGATTCAGGGTCTTGATAGTGGCAGATTGATTCATCCTCAACAGCAGTACGCAACAGAAATGAGTCGCCTTCTTGGAACCTCTTTAGATGTTTCTGGCACACTTGTTGTTTATTAGTATGTGATCGATTTGGTTTTCTGTGATTTTATCTGGGGACCTCCAAGTCACTTTATGCATGTTTTTATATTGGAAAATTGTCCCTCCGACGGTCATCATGTTTTCTTCACAGAAACTGCAGTCTTTCGCCATTTTCATTTATTTATTCGATTCCTTCTCTTCCCATGATTCTTCTTCTATCTTCATTTCTCTCACCTACTTTTGCATTGAAGTCGCCCAAGATGAGTAGCATATCATGCTTGGGTATTGTTTCTACTGTGGGTTGGAAGCTGTTGTAAAAGTCTTCTTTTAATTCCTCTTCAGCTGCTTCTGTTGGTGCATAACAAACTATAATAGACAGCTTCGTGAATTCTGAGTTGAAGCGTGGATATAATAATCTCTCATTTATAGGGGTCCATTTCAGCAATGCTCTTGATGCTTCTTTTGTTATAATCAATGCTACTCTTCCTTCATGATGATTTTCTTTACCTGACCATATTATTGTATCTTCTGTGTGCTGTGTTGTTAATTTCCTTCTGCCGTGTCCTGTCTCTCTTGCCTCTTGAATCCCTAATATGTCTAGTTTGTATCTGTGCTTTTCCTTGATGGTTTGTACTAGTTTTCCAGTTTGATTAAGTGTTCTTACATTCAAACTGCCTATTTGCATCTTGTGTTTAGGTTCCAGGAGGTCTGCAGTCGGGCTGGGGACTTCCAGTGGCTGACTTTCATCCACAACCATCATGGGCTTAGTTTCCTGATATGCGTTTCTCCTTCCACAAGCATTTGTTTTTTCCCTTCTTTCTGTTTCTGTAGCAGTTTGATAGTTTTTTTACCAGATAGGGTTGCTGGCCCTATGCTGAACCCTCCTTAGTCGCCTTTTACGATCATACGTGGTAGGGTACAGTGGTCCTATTCTTTGCAGGTCCCAGGTACCACACGAGGGGAGAAGCTTATGGTAGCTTAATTTTTCCATCTCTGAGTGAAGCTGAAAAGCAGAGGGTGTGAGCATATGTCTTTAGCAGACTCCTACACCATGGGGAACTATAGTGATCCCTGCCCTGTCAGCAAGGCTAGAACTTGTTCGGTTATGGTTCACAAACCCTGACACTGGGATGTCAGTATGGTTCTTGCTGATTGCCAGATCAGACAGCACCCCTGCAAAAATCTGTATGAAAACAGAAAATTTATAGTTGGAGCAAATAACACTTTGAACCACTCATCATATAATTTGGAGTGAGGCAGGACTGTGTACAACATTTGCAAAGAAGCCAACATCAGTCAGTCATTTGCATGTCCCTTGTGGAACTTTGCCTCCCTGACAGCAGTCCTGTAGGCCTCTCAGTTGTAAGCAAGATGCCCTGTGCTGATGCATCCATTTGCAGATTATCAACGATGTCTTGCAGCCATCTTCGCCTTGGTCTTCTTCTCTTTCTTTTTTTCCATTAAGTACCCTTCCAAGACGGTCTTCTCTAAATTCTCATGACGTTTAATATGTCCAAAATATTTAAGCTTTCTCTCTTTAATCCTCTTTACTAGTCAGCCTTTTTGAATATTAAGTTCTTGTAGTATGGATATATTTGTTCTTTTTTTTGTGTCCGTGATATTTGAAGGACTCTTCTGTAGCATTTACATTCAAATGGCATTTGAATATATTTCTTAACTGTTTTGTTAAGTGTCTAAGTCTTACAGGCATATGTTGCTATGGGAAAGATGTATGCCCTTAAAAATCTTATTTTTGTAGTTCTGTCTGTTCCTCTCCACAGCTTCTTTAGTTGTTTTACTTTCTGAAGAGCGATAGATGTCCTCCTTTTAATTTCCCTCTTGTATCTCCATTATTAGTTAGTAACGATCCAAGATATTCAAAACTCTTCACCTCTTCCAATTTTTTCCTCATTGATAAATATTTCAGCTGCCTTATTTTTTTTTCGGTTGTCATCAGTTTAGTTTTCTTCACATTAAGATAGAGGTTTTGCTCTTCACTATTCTTACGGACTGACATAATTAGTTTTTCCACTCCTTTTTTGTGTTGTGGACAGTGGTACTGTGTCGAAGCCAACATGCTTAGTCAAAATTTCACCACAGAACTGTCTGGTAGCTCAGCTCAGGAAATAAACTCACAACATCCTTCAGAAAACATATCCAGTAGGTGGACCATAAATTAACTCATTTTTGTTAACAACCAAGCACTTACAGCCACATCATAAAAAGACCTACAGCAAAACATGGATAACTTTGCAAAGGGATGTAAAACCACAACATGAAAATTGCTGCTCAAAATATGGAAGTCATTGTTATAGTGAGAAAAGAAATCCAACAAAGATCTTCCTGGACGACTAAAAAAAGGTGATGCATTTCAAACAGCTGGGGAGCACACTGTTATCCTCTGGGAAAAGTGGTAGGAAACTGAGAATAGTTGTAAAGCAAATCAGGTCATAGGACAAATGACACCTTTACCTAAAAACAAATAACTTCACAATTGAAGCGAAAAGAACACTACATTATAATTTTCCTTCCAACTCTGTACTATCAGTGTCAAACATGGACACTTAATAACCAAAAAATAGAAGGAAAAGCATCACAACAGAAATGTTTGAGGAGAATACTAAATGTAACAGGAAGAGACAAAAGTGAAAATGACATCATCATGGCAAGGGTCAAAGTAACACCAGTACTACACTACAACCAGAAACAACAGGTCAGATAGTTTTGTTGTGGTACGTAACTACTGCCAGACAACATACCACAGAAAATATTCACACTAAGAATTGTAGGAATTGAAGAGGCCACCCACACTAGAAGTAGATGGAGAAAATATCAGAAATATTAAATATTTCCTTATACAATGCAAACACAGAGCCTAGGTCTATTTGCCCCCTTAACACTGAAAGGTGCATGAGGGATGAGATAAGACAAAACATTGACATAACCTATAGAAGATTTATTTGCCCTAAAGAAAATGACTACAAAGCAGTTTTCATGCATGGAACTTACAAAACCTGTGGTATGGTAAAGTATAATCTTTTGTGAGGAAAAATAAATCACCTCTTGAATGATATGTTACTTTCAATAATGGTTTTACAAGAATATTTTTAATTCAGTAATAATGTTAGTTTGTATTATCCATCATTTGTTTTTCATATAAGACTATCATCAGTCTTCTTTGATTTTCATATAAAATATAAACTAGTGGCATTTTCATCCTCAAAATATGAACCATTTACTTTTCATGAATCTTACATCCTTCCTGTGCCATTAAACATCAAGTTTTCCTGTTCTCGGCGAGTCTTTCAACTTCATCAAGGGATCTTACGCCCATTAAACTGGCTTATCTTAACAACGTCCTCTTTAGAGTTTCATGTGGTCGACTTTTTTTTTTCTTCAGCCTGTTGTGCACCACTTGATAGCTTATTTTGGTATTCTTTGATTGTTTCTTCTCATCACATGACCTACATATGTCCATCTTCTTTTTCTGATCACCCATGAGATAGGTTGTTGTTTGCTCATCTGTCTTGTCTCTGCGTTGTTCATGAATTCATTCCACTTTTTACCAAGTATTTTCCTGAGGCATGTTGTTTTCAGAAGAGTCTAATTTCTTGTCTGTTTCTTTAATTGATTTCCATCTTTTGCATGCATAAATGAGGGTGGATATCATATTTGAATTGAATAATCTTAACTTAGTTTTTGTGCTTGTAACTTTTGAATTTCATATGTTCTCAAGATTTTTGAAGGACAATGCTGCTTTTGCAATTCTAATTCTAACTTCCTTCCTAGTGTCACTATCCTGGTCTATGTAGCTGCAAAGGTATGCAGATTGGTTTACTTTATCAAGAACTGTTCTTTCTACGTATATTTTTCTTATAAACCACATCTCCATAGCCTCCATTTCTCGCTGTACTCTCTTTTGTTTCACATAAAATATAAACCATATACTTTAGCCAATAGTGTCATGTAAAATGAAAATCATTTACTTTTCAGCAGTAGTTTAGTGTAAAATATATACCATTTACTTTTCACCAATAGTTTCATGTAAAAATATAACTTTCCTATGTTAGTTATATTGTTCACTTTGATTTCTTGTACATGATCCACATTTGATAGCCTCATCATAGTTCACTTCTTGATACTCTTTTACACAACTTTGCCCTGTATATTCCAAGATACAGCATTTTGAGAAAGGTCTGTAGCATGACTTACAATATCATATATCATTTCCTTGTATTATCTCTTTCTGGCTTCTTTCTTGTTTTATAAAGGCAGATAGAGATGTATGGTATTCTATATAGCAGTTTGATGCTGCTATTGGCACCTGCCATACTTTAATCAAGAATTATTGGTTAAATGCCAGCTTAGATGTGTTGCTATAAGAAAACATTGTTTATAAAATATATGACTGTGTTGATATTTGTAAATTTGCTTTGCCAGGAGAAAGTCTGCTGCAGTCCCGTGAGAAGTATGAAGTTAGTACGTTGCAACTCTACTCTCTTACAGAACGTCTCAAGCTTCCAGAGCCCACTTGTGGTATGTAAACCAGCATTACCAGGGGGTGCTTAAAAGTTATCAGCCCTGCCAAGAAGAGCATGACCTGGAGTCATGAAACTTATCCATTATTCTACATATTCACCCCAAAGTTCAGTACACTTGGCACATTGTTATATTTATTCTTTTACCCTTTCAAAAAAAATGTGATATCTGGTCACATAAATACTGCTCTGTTGTTGCTATCACCTCTGAATCATTTGAAAACTTTCTCCATTTCAAACACATTTCCAACTGTAAACAGAAAATAGTCAGATGAAACAAGATCTGGTGAATAGGGTGAATGATCTAGTCTAGTGTTAATTTACTCTTATATTTATGCATTGTTGTCTTGTGTAGTGTTAGTTTAATCTTATATTTATGCATTGTTCCCTAGTCTAGTGTTAATTTATTCTTATATTTATGCATTGTTGCCTAGTCTAGTGCTAATTTACTCTTATATTTATGCATTGTTGTCTAATGTAGTGTTAATTTATCTTATATTTACACATTGTTGCCTAGTCTAGTGCTAATTTACTCTTATATTTATGCATTGTTGTTTAGTATAGTGTTAATTTAATCTTATATTTACGCATTGTTGCCTAGTCTAGTGTTAATTTATTCTTACATTTATGCTTTGTTGTCTAGTGTAGTGTTAATTTATTCTTATATTTATGCATTGTTGTCTAGTGTAGTGTTAATATAATCTTATATTTATGCATTGTGTAGTGTAATGTTAATGTAGTCTTATATTTATGCATTTTTGTCTAGCCTAGTGTTAATACATCTTATATAACATACTGTTGTCTAGCTTAGTGTTAATGTAGTCTTATTTTTGTGTACATTTATAGTCTAGTGTTATGTAATTTTTTATAAAGTTTATAAAGAAATGTAAGCCTTTAGCAGCTTAGCATTATGTAATGTTATATTATTGTACTTTTCTTTGGTCTAGCATGTAATTTGTGTTAGCATGCTCTTGTCTAGCCTAGTGTTACACAGCCTGTTTTGGCATTCTCTTATCCAAGAATTTTATGATTTAGTTTTATTCTGATACAGCTTTGCACTATGTTATCATAGCCTTGTCCAGTCTAACTCCCGGTAACAAACTTTTTTCCATCCTAGTGTTATTTAAAAAGGCATTTGATAGCATACACAGAGATTCATTGTGGAGAGTCTTAAGAATATATGAAATACCATCTAAAATTGTCAACATCATTAAGTATCTCTACAACACATATGTTTGTGCAGTCAAGACAGAAGAAGGAATGAGTGAATTGTTCCAGACTGAAACAGGCGTGAAACAAGGATATGTATTATCTCCCTTGCTTTTTGGAATAACCAAAGACTTCATAATGAAAAAATGTTGCACAGGTAAAATGGGCATTGATTGGGTACATAAGACCCACTGGAAGATTTTGATTTTGCAGATGACATAACTCTTACCAGTGACAGTGTGAATTTGCTGCAAGAAAAAACAGATAGACTGTCTTCACTGGTTGGCAAAATAGGACTTGAAATTAACAAGTACAAAATAAAAATAATGAAGCTTCTCATTAATCAAGAAGAAAAAATATACATAGAAGGAACAGCTGTTGAAGAAGTACACAAATCTGCATAGACCAGGAAGGTGATACCAGAAAAAAGGTTAGAATTGCAAAAGCAACATTGACCTTCAAGAATCTTGAGAACTTTTGGCACTCAAAAATTATAAGCACAAAAACCAAGCTAAAACTATTCAATTCATTTGTAATATCCACCCTCATTTGTGCGTGTGAAAGCTGGAAAAACATCTAAAGAAATAGACAAGAAATTAAGCTCTTTTGAAAACAACATGCCTAAGGATAACACTCAGTATAAAGTGGAAAATTCAAGAACAATGCAGAGATAAGACAGATACTCATCTGAACAGCAACCTATCTCATGGGTGATCAGAAAAAGGAGGTGGATATATATCGGTCAACTGATGAGAAGAAACAGTCAGAGAATCCCAGAACAAGCTGTCAAATGGAACACAACAGGGTGAAGAAAAAGAGGTCAACCACGTGTTGTTGTTTATTAGTGTAATCTTGTCGAGACTAGTGTTATATTAGTGTAATCTTTGTCTAGTCTAACTCCTAGTAACAAACATTTGTCCATCTTAGAGTTATTCTGTTTTATATAATCTTATGCAGCCTAGCATTGTGTAATCTTATGTTAATGTTCCTTTGTTTATCTTAACATATTGTTGTCTTAGAATAGTGCACTTTTTGTGTCTTGTACAGATATACACTTTATCAGATATCATTTCCTAGCATTATGTGATTTTATGTTAATGTTCCTTTGTTCATCTTAGCATAATGTTGTCTTAGAATAATGCACTTTTTTGTGTCTGATACAGATATACACTTTATCAAATATCATTTCCTAGCATTATGTGATCTTAAGGTATGCACTGTCTCAGATGTCATTACTAGCATTATTGATATAAACACTTTATCAGACATTCATGACTTGGTTGGACATAAAATCAGACCTGATTAGGAAATAGTGTAATATGGCCAGTGTTTTTGAATTTGAGATTGTTTCTCTCAGCCCAGTCCGCTTAATGTAACAATGTTGGTTATTATTAATTGGGATCAGTATGTCTGAATGTAACTCATATATGCATATAAATTTATACGACGGGTGATTGATAAGTTCTCGGCATAAGGTACAAATACTTGAAACACACAATTGATGTTAGGTGCATTTGCAGATGAGGTTGAAGTAAGATTAAACACCAAGTTTCAAGAAAATAACTGCAACCAATTTTTTTTACAGGCTACTGAAATGGTAAAGGGTGGCAGAAATTGAGAAAATGGATAAAATTTCTTATCAAGCAGTCATTCGCTACCTCTGCATCAAGGGCTTATCATCGAAGGAGATCCATGAGGATATGGTAGAGACTCTAGGGGAGAGTGTCCCTTCTTACAGCACAGTGAAGAAATGGGCAGCTCAATTCAAACATGGAAAAGAGAGTCTGGAAGATGATCCCCGTCCAAGAAGACCAAGAACGGTAACCACCGATGAAACCACCAGCAGAATCCATGACATAATAATGGAGGATCGACAACTAACTGAGCGGTACTTTGCTACTGAGTTGGGCCTCTACCAGGAACATGTTCATGCCATTATTCACAATGATCTTCAAATGACAAAGGTCTCTGCTCGATGAGCCCCGAAACTTCTTGGAGCTGATCACAGATGACAGCGTCTCAACATGTCAAGAGACAATCTTGGCCATTTTGCAGATCCTGAAAAGTTTATTCAGCAATTTGTGACTATGGATGAGACTTGGGTTCATCATTTTCAACCAGAAAGCAAATAACAGTAAAAGCAGTGGAAACATCATAGATCCCCACCTCCAAAGAAAACAAGGATGGTTCTGTCTGCAGGCAGAGTGATGGCTTCCATCTTTTGGGATTCAGAAGGTGTGGTATTGGTAGACTAATCTTCATAAGGGCAGAGTGGCCACTGGGGCCTGTTATGCTAATCTTGTGAAGCAACTGAGGATCAAATTGAATGAAAAGCATCGAGGTAAATTGATGAGAGGCGTCATCTTTCATCAAGACAATGCTCCAGTTCACAAGTTGCCGGTGGCAATGGCTGCCATTTATGAATACGGCTTCCAGCTTCTTGAACATCCTCCTTATTCCCCAGATTTGGCCCCTTCAGACTATTACCTGTTTATCAAACTCACAAAGGAGCTCAGTGGTCGCAAATTTGCTTCAGATGATGATGTCACTCATGCTGTAGACCATCTTCTACTGGCACAAGATGCTGACTTTTACAAAGATCCGTATGCTCCAGGATTGCTGGACTAAGTGCATAAACTTGCAAGGGGACTATGTTGAGAAATAACCCCAAAAAGTTTTCCACAAATAATCCATTGTACCTTATGCCAAGAACTTATCAGTCACCCCTTGTAGTTATACATGCAGATACATTTATAGTTAAAGTGGTAAGAAATTGGCAGGCAACTTGTCTGACATTCTGTTCCACTTTAATGCCATTAATTCACTATCACAAATATCAGTATTTATGTGCAAATGAAATAAAATGCATATCTTATATAGACAGAAACAGATAAAATTAAAATCTTTATTACTAAAGAGGACCTCTTTATTTAAATTAAAATGGATTTAAATGTGTTCAGTATTCAGCTAGAATTTATATTTGGCCTGACAATAATGAAATTCAGATGCAATGGATTCCAGTTAATTTAGACACTCAGGACCGGATCATTTGGCCTAATTAATCAGCTGTCCCAGGTAAATGAAACATACACCCAAAAAATTAATAACAAACTAATGTTTATTGACAAACAAAAATAATTTTGTATTTAATTTAGTTTTGGTACAGATGTTTCTCAAAAACAACGTGAACCAAATGTAATGCACTACATATAGATGTTAGTGTCAAGCAAACAAAATGTAATGCACTACATGTAGATGTTGTTAGTGTCAAGCAAACAAAATGTAATGCACTACATGTAGATGTTGTTAGTGTCAAGCAAACAAAATGTAATGCACTACATGTAGATGTTGTTAGTGTCAAGCAAACAAAATGTAATGCACTACATGTAGATGTTGTTAGTGTCAAGCAAACAAAATGTAATGCACTACATGTAGATGTTGTTAGTGTCAAGCAAACAAAATGTAATGCACTACATGTAGATGTTGTTAGTGTCAAGCAAACAAAATGTAATGCACTACATATAGATGTTGTTAGTGTCAAGCAAACAAAATGTAATGCACTACATAGATGTTGTTAGTGTCAAGCAAACAAAATGTAATGCACTACATATAGATGTTGTTAGTGTCAAGCAAACAAAATGTAATGCACTACATATAGATGTTGTTAGTGTCAAGCAAACAAAATGTAATGCACTACATATAGATGATGTTAGTGTCAAGCAAACAAAATGTAATGCACTACATATAGATGTTGTTAGTGTCAAGCAAACAAAATGTAATGCACTACATATAGATGTTGTTAGTGTCAAGCAAACAAAATGTAATGCACTACATATAGATGTTGTTAGTGTCAAGCAAACAAAATGTAATGCACTACATATAGATGTTGTTAGTGTCAAGCAAACAAAATGTAATGCACTACATATAGATGTTGTTAGTGTCAAGCAAACAAAATGTAATGCACTACATATAGATGTTGTTAGTGTCAAGCAAACAAAATGTAATGCACTACATATAGATGTTGTTAGTGTCAAGCAAACAAAATGTAATGCACTACATATAGATGTTGTTAGTGTCAAGCAAACAAAATGTAATGCACTACATATAGATGTTGTTAGTGTCATCATCATCATCATGTGCCATGCCAACTGGCGTTGGCTATTATGCTTCTCCAGAGTACTCGATCCTTCATGCAGGCCATCAGTTCAGTTGGTGATCTCCTCTCACACCATCCCGTCAGACTGTCCAGTATCATTTCTCTTGGTCTTCCTCTTGATCTTCTTCCTTCTATTTTTCCTGTTGTTATAATATTTTCAATACCCGCTCTTCTCATTGCATGTCCTATGAAAGTACATTGTCTCTCTCTTATCTTTTTGACAAGGTTTTTTGTCTCTCCAGCTCTTCTCATACATTCTTCATTAGTTATTTTTGCTGTCCAGGGGATTCGCAACATTCTTCTAATAAACCACATTTCTGCTGCTTCCAATGATTTTTGTGCAGACTTGCCTATTGTCCATGATTCACTTCCATATAACAAGATAGGTTCAATATAGCATTTTAGGACTCATTTTCTAACATTCATTGATAAAGATGTGTTAGCTAATATGTTTCTCATGCTCTGAAATGCAGTCTTTGCATGGCCTATTCTGTTCCTAATTTCTGTTCTGCATCATGCTCTGAAATGCAGTCTTTGCTTGGCCTATTCTGTTCCTAATTTCTGTTCTGCATTTCCCATCTGAAGTTATTACTGCTCCAAGATATTTGAATTTCTGCACCTGCTTTAGAATAGTTCCGTTTAATTTAATACTGCATGCTGGTGGATTCTGTTTCTTAGATATAACCATAGTCTCTGTCTTTTTGATGTTCAAAGTAAGGCCTTTCTGTTCACTTTCTTTGGCGACTTTATCCAAGAGATTTTGCAGGTCTTGTTGGTTCTCAGCTATCAGTACTGTGTCGTCAGCATATCAAAGGTTGTTAATATTGTATCCTCCAATTTTTATGCCTGGTTCTGTTAGTGTCAAGCAAACAAAATGTAATGCACTACATATAGATGTTGTTAGTGTCAAGCAAACAAAATGTAATGCACTACATATAGATGTTGTTAGTGTCAAGCAAACAAGAAATTGTTTTTTAACTACATATAGATGTTAGTGTCAAGCAAATAAAATATAATGCACATACATATAGATGTTAGTTTCAAGCAAAGAAAATGTAATGCACATACATATAGATGTTAGTATCAAGTAAACAAAATGTAATGCACATACATATAGATGTTAGTTTCAAGCAAACAAAATGTAATGCACAGACATATAGATGTTAGTTTCAAGCAAACAAAATGTAATGCACATACATATAGATGTTAGTTTCAAGTAAACAAAATGTAATGCACTACATATGAGAGGAAGTCACTAAGTAACTCGCAAATGCCTGTTATAAAAAAAACTAAATACAACAGTAATTTGAAACTTTTAATTTTTGAACCTACATTATTCCCCTATTTCTCAACGTAATTGCCACCAACATTGATACATTTGTCCCATCGTGTAATCAGTGAGGCAGTACCCATGGCGTAAAAATCGGGAGTCCGATTTCTGAACCATTTTTTACATTTGTTTCCACCTCTTGATCACTCGAGAATCTTCTCCCACCAAGGTGGTTTTTCAATGGACCAAACACGTGAAAATCACTTGAAGCTAAGTCAGAACTATAGGGTGGATGTTCAAGAACTTCTCAACCCAGCTGGCTAATTTTCTCTTGGGTTAACTGAGCCGTATGTGGTCTGGCATTGTCATGAAAGAGAAGCACACCTCTAGTCAGCAGACCAAGACATTTTCTTCAGAGTGCATCCTGTAGCATCGACAGAACTTCACAGCAAGATACAGAATTCACACTGTCACCATACTTACGGAACATGGTTAACAACACTTCTTGATAATTCCATAAAACTGTCAGCATAACCTTCTCTGCAGAAGGTGTAATCTTGAATTTTTTTGTGCATGGCGATGATGGGTGTTTCCATTGCATTGAGGCACATTTTAATTCGGGTTGGTATTGGTGCACCCAAGATTCGTCTCCAATAATAATCCTTTGGAGCATGTCTTCACCTTCATATGCGTAATGACAGAGATGCTGCAATGACAAACCAAATTGGTTCATTCTGTGTTCATCATTCAGATCTCTGGATACCCAGAGCAAACTTTACGAAAATTCAATTGCTCATGCATTATTCTATAGGCTAAGCCATGTGAACATCTGATTGAACTTGCTACACTGTCTATCATTACTCGTCTATCAGCTCTGATAATCTCATTCACACGTTGCACAGTTGCTTCTGTTGCATTCTGAACAGGATGGCCAAGTCAGACTTTGTCAACAATTTTGGTGCGTCCCCGAGAAAATTCTTTTACCCAGTTATAGATTGCTGTAAGTGATAAACACTTTTCAGCATAAACTATAATCATTTCCTTATAAATGTCTTCAACCGAGTGTCCCTTAGCCCACAAAAATCGCACTACACTTCTCTGTTCTTCTTTAGTACACACTAACAGTTGGGTAGCCATTTTGTTATTGCTTTGCACATCCACACATAACTCCCAGCATACAACTATTATAAAGTTGGATGATGGTATTATCTAAGAATATATTTAAATACTACCTGATAACTGCTATTGATAAAATATTTCAGTTTGCGAGTTACTTAGCGACTTCCCCTTGCACATGACCTAGATTTAGATTCTCTTAGAATGTTAGAAGTTTAAAGGAAATAAACACTTGTTTAAAGGAGGGTGGAAGGCGTTACTTCCTCTGATGATCTAGGAAATTGTGCAGTTGTTTCTATACTCATGGAAAAAAGTAAGTGTGCAGTGGTGTCAAGCGCACCAATCACGTTGTCATGAGTGAAATGAAATCATATTTGGCGCAAAGTTTTGTCTGAGTGTTGTCCACTTCCCCATGCCGCATGAAGTTGATCACACTATTCATGGGGAGATAACCACAGCTGCAGTGAAATCATCACATGCAGTGATCCATGATTGGTTACTGACCACAGATAAAATGAGACTACTCAAAGGCATTTGATTGTGTACAACACCAGAAACTGTGGGAAATAATGGAAAAAATGGGATTTCCAACAAATTTGATACAATTAACATCACTGTTGTATCTAGACCAACAAGCAGCAGTAAGAATAAATGGTGAAACAACAACTTGGTTTGACATAAAACAAGGGGTCCGTCAGGGGTGCATATTGTCACCTTACTTATTTAACTTGTACACTGAAAATATAATGAAGAATGTTAGAGAAGATGTAGACAAAGAATATTACAATGCCACAACAATTGGAGGTTATGAAATACCAGAGATTAGATATGCTGATGACACAGTATTACTGTCCACAACACAAAAAGAAATGGAAAAACTAATTATGTCAGTCCATAAGAACAGCGAAGAGCAAAACCTCTATCTTAATGTGAAGAAAACTAAATTGATGATAACTGACAAAACAAACAAGGCAGCTGAAATATGTATCAATGAGGAAAATCTGGAAGAAGTGGAGAGTTTTGAATATCTTGGATCACTACTAACTAATAATGGAGATGCAATGAGGGAAATTAAAAGGAGGACATCTATCGCTCTTCAGAAAATAAAACAACTAAAGAATCTGTGGAGAGGAGCAGACAGAACTACAAAAATAAGATTTTTAAGGGCAAGCATCTTTCCCATTGCAACATATGCCTGTGAGACCTGGACACTTAACAAAACAGCTGAGAAACACATAAATGCCTTTGAATGTAAATGCTACAGAAGAGTTCTTCAAATATCATGGACACAAAAAAAAAGAAATATATCCATACTACAAGAACTTAATATTGAAGAAGGCTGGCTAGTAAAGAGGATTAAAGAGAGGAAACTTAAATATTTTGGACACATTAAACGTCATGATAATCTAGAGAAAATCATCTTGGAAGGGTACATACTGGTTAGAAGAAAGAGAGGAAGACCAAAGCGAAGATGGCTGCAATACATCATTGATGATCTGCAAATGGATGCATCAGCAGCAGGCCATCTTGCTCACAACCAAGAGGCCTACAGGAGTGCTATTAGGATGGCAAAATTCTGAAAGGGGCATGCAAATAAATGAAAAGTGTGTAATTCTGTTCTCTGAGATCTCTTCATGTAATCATTGAAGGAAAGAAGTATTGGAATTTTAACATAAACATCTTTTTTTTTCGTCATGCCAAGAACAAACATCAGTGAGAAATAGCTGTTGGGATGTTAATTGCTGGATCAACAGTAGCAGCAGTATCTTAACATTTTAATGTTCACAGAAACACAATATCGTGCCTTCAAAGTCGTTTTAACCAAAATGGTTCATTTGCTGACTGCCATAGAAGCTCTAGACCACAAGTTACCACCCTTGCACAAGACTGCTACATCCACCTCATGCACCTTCATAACAGGTTTCTAAAGGCAACATGGACTGCCAGCAGCATTCCAGGTTTAAGACGTGTGTCGGGCAGGACAGTGCAGAACAGACTCACAGAGGTAAATCTCTTACCTCATAGGCCTAAAGTTAGACCAGTACTGACAGTTCGCCACAGACAAACCCGCTTGACCTGAGCCAGGCACCATGTGGCATGGCCCTATCATCAATGGAAACAGATCCTATTCACTGATGAGTCCAGATTCTGTCTGCAAAGTCATGGTAGGCATGCTTTAGTGTACAGGCGAAGAGTAGAACACTTTGCGAATAACTGTGTGCTAGAGGTGGATAGGAGGAGATGAAGCAATGTGATGGTTTTGGGGAGAAATTTCCTATGCTGGCTGAACAAACCTGGTCTTCCTCAATGGCACCCTTACAGGTTTACAATATAGGGAGGAAATCATTACACGCCATGCCATGCCTTTTCTGAATGCTAATGGATGCTCGCCCACATGTGGCACGTGTGATCAGGGACCACTTTCAACAGCATCATATTACTGTCTTGCCATGGCCAGCAGTTTCACCGGACCTGTCACCTATCGAGCACATTTGGGATGAACTGGACCGCAGGTTGCGAAGACGACACAATCGTCCTGGAAACCGCCAAGAATTAGCCAAAGCGTTGCAAGAAAAATGGAATAACATGTCTCAACAACTGATACAACGTGTCATTGGTTCGATGAGAAGGCAGTGTCAAGCAGTGATAACTGCCCGAGGACACACATGATATTGAAACCCTGATTTTCTGTTTTTTGGGGTGGTGAGCCACATTAGGTGAGTTTTTTTTTTTACTTTTTTGTGACATGTGACTGCCTGAAAGTTATCATTTTATCTGTTATTGGATAATCAAACATAATGTGTGCCAAATTTTATTTCAGTCATCACCTGAGCACGTTCATGGTGCTTTTTAAAGTACTGCACACTTATTTTTTTCTGTGAGTATATAATAATTTCCTACACACAGGCAAAGCCAGTGGACAATGGGAAAGCTGGGAAACGCTGGAACTGGGTTGTCTGGACTCACTATACTTCGTTAAGTGATCATTACCCAGTCTGCTGTACGTGGACAAGAAAGGGGTATAAACTTCCTAAACACAGTCACATCAGTATGAAATTTAGGAGCTTCAGAAAATTTAACCTAGAATTATTCCTTAATGATTTGCAAGAATCTTCACTTACACACGTGTACCAACTAACTGACCCTGATGAGGCAATAGAATATTGCTAAAGATCTTCAGAGATATGTTAGACAAACATGTCCCCATGAAAGAGGTGAGAGTAAAATACCAGACGAAGCACCTTGGATAACACCTGAAATACTACAATCCATGAGAGAACGTGACCGGGCGCACAATATCAAGGACTTCACTCATATCACCGTTCACTCAGAAACAAAGTTCAATACTTAATAAGACAAGAGAAAAAAAATTACTTCAGGAATCTAATACAGAATAAATCAGACAGTAAATCAATTTGGAAAGCCATAAATACCCTATCAGATAAAAGAAAAGAATTTGATTCTCAAGCCATCAATCGTGCATACACTGCACATATCAGTACACATTTCACAGAAGAAATCAACGTTCTTAAATCATCAATATCAGCTCCTATATGCGACTTATATGAATTACAAACATTTCTGGACAGCAGATGTACTGATTTTAAACAGTTGCACATTCCATTCTTAACAGTCAGTGAAGTTCACAGTTATCTCTTAACCTTAAAAAACAACAATACAGCTGGGCTTGATGATATTAGTAATAAGATCTTACGTTATGCTGCACCTGTCATTTCACATACACTAACATATATTTACAACCAGTGCATTGCAAAATGTTATTTCCCTGAGGCTTTTAAAACTGCTAAGGTGTATCCTCACTTTAAATCTGGCTCATCCAACAATCTTACCAACTATAGACCAATATCCATATTATTGTCATTATCAAAACCACTCGAAAAACACATACACAAAATAACTTTACGACACATGCAAGAGAACAATTTACTCATAGACAGTCAGTCAGGCTTTAGACCCAATCATTCCTGCCACACAGCTCTTACCAAAATGACAGAAAACTGGTTAGTAAACATAAATGACGACAGACTATGTGGTGCCATCTTTGTCGACTTTAAAAAGGCATTTGATATGATTGACCATGATATTCTTGTAAGAAAAATAAAGACTTATAGACTGCACCCTGACCTAATAAAATTAATTGCATCGTTATGATTGACCACGATATTCTTGTAAGAAAAATAAAGACTTATAGACTGCACCCTGACCTAATAAAATTAATTGCATCGTTTCTTTCAGACAGACAACAGGTAGTATTCTTCAGCAATTCTCTATCAAATTCTGCTAAAGTTGACACTGGTGTTCCTCAAGGTTCTATTTTAGGCCCGTTGCTCTTTGCTATCTATATCATGATCTTCCACTTCATCTTAAACACTCTTCTTGTGACCTTTTTGCCGATGATTGCACAGTCTACACCAGTGACTACGATTGTGTTAATCTAGAATCAACTCTTCGGGTCGAGTTATACAATTTAATTGGATGGAGCAAAAATAATGGCATGATTATAAACACCAATAAAACAAAATCAATGCTCATAACATCAAGACAGAAACTACAAAACACAACAAAAACAACACTTCGGCTCTGTACAGAAACATCACAGATAGAAAACGTTAGCAAGCACAAAACACTAGGTCTTATTATTGACCAACATCTGACCTGGAACTCTCATGTGCAATGTCTAACAAAACTTATCGCACAAAAAGTATACCAATTAGCTAAAATTAAGCACTTCATAGATCAAGACACTAGGAAGACATACTACATAGCTCATATACAAACACATTTAGACTATTGCTCAACAGTTTGGGATGGTTGCTCAGTGTCAAATACAAAGAGGATTTGCTCTCTCCAAAAGCAAGCAGTAAAACTTATTAGTGACAAAGATCAAGCACAAACAACTAATCATCACACACGTATCAAAATACTACCTCTTAAGAACAGGTTCCTCTTCAACAAAGCCAAGTTAGTACATCAAATTCTTTCACGGCATGCCCCGCCTTATCTATGGAACCTGTTTAAATTTAGCCCAAAGTGCAGCCAACGCTTGAACAACATATGTCTTCCAAAACCTAGACTTGATCTTTACAAGAAAAGCTTTAGTTATTCTGCTGCTCATCTTTGGAATACCTTCCCATCCTATATAAAAAATATAAATTATACTCCTTCCTACAACTACAAGCTTTCCCAATATCTATTTGATGTCGACTACATGCCTCCATGAATTATAAAACTTAAAAGTTATCTTAAACTGCTCTTACAGACACCGAATACAATTAATTGTTTTCTGAATAGTACCGAAAATTTTGTTTAGTAGATAGTCATTTATAATGTATGTAGTTACTTCTGTACTGAGTGAATGTTTAAGAGCGAAACGTAAATGTTATATTTTATTTTATGTCTCTCAGCTTCAATGTTAGTTATGTTTGTTATATGAACAGCATATTTGTAGAATGTCTGGAATAGAGTGAAAGATGTATGATAAAGGGCAGAATGTCAGATGGGCCTGCGTATGCAATTCTTAACCCTTTTGAAATAAAGATCAATCAATCAATCAATCACAACCCTGCCAGCTGTCATACAATCACTACAAAGTCTGATAAGAAGAAATAGCTCTGGGATTTGAGGAGGTGGGGGGGGAGTGGACAATAATAACCCACAGATGATGGAGGCGACCATGCCTGTTCCACAAAACATTTTCAGAACAGCAGATGGTGTATCACATCACCTGTGGCAAGTAATTCAATGTTCAGCGTGACATGAAGATACACAGAATAAATATGAGATGTGATAGTTCATTACTCCTTTCCATCAATAATGTACTGTGGTGTCAGTCCTAGATAAAACATTAGATCTCTGCCAGAAAGCAAAACATAGTACAGAGATATTCAGGCTGGGACGGCTAGTAGAGAACTAACAGAGTCCTCAGAGGAGATCAAAGATCAAATCAACTTCCCACCCGCAAGTGCTAACAGCATATGTTAAAAACTGAACTTTGTGCAAAGAACTAGATTGATTAAGAAGGAAATACCTGGAGCAAAGACTGGAAGTATTTGGTAGCATCATATATCCTCACTACCATGAAGTGTCAGACAAAGAAAGAGAGACACAGTAGCCCCAATGAAAACCAGAAAACAGAGAAAAATAGAAGCAATTAGAAATCAGAACCATGTCCCCTGGGAACAACTGTGTTAAGAACACACTTATCTTAACATAGTCTTTGTGAGACAAGGAACATAGATCTGTTTGCTTAAAAACTCTGACCTACTTCTGTAGCCCAGAAACCTGTAGCAGTCAACACTAATTGTAATTGTTATTTTTATAAAATGTAATGTCAGGTTGTTGGATGGATGGGGACATGGAGATCACTGGCAGGGATGAGGAAAAGTCTAGTGTGAAACCAATGAACCCAGGATGTGACAGGCCTATAGGTCTTTACAACAATGGCTATCAGAATGATGTAAACAAAACAGAGCCAGCAGACTATAGGTGGCAGGAATGGATATCGTTGAGCCACTCATTGGATTCCTCATCCCAAAGTTGGAGTGTCTCATTGGAACAGTCTCAAAGCCATCTGGCCAGCCAGCATTGCATGCTGGATCTGACATGGAGAAAGGGCAAGTACAGCCACTAGAGGCTGGAAAACAAAGTTTTGGCCAAGCCAGCCTACACCACTGTCTTCATGGCAGTCTGAGCAAGACCACAGTCTACCCTAGCAAGGAAAGGTGCTGAAGTCGGAGGTACCCAGTCAGAAGGTGCATTGCAAAAATCAGGGTACTACACATCATCGCCAATGTGCGTACAAAGAAGAAGAAGAAGAACCATGCTTGGAAAATGTTTGAGAAGCAAATGACGTAGAAAAGTAAGGCTTACACAGATTTGGCAGTATCTAAAATCCCAGCATGGTGCACTTTGCAAAGCAGAAAGACTTTACAAAAGGAAGATGTGAAAGAGAAAATTTCTAGAAAGATTCATTCAAGTTTGCTAGATAGTTATTTGATCAGCCAAAATTAGGAACACTGAAAAATCAAGATGTGCTCAAGGAACATACAAGCAAGACTTATTCTGATAATGTTCAACATACACCTCTTGAGCATATGTAAGGACTTACGTGGCCCTGCGTACCAGTCAGCAGATTCATATCAGGTCCCCAAGAAATAAAGAGTGTCATAAAGAAGGCTAAAAGCGAATCATCACCTGATCTGGTGTCCCATAAATAGTGTACAAATGATGCCTAGGATTACTAAGAAGCTGCATGAAGTCCTAAGAGCTGCATCAATGTTGGGATTCATAATGGAAGAATGCCAAAGGAGCATACACCCCTGAGGAAATGACTTCCACAAATATGAGCCAGAATAGACCAGTCTTACTTCATAAAGTAGAAGAGAAGATATTCTTTTCAGTAACAACATATCTACTAGAAAAATGAAATGAATATGTTGACAGATGTACAGAAAGGAGAGATCTCAGGATCCCAAGGATGCCTTAAAAATGCCTAAGTGATCTGGGAAGCTCCATGAGGGAGCTTCCAGGAGGAAGATAGTAACCAGCAGTCATCAGAAAGACTGGAGCACTTCCAGACATTGTAGTGTACTCAGCAACAAAGAAGAAATTGATATAACTAAGCTTATGATCTCACATAAAAGTGGGATAGAAGAGCACCATGTTTAAGAGTGAGAAGTGCAATGATCTGGTCAAGCAAGTAAAATAAAAGGCAGGAGAAAAGGCTAAGGTGATAGCTGTAGAAGTAGGAGCTAGAGAATTTGTAGCAGATCAGCTTATAAGTTATTTAAGTAACCTGGCAACAAGAGCATTGAAGAGCCTTTCAGAAACAGCAGAAGATACTCCATTCTGGGTGTGAAGCATACACTAATGGTTAAAGACATAAATAGCTTAATTTCTCACTTCTGACATCAGTCCTGAGTGGCAGAGTAGCTCAGAGTGTGTCTCATGATTCTGTGTCATATGAGAGATGTCACTTCTAACACTAGTCCTGAGTGCAGAGTAACTAAAATATGTTTCAAGATCCTGTGTCACACAGAAGATGGTAGTTCAATCTTATCTTATATCCTTCCCATGCTGTTAAATGTCACATAGGGATCGCAAAGTAGTTCGCCAATTTTTCCTGTCTTCGGCGAGTCTTTCAACCTCATCAAAGGATTTTATGCCTGCTAATTTGGCTTCTCTTAACAACGTCCTCTTCAGAGTGTCACGCGGTCTGCCTCTTTTTCTTTTGCCTGTTGTGTTCCACTTGATAGCTTGTTTTGGGATTCTCTGATCATTTCTTCTCATCAAGTGACCAACATATGTCCATCTCCTTTTCCTGATCACCCATGAGACTGGTTGTTGTTCAGTTATCTGTCTTATCTCTGCATTGTTCTTGAATTTGTTCCACTTGATGCCGAGTATTTCCCTCAGGCATTTGTTTTCAAAAGAGTCTAACCTCTTGTCTATTTCTTTAGTTGTTTTCCAGCTTTCACATGCATAAATGAGGGTGGATATTACATTTGAATTGAATAGTCTTAACTTGGTTTTTGTGCTTATAACTTTTGAATTCCATATGTTCTCAAGATTCTTGAAGATTGATGCTGCTTTTGCAATTCTGATCCTATCTTCCTTTCTATTGTCACCATCCTGGTCTATGTAGCTGCCAAGGTATGCAAATTGATTGACTTCTTCATTATCAGTCCCTTCTATGTGTATTTTTCCATTTTGATTAATGGGAATTTTCATTATTTTTGTTTTGTCCTTGTTAATTTCAAGTCCTATTTTGCTAGCCATTGAAGACAGGCTATTTGTTTTTTCTTGCATGGAATTCACATTATTACTGATAAGAGTTATGTCATCAGCAAAATCAAGATCTTCTAGTTGGGTCCCATGTACCCAGTCAATACCTGTGTTACCTGTGCAGCATTTTTTCATTATGAAGTCTATTGTAATCCCAAAAAGTAAAGGAGACAGTATACATCCTTGTTTCACACCTGTTTCAATCTGGAACCATTCACTCATCCCTTCTTCTGTCTTGACTGCACAAACATATTCATTGTAGAAGTCCGTAATGATGTTGACAGTTTTAGATGGTATTCCATATAGACTTAAAATTCTCCATAATGAGTCTCTGTGTATGCCATCAAATGCCTTTTTAAAATCTATGAAGTTCAGCATTAATGGTTTCTGCTTTTCAGTATGTTCTTCAAGTATTATTCTGAGAGTAAAGATCTGGTCGAGACAGCTTCTCCCTTTTCGAAATCCTGCTTGTTCTTCTCTCATTGCAGCATCCACTATATCTTTGAGTCTATTCAAAATGACCTTGCAAAATACTTTTGACACAACTGATATTAAGGTTACTCCTCCAGTTGTTACAGTCACTAAGGTTTCCTTTTTTTTGGTATTTTAAAAATGATTCCTTTTTTCCAATTAGAGAGGACCTTCTCTTCTTTCCAAATCTTATTAAACATTCTCTGTAGTTGTCTCATGTTGTCACTATTGATAGCTTTTAGCATTTCGGCTGTTATTTTATCTTCACCTGCAGCTGTGTTGTTAGCCATTAAATTCACTGCTGTTTCAATTTCATGCAATTTAATTTCATCTATGTTGACATTTAGTTGTGGGGCTGGTAAGTCAGTTTCAAGGTTTAACAATTCTTTTGGGTGTATTTCTTGGAAGTGTTCAGCCCATCTTTGCTTTTGGTCTTTATTTGATGTTAATAGGGTTCCAGTTTTGCTAAGGATTGGTCTCACTTTAATAGTACCTGTTAGCCTCTTTTGTATGTTATATAAACAAATAGAAAAGCATGGATATCAGATAAAACATGGAAGTATATACATGAAAGACGAGCAGTCAAATTAGACATGTTGAATGCAAAAACAGATCTTTGAAAAGATCTAGCGAAAGCAACATACAAAGAAATGGACAAGAAAGTAAAAAGTTCAGCTAGAAGGGATAAAAGAGAATACATAGACAATATGGCGAAAGAGGCAGAAAAAGCAGCAAAAACAGGAGACAGCAAAACTTTATATAACATACAAAAGAGGTAGTTCAATCCAGGATGAAAAAAAATCATCAACTTATAGACCCCCAGGAGTCATGACCCCCCTCCCCCTCCTTAAAGTTTCAGGAGTTTAAATACTTGTCGGAGGTCAGTACTTCCTCTGATGATCTGAGAAGTTATAAAGTTGCTTACTGTCTATACTAGAGAATGCCCTGCATATTGATGTTTGTGTCAAGCAAGCAAAATGTATTGCACATGCACACAGATGTTTGTGTTACGCAAGCAAAATGTAATATGTAATGCACATACACACAGATGTTTGTGTCAAACAAGTAAATGTAATGTGTAATGCACATACACACAGATGTATGTGTCAAGCAAACAAAGTGTAATGCACATACACACAGATGTTTGTGTCAAGCAAGCAAAATGTAATGTGTAATGCACATACACACAGATGTTTGTGTTACGTAAGCAAAATGTAATGCGTAATGCACATACACACAGATATTTGTGTCAAGCAAGTAAATGTAATGCATATACATACAAGGAGATATCTTGTCAGACACACATTTCATCAAGTTTTTAATTGGAAAAAAATGTAGCAAGTGTTCTCTAACATTTCTTCTTTGTAGACACAACAGAACTTGATATCTTTCAAACAGAGATGAAGGATTGTCTTCTTTTTTTTTTTGCATGAAAGTATGTCTTATTTCAGTGATCTGTTTCATGGTAGCTTGCGCTGTCATTCTGTCAGGTATATCGTCTTCTGATATATACAAGTATTTTGCCACAGTTTGTTCAGTAATTGTTTTCATCATATTATTTGTCTGTAAAATTCTGCATGATTTCCATGTGGTGAAGTAATTTCATTTTCAGCACAGGTGAAATATAAAAAAATATAAAAAAATTTTTCTCTGAATGGTGAAATATATTTATGCTTGATTGTGTTAAAGCTCATGCAAGAAACCTAGCTATGATAGCACATCCGAAACTATCAATGATAGCACATTTGATACCTAGCAATGCCAGCACATTGATATCTAGCAGTAATAGCATATTTATGATTTGTTCTTCATTTACTGTCTGTCTCTGTTCATTCAGTGGCAAATTGGCCTGATTAAGGGAAGCAACTTTAGTCTAAGTACTTGATTTATTTCTCTTCTTTACATTCTGCCCCACATGATCAGCTACCCCAATTAACCAGTGAACAGAATCAATTAACCAGTGAACAGAATCAATTAACCAGTGAACAGAATGACTATAATCTATTATATTTGTATTTGGGAAAAAACATTTTAACAAAAATATTTTTAAAATATATACAAATATTTTTCCTAAAAATTAGACATTGATGAGAAATTAATACTTCCTTCAGATTAGCTGTAATGAGAAAGTGAAATGTTAAACTAGTGACTTATAAATTGTAACTTTTTTCTCTGCAGCTTTTAAAATAATGGAAGTCTGAAAATTAGTTTCAGATTTCTAATTATAATTATTGGATAACCTTTATATTTGTATGTTTAGTGAGCAGTGCTGTTTCCTTCAGTTTAATGTTTTTCATATTTCCAGTTTGTATTCACATAAAGAATATCAGATATTCATAATCTGCTCATATTTAGTTAGCTAGCTAGGAAGGGCCATCATCCATGCACTCTGGACACATCTATAGGTGCTCTATCTCCTCTTCAGTATCTCTTTTATTGTGCAGTAACTTAACTGTGGAGAATTTTAAGACTATATGAAGTACCATCTAAAATTGTAAACATCATTAAGGATCTCTACAATGTACAGTCAGCACATAAGAAAAAATGAGCAAATGGTTCCAGACTGAAACAGATGTGAAACAAGGATATATATTTGTCTCCCTTGCTTTTTGGAATTGCCATAGACTACATAATGAAAAAATATTGCACAGGTAAAACAGACATTGATTGGGTAGATGGGACCTACCTAGAAGATCTTGATTTTGCAGATAACATAACTCTTATTAGTGACCATGTGAAATCAATGCAAGAAAGTCTTCAGTGACTGGCAAAATAGGACTTGAAATTAGCAAGGAAAAAATACAATGAATGAAAGTCCACATTAATCAAAAAGGAAAAATATATATAGAAGGAACAGCTGTTGAAGAAGTACACTAATTTGCATAGACCAGGATGGTGACACCAGAAAGGAAGTTAGACTTGCAAAAGCAGCATTGACTTTCAAGAGTTTTGAGAACATAGGGCACTCAAAAGTTATAAGCACAAAAACCAAGCTAAGATTATTCAGTTCAGATGTTATATCCACCCTCATTTATACATGTGAAAGCTTGAAAACAACTCAAAAAATAAACAACAAATTAGACTTTTTTTGAAAACAAATGCCTAAAAAAATACTCAGTATAATTTGAATAAATTCAAGAACAACGCAGAGATAAGAGTGAACAACAACCAGTCTCATGGGTGATCAGAAAAGAGGTGGACATACATCGGTCAACTGATGAGAAGAAACAGTCAGAGAATCCCAGAACAAGCTGCCAAATGGAGCACAACAGGTTGAAGAAAAAGAGGTCAACCACATGAAACTTTAAAGAGGATATTGTTAAGAGATGCATAATTAGTAGGCATAAAATCCCTTGATTGAGTTGAAAAGCTCACTGAAACAGGAAAACTTTGCGAACTACCATGCAAGCCCTATGTGACGTTTAATGGCACAGGAAGAATGTAAGATGTAAAATGTATGTCAGTACAGGCTCATTTCATTGCTTATTTTCCTTTATTTCATAGTTTCGCAATAAGCATAAGTTGTGTGTAAATTTGCAGTTCTGAGTTTTTTGCTGATTGTTCCAGTTATTATTAATTTTGTTGGGTTGTCAGTCATGAGTTAGGCTGGTTTAGTGCCATTACTGTAAATTGATAGTGGTCTACGTTAGATTCATCAGGGTTGCTGCTTAGTTACAGAGTGCATAATGTTGTAACATTTCAGAGTTGACTCATTGTCATTTGTGTTTAGTTAATCACATTGCAGGTGCGGTAGGCATGTCACACTATACAAGTTTGTACATCCATAAATAGGCAACATATGTCTACACTCCAACTCATCACAGTCATCAGAAGTCAGCAGTATTTTACTGCTAGAAAACAACTTACAGCAGAAACAAAATACAGTCTTTTTCTTTAGAATCCATCAACCAGTATTGGTTAATATGTTCCCATTTATTAGTTCACTAATGCATTAATTAAATGAAAATGTCCAGCTATTAGAGCTGCAGAGAAATATGACAGTACTTTCTGGTCTCTTTGGTGGCCCTTCTTTAGCGAAAACAGGAAAACTTGGTGAACTACTATGCAAGCCCTATGTGACATTTAATGGCATGAGTAGGATGTAAGATGTAAGAATATTCATTCTTTGTTGGTTAACAAAGCTTTTGATCAATCTTTCATTTGTCACCACAGGTTTCACTCCCAACTCATTCATTCTTGACAACATCACTGATTCACAGTTGTCAGTGAAGTTCTTTGTCTGACCAGCTTCTCTTATAATATTGATGATGTCTGTTTAATCCATGATCTGCCCTTCACCCATGACAGCTGAGTCAAAAATTTAGCATTCACTATATCTCTTGTTTAAATTGTTGAATTTTGAGATTTAATTGTGATGATGGAATTTATGTTTGTTAGATAAATGTATATACAAGTGTAGAAATTTTCATATAGTTAATGTTATCTTTTACAGACAGTGGTGATGTGAGGAAGGATTTGGGACACATTCTGGACTTTATAACCAGAACTAAACATTTGAAGGTAAGTCTGTAACTGTCAGAATTTTAATGTGTTTTTATGTCACAGTCATAGTTTAGTCTGCTTTTATGCCACAGTTGGATTTCTTGTCCGGTTTTATGTCACAGTTGGATTTCTTGTCTGGTTTTATGTCACAGTTGGATTTCTTGTCCGGTTTTATGTCACAGTTGGATTTCTTGTCCAGTTTTATGTCACAGTTGGATTTCTTGTCAGGTTTTATGCCACAGTTGGATTTCTTGTCAGGTCTTGTGCCACAGTCAGAGTTGTGGTATGGGTTTATGTCACAGTCAGAGTTGTGGTCTGGGTTTATGTCACAGTCAGAGTTGTGGTCTGGGTTTATGTCACAGTCAGAGTTGTGGTCTGGGTTTATGTCACAGTCAGAGTTGTGGTCTGGGTTTATGTCACAGTCAGAGTTGTGGTCTGGGTTTATGTCACAGTTAGAGCTGTGGTCTGGTTTTATGTCATAGTTACACTCTGGTGTGTCACATTCAAGATTATAGTGTGATCTTTTGAAGCACTGTAAGTTGTAATGCAGTCTTGTATATGCTTATGTTACACCTACGAGAGCCTGTCAGAAAGTTCCCAGACTATGTTGAAAAAATAAAAGGCTTAACATATTTACAGTAGGTCACCATCACCTTTGAAATAGTCTCCTTGGAAATGTACACGCTGATCCCAGCACTTTTTCCACTACTTAAAGGCACAGCAGAAGTTATTTTCCTCAAGGCTGTCCAATGTCACATGCAATGTCTTTTAATTTGTGGTCTTCATCACATGACCTTGAAATTTGGCTCACACATTAGGCAAGTTTAAGCAAATAAAAGGCCATCATCTATTTCCAGTGAAAGGAAAACTGTTAATGTTTTTGTCATGCCCCGATTGTTGTCACAAGAGTGATGGCAAGCTGTTGGTATGCTCAGCGGTGGAATGATGACCAGAGATGTTGCCAGACATTTTCATTGTGACCATTCAAATATAGTGAGGCTGAACCAGCAATTTCAGGCAACAGGTAGCACAAATGACTGTCCCAAGCCTGGTCAACCTCGTGTAACAACACCAGCTCAAGATTGTCAAATGCTATTGATACATCTGCACACTCATTTCCAAACAGCAGCACAGACAGCAGCACAGAGACCTGACACTCTGTGACTGACTTTTGTTTTTACACCTGCGGTAGACAGCTGAATAGGAGTCACTTCTGAATTGTGTCTTGTTTAAGAATATGGCAAGTTTATGTCAGCAAATGGAGGAGAAATGTGAAATCAGTGGTTTCGGGTTATTTTAAATCTATTACAATTACTTTTGGCTAAAAAAAAAAAATAAAGCAGTATGTTTATTTAGCAGGGTAGGGGTATCCCCTATCAAAGGAGAAGTAAGACACCTCCTTACCTCTGTCAGTCTGTGGAACACCCTTGGGCAAGATGGAGTACCCATATAGCCCCCCGATCAGGGTGACATGAAGCCATGGGAGCAGGTGGTGGATGGAATGAGAGAGCAGCCGACAGATAATGTTGGTTATGGTCACCATTCTATGAAGGTAGGCAGATGATCTCAATGTAGGGACAATGGCTATGATCACTGACTAGTACAGTCACTGCCCGGAAGGAAAGCAATGGTAAACTATCTTCTAAAATATACCAAGAAACCCAAATAGCAATCATGGAAAGTCAAATAGGAAAAAAGATCTAGTGGTGAGACCCCCAGGCCAGATGGATATAATTTTAACACTGGGGAAGAGTGTGAGACAGAGGTCAGTACTAGTAATTGTGATGACGGACAAAATCCTGACAGTGTTACTGAGGAAAACTCCTGCATCAAACTAAAAAGAAAAATAAGAGTAGGAACATGGAATGTAAGAAGTATGTATGAGAGGAAGTATGAAATAATAAATGTTGAGATGAAAATAACGGGGATACACATTTTGGGAATCTGTGAACATCGATGGAAAGGATCAGGACACTTTAAGAGTGAGAATGATAATATCTTTATATACTCTGGTGGAGAAGTAGGAGGAAAGAATGGAGTGGCTTTTTACTTGGATAAATCAACATTAAAAGCAATACTAGGCTACAATCCAGTAAGTGATAGAATCCTCACAATCAGACTTAAGGGCATTCCTAGAAACGTAACAATCATCCAGATATATGCACCTACATCAGCAACAGAAGAAGAGGAAGTAGAAGACTTTTATAACACACTGCAAACGACAATAGACCAGGTATGGAAAAATGATATTGTATTAATAATGGGGGATTTTAATGCAAAGATTGATACAGAAAGAGCAGAAGATGAAGGACATGTTGTAGGGAAATTTAGCATAGGACATAGAAATGAGGCAGGAGACAATCTAATGGCATTTTGCATGGAAAATCAGCTAATTATTGCTAACGCACTTTTTAAACAACATCCAAGAAGACTTTACACATGGACATCACCTGATGGGAAAACCAAGAATCAAATAGATTACATTTTAGTGCAAAGAAGGTGGAGGTCAAGTATAACATCAGCAAAAACTTTACCAGGTGCTGATTGTGACATGGACCATGAGTTATTAATAGCAGACGAAGATAAAGATAAAAAAGACAGTTACGGGATCAAGACCACTCTGCTTTGATCTTACAAAAATACCAGAACAGTACGGTATAGAAGTGAAGAACTGTTTTGAAATCCTGATGGCTGTACAGGAGGAGATGACACCAGATGAATTGGCTACGCAGGCCAGAGATATCTTAATAACAACAGCTAAAGAGATGGTTCCAATAAAGAAAACACAAAAGACTGGTTGGATTACAGCAGACATACTAGAACTGATAAAACAAAGTAGAGAAGTGAAGACGCAATGGAAAGTGACAAACAACAAAAAAGAGAAATATAAATCTTTAACAAAAGATGTAAGAAGAAACATAAGAAAAGACAAAAAAACAATACATACAAGATTGTTATGAAAGACTAGAAGAACGTCAGAAGTGTGGAAGAGATAGTGAAATGTTTAAAGAAATGAAGACACTGACGAGAAATGTCACACCTAAGCTAAATGTAATTTGTGATGAGATGGGGGAATACCTTGACAGAGACAGAGGAAGTTCTAGAAAGATGGAAGGAATATTGCAGAGGAGTGTATGAAACAGCTGATTGTGAAAGCAGAAATCAACAGTGTGAATTATTATTAGAGGAGAAAGAACCTAAACCGACAATAGAAGAAGTTTTATGGGCAATAAAGAATCTGAAAAATGGTAACTCACCAGGATGTGATAACAGCTGAACTTATTAAAGCAGGAGGAAAGGAATGTGCAACAGTCTATCATGCACTATGTAAAAAGATATGGCATTCTGGTATTTGTCCAAAAGAATGGAAAAGAACTGTATTCATACCACTGCCAAAAAAGGGTAACCTGAAATTATGCACAAACTACAGAACTGTTGCCCTGATTAGTCATGCCAGTAAAATTCTGTTAAAAATCATAATGGGTAGACTTCGTAAGAAAATAGAAGAAGACGTCAATATGGTCCAAGCTGGTTTCAGGCAAGGAAGAGGATCAGGAAATCATATATTCATTATAAGATTAATAATAGAGAAATGCAGAGAGTTTAATGTGAATCTATATTTATCCTTTATAGACTACTCAAAGGCATTTGATTGTGTACAACACCAGAAACTTTGGGAAATACTGGAAAAAATGGGATTTCCAACAAATTTGATACAGTTAACATCACTGTTGTATCTAGACCAACAAGCAGCAGTAAGAATAAATGGTGAAACAACAACTTGGTTTGACATAAAACAAGGGGTCTGTCAGGGGTGCATAATGTCACCTTACTTATTTAACTTGTATACTGAAAATATAATGAGGAATGTTAGAGAAGATGTAGACAAAGAATATTACAATGCCATAACAATTGGAGGTTATGAAATACCAGAGATTAGATATGCTGATGACACAGCATTACTGTTCACAACACAAAAAGGAATGGAAAAACTAATTATATCAGTCCGTAAAAACAGCAGAGAGCAAAACCTCTATCTTAATGCGAAGAAAACTAAATTGATGACAACTGACAAAACAAACAAGGCAACTGAAATATGTATCAATGAGGAAAAACTGGAAGAAGTGGAGAGTTTTGAATATCTTGGATCACTGCTAACTAATAATGGAGATACAATGAGGGTAATTAAAAGGAGGACATCTATTGCTCTTCAGAAGGTAAAACAACTAAAGAATCTGTGGAGAGGAACAGACAGAACCACAAAAATAAGATTTTTAAGGGCAAGCATCTTTCCCATCGCAACATATTCCTGTGAGACCTGGACACTTAACAAAACAGATGAGAAACACATAAATGCCTTTGAATGTAAATGCTACAGAAGAGTTCTTCAAATATCATGGACACAAAAAAGAACAAATATATCTATACTTATATTTTATATCCTTCCCGTGACGTTAAACGTCACATAGGGATTGCAAAGTAGTTTGCCAATTTTTCCTGTCTTCGGCGAGTCTTTCAACCTCATCAAAGGATTTTATGCCTGCTAATTTGGCTTCTCTTAACAATGTCCTCTTCAGAGTTTCACGCAGTCTGCCTCTTTTTCTTTTGCCTGTTGTGTTCCACTTGATAGCTTGTTTTGGGATTCTCTGATCATTTCTTCTCATCAAGTGACCAACATATGTCCATCTCCTTTTCCTGATCACCCATGAGACTGGTTGTTGTTCAGTCATCTGTCTTATCTCTGCATTGTTCTTGAGTTTGTTCCACTTGATGCAGAGTATTTTCCTTAGGCATTTGTTTTCAAAAGAGTCTAATTTCTTGTCTATTTCTTTAGTTGTTTTCCAGCTTTCGCATGCATAAATGAGGGTGGATATTACATTTGAATTGAATAGTCTTAACTTGGTTTTTGTGCTTATAACTTTTGAATTCCATATGTTCTCAAGATTTTTGAAGATTGATGCTGCCTTTGCAATTCTGATCATAACTTCCTTTCTAGTGTCACCATCCTGGTCTATGTAGCTGCCAAGGTATGCAAATTGATTGACTTCTTCAATATCAGTCCCTTCTATGTGTATTTTTCCATTTTGATTAATGGGAATTTTCATTATTTTTGTTTTGTCCTTGTTAATTTCAAGTCCTATTTTGCTAGCCATTGAAGACAGGCTATCTGTTTTTTCTTGCATGGAATTCACATTATTACTGATAAGAGTTATGTCATCAGCAAAATCAAGATCTTCTAGTTGGGTCCCATGTACCCAGTCAATACCTGTGTTACCTGTGTAGCATTTTTTCATTATGAAGTCTATTGTAATCCCAAAAAGTAAAGGAGGCAGTATACATCCTTGTTTCACACCTGTTTCAGTCTGGAACCATTCGCTCATCCCTTCTTCTGTCTTGACTGCACAAACATATCCATTGTAGAAGTCCATAATGATGTTGACAGTTTTAGATGGTGTTCCATATATACTTAAAATTCTCCACAATGAATCTCTGTGTATGCTATCAAATGCCTTTTTAAAGTCTATGAAGTTCAGTATTAATGGTTTCTGCTTTTCAATATGTTCTTCAAGTATTATTCTGAGAGTAAAGATCTGGTCGAGACAGCTTCTCCCTTTTCGAAATCCTGCATGTTCTTCTCTCATTACAATATCCACTATATCTTTGAGTCTATTCAAAATGACCTTGCAAAATACTTTTGACACAACTGATATTAAGGTTACTCCTCTCCAGTTGTTACAGTCACTAAGGTTTCCTTTTTTTTTGGTATTTTAAAAATGATTCCTTTTTTCCAATTAGAAAGGACCTTCTCTTCTTTCCAAATCTTATTAAACATTCTCTGTAGTTGTCTCATGTTGTCACTATTGATAGCTTTTAGCATTTCGGCTGTTATTTCATCTTCACCTGCAGCTTTGTTGTTAGCCATTAAATTCACTGCTGTTTCAATTTCATGAAATTTAATTTCATCTATGTTGACATTTAGTTGTGGAGCTGGTAAGTCAGTTTCAAGGTTTAACAATTCTTTTGGGTGTATTTCTTGGAAGTGTTCAGCCCATCTTTGCTTTTGGTCTTTATTTGATGTTAATAGGGTTCCAGTTTTGCTAAGGACTGGTCTTTCTTTAGATGTAATAGTACCTGTTAGCCTCTTTTGTATGTTATATAAAGTTTTGCTGTCTCCTGTTTTTGCTGCTTTTTCTGCCTCTTTCGCCATATTGTCTATGTATTCTCTTTTATCCCTTCTAGCTGAACTTTTTCTTTCTTGTCTATTTCTTTGTATGTTGCTTTCGCCAGATCTTTTCCAAGATCTGTTTTTGTATTCAACATGTCTAATTTGACTGCTCGTCTTTCATGTATATAATTCCATGTTTTATCTAATATCCATGCTTTTCTATTTGGTTTTTTCAGTCCGGCGCTTGCATTTGTGATTATGGCTGTGGTGTAAGAATTCCATAATTCGTCTATACCTATCTCCTCAACTTCACTGGGTGTTTTGGAATGACTGGCAATTTCCTGATTGAAATTAATGTTAGTATTTTCTTCTTGTAGGCTATGGCTGTTTATCTTTCTGTGTACAGATTTCTTGTGTTGGCTTTTCAATTTTAGTTTTATTTTCCCTATGCATAGGTTTTGATCACTGTTGACATCTGCACCCCTATAAGCCCTTACATCTATGAGAGATGTTCTGTATTGCTTTCTAATACAAAAATGATCTATCTGGTTTCTAGTTCTATCATCTGGAGATATCCATGTTGTTTTATGTATCTCTTTGTGTGGGAATATTGTGCCTCCAATGACCATGCCCTCTGTTAGACATATTTCAATTAATCTTTCTCCGTTCTGATTAACCATGTCAATTCCTTCTATACTTCAAGAACTTAATATTGAAGAAGGCTGGCTAGTAAAGAGGATTAAAGAGAGAAAACTTAAATATTTTGGACACATTAAACGTCATGATAATCTAGAGAAGACCATCTTGGAAGGGTACATAATGGGAAAAAGAGAGGAAGACCAAGGCGAAGATGGCTGGAAGACATCGTTAATGATCTGCAAATGGATGCATCAGCAGCAGGCCATCTCGCTCACAACCGAAAGGCCTACAGGAGTGCTGTTTGGGAGGCAAAGTTCCGCAAGGAACATGCAAATGAATGAATGAGTGTGTTTATATTGGCGAAAAGTAGTTTATGCTGTAAAATAGTAATACCTTTGTAAAAAATAATTTTGTGTGTAGAAAATCTGTGAAAACATTACTTTGTAGACAAGCTAGTTTACTGACCACAGATTTTAATATACTGGAAATAAAATAGCAAGACCTATGTAAAAAAAATAATGTTTGTTGCAGAAAATCTGCGAAAATGTTTACTTTGTGGATAAGCTAATTTACTTACCACAGATTTTAATTTACTGGAAATAAAATAGTAAGACTTTTGTTAAAAATAAGGTTGTGTGTAGAAAATCTGCGAAAACATTACTTTGTAAACAAGCTAACACAGATTTTAATTTACTGGAAATAAAATAGCAAGACCTGTGTAAAAAAAATAAGGTTGTGTGCAGAAAATCTGCGAAAATGTTACTTTGTGGACAAGCTAATTTACTTACTACAGATTTTAATTTACTGGAAATAAAATAGTTAAAATGTTATAATTTAATACTATGCATTAGAAAAACATGATAGCTTTTGATGATATTGATGGGAGAGTTGCAGTGATTAAATGTCACAAATGTCTGTATCTGGCTGAATTTTTTGGAGAAGAATTTTAATGAGAAAATGTTATAGCCAAAGAGGATGGCTTTTGTTCAAGAGTAGATGGCTTTTGTTTTGGGGGTGACTTAAAAAATTAATTTAATTTTTAATGCTTTGACATACTTCTTTGTTATGAAGAATCTGTAAAGTGCAAAATAAGAGTTCATTTCATAAATTGATACTCTGCTACATTTAGCATTATCATCATTATATTCTAAGGAATGCTTTGCTTTCTGGATTGCTCATAGTATATTTGCTAAAATAAGCAAAAAAAAAGCTGTCTTGATTTTGCATCCTGTATTTCATCATCTGATGAGAAGCAGTCATTCTGTGGTACCGCATTGATTAGTGCATTTGCTCGCTGATCAGAAGGTCCCTGCTCCAATCACTTGGGCAGAATTTTTTTCAGGTTGTGTAGCATAGGGATTCACCCAGCCTTGAAAAATAAGTACCTGGAGCTTCCCTAGGAAGACAGTGAGGACAGGTGCTAGCATCCCTAGCTCAAATTCTGCAGTGGTCTAGGAATGTGACAGTGAGGACAGGTGCTAGCATCCCTAGCTCAAATTCTGCAGTGGTCTAGGAATGTGACAGTGAGGACAGGTGCTAGCATCCCTAGCTCAAATTCTGCAGTGGTCTAGGAATGTGACAGTGAGGACAGGTGCTAGCATCCCTAGCTCAAATTCTGCAGTGGTCTAGGAATGTAAAGGCACTAACACTTCACACACCTATGACATGCAAATGCTACAGAACCTAGAGATTTTGTCAACGTCTTCGACTGCTTCATCGTTTCTTTCTTACTTGGTGTATAGGTGCAGTCTGTGTCTGATTTTTAATCAGAGCAGAACTCAGATAAGTTTTTTTTTTATATGTATCATCTTCTGTGTTGTCCTTGATAAAGGCACATTTGCTGAAATATTTGTTTGTTATCATTGCTTTTCATAATCACTTAACTGTTTTTATTGTCACCTGTTGCCTAACTTTCTCTCTTGTCTTCCTCCAGTCAGGTTTGAAGTGTTTCTGAACTCAATGACTTCATGTTCCATAACATTCCATCAGCACATCCTGTCCTGGGACATTTTTCCTTGACTTTTATTTATTATTATTGTTTTTCTCTTCCTCTTCATTTATTCATCACACAACTTAACCTGTCTAATACAATTTCATTTATTGATCTAACACATCATTTATTATATATATATTATAAAATGTGACATAACAAGTTAAAAACATATAATGCATTATCAGATTATGACATTATTTCAAGGTGTACATGATAAATGGTTAATTTTCAAAGAATCATTCCATCAAGCCTTAGAGGTGTCAGTACCAAAGGCACAGTGACAAGTCAAGAAAAAGTAGATGACAGATCTTCTAAAATTGATGGAGAAGAGAAGAAAGAGCAGAAATAATCAGTGTATGAAGAAATTAACAAAGAAGTAAGAAGGCAATGCAAGGAAGAGAAAGAAATGTGGTTGTCCTCAACAGCGTGTTGAGACCGCAAAACAATTTCATAATGTCAAAGAATTTAATAAAAAGTTAGAACTTTGTGGGAAAAGAGCAAGCAAAGCAACAAGTTGTTGGAAAACAAAGAAGGTAAAGTTATTTTGGAAAAAGAGGAAATCATGGAAAGATGGTCAGAGCACATAACAGACCTGTATAATAACCAGAGAAGTGAGTATTTCAGTATAAGCATAAATAATTAAGGATCACCAATATTAGAAATGGAAGTAAGAAATGCACTCAAGCAAATGCAAGCAAAGAAGGCATCAAGACCTGATTATGTCACAAGAGAAAAGATCATGACACTAGGAGATATCAACATGGAAAAACTAACAAACCTCCTAAATATGACACTGGACATGTACAATCAGATTTGTCCAAATCAGTTTCATTGCAATTCCAAAGAAAGCTAGAACAACAGAATGTGACCAGCACATGTCATGATACAAAAAAATCTATTAAGAATCATTAGCTTGAGAATACGAAATTAAGATAAAAAACTGAAATCATTGAAGTACAATGTGATTTTGTTGAGGGAAAATCACAAGGAGTGAAATTTTTATTTTAACTATAATAGAACGATCTCTAGAAGGTTTATATTTGTGCTTTATTGATTACACGAAAGCTTTTCACAGATGTAGACTTGGAGATATGATATAAATGCTAGAAAAACTTGATAGGAAAGTTGGTAAAGATATGAGAATTATTAAGACTGTGTACTGGAATCAAAGATCAGCAGTAAGAATGAACAAAGACATAGGCGAGTATCAGTGTCTTGTCACCTGATTTATTCTTATTATGCAATGAAAACTTCATGAGAGGCATTAAAAACTTGAATAAAAATAGGAAATAACCTGAGATATGTGGATTGTTCTTCTAATACAAAAAAGTGAAAGCAATTTGCAGAAGTTTGTGAACAGGATTGTTGAAGAGAGCAATAAAGAAGGTTTACAAGGATCATTTGATAATTAAAGCAAAAATAAGAAGCTAGATAAACATCTTTTCTGGGGAAAAATCAATGTTATTTCTTAAAATAGTCTCTGCTGAGGGCTGTACACTTGGTCCAGTGGGTTTCCATCTTTTTTCATCCCACTGGCAAAGTAGTTTTCTCAAAGACTGCAAAATATGAATTGGTGACGGTGATGACATCCTCATTTGACAAGAATTGCTTCACACCGAGGCAAATTTTCAAGTTTGGGAACAGGAGGAAGTCACACAGGGCTGAGTCTGGAGAATAGGGTGGATGAGGAATTATTCAGAAGCATAATTAGTACAATTTTACTATAACAATGGTTGATTTGTGAGAAGGCATGTTGTCTTGGTGAAAGAGCACTTTTTGTGTGCTAGTCTTGGTCGTTTCTGTTTCTGCTCTTCTTTGATATGGTCCAACATTGTTGCATAATAGTATTCTGTTATTGTTTTACCTTTCTTCAAATAGTCAATCAGAATGATTCCTTGGGAATCAAAAAAAAAAACAGTGGGGAATCCCAAAAAACAGTGCCCGTCACCTTACCAACTTATGGAATGGTCTTTGGTTTCATCGGCGCACTATTACCATTCATTGTTCATAGCTTAGACTGCTGCTTACATTCAGATGTGTAGTGGTGGATCCAGTTTCATCTATAGTCAATGCAGAAAGTCCCATGGATTGCAGTTAAACATTGATAAACATTACTGAAGCCTTCTTTCACGTAGGTTTTTGGTTGACAGTCAACAAACACAGCACCCATAGCACATAAATCTTTTTCATGTGCAATTTTTTTATGCAGGATGTTGTGAACTCATTCATTTGAGGTGCCTACAATCTCTGCTATCTCGCACACTTTCACTCAGTGGTCTTTCATAACGATCTCTCTGATTTTTTAATGATTACCAGTGTGATAATCTCCACAGGGCATCCAGAGCACCTTCATCTTCAGTGCTTGTTCGGCCATGCTTAAACTCATTTATCTAGAAATAAACAGTCTACAATGATGGAGCAGATCAAACAACCCTCCTAGATCTAAACAGCAACAAGACAGAAATAACTGAAAATATTGAAAAGAATAAACGTACTAAAGTACAACATCCTTTCAAACAGGAAGACACTGATTTGAGTAAATAAATTCATTTACCTTAGGACAACAGCTAATGGCAAGTACACAAATGAAATATAGCCACAAATACATCAAGCAAAAGACATAAGAAATTAACAAATAAGATGTCCCTAAAAGTGAGGAAAAGAGTATTACATTGCTGTATAGAGCCAGTATTGCTATATGGTTGTGAAACCTGGATAATTAACAAAAAGTTGACAAAGAAATTGGAAGCAACAGATTTATGGTTTAGGATAGAAATAGTTGGAATGAGTTAAAGTTATATATAAAAAAAAAGGACAGTCAAAATATTTTGGGCATGTCATGAGAAGACAGGTGTGAGAAAAATTTGTAATGATTGGAAAATTCAAGGGAAACAGGAGGTGAGAAATGACAAGAGAAAAATATCTTAGTGGACTGACCGAATATCATGGAAAAAGGAAAGGATGTGAATTGAAAGGAAATACCAAGGATTGCACATGATAGAGAAGCAAGCATTATCATCATGAATTGAAAGGAAATACCAAGGATTGCACAAAATAGAGAAACAAACATTATCATCATGAATTGAAAGGAAATACCAATGATTGCACATGATAGAGAAGCAAGCATTATCATCATGAATTGAAAGGAAATACCAAGGATTGCACAAAATAGAGAAGCAAGAGTTATCATCATGAATTGAAAGGAAATACCAAGGATTGCACAAAATAGTGAAGTAAGAATTATCATCATGAATTGAAAGGAAATACCAAGGATTGTACATGATAGAGAAGCAAACATTATCGTCATGAATTGAAAGGAAATACCAAGGATTGCACATGATAGAGAAGCAAGCATTATCATCATGAATTGAAAGGAAATACCAAGGATTGCACAAAATAGAGAAGCAAGCATTATCATCATGAATTGAAAGGAAATACCAAGGATTGTACATGATAGAGAAGCAAACATTATCGTCATGAATTGAAAGGAAATACCAAGGATTGCACATGATAGAGAAGCAAACATTATCATTATGAATTGAAAGGAAATACCAAGGATTGCACAAAATAGTGAAGCAAGCATTATTGTCAGTGCTCTCAGACACAGAAAATGATGAATTGAAAAAAACAAAAACAGAACCTTATTTACTGATCACAGACCTGAAGTTGTCTATCTTGACCTTATTTTCTGATCACAGACCTGAATCTGTCTAATTTGACCTTATTTTCTGATCACAGACCTGAATCTGTCTAACTTGACCTTATTTTCTGATCACAGACCTGAATCTGTCTAACTTGACCTTATTTTCTGATCACAGACCTGAATCTGTCTAACTTGACCTTATTTTCTGATCACAGACCTGAATCTGTCTAACTTGACCTTATTTTCTGATCACAGACCTGAATCTGTCTAACTTGACTTTATTTTCTGATCGCAGACCTGAATCTGTCTAACATGACCTTATTTACTGATCACACCCCTGAACGATGTCTAACATGACCTTATTTACTGATCACACACCTGAACCTGTCTAACATGACCTCATTTATTGATCACACACCTGAACCTGTCTAGCATGACCTTTTTTATTGATCACACACCTGAACCTGTCTAATATGACCTCATTTATTGATCACACACCTGAACCTGTCTAACATGACCTTATTTATTGATCATATGCCTGAACCTGTCTAACATGACCTCATTTATTGATCACACTTCTGAACCTGTCTAACATGACCTTATTTATTGATCACACACCTCATTTATGATTACATGCCTGGATTGACCTAACATGACCTCACTTTCTGAGTATATACCTGGATGTGTCAACATGATCTCACTTACTGACTGCATGCCATGCACTTCCGAAAATTACTTATTTATTGATTTTTTTTTCAGATTGTGTGCAGCGAAAAACCAGTAGGTACTAGTAATATATTGATGCATAAACTGCCATTTGACCTAACACTGTTCAAGTCACTACAGACCTTAGAGGTAAAGTTCAGCAACATGAACAAAATACAGAGTTTTTACATTTATTACATGAGTTATTATTTTTTTTATTGTCTAGTTATGAGGTATGATCAGAAGTTGTTTGGACTGGCCCTGTAACTAAGTAAAAACCAAATAAGCATGCTAGACATGGAAATTAAAATAAGCCCTAGTTATTTATACTTGTTTATGGGTCACTTTGAGCTCTTAAGCTCTAGAATCTTATAGGGATACTTTTCTGTCTTTTTTTTCAAAATAGATGGCACAGTGATGATGCATTAGTTTTGTAAATAGTTGGTACAGTGATGATGCATTAGTTTTGTAAATAGTTGGTACAGTGATGATGCATTAGTTTTGTAAATAGTTGGTACAGTGATGATGCATTAGTTTTGTAAATAGTTGGTACAGTGATGTTGCATTAGTTTTGTCAAATAGTTGGTACAGTGATGATGCATTAGTTTTGTAAATAGTTGGTACAGTGATGATGCATTAGTTTTATCAAATAGATGGTACAGTGATGATGCATTAGTTTTGTCAAATAGTTGGTACAGTGATGATGCATGAGTTTTGTCAAATAGTTGGCATAGTGATGATGCATTAGTTTTATCAAATAGTTACCACAGTGATGATGCATTAGTTTTATCAAATAGTTGGCATGGTGATGATGCATTAGTTTTGTCAGATAGGTGATACAGTGATGATGCATTAGTTTTATCAAATAGATGATACAGTGATGATGCATTAGTTTTATCAAATAGATGATACAGTGATGATGCATTAGTTTTATCAAATAGATAATACAGTGATGATGCATTAGTTTTATCAAATAGATGATACAGTGATGATGCATTAGTTTTATAAAATAGATGATACATTGATGATGCATTAGTTTTGTCAGATAGTTGGCACAGTGATGATGAATTAGTTTTGTCAAATAGATGATACAGTGATGATGAATTAGTTTTGTCAAATAGATGGTACATTGATGATGCATTAGTTTTGCATAATTGTATTTCTGACATGCTCAAAGTTTATGTGATGTGCTGGAGAAAAGACATCATTGTTTGTTTGACCATGTTGAAGAAAAAAAATCATAGTTTGTGTGACATGCTGGTGAATAGACATCATAGTTTGTGTGACATGCTGGAGAAAAGACATTATAGTTTGTGTGACATGCTGGAGAAAATACATTGTAGTTTGTGTGACATGCTGAAGAAAAGACATGATAGTTTGTGTGACATGCTGGAGAAAATACATTGTAGTTTGTGTGACATGCTGAAGAAAAGACATGATAGTTTGTGTGACATGCCAGAGAATAGACATCATAGTTTGTGTGACATGCTGGATAAAAGACATCATAGTTTGTGCGACATTCTGGAGATGGAGCTCATAGTTTCTGTCAACTGTGTGAAGGAATTCAGTTAACACCTTACACTCTCGCATCTTACATCTTTCCTGAACTTTGTGAACATCACTGTTGCTACAGGTCCTTAGTGCTGATTACTTCAGTCTGGTAGACTGTCACAGCCACCTTCTGTACTCTTCCACCTGCAAGGATTCTGTTCCATTCTCTCATGATTTGTTTCTCATTGACTGTAATTTATGTATGAGATTGTAAAATAATTTAGCCATACCATTTATTTATGTGTTTTGTTTAATGTGTGGGTAAGATGTTAAGCATAAAAGTTGTTAGTGGCATATTTTTTACATAGTTCTTTATGCATATAAATCACTAGTATTCTAGTGATGTTGGATGATTTCATTAGAATTGAAGTTAAGGACAGAATGTCATATTCACCCTGTTAAAGTAATGTTTTTAAATTATAACTCTCCAAAAACAGAAAAACATGGTGAACTACAATGTGAGCCCTGTGTGATATTTAATGGCATGGGAAGGATGTCAGATTTAAGATTAAAGTAGTTTGTTCCTTCATTCTTTCTCAGTTTCTTTGTTTGATTATCTTGATTTTAACAATGAAGCCCACAGGATACTGGGCATTTTTCTTTCAGCATATTCATCAGGAGACATGTTCTCATCTCACCATGGAGTCATATCACCAGCATTTCCCACACTATATATATCCTAAAACTTGGAGGAAGTCTGACATATTGAATCTGATGTACCATCCTCACAATTTGATAATCAGAAACATCTTGCATCTCACTTTAGCTGTCATTAAATATTTCTCTTCATTGTTGAGCTACATTCTCACTTTTATCTCTTTCCTCTCCTGGCTACATTTGTTTTAAGCTTAAGTATCTACAGCATGTTCTCTCATCTGTTCTGCAGCAGGCTAAGGTTAAACACTACTGTTCTCTTGCTTTTCAGTTTTAAGTTTCAGTTTTAGCAGTTCTTCTTGTCCTAATGCATTCAGTAAAGGTGAAGATAAAGGTAATCCTATCATGACTTAGAGGCACATAGGAATATTCATTCATTTACATGTCCCTTGCAGAACACTCCTGTAGGCCTCTCAGTTATGAGCAAGATGGCCTGCCGCTAATGCATTCATTTGCAGATCATCAACGATGTCTTGCAGCCATCTTTGCCTTGGTCTTCCTCTCTTTCTTTTTCCCATTATGTACCCTTCAAAGACGGTCTTCTCTAGATTATCATGACGTTTAATGTGTCCAAAATATTTAAGTTTTCCCTCTTTAATACTCTTTACTATCCAGCCTTCTTCAATATTAAGCTCTTGTAGTATGGATATATTTGTTCTATTTTGTGTCTGTGATATTTAATGAACTCAGTGTGTCATTTTTACATTCAAAGGCATTTAGGTGTTTCTCAGCTGTTTTGTTAAGTGTCCAGGTCTCACAGGCATATGTTGCAATGGGAAAGATGCATGCCTTTAAAAATCTTATTTTTGTGGTTCTGTCTGTTCCTCTCCACAGATTCTTTAGTTGTTTTACTTTCTGAAGAGCGATAGATGTCTTCCTTTTAATTTCCCTTATTGTATCTCCATTATTTAGTTAGTAGTGATCCAAGATATTCAAAACTCTCCACTTCTTTCAGTTTTTCCTCATTGATACATATTTCAGCTGCCTTATTTGTTTTGTCAGTTGTCATCAATTTAGTTTCCTTCACATTAAGATAGAGGTTTTGCCCTTCGCTGTTCTTACGGACTGACATAATTAGTTTTTCCATTTCTTTTTGTGTTGTGGACAGTAATACTGTGTCATCAGCATATCTGATCTCTGGCATTTCTTAACCTCTAGTTGTTATGGCATCGTAATATTCTTTGTCTACATCTTCTCTAACATTCCTCATTATATTTTCAGTATACAAGTTAAATAAGTAAGGTGGCAATATGCACTCCTGATAGACCCCTTGTTTTGTGTCAAACCAAGTTGTTGTTTCACCATTTATTCTTACTGCTGCTTGTTGGTCTAGATACAGCAGTGATGTTAACTGTATCAAATTTGTTGGAAATCCCATTTTTTCCATTATTTTCCAAAGTTTCTGGTGTTGTACACAATCAAATGCTTTTGAGGAATCTATAAAAGATAAATATAGATTCACATTAAACTCTCTGCATTTCTCTATTATTAATCTTATATTGAATATATGATTTCTTGATCCTCTTCCTTGCCTGAAACCAGCTTGGACCATATTGACTTCTTCTTCTATTTTCTCACGAAGTCTACCCATTATGATTTTTAACAGAATTTTACTGGCATGACTAATCAGGGCAACAGTTCTGTAGTTTGTGCATAATTTCATGTTACCCTTTTTTGGCAGTGTTATGAATACAGTTCTTTTCCACTCTTTTGGCCTAATACCTGAATGCCATATCTTTTTACATAGTGCATAATAGATTGTTGCACATTCCTTTCCTCCTGCTTTAATAAGTTCAGCTGTTATCTCATCACATCCTGGTGAGTTACCATTTTTCAGATTCTTTATTGCCCATAAATCTTCTTCTATTGTCGGTTTGGGTTCTTTATCCTCCAATAATAATTCACACTGTAAATTTCTGCTTTCACAGTCGGTTGTTTCATACATTCCTCTGCAATATTCCTTCCATCTTTCTAGAGTTTCCTGTGTCTCTGTCAAGGTATTCCCCATCTCATCACAAATTACATTTAGCTTAAATGTGACATTTCTTGTCAATGTCTTCATTTCTTTAAACATTTCACTATCTCTTCCACACTTCTGATGTCCTTCTGCAGTTCTTTCACAATAATCTTGTATGTATTGTTTTTTTGTCTTTTCTTATGTTTCTTCTTACTTCTTTTGTTAAAGATTTATATTCCTCTTTGTTGTTATTTGTCACTTTCCATTGTGTCTTCATTTCTCTACATTGTTTTATCAGTTCTAGTGTGCCTGCTGTAACCCATCCATTCTTTTGTGTTTTCTTTACTGGAACCATGTCTTTAGCTGTTGTTATTAAGATATCTCTGGCCTGCATAGCCAATTCATCTGGTGTCATCTCTTCTTGTACAGCCATCAGGATTTCAAAACGGTTCTTCACTTCTATACTGTATTGTTCTGGTATTTTTGTAAGATCAAAATGGAGTGGTTTTTATCCCGTAACTGTCTTTTTTATCTTTATCTTCGTGTCTGCTATTAATAACTCGTGGTCTGTGTCACACTTTGCACCTGGTAAAGTTTTTGCTGATGATACTTGATCTCCACCTTCTTTGTACTAAAATGTAATCTATTTGATTCTTGGTTTTCCTATCAGGTGATGTCCATGTGTAAAGTCTTCTTGGATGTTGTTTAAAAAGTGTGTTAGTGATTATTAGCTCATTTTCCATACAAAACGCCATTAGATTGTCACCTGCCTCATTTCTATGTCCTATGCTAAATTTCCCCACAACATATCCTTCGTCTTCTGCTCTACTAATCTTTGCATTAAAATCCCCCATTATTAATACAATATCATTTTTCCATACCTGGTCTATCGTCGTTTGCAGTGTGTTATAAAAGTCTTCTACTTCCTCTTCTTCTGCTGCTGTTGTAGGTGCATATATCTTGTGTTTGTTACATTTCTAGGAATGCCCTTAAGTCTGATTGTGAGGATTCTATCACTTACTGGATTGTAACCTAGTAATGCTTTTTTTTTATGTTGATTTGTCCAAGTAAAAGGCCACTCTATTCTTTCCTCCTAATTCTGCACCAGAGTATAATAAAGATATCATTCTCGCTTTTGAAGAATCCTGATCCTTTCCATCAATGTTTGCAGATTCCCAAAATGTGTATCCCTGTTATTTTCATCTTGTCACTTATTATTTCATACTTCCAGTCTACTTCAGGAACCCCAGAGAAACAAAATCCTGGGGTGTCAGATCTGTTGATGTGAACGTTGACTGAAAATTATCATCAGCTGCCTTATGGCATTGACCCACATATGGGACAGATTATCACCACTGTGTGGCATCACATCTTTCACTGACCTCAAGCAAATAAGCACTTTTTTTGTTTCAAGATCTACTAATCCTTTCATTTACAAATCATCAACAACATCTTGTTGCCATCTTTGCCTTAGTCTTTCTCTTTTCTTTTTTCTCATTACATAGCCTTTGAAGACAGTCTTCTCCAAACCCTCATGATGTTTAAGTCTTCTCCAAACTCTCATGATGTTTAAGATATCTGAAATACTTAATTTTTCTCTCTTTAATCTTCTTTAATAACCAACCTTCTTCGGTATTAAATTCTGGTAGCATAAATATATTTGTTCTCTTTTGTGCCCATGATACTGTCAACAGGAAGTTATAAACAGTGAAAATGATCTATTTTATATAGATCATTATTTTTATTTGTCACTGTTGACAAAAATATCCAGAGGTTTCTGTGTTTTTTATTTTGCTCATGGTAGTATTTGTGTAGTTATCTCTATAATATTTTATGATTATGTTATATATTGCTACCTTATCCATATTATTTATCAAACTTTGTCTTATTGTTATGCTAAGATATTTTACAGAATTTTATGTGCTAGATCTGACTTATCCATGTCATTTTATATTTTGTCTTTACAGATCTGTGGCTGCAACTTCAGAAGTGTGAATGGCCTTGAGACAGTCAAACAGACACTGACAAAACTTGAAGTTCATGAGTCAGCATCATCTATGAAGGTTTCTAGTTCATTTGAAATCTAAATATTTTTATATATGTTCTTTCTGGTGTATTTATATGTTCTTCAGTGTATTTTTTTATTGTTATTGTATTTTTGGTTGTCATAATACATTCTTTTTATATTTACAAGATGAAGCAGTTCTGTTTTCTCCATGATAAATTCTTATTTATATCTTTTTGTAAATTATAAGATAGCTCTTGCCATGCACATATTACATATTACATAAGAATTGTCTGACTTGACATATTTATAATAAATATAAATTCATACATATAAATTCACACTTACATAAGAAATATCTGACTTGAATAAATTTTGTGAAAAGTGCGTGCACATATTGTTGGAAATATGTGCGAAGCTTAAAAGAATACGTGCACTAGCCAGCGGACCATAGACAGACTATTGCTACCTTTTCTGTTTCCACAGTCTCATACCACATTTCTGTAACCGTCTGAGACAAAAATTTGTGTCCTGATGTGATGACTGAGAAACACAAATTTGATCTGTCGTGATGTCTGTGACAAATATAAGACAAATGTTCTGTTGTGATGTCTATGACAAATATAAGACAAATTTTCTGTCGTGATGTCTGTGACAGATATAAGACATGTTCTGTCATGATGTCTATGACAAATAACTTTGACTTTTCCGATTTCCGGGTTTACGAGTTTACACTCTTTTTCCCTTGTTCCAGATAATGAAACATACAGGTCCTCTTCAGCTGTTCTACATCTCCGTAAAGAATGTCGGTGATTGAGGAGTTTGGTGGCATCAGATGTCGTGATTGAGGAGTTTGGTGGTATCAGGTTCTTCCGGTGAACTGCACTGCACTGCATCCATCAGATGGTGTTTAACAATTTCTTCTTCTTGTCTGTTGCAGTGCATGCAGTATGGTGTGTGGTCAGTGGTCACTCTGTGTAAGTGCTTATTGACGGTAATTTGTCCTGTTCTCAACCTGAAAATTGTGCATTGCTCTCTATGACATAAGCTGTTGATGTGGTCTCCGGAGTTAAGCTTTGGCAGGTGTGTATATAGGGATCTTCCAGTTGGATTACTGGCCCAGCTGTCCATCCACTGCTGCTTGCACTTGTTGTGTATAATGTGTTTAGTTGTTCTCATGTTGGTGGAGATGTGGGGCTGTGAAATGGTGGCTCAACTCTTTGCCAGTCTGTCAGCACATTCATTTCCTCTGATATCTGTGTGCCCTGGTATCCACTGTAGGGTGGTCTTGATGTCATAGGAGGCGAGTTGATTTATTGCTCTGATTATGTCACTTGTAATGTGATCAGTTGATGGTATCCAGTTTTCAAGGGCCTGGAGAGCAGACTTAGAGTCTGAGAAAATAACAAGGTTTTATTTTTGTGTAAGAGGTGCTGTTTTTGTATTTGGTGGTGGTGGCTGCCAGGGGTGCTAATATTGCCTGCATCTCTGCTTCATAATTGGAGCAGTGAGATCCACAAGGAGCAGAAATGTGGCTTGCTGTCTTGTCTGGAAACATTATGAGTGCCCCATATCCTGCATTGTCTGTTTCCTTGAATGCTGACCCATCAGTGTATGCATGGATCCAGTCCATGGGGTAGGATTCTATGGTCTCCAGTGCACACAGCTTTAGGGTGTTGTGATCTGATGATTTGTTCACTAATTTGTTCTTGAGTCTGGTGTTAGTTTAAGGAAGTGTGTAGTTTGTGTTTGGTGGGATGTCTGGTACATTTGTAAGTTCTTCTCTGTCTTCAGGGAGTTTGTGTCTTGTGTTTAACTGTTCTGCTATGTGCACTGGAGTTTTCAGTTTCAGTCTATTAAGCTTCCATTTATCAACCACTATTCTTTTAGATTGGTCTGGTGGCATGTGTTTATATCTTTCAACTGCCTCAATGGTTGACTTTTCACATCTTATATCTAATGGCTCTATGTTTGCATCAATTTTACATGCAGCTGTGGATGTTGATCTCATTGCCCCACAAATGAAATGAATGGCTTTGTTCTGGATTCTGTCTACTTGTGTATGAGAGCTCTTTGATGCTGTGACCTGTAGGGGGAGGTTGTAATCTATTATAGATCTAACATATCCTGTGTACAGTTGTCTGAGTGTTGCTCTGTCAGCTCCTCAGGATGTACTTGCAAGTCACTTGAGTAAGTTTAGTCTTTTGGATCCTTTTTCTGCTAGTCCATCCATGAACTTCTTAAAAGTTCAAATTTCTGTCTAGTTTCACACCAAGGTATGTTGGATTTTTTTCTTTCATGATTTGAGCACCATCAAGAGTTATTTTCAGTTCAGTTTCTGCTAGTTTGTTGCTAAAAGTGAAAACTGTTAATATGTAGTTTTACCAACATTGATCTTTAACTTCCAGAAATTGCAATAGGCTGATATGGTGAGGAGGGCTCTATTAAGTCTCTCAGCAGCCAGCTGCAGGTCTGTTCCACCAGTCCACATAACAAGGTCATTGGCAAACATGGCTTTGTGTATGTTCAACAGGTCGGAGAGGTCATTTATTAAGATTAGGAGCAAGGTGCAGCTAAGAGCAGAACCTTGTGGCAGACCTTCCTCCAGGGTGCATTTGTATGGTCCTGTTACTCAGGTAGTTTTTAACCCATTGATACATTTTTCCATGTATGCCCATGTTTTGCATCTTTAACAGTAGGCCTTTTCGCCAGACCCTATCATATGCCAGCTGGGAGTCTACAAAGACAGCTACAGAGTTTCTCTTGCGTAAAAAAACTGTCTTTTACACTTTGAGTGAGGAGAAATAGCTGGTCTTTGGTTCTTGATCCTTTGTGGAAGCCTGCCTGAAAGTTACTGAGTGACCCCGAGGATTCCAGCACCTGTACAGCCTATTGTTAAGCATTCGTTCTGCTAGCTTACCAATGTTGGAAGTCAGTGAGATTGGTCTAAAGCCTTTTAGGTCATCTTCTGGCTTTCCTTTTTTCAAGATAGGTCTAACTATAACTGACTTCCAAGATTTTGGTAGTATTCCACTTTGCCAGGTCTTGTCAATGAAGTTAAGCAATGTGGACTTTCCTACAGGGCCCAGAAGAAGGATCATTTCATTTGATATTTTGTCTGGTCCTGGTGCTTTTCTTAGCTGTAGCTTACCCATAGTACTCTGGAGTTCTTGGATGGTAAAGTTTTCCTCAAAAAGTGGAATGTTTGCCAAGCTAGATTTCTCTTTACTTCTCAGCGCCTTGTCAAGTACTTTCCTGTTGGAGGATTTGTTGGTGGCAGCAAAGAATTTGTTAAAAGTACTGATTTTGTCTGAGTCACTTGAGAGGACTTGACCAGAGATTCACATTGACTTAAGGTTAGTTTGTTTTTTTCCTGACATGTTATCTGAGAGTTTCTAAGCCTTCTTTCCTTCAGTTCTGAGGTTGAGATTGTTGCATGTTCTTAACCACTTCTCTTTCTTTGCTTTTTTAGTTTTGAGTCTTACCTTAGCTGTTAGTTTATTGTACTCTATTCTGATTTCTGGAGTAGGGTTTTTCTGTGTGTTCTTCCTGGCTGCTCTTCTTTTTTGACTAAGTCTTCCAGAGATTTTGTCCAGAAGGGACTATCTCTTTCTGCATCCTCTGGGGATTGTTTTGTAGGCTACTCCAAGTATGGCTTGGATTATGTTGGTGTAGAGAGTGTCAGTGTTTGTGTTATCATTTAGTTTTGATAGGTTTTCATCTGTTTATGTTCCCAATCTGCTTTTCAATAATTCCAGCGAGGGGGTTTGTGTGATCTTTGGTTTCGTGTGTGAGAAATTTGTAGAAGGATGGGGTGATGGTCGCTTCCTATGTCACTAAGCACTCTCAGAGTACAGTCGTCGTGGATGTCTGCTGAGATAATGGTGAGGTAAGGTCTGTATGTGCATCCAGTGGCTCTGTGGAGGAGTGTTGGTGGGGAGGAGGAGTTTTGCAATATTATCATGTTGCTGGTGGTGCATAGCTCTTCAATGTTGTTTCCCATAGGGTTTCGGTCTTTGTATCCTAGTGATGGTAGATGTGCATTAAAATCTCCTACAGTGATAATTTTTTGCATGTCTGTGCTGTGTATGTTGATTTGACTTTTAGAATTTTGGGGACAATAAACATTATACAGAGTGTACCGCAGTCCATCACACCATACTGTTATCTCTTGGATATCATTCTCATTGCACTTTCTGTTTTTAACTTCTCCTTGGATGTCATTTCTCAAGAGAGTAGCAATACTCCTGCATTTACAACATTCACATTTCTACATGGTGTATCCAATTAGTGATCTTTTCCATATAGGAGGGTTTCTTGTACAATCACATTATGGATGTTGACTTTTTTCAGCTGTCTGCTTAATTCTGAGGCCTTTGGCCTAAGTCCAGAAATGTTGGTCTGAAGAATGTTTAGTGTTCCCCCCCCCCCGCCAGCTGATTTTTCTCTCATGGTAGTGGGGTTGGGTGGGCGAACCAGTGGACCTTTTATGAGGCGACGTCCGGGCTCATATGGTTTTCTTTTTGTTTCTGACATTTTCATATTGGGGTTTTTGTCCTAAGTCTTTCTTTCATACCCAGGAGGACTTTCCAGTGAGAAGCTGAGATCAGGCCCCAAGTGCAGCACCGACCCGTCCGACGGCTTTGAGACAATTTCACAGAGACACTCTGACTTTGGAATGAGGGATCTGATGGTGGTTCAGTGATGTCCATTCCCCGCCACCTGTAGTCTGCTGGCTGCTTTGTTTGCCTCATTCTGATAGCCATTGTTGTAAAGATCCATAGGCTTGTCATGTCCTGGACTTGTTGATTTCCATCAGACTTTCCCCATCCCCGCGGGCGTCCCCATCCATCCACCATCCCGAACAGCCCAGTGCAGCCCCAGGCCCAAATCTCAGCTCCACCTATTGACAGAATGTATAAAATAGGAAAAATTAGGAGCAGCTTTATTACTTAACGATTACAAAGTTGTGACGTTTTGGCATGAGCCTTAATCATACAAAAACATACAGGACGAAGAAGTAGAGAGAGGAGATAAAGTATAGATTCACATGAATACTATTTTTAAAAAAATAATAAAAAATAAATAAAAATAAAAATAAAAATAAAAATTTTTTTTAAAAAAGAGTCCTTAGCTGTAAATTGTAAGGTGTGACTTGTCCGGCGGTGTGTGTCAGGAATGGATTTAGTAGAACGTGGAGACTTTAAATAGAGACCTGTGACATGTGGTTGGTGGGTTGTAATTGGGGGTAGTGGATGGGGAACCGGGGAGGGGAGAGAGAGTGATACAATGTTGACCTAGCTAGGAGAAGTTGAAACAGATGATTGGGGAAGAGGGGTTGCAGAGTGATGCTGTGAGGAAATTTGAAAAGTAAGAAGGGGTGGACTTAGTGGAGAGGTACTATAATGATTGAAGAGAATGTTACATGTAGCTAAACAGCGAGTTTAACCCGTGTGGCTCCAGCATCCCATAATTTTGAATGCAGCGGTTCTCAAGTGCCAGGCAGCTTGTGTCATCTGCGTGACATTGTTTGTAGGCTTTTACCAAAAAATCAGATTTGCCTGTGTGGTTGGGGCCATTGAAATGATTTGGGACTGGTTTCGAAGCATGCTGGGCGATGTCGTACAGATGTTTTTGCATGTGGTCCCCTAATCTGAGGCCAGTCTCACCAATATATGTTATCCTGCATCTTTTGCAAACGATGACATATATCACATTATGGGACTTGCATGTGAATCCCTCATGAAGAGTGAGGATAGTTTTGGGAAAGGTAATTGTTTTCGTTTCCCAGACTACTGGGCAGGTAACGCAGCGGGGGCGGTTACATTTTCTGGTGCCAACATATGTAAGGCTCTACTTCAAGTGGCTGTGGACGAGGATGTCCTTCAGGTTTGGCTCATGTTTGTATGCCAATAGGGGTGGATCAGAGAAAATGTTGCAAGTGTCGGAGTCGAGTTGGATTATCGGCAGATGATGATAAAGAATTTTCTTAACCATCTGACCGTGCGGGTGGAGAGGCAGTACTAACTTAACTCTGTCAGATGGAGTAACAGGCTTTTTCCTGAATACTTCTTTGTGGCTCACTAGTTGGATACGGTTGTTTGCTATTGACAGGTGTGCAGTGTCAAAAGCTGGAGGGCCTTCTATCTTAGGAGGGGTATTTGTGCTTGTCATTTTCCCCATAAGTGACAAATATAAGACAAATGTTCTAATGTGATGATTGAGACAGTCATTTGTGTTCCAGTGTCATGAGACAGGTATTTGTGTTCTGTTTGCAACAAATATTTGTGTTGTGATGTGATGATTGAGACAAACATTTGTGTTCTGTTTGCAACAAACATTTGTGTTGTGATGTAATGACTGGGACAAACATTTGTGTTGTGATGTGATGACTGAGACAAACATTTGTGTTCTCATGTGATGACTGATACAAACATTCATGTTCTGATAGGATGACTGATACAAACATTTGTGTTCTAATGTGATGACCGAGACAAACATTTGTTTTCTGATGTAATGACTGAGACAGACATTTGTGTTCTGATGTGATGACTGAGACAAACATTTGTGTTCTGATGTGATGATTGGGACAAACATTTGTGTTATGATGTAATGACTGAGACAGAAATTTGTGTTATGATGTAATGACTGAGACAAACATTTGTGTTCTGATGTGATGATTGGGACAAACATTTATGTTATGATGTGATGACTGAGACAAACATGTGTGTTCTGATGTTATGATTGGGACAAACATTTGTGTTCTGATATGGTGACTGAGACAAACATTTGTGTTCTAATGTGATGACTGAGACAAACATTTGTGTTCTGATTTGTTGACTGGGACAAACCTTCTTCTTCTTCTTCGTATGCATTGTCAGTCTATGTATGCGGTCCTGTCTCTTGGATAAATTTCACAGTTTTTTGTAATTCATGTATGGAACTGCAGAGCTTATCTTCTTTGGTGGTTTCACTGGGCCATATATTACTTCTCAGTGTCTCATAGTTGGTAAAGTTTTGGAGGATATATTCCACAATTTGGGGCACCTGGGCACATGTACAAAGAGTAGTAGTACCAACCTTAAACTTTGTATACATATGACTTCGGAATTGGCTGTGTCCTGTTCGGAGATGGAAAATGGTGACTTGTTCCTTTCTATTTAGCATGTGATAGTCATCATGTGGTGGTGTTTGTGGCTTCCTGCAGGTTTTTATAATGCTTTTTTCTTCTGATTATAGGTTACTGGTATGTCTGGTTGCTTCATTTCAGTGCCCTCTTTAGCCAGACGGTCGACTTTCTCATTGCCTGGTATCCCACAGTGGGAGGGAATCCAATGCAAGGTGACTCTGTGTTGTAAGTCAGTTTTTGACAAGGCATCCTTAAGATCTGGTAGTTTGTTGCACTGAAGAGCTTCCAGTGCTGATCTTGCATCTGTGAGAATTACTATGGGGCACGTATCAATTCTGGAGTCTGATAGTTTTTCAACTGCAGCAATAATTTCCCTAACTTCTGCATCATAGTTATTACAGTATTTTCCAGTAGGTATGGAAATCTTGTCAGTATGGTGTTGTTTGGATATTCAGAATGTGCTACTGTCCTTCCATTCTTTATGGCATTGTGTGAAGATCTGTCTGTATACACACATATCCAGGTGTCATATGGATATTTGTCATCTAGTACACTAAGTGTGGCTGTTGATCTTACAAAACTGCTTTGCATCTCACCATTCTGAATACCTTTCACTTCAGTTTGAATAGTTATAGCAGAACTATCGGGGGATTTTATCTTCTGCTTATGTATAGAATTAGCTTGTTGCTTATTGTTATTCATCTCTCTGTAAATTTCCCTATTGTCCACTGTAATAACGACTATTAACTCTTTCCGTGCTTCAGGGTACTCAGGTAGCCCTTCTGTTTTGTGTCTAGAGTGCCAGCAGGTACTACAGTACCCCATGTTTGTTTCTTTAAAAAGTGTAACTTTTTAATTGTACACATTTTATTTGCACATGTCCGGTGACCTGTCATAATTCCGTTCGAAGCGTGCCTAACAACTGAGTGAAAATGGGTGTTTCGATGGAGAAATTTCAATATTTTGTGTGATTTCTGAGGCATACGGACATGCCCCATGACCAGACCACTGTTCTTGAATGTGCCGCAAGTAGATTTTTATCTATAAAATGGACTGAAGAAATTGAAGATTATTTCAGATATTATTGACACAACGAGATTGGATGAAGCTACAGGTAGGTCTAGACATCGCTGATGGTAAATATTGCACATCTAGATCTACCCGATGGTAGGTAGGACACAATTATCAGTTAAGATCATCACACTACTTCTTTTATTCCTTAAAAACTCCTCACTATTACTTTTACAGCTATTTTGATGCATAAAACACATACTTATAATCTGGAAATGCTTTATTACATTCAATTTTACAACTGCACCTCCTATACAGATCAAGACCAGTGCTTTTAATTTGGCACAAACGGAACGTCCGCGTTCTTTTCCCTTGGCATGGAAAGAGTTGAGATTTTATCTCGTTTAATCTACAACTGTTCTTCATTGTTTTGCTTTTTGTTATTTGCTTCACAGACTTACTTGCTCCCAGGCCTACTCTCTCTCAGTGGAATAACGGCACCAGCAATATTATGTTTAAAGAGTTTATTGATGCACAGAGTGACAATGTTGGCATGATTGACAGTGCATACATGTCCAAAAACTCATGACAGGAGAAATCTCCACTCATACAACATGTAGAATAAATTCCCGGCAGTTACAGCCGTCCATAGACATCACTACCATCAGAACTTCTAGCTACATTTCTAACAGTTCTACACTAACTAGACACAGCACAAAAGCTACATATTGTCACAGACAAGCTAGCTTAACCTACTCTGTTTAAAACTAAAACTTCTATGTTTATTTCTTTTTGCTTTGCCCGCTCTGCTTCTTTTATATGACTCGAATTTTCCCTGAAATTATTTTTAGTTACTCCTTTTGTCTGGTCATGTTGACCCAGACATTCCACTTTTTCCCTTCCACCTTTTCTCATTTTTCTCATCCCAAGTTGCTGAAGCTTAAATATATGCCATAATTTTACATAGAACCTTCTGGACTCTTATCCCATGTGAGTCTGAACCTCATCTGATTATCTGTCTGCTGACCTTTGGTTTTTACTTTCAGTTACTAAATTTAGCCTGTCTAGACAATCAAAACTCAAGTAAACTGTAATAACTGACCTTGAGGAAAAACATTCCAAAGTTTAAATTTTCTACTAGATTCTTTCCCTTTAATAGAAAAAAGTCTATGCTAACCAATGCAGTATTCGAATACTATTACATAGTTATTTGCTTCTTTCCATGGTGTATGCTCTGGTACAGATGATAATTGAGCAGCTTGGCCTGATGAATGAAGCTGCTTCTTTTAAGATAAAAGCGATGGCAACTGCAGTAAAACTGGTTGTAATAATAAAAGTAGATAGAGGTGTATGGTGCAGTTTTACAAGATGGCAGAGGGAGTGAGTAAAGTGAGAAAAGTGAGAAAAAAACAAACAAAAAGTTTGAGAGTGAGATGAGAATGTATAAATTAAAAACATACATTATCATCATCATCATGTGCTGTGCCGACTGGCGTTGGCTATTATGCTTCTCCAGAGTACCCGATCCTTCATGCATGCCATCAGTTCAGTTGGTGATCTCCTCTCACACCATCCCGTCAGACTGTCCAGTATCATTTCTCTTAGTCTTCCTCTTGATCTTCTTCCTTCTATTTTTCCTGTTGTTATAATATTTTCAATGCCCCCTCTTCTCATTGCATGTCCTATGAAAGTACATTGTCTCTCTCTTATCTTTTTGACAAGGTTTTTTGTCTCTCCAGCTCTTCTCATACATTCTTCATTAGTTATTTTTGCTGTCCAGGGGATTCGCAACATTCTTCTAATAAACCACATTTCTGCTGCTTCCAATGATTTTTGTGCAGACTTGCCTATTGTCCATGATTCACTTCCATATAACAAGATAGGTTCAATATAGCACCTTAGGACTCGTTTTCTAACATTCATTGATAAAGATGTGTTAGCTAATATGTTAGCTAATATGTTTCTCATTCTCTGAAATGCAGTCTTTGCTTGGCCTATTCTGTTCCTAATTTCTGTTCTGCATTTCCCATCTGAAGTTATTACTGCTCCAAGGTATTTGAATTTCTGCACCTGCTTTAGAATAGTTCTGTTTAATTTAATACTGCATGCTGGTGGATTCTGTTTCTTAGATATAACCATAGTCTCTGTCTTTTTGATGTTCAAAGTAAGGACTTTCTGTTCACTTTCTTTGGCGACTTTATCCAAGAGATTTTGCAGGTCTTGTTGGTTCTCAGCTATCAGTACTGTGTAGTCAGCATACCGAAGGTTGTTAATATTGTATCCTCCAATTTTTATGCCTGGTTCTGTGATGATTGTTCTTAGAATATTCTCGTTATACAGAGAAAAAAGGTCTGGAGATAGTACACATCCTTGCCGCACCCCTTGTTTTATAGGTTGATATTTTCCAATTCTATTTTCAACTCAAACTGCTGCTTCTTGCTGCCAGTATAGATGTTTTACAATCCTCAGGTCTTTGCCGCCTGTACTGATGCCTTCAAGCATTTTAATAATTTCATTATGTTTCACCTTGTCAAATGCCTTGGTGTAATCAATGAAGCATAAGTAGAGATCTTTCTGTACTTCTAAAGCTCTTTCTGTTTGTGTTCGTAAAGCATAAATGGCATTGTGTGTTCTCTTTCCTTCAACAAATCCAAACTGTTCATCTGCTATTTCCATTTGTATCTTTTTCCTTGTTCTTCTCATAATTATTCTCAGAAGTAGCTTCATTATGTGACATGAGAGGCTGATAGTCCGGTGGTTGTCACATTCTTTTGCACCTGGTTTCTTTGGTAGTGCTATAAACGTGGATTTAATCAGTTATCACTAGGAATATAACCACTGTTGTAAATGTCATTCAGTAACTTGGTTATTATTTTTATTCCTGTCTCCTCTAGTGCCTCTATTTCTTCTATTGTTATATTATCAGGCCCAGTCGCTTTTCCTTTCTTCTTGTGTTTGATGGCATGTATGATTTCATCTTCAAGTATAGGTGGTCCATCACAGTTTTCAGTATCTGGTGTTAATTCTGGTCTTTCTCCTCCATATAGCTCACCGATATACTCTGTCCACCTGTCCACAAGGTCCTCTTTTCCCATTAACATTTTACCTTCTTTCGATTTCAGGCATCCTGTGGTATATTTTGTTTTCCTGCCAGTGAGTTCATTAATTCGTTTGTGCATGTTTTGCTGTCTTTAATATGAGAGTCCTCTATCTGTCTGCACTGTTCATTTAACCACACTTCTTTTGCTTCTCTGCATTTGTGTCTTATTTCTTTATTTATCTTGCTATATTTTTCCTCGTTATTTTTACTCCTCCTCCTCTTGGTCATCAGTCCTAAGATGTCGTCTGTCATCCATTTATTTTTAGGGGCTTGTGTTTTTGATGGTATTATCTGTTTAACAGTTTGGTGGATAGAATCTCTTAACATTTCCCATTGTTCATCTATACTATTTATCTTTGCTATTGCATTGTATCTATTTGTTATAATAACTTTATATTGTTCTCGCGGTCATTTTTAAGAAGTTCTGTATTCAGTTTGATGTTTCTCACTTTTCTGCCTGCTTTCTTTAGTTTTATTCTAACTTTTCCACAGAGTGGATCATGGTCACTATTGCAGTCTGCTCCTGGCATGGTTTTTGTTGTCAGTAATGCATTGCGGAATCATTTGTTGATTAATACATAGTCTGTCTGGTTAAAAGTCTTTTTGTCTGGGCTGCACCATGTTGCTAGTCTTCGAGGATGTTGTTTAAACCAGGTGTTTAAACATACAACAATCGATATTTTGGCGTGAGCCTTTTTCAAAGATTGCATACACAAATGAGACAAAGATGTATAACTAAATAAAAAACATATCTTAATGTGGCATCCTCCAAAAGTAGGAAACACAGAGAAATGCGTGTCCACTAGATGAGGCATAGAGACCACGTGGGGCCACACAAAGGATAAGCCGATAGAGCTAATTGTAAAGAAGAGGTGGAGATAGGGATGGGAAACAGATGGGGAAAGGGCAATAAAAACATGATAGCCGCTTGAGGAGAAGGTGTCGGGGGGGGGGAGGGGGTGAAGGGGAATCAGAGAGATAATGAATGAAGAACATAAACACCTGCAGTGAGAAAATGTGAAACTGGTGAATAGGAAAGACCCTAAACACCTATAGGTAGCCAGAGAAGAAGAGAAGGAGCGATAGGGATGGGAGCTAGGAGAAAAAAACAAGAAAGTAGAGTATAAGTCACAAAAAGGGGGTCAAAAACTAAAGAAGTTAACTCTTCCCAGGCCCAGAAAAAAAACGCAGATGTTCCCGTTCGTGCCACACAAAAACCGCGGGTCTTGATATGTTTAGGAGGTATAGTTGTAAAATGGAATGTAAAACAGTATTTCCAAGTACTTCCGTGTACTTATTATGTTTCAAAATATAACTAAATGTATGAAAATTTCATAAATGCATAGTTTTTTTAGGAAAAAAGAAGTAATGTGATATTTTTAGACAGTGATTGTGCCCAGCTCACCATCGGCTAGGTCTAGATCTGCACTACTTACCATCTGAGATGTCTAGATCTACTTGTTGATCTCATATTGTGATTCTGTGTTGCATTCTCGCTAAATTAATGTCTGAAATAACTACTTCTCCAGCCATCTAATATGTCTAGATCTACTTGGGATACACTCAAGAGCAGTGGGGTGGTCACAGGCCATGTCCATACCCCTATCTACATCATCAAAAATTGAAAATTTTCGATGTTACTCTTCCTTTTTCTCGCTCGGCATCACTTGTAACTAAGGACTCTTTCACCATTTTGAAAAGTGTCATGAGAAACGCGGACGAAATATGCATAATCTGAATATTACACCGGTTGTTTTATTGAAACAAATGAATTGTCACTATAACGACTATGGCACGCAACTCAGTAACCGGAAATTATCACTATAGCGACTATGGCACGGGATGAGTTAAAGGAAGCTGAAGACGTTGTTAATTCCAGCTAGGTGGTGACAGCCAGCCAGGAAAATAAGGCACTGTTCTAGGACCCTCCGAGATCATAATCAGCAGAACAAGAGCGGATCACACTAACAGAAATGTCCTGTTTTCCCTGGGCCACTTTGAACACAAGGTTCTGAGAGCCTATAGAGGCCCCTTTCCAGCCTTCTGTAGACGCAACATAGATGATGGCATTGGGGTCACATCAGTGCCAAATGAAGACCTTGATAACTTTATTAGTTTTATTAAGGAGTACAATCCTGTCATTTCTTTCACCTCCCATATCTCTGCTACTTCCACTAACTTTGTCGACATTGCCGTTACTATCAGCCCTACAGGGCTTACTACTTCTGTCCACTATAAACCTACAGACTCTCACAGCTATCTCTTGTACTCTTCCTCCCATTCCAGATCATGTAAGGACTCTATTCCTTTTTCCCAGCATCTTAGGTTGCGACATTTGTGTACTGAGGATGTTGATTTCCAGGATTAAGGCCATAAAATGCCAGATTTCTTCTGTCAACGTGGCTATCCAGAATATGTTCTCTCATTATCTTGGAACCGCATCAGCCATATATTGCAGCAACAAGCCCTCACTCCTAAACCGCACTGTAGCTCGGACAGAAACTGGTACTCACACACCACCCTCATAGTTTGGCAGTTAAAAACTTACTGTTTCACCATCTCCATCTCCTCCAGACAGAGCCTGATACATGTGAACTTGTGGCCTACAGATGGGACAAGAACCTCAGGGATCTTTTAGTTCAAAGTCGCCTTAAGACAGATGACACTTTTTATGGTACCAAACGTTGGGGATGCCATAGATGCAACACTTGCCCATTTATTGTCGAGGCTAGCCAGATCTCCTTACCTAAGTCCACATTATCAGTTCAGGAGGGTTTCACCTGCACTCGACACAATGCTATTATGTGCAAATGCTGTGATTTATACTCTACTTTCTTGTTTCTTTCTCCTAGCTCCCCTACCTATCACCACCTTCTCTTCTTCTCTGGCTACCTATAGGTGTATAAGGTCTTGTCCTATTCACCAGTTTCACATTTTCTCACTGCAGGTGTTTATGTTCTTCATTCATTATCTCTCTGCTTCCGCTTCACCCCCCACCCCCCCTCTCCTGAAGCGGCTGTCATGTTTCTATTGCCCTTCCCCATTTGTTTCCCTCCCTCTCTCCACCTCTTCTTTACGATTAGCTCTATCGGCTTATCCTTTGTGTGGCCCCACATGGTTTCTATGCCTCGTCTAGTGGACACGCATTTCTCTGTGTTTCCTACTTTTGGAGGATGCCACATTAAGATATGTTTTTTATTTAGTTATACATTTTTGTCTCATTTGTGTATGCAATCTTTTTTAAAAGGCTCACACTAAAGTTGTATGTTTTTAATCTATACATTCTCATCTCGCTCTCAAACTTTCTGTTTATTTTTTTCTCACTTTTCTCACTTTACTCACTCCTTCTGCCACCTTGTAAAACGGCACCATACACCTATCTACCTGCTTCTTTTAAGCCATCTTAGTGCCAAGTTATTGAATCTCTCCTTCAGGGGATGGCTTACAAAGCTGAGGAATTTCACTCCCAGGGTCATGACCTTTGTGTCTCAACATTCTTTTAATGCTTGAACACCATTTTCTGCATTTCTACTACTGATGTGGACCTCATGGCACCTATGATAATCTGTAGTGACTGATTTTGTACCTTGTCTAGATTATGCAGCTTAGTGTTTGATGCTGTGCACCAAGCTGTTGAGCCATATTCTAAATGTGGTAGAATACTTTGCTGATATACATTCTTGAGGATTCTTTCACTAGCTCCCTATATGGTTCTGCTCAATTTTCTTAATATGGCTAGTTTTCTTCTGGCTTTTGCTTCTGCACTGCTTCCAGGCCAGTTTTGAGTCAAGAGTCACTCCTAAGTAAGTGGGTTGGTTGTCCATCCTCGGATATTTCATTTACAAAGATCTTGCCTGCTTTCTGCTTAAATGAGAGAGTGAACAGAGTGGTATTTGATTTCTCTGTGTTGATACTTACACACCATTTGTTTGTCCATGATGTCAAGATGTCTGCTGCTCTATGGAATCTCTTTGTAGCAACTGTCATGTATGCATCTGTACACCACATGACCAGATCATCTGCATACAGTGCCACTTTGATTCCATAGGGAAGTTCCTTGACCAGGTCATTAATGAATACCAGGAATAGTGTAGGTGAAAGGACTCCTCCTTGTGGTACACCATGTCACAGCAGTACTTTCTGGCTTTTGTGTCCATCCATTATTACTCTTGCTCTTCTGTTGTGTAAATAGGACTTTATCCAGTTGTACAGTCTTCCATTCACATTGCAGTTTCTTAGTTTCCACAGTAGACCTTTTTTCCATACTTTATCAAAGGTTTTCTTCAGGTCTATCCACGCTGCTAGTACAAGGTTTTTCTCTTAGAATGCATCCTCAGTCTCTTGAGAGAGATAGGTCACTTGATTTTCTGTACTGTAGTACTGTCTAAATCCTGCCTGTTGTGGAACAAGGTTTTCACTTTCTAGGTACCATTTTAGCCTCAGGTCAATGATGCGTTCCATCGTTTTGCAGAGGCAGCTAGTGAAACTGATTGGCCTGTAGCTGGAGGCAGTATCACTGTTTTTCCCTGGCTTTAGCACTGGTACCATGCTTACTTCCTTCCAATTTGAGGTAACTTACTTGTGCTTGAGCACATATTGAAAATATCCAACAGCTTTCCCATTGTTGCCATTCCCGGGTTCTTGATCATTTTATTAGACACTCTATCTGGTCATGGTTTCAGTTTACTGACTGCTAGGTCTAACTCGCTGCGTGTGATTGGTGTATACATGACCCCCATTTTTCTGACTTGTTCCTCTTCTTTCTGTGGGTCAGTGCACACTGTATGCTCTTTATCTGGTTGGATATCAATGTTGCAAACATGCGAGCAAAGTGATCTGCTACCAGCTTACCTGTAAGAGTTTTCCCATCCTCTATCAGTGTAATCTTTGTACTTCTTCCAGTACTCTCATCATTTAACTGTTTGATTAGTTTCCACAGTTTCCTTCCATCCTTTTCAAAGTTTAAAGACTCCGTTTTCTCTCTCTAACTTTCCCGTCTGGCTTGCAGCTTGGCTCTCTGAAATTTGGCCTTAGCATGTTGATAACTATTGTGGTGTTCTCGGCATGGTCTATTTTATGCTTTCTTTCGAGCTGTTTCCACGTCATCATGGAGTTTTCCCAGCTCACTAGACCAGTATGGTTTATAGTCCCTGTGAGCTCCTCTGGGAATGGTTTCTCGGGCAGACTGAAGGATACAGGCATTGAATTCCTTCATTGTGTTGTTAATATCCTTACCTTCTATGGACAGCTGTCCCACAAGGATACCTGTACGATGTCTGTACATTGTCCAGTTTGCTTTTTTATAGTTCCATCTGGGGAGAGGCTACTGGTGTTAATGAGTTTATTTTCTGTTGTCAGGAAGACTGGTCGTTGGTCGCTACCTCCAAGTTGTTTTCCAACTTTGCATATAATGTTCCACTTCAGGTCTGGAGAGTGGAATGCCAGATCTGGTGTTGAAGTTGTATGCCAAGCCCATGAGTAAAATGTTAGGGATCCATTGGCTGGTTAATCAGGAGAAGTCCATTGTCATCCTGCCAGCTCGCAACTTCCTCTCCTCTCTTGTCTATGTGGTCATAGCCCCAGCTCTGGGAATGGCTGTTAAAATCTCCACAGACCATCAGTCTCTCTGTATGTGGGATTGTTTCCAGAGCAAGTGGGCAGCCATTAGGACAGTAATAGTTAAGGAGGTGGAAATCTGTATTACTGGTTTTTAGATGGATCATCTGGTATTCGGCTCCTTCCATGTACACTCCCACCTGACATGTGCTGATGTTATTCTTAACAAGTGTGAGTACTCCTCCTTTTTTTCTGTCCTGTCAGTCTGATCTAAAACACTGGTAGCCTCTGATTTTAAAGGCGGCATCTTTGGTTAGGTGTGTCTTCTGTATGCAGCATATACTTACCTGCTCTGCAAGGAATATGTTCTCTAGTTCCATCCTTTTGCTATAGCCATCTCTAACACTGCTGACACTCTCTGGGACAGACATTTGTGTTATGATGTAATGACTGAGACAAACATTTGTGTTATGATGTAATGACTGAGACAAACATTTGTGTTCCAATTTAATGACTGAGACAAACATTTGTGTTCCAATTTAATGACTCAGAGAAACATTTGTTTTCAGATGTGGTGACTGGGACAAACATTTATATTCTAATATGACGACTGAGACAAATATTTGTGTTGTGATGTGATGACCGGACAAACATATGTATTCTGATATGATGACAGAGACAAACATTTGTGTTCTGATATGATAATTGAAACAGACATTTGTGTTCTGGTGTGATGGCTGGGACAAACATTTGTGTTATGATGTGATGACTGAGACAAACATTTATGTTCTGATGTGATGAGCAGACAAACATTTCTGTTCTGATGTGATGATTAAGACAAATATTTGTTTTCTGATGTGATGATTGGGACAAACATTTCTGTTCTGATTTGATGACAGAGGCAAACGTTTGTTTTCAGATGTGGTGACTGATCCAAAGATTTACAGTGCGACGTGGTGACTGAAACAAACATTTGCGTTCTGATGTGACTGAGACAAAGATTTGCATTCTGATGTGATGACTGAGACAAAGATTTGCATTCTGATGTAGTGACTGAGGCAAAGATTTGTGTTCTGATGTGGTGACTGAGACAAAGATTTGTTTTCTGATGTGGTGACTGAGACAATGATTTGTATTCCAGTGTCATGACTGAGACATATTTGTGTTCCAGTGTCATGACTGAGGAAAGATTTGGATTCTGATATGGTGGCTGAGACAAAGTTTTGTGTTCCAGTGTCATGACTGAGACAACGATCTGTGTTCCAGTGTAATGACTGAGATAAATTTATGTTCCAGTGTCATGACTGAGTCAAAGATGTGTGTTCCATTGTCATGACTGAGACAAAGATTTGTATTCCAGTTTCATGACAGAGACTAATATTTGTATTCCATTGTCATGACTGAGACCAACATTTGTGTTCCAGTGTCATGACTGAGACAAAGATCTATGTTCCAGTGTCATGACTGAGACAAAGATCTATGTTCCAGTGTCATGACTGAGACAAAGTTTTGTGTTCCAGTGACATGACTGAGACAAAAAGTTGTGTTCAGATGTGGTGGTTGGGACAAATATATGCATTCTGATGTGGTGACTGAGACAAAGATTAGTGTTCCAGTGTCATGACTGAGACAAGAAGTTGTGTTCTGATGTGGTGGCTGGGAAAAATATTAAAGTATCGTGATTGAAACAAACATTTTGTGTTCTGATGTGGTGGCTGAGACAAAGATTTGCATTTTGATGTGGTGACTGAGACAAAGATTTGCATTCTTATGTGGTGGCTGAGACAAAGATTTGCATTTTGATGTGGTGGCTGAGACAAAGATTTGCATTTTGATGTGGTGGCTGAGACAAAGATTTGCATTGTGATGTGGTGGCTGAGACAAAGATTTGCATTGTGATGTGGTGGCTGAGACAAAGATTTGCATTGTGATGTGGTGGCTGATGAATCTCTTTCTTTTTTTTTTGTCAGGAGATGTTGCTACAAGATGCTGCACATTGGAAAACAGAAGATGGTTCAGTTATTATTGGTTTCTGGAATCAGGTCACAGAGCTGGACTTTAGCTGCAATTCCTTTTCCGAGATTCATGACAGCATTGTAAGTTTCTCCATGATTCACAACAGTTTTGTGAGTTTTTCTGAGTTTCATTCGGTATTATGAGTTTTTCTGAGCTTCATTTCAGTATTATAAGTTTCTCTAGCAGATTTTTTTTCAGTCTCAGCATTTAAAATTTTTTTTATTCATTTCAGCAACTGGTGCCAAATGTGGAAAAGTTGAATCTGAGTCATAACATGATTGAAAGCATTCAGAACCTCCACTGGCTGAGTGAGCTTACAGATCTTGACTTAAGTCACAACAACATCCATCATGTGGACTCACTGCACACAAAACTTGGCAACCTCAAATATATAAGTCTAGCATATAATCAGTTGGAAAGTTTACGTGGTAGGTTCGTTTTACCATGTCTATGTTATATGAGGCTACTGTTGATGCTTGGTAGGATTATGTGCTAGATGTTAATATTTTGTAAGATTATGTACTAGATGTTAATGTCTGGCAGGATTATGTGCTAGATATTATTGTCTGGTAGGATTATTTGCTAGATGTTAATGTTCAGTAGAATTATCTTCTTCTTCTTCTTCATCTTATCTGCCTGATTATGCCATTACATTGCAGGGAGTTTCAGACATTGGTACAGAGTTAGATGAGAGGCCTGGGTAGCTGTCATGTTTCCTCAGCAAGTCTTTCACCCCATCTTTCCTCCTTTTTCCTTGGTCATCCTCACGCCCTATATCCAGATGTTTTTGGTCATCCTCATGCCCTATATCCAGATGTTTTTGGTCATCCTCATGCCCTATATCTAGATGTTTTTGGTCATCCTCACGCCCTATATCCAGATGTTTTTGGTCATCCTCACGCCCTATATCCAGATGTTTTTGGTTATCCTCACGCCCTATATCCAGATGTTTTTGGTCATCCTCACGCCCTGTATCCAGATGTTTTTGAGTTGTATGCATGTGCAGCTGGTTGTTCTGGATTCATCTACATCTAATGCCGAATCGCTTGACTATTTTACTATTTTCTTAAGCATTTCATCTCATATATTATCTTTCTGTCATGGTATTTGGTAACTGTCCCTGTTTGGCATTGGTAGTACAGAATCAGGTTGAATATTGTTGGATAGGATTGTTTTTTAGGTGTCCATTAAGGTTTTTGGATGTTTTAGGATTGATGCAAGTTGATAAGTACCTTAACTATCAACTGGTCTTATCAGTTTCTAAAAATTCCTGGCCAGTATTTTCAAGTAAGAGCTGATTTTTAGAATACCATTGTGCCTTCCAGACAGAAAACACTTGAGGATTAGAATGACATACATAATTAAGAAAAAACCTGAACACTCACAATTGATTTTAAAAGTTTTAGCTTTCATTTTTCAAGTGCTCAGTGAAGTTTGGATGAGAAATAATTTATGAGAAGAGAAGAGTGAGAAGAAGCTGTATAAATAAAATATGTGCACACATTGAAACAAGTTGTGACAGACAAAACATACAGACTGTGACAAACTAAAGATATAGGATGTTACAAACTGGCTGTGACAAACAAAATATATTGACTGTGACAAACAAACAAAATAAAAGATGTGACAAACAGAAGATATAGGATGTTATAAACAAAATTTACAGAATGTGACAAACAAAATATGCAAGATGCGACAAGCAAAAGAAGCAGGTTGTGATAAAAAAAAAATACAGGTTGTGACAGACAGAAGATACAAGATGTGACAAACAGGTTGTGACAAACAAAAGATACAGTTTGTGACAAATTAGGATTGATAAAATCCCCACATTATTCATTGTGAGAAATGAGAAAAGTTATGACAGCGCAATCCAGAATCAGGAGCATTATCTTAAACAGCAATAAACATATCTAAGTAAAATTATATCACTGAGAACATTATCTTAAACAGGCAATAGAGTAAACTGATATCACTGAGCCATTATTGTAGACAAGCAATAGAGCAAATTTATATTATGGAGAACATTATTGTAATCATGAAATGTAATAATAAACTTATCACTGAGAACATTATTGTAAACAAGCAATAGAGTAAACTTATATCACTGAGAACATTATTGTAAACAAGCAATAGAGTAAACTTATATCACTGAGAACATTATTGTAAACAAGCAATAGAGTAAACTTATATCACTGGGAACATTATTGTAAACAGGCAATATTCATTTGTTCATTTGCATGTCCCTTGCGGAACTTTGCCTCCCTAACAGTACACCTGTAAGACTCTTAGTTGTGAGCAAGATGGCCTGCTGCAGATACATTCATTTACAGATCATCAACATTGTCTTGCAACCAACTTCACCTTGGTCTTCCTCTCTTTCTTTTTCCCATTATGTACCCTTCCAAGACGGTCTTCTCTAGATTTTTCATGACGTTTAATGTGTCCAAAATATTTAAGTTTTCTCTCTTTAATCCTCTTTACTAGCCAGCCTTCTTCAATATTAAGCTCTTGTAGTATGGATATATTTGTTCTTTTTTGTATCTGTGATATTTAAAGAACTCAGTGTGTCGTTTTTACATTCAGAGGCATTTAGGTGTTTCTCAGCTGTTTTGTTAATTGTCCAGGTCTCACAGGCATATGTTGCGATAGGAAAGATGCATGCACTTAAAAATGTTATTTTTGTGATTCTGTCTGTTCCTCTCACAGAATCTTTAGTTGTTTTACTTTCTGAAGAGCGATAGATGTCTTCCTTTTAATTTCCCTTATTGTATCTCCATTATTAAGTTAGTAGTGATCCAAGATATTCAAAACTCTCCACTTCTTCCAGTTTTTCCTCATTGATACATATTTCAGCTGCCTTGTTTGTTTTGTCAGTTGTCATCAATTTAGTTTTCTTCACATTAAGATAGAGGTTCTGGTCTTCGCTGTTCTTACGTACTGACATAATTAGTTTTTCCATTCCTCTTTGTGTTGTGGACAGTAATACTGTGTCATCAGCATATCTATCTCTGGTATTTCATAACCTCCAGTTGTTATGGCATTGTAATATTCTTTGTCTACATCTTCTCTAACATTCCTCATTATATTTTCAGTGTACAAATTAAATAAGTAAGGTGACAGTATGCACCCCTGACAGACCCCTTGTTTTATGTCAAACCAAGTTGTTGTTTCATCATTTATTCTTAATGCTGCTTGTTGGTCTAGATACAGCAGTGATGTTAATTGTATGAAATGTGTTGGAAATCCTATTTTTTTCCATTATTTCCCTAACTTTCTGGTGTTGTACACAGTCAAATGCCTTTGAGTAGTCTGTAAAGGATAAATAAGGATTCACATTAAACTCTCTGCATTTCTCTATTAATCTTATATTGAATAAATGATCTCTTGAATCTTCTCCCTTACCTGAAACCAGCTTGGACCATATTGACTTCTTCTTCTATTTTCTTACGAAGTCTACCCATTATGATTTTTAACAGAATTTTACTGACATGACCAATCAGGGCAACAGTTCTGTAGTTTGTGCATAATTTCAGATTACCCTTTTTTGGCAGTGGTATGAATACAGTTCTTTTCCACTTTTTGGCCAAATACCTGAATGCCATATCTTTTTTACATAGTGCATGATAGATTGTTGCACATTCCTTTCCTCCTGCTTTAATAAGTTCAGCTGTTATCTCATCTATCCTGGTGATTTACCATTTTTCAGATTCTTTATTGCCCATAAAACTTCTTCTATTGTCGGTTTGGGTTCTTTCTCCTCTAATAATAATTCACACTGTTGATTTCTGCTTTCACAGTCGGTTGTTTCATACATTCCTCTGCAATATTCCTTCCATCTTTCTAGAATTTCCTGTGTCTCTGTCAAAGTATTCCCTATCTCGTCACAAATTACATTTAGCTTAGGTGTGACATTTCTCGTCAGTGACTTCATTTCTTTAAACATTTCACTATCTCTTCCACACTTCTGATGTCCTTTTATTCTTTCACAACAATCTTGTATGTATTGTTTTTTGTCTTTTCTTATGTTTCTTCTTATTTCTTTTGTTAAAGATTATATTCCTGTTTGTTGTTATTTGTCGCTTTCTGTTGTGTCTTCATTTCTCTACGTTGTTTTGTCAGTTCTAGTATGCCTGCTGTAATCCACCCATTTTTTTGTGTTTCTTTACTGGAACAGGCAACTTGTACTTATGTCACTGAGATAATTATATAAACTATAAGTTTAACAAAATAGCTGACAAACACATAAATGCCTTTGAATTTAATTAAATACTACAGAAGAGTTCTTCAAATATCATGGACACAAAAAAGAACAAATATATCCATACTACAAGAACTTAATATTGAAGAAGGTTGGCTAGTAAGGAAAATTAAACAGAGAAAACTTAAATATTTTGGGCATATTAAACATCATGAGAATTTAGAGAAGAAGGTCTTGGAATGGTACATAATAGGAAAAAGAAAGAGAGGAAGACCAAGGCGAAGATGGCTGCAAGACATCGTTGATAATCCTGCAAATGGACACATCAGCAGGAGGACATCTTGCTTACAACCGAGAGAGCTACAGGAGAGCTGTTAGGGAGGCAAAGTTCCACAAGGGACATGCAAATGACTGACTGAATGACTATTGGAGTAATGAAATAAAGTAATTTTCATACAGTTATTGCTGGAGTAATAAAATAAATGCCTTACTTTGAACATAAAAAAAGACAAGTACTTGGTTATATCTAAGAAACAGAATTCACCAAAATACAGTATAAAATTAAATGAAACTGTTCTAAAGCAGGTGCAGAAATTCAAATACCTTGGAGCATTAATAACTTCAGATGGGAAATGCAGAACAGAAATTAGGAACAGAATAGGCCAAGCAAAGACTGCATTTCAGAGAATGAGAAACATATTAGCTAACACATCTTTATCAATGAATGTTAGAAAATAGTCCTAAAATGCTACATTGAACCTATCTTGTTATACGGAAGTGAATCATGGACAATAGGCAGGTCTGCACAAAAATCATTGGAAGCAGCAGAAATATGGTTTATTAGAAGAATGTTGCGAATTCCCTGGACAGTAAAAATAACTAATGAAGAATGCATGAGAAGAGCTAGAGAGACAAAAAATCTTGTCAGAAGACATAAGAGAGAGAGACAATGTACTTCCATAGGTCATGCAATGAGAAGAGGGGGCATTGAAAATATTGTAACAACAGGAAAAATAGATGGAATAAGAGCCAGGGGAAGACCAAGAGAAATGATAATGGAAAGTCTGACAAGATGGTGTGAGAGGAGATCACCAACTGAGCTAATGGCCTTCGCAAAGGATTGTGTACTCTGTAGAAGCATAATAGCCAACGCCAGTTGGCATGGCACTTGATGATGATGATGATAATAAAATAAAGTAATTTTTTCACAGATATTGCTGGAATAATAAAATAAAGTAATTTTCTCACAGATATTGCTGGAATAATAAAATAAAGTAATTTTCTCACAGATATTGCTGGAATAATAAAATAAAGTAATTTTCTCAAATGGATGACAGACGACATCTTAGGACTGATGGACAAGAGGAGGAGGAGTAAAAATAATGAGGAAAAATATAGCAAGATAAATAAAGAAATAAGACGCAAATGCAGAGAAGCAAAAGAAGTGTGGTTAAATGTACAGTGCAGACAGATAGAGGACTCTCATAATAAAGACAGCAAAAACATGCACAAACGAATTAATGAACTCACAGGCAGGAAAACAAAATATACCACAGGATGCCTGAAATTGAAAGAAGGTAAAATGTTAATGGGAAAAGAAGACATTGTGGACAGGTGGACAGAGTATATCGGTGAGCTATATGGAGGAGAAAGACCAGAATTAACACCAGATACTGAAAACTGTGATGGACCGCCAATACTTGAAGATGAAATCATAGATGCCATCAAACACATGAAGAAAGGAAAAGCGACTGGGCCTGATAATATAACAATAGAAGAAATAGAGGCACTAGAGGAGACAGGAATAAAAATAATAACCAAGTTACTGAATGACATTTACAACAGTGGTTATATTTCCAGTGACCTGATTAAATCCATGTTTATAGCACTACCAAAGAAACCAGATGCAAAGGAATGTGACGACCACTGGACTGTCATCCTCTCACGTCACATAACAAAGCTACTTCTGAGAATAATTATGAGAAGAACAAGGAAAAAGATACAAATGGAAATAGCAGATGAACAGTTTGGATTTGTTGAAGGAAAGAGAACACACAGTGCCATTTATGCTTTACAAACACTAACAGAAAGAGCTTTAGAAGTACAGAAAGATCTCTACTTATGCTTCATTGATTACACCAAGGCATTTGACAAAGTGAAGCATAATGAAATTATAAAAATGCTTGAAGACATCAGTATAGATGGCAAAGACCTGAGAATTGTAAAACATCTATACTGGCAGCAAGAAGCAGCAGTTCGAGTTGAAAATAGAATTGGAAAATATCAACCTATAAAACAAGGAGTGCGACAAGGATGTGTATCATCTCCAGACCTTTTTTCTCTGTATAGCGAGAATATTATAAGAACAATCATCACAGAACCAGGCATAAAAATTGGAGGATACAATATTAACAACCTTCGGTATGCTGATGACACAGTACTGATAGCTGAGAACCAACAAGACCTGCAAAATCTCTTGGATAAAGTCGCCAAAGAAAGTGAACAGAAAGGCCTTACTTTGAACATCAAAAAGACAGAGACTATGGTTATATCTAAGAAACAGAATTCACCAGAATGCAGTATTAAATTAAACAGAACTATTCTAAAGCAGGTGCAGAAATTCAAATACCTTGGAGCAGTAATAACTTCACATGGGAACTGCACAACAGAAATTAGGAACAGAATAGGCCAAGCAAAGACTGCATTTCAGAGAATGAGAAACATATTAGCTAACACATCTTTATCAATGAATGTTAGAAAACGAGTCCTAAAATGCTATATTGAACCTATCTTGTTATATGGAAGTGAATCATGGACAATAGGCAAGTCTGCACAAAAATCATTGGAAGCAGCAGAAATGTGGTTTATTAGAAGAATGTTGCGAATCCCCTGGACAGCAAAAATAACTAATGAAGAATGTATGAGAAGAGCTGGAGATACAAAAAACCTTGTCAAAAAGATAAGAGAGAGACAATGTACTTTCATAGGACATGCAATGAGAAGAGGGGGCATTGAAAATATTATAACAACAGGACAAATAGAAGGAAGAAGATCAAGAGGAAGACCAAGAGAAATAATACTGGACAGTCTGACGGGATGGTGTGAGAGGAGATCACCAACTGAACTGATGGCCTGCATGAAGTATTGGATACTCTGTAGAAGCATAATAGCCAACGCCAGTCGGCATGGCACATGATGATGATGATGATGATGAATTTTCTCAAAGATATTGCAAGAGTAGTAAAATAAGGTAATTTTCTTACAGTTATGCTGGAGTAATGAAGTAAATTAACTTTCTTACAGATAGTGCTGAAGTAATTAAATAAATTAACTTTCTTACAGATATTGCTGAAGTAATGAAATAAAGTAATTTTCTTACAGTTATTGCTAGAGTAATGAAATAAGCAGTAACCTGGGGGTGGAGCCTGTCATTCTACCAGGTTTGTCCACTGGGTGGTGGATGGTGGAGTGACCTCTAGATAAGAGGTTAGCTGTAAATATATTGAAGTGGACCAGCCAGGAAATGGTGATTGAGAGGAGGGGAGTTGGCAGTGTGGAACTGTTGACTTTGTAAAGTACCTCATGGCTCAATTACATGACCATTATCAAGTAAGAGGTGCCATAACCTCTCCCCCTGCTGCCTTGTGGGTTAGGCTCTTTTCAGATCCAAAGGCTGGTGGAGAACATCGTACACAAGCGTTGGAAGGCAGAAGGGAAACCACTGTTGTATAATTCCTAGTTTGTCATGAGGCGAAATCTCGCAACAAATAAAGTCAACAGCATCAAGGAAGACTCCACAGGAGCAACCTTGCCCTGTAGAGAGTGTCAAAAGTGCCAGGTGACCCAAAACATCATCATGCAACTGCGTGCAAAAGCAATATCAAGTTAGGAACTTGGGATGTCATAACAATGAATACAGCAGGGAAAATTGAAATTAAGAGACTTAAGTCAACATTTTAGGAATGAGTGAAACAAAATGGCCAGGAGCAGGAATAACAGCAATAAATGATCATAAAATCATATATTCAAGTGGAGAAGAGTGGCTGAGAGGGGTAGCAATAATGGCTGACCCAACAGCATCAAAAGCAACAAAGGGATATTGGGCAATATCTGATAGAGTACTATTGGTGGAAATACAAGGTAGACATATATTAACATCATTCAGGTATATGCTTCAACAACAGAAAACACAGAAGAACTTGAATCACTTTACAATGATGTAGACAAAGCCAGAAAGCAGTGCAAACATGTAGAAGTCACTACTGTAATGGGAGACTTTAATGCAGAAGTAGAAAATGAATGTGAAGAACCAGTAGTAGGTAATTTTGGACTAGGAATGCGCAATGAAAGAGGAGACAGGTTAGCTGAACATTTAATCACAGGAAACACGTTCAAACAACACCCAAGAAGGTTATACATATAGGTAAGCCCCGACCAAAAGGTAAAAAACAGATTTATTATTTTCTTATCAACAGAAGATTTCAAAATGCATTAACATTGATTAAAACAATGGCGGGAAAAGACTGCTACAGTTACCACAAACTTCTAACAGGCAAGATAAAAGTTAGATTGAAAAAATTTTAAATTGAAGCCTCTTAACATCACATGGGATATGGCAGCTTTACGGAAACAAGAAGAGATAAGACTAAAATTCATCATAGAAGTGAAAAACAGATATGATACACTAACAGACTTTGAAATACTATTCCAAGATACTAATGATAAATGGAACATATGGAAAGAAGCAGTTACAGAAGCAGCCCAAATCACACTGTCAAAAATAGAAAGGCGGGTAAGAAAAAACTGAATGACAAATGAAATACTAAGTAGAGTGAATACAAACAAAGAGCAATATGAAATGATCAACAAAGAAGTCATGGGAAAATGTAATTAAGCAAAAGAAATATGGCTAGATAAAAAATGCAGAGATATAGAAGCATCATACACTAAAAACTGCTGTAATGTCCATCAGAAAATAAAGGAACTAATTAAACCAAACTCCATCTCAAGATCAAGCTGTCTGACAGACAAGGGAGAGGATGTAATCATGGGAAGGGACATTATTCTAATCAGGTGCTGTGAGTACATTCGAGAATTATATGATGATGTAAGAGATGATCACATTACAGTTAGAGGAAAGAAGGCCCACCAATCTTGATGGATGAAGTCAGAAGAGATGAATGAAAACCGGTAAAGCTACAGGGCCAGGTAACATCACTACAGAGATGATGTAAGATGTTGGAATTGGAAAAGTCGCAGAACTGTTGAATGCAATATATCACACAAGAGAAATACCAACAGACTTAACTAAGTCGCATCTTCATTACACTTCTGAAGAAGAAGCCGACCATGATCAACATGGTGGTCCTTTCACCCAGGATAAGTGAACTTTAATCTACAAATCCTCACCACATACGTGGTAAAGTTATCTAGCGAGCCCATGCCGGCATTAAAATAAAAAAAAAAAAAAAGACAGGAGCTATTCAATGTGATCAGCACTGAACATTCAGTCTTATGAGGCTTATCACAAACATACTTGTAAGAATTATAATGATGAGGATGAGAAACAGGATTAAACCAGAAATATCAGAAGAATAATGTGGATTTGTAGAAGGAAAAGGAACAATAAAAGCAATTTTCAAACTCTTCCCATGCTGGAGGGAAAAAAAACTTGGATGTTCTTTTCCAGACAAAAGTGCGGATCATAATATGTATAGGGGACAAGTGTAAAAGTGAATGTAAGAAATTACAGTGGTACCTTGGGTCACGAACTAAATTCATTCTTTGCTTCTGTTTGTGAACCAAAACAATTTTTCCCGTTGAAATTAATGCAAATCCAATTAATCTATTCACCCGCCTCAGAAACATATTGTTTTTTTTTACTTTTTTACGGATTTATGTGTGGCAAAAATATATAATATTTACAGTATAACTTCAGCTTTGTGGTTGATAGTTGCTGGCACAGGTAGATGGTAGAGGGGGATGAAGACTACTCCTTCGAAGGAGAGCCCCCGTTCCGTAATAATGCTGAGCAACTGTGTAGGTTTTTCTGGTGTTTTTCTCTTGTTTGTTTCCTGGGAAGTGGTTCGATTGCTGGCTCGGTGGCTGGTGTTTTCAAAAGATAACGGTCCAGAGACATTTGCCTTTTTCTTTGTTGGATAATTTTCAGAAAATATGGCATCACATTGTCATTTATAATGTCCACTGCTCTACTGGTCACAGTTTTGTTAGAGTGCATCTTTGTTCTTTAAGATTGTACAGATCATAGATTTAGACATGTTGTACTGCTTGGTGAGATCAGAAACACAAACACTATTCTCATGTTTAGTTATTATTTCCTTCTTAGTTTCTACTGTAGTACGCTTGGGCTTCTTACACCACTGTCACTAACACTTTTCTCTTTCTTGCCAGCCATAATGAGGGTTAATTTAACTCTTTGTATACTGGGTGTGTTTCCCTCAAAAGACCAAGGGGGGTAAATTTCACAATGTGAAATGGGATGGTTGTCACATTTAAAAGAATGACAAAGGCATAATCTGATCTGTAGTATGAAGTATTCTACCTTATTTTGAAGAAGAAAAAATGTATTTTGTTTTTCAAATAAAATTTTTACCATTTTGTTAGTATACAACAACAAAAAAGAGCTAAGAACTGAGAAGAAAGAATGGAAAATGAAGTAATAAAATAAATTTTTTGTCACTTACCCATCAAGTTAATCCACTGTAGTTGGTCATATAATTCCATAATGAATAAAAATGTACACAAACATCTGTTCTTTAACATATCTTACAAAATTTACATGAAAATATGCACTAGTTATGCATTCACAGCAAACTAAAAACACCAAGTGTGTGGGTAATATTTACATGAAAACAAGTGGGCGGTCGTTGACTAATATTTACCAGAAAACAGGTCATTGTGTTGTGGTTTTTGTTTTTTTTTTTAATTTGAAGCATTCTACAACATTTAATTTTTTAAATTGCACAATCTCCAGCATTAATTGTTGTGATATTACAGCTAGTACTAGCAAAAAGCTGAGAAGTAGTATCACCAGCTACCCTTCTAACACATTTTGCTGCTGGACCAAAAAAAAACACGAAAAATTCTTTCAATCACTGCCACGTGTGCCGAAAATTTACCATTTCTACTCCTACATTCTCTACACCACAGTCTAGACAATTTTAAATTAAATTATGAGCTTGTAATGCAGAAATATGCTGCTCTGGACGAAAGAAACTAGCACTGGAAGCCATATTTGTTGATAAACAAAGGCCTAGCGACGATAAACTTTGAAAAACTGGCTTTAAATGAACAAAGAATCGCTCTGTTTTCTGCTCAAACCACGCGCTTAATGTGGACAACTGAATTCCGGAAGGAAGTCAACTGCTGGTTTTAAGATACTTTGATTATTTTTAAAATTAGAGAGCTACAAACCATCATCGCGCCTCGCGTCTATAAGTAGTTCGTAATGGGGATACAACCACGCAGGACGCGTGTCCAAATACCCAAAGAGTTAATGTGAAAAGCAAAAAAAAAAAAAAAAATTGTATTAAGAACAATACAACGACAGACAATGTTCACAGCTCACAAACCTGAGTACAACTGATGCTGTTCATGAGCCGAGGCATTGTTCGTGGGTCAAGTCAAAATTTGTTTGGAAATTGTGTTCGTGGGCCGATTTGTTCGTGACTGGAGATGTTCATGACCCAAGGTGTCACTGTATTTCCACGTTATAAGTATACATATTATACATCCAAATAGCTGTAAATCTATGAAGATTTCATAAATGCAGAATGTTTTAGGAAAAAAAGACATAATGTGATGTTTTTAGACAATAATTGTGTCCTACTTACCATCGGATTGGTCTAGATCGACACTAGTTATCATCTGAGATGTCTAGATCGTCTTATCGATGTCGTTTTGTGATTATATGTGCCAAAAATAACTAAAATAATGTCTGAAATAACCTTCTAACTACTTCTCCAGTCATTTAATATGTCTAGATCTACTTAGGTTACATTCAAGAACAGTGCTTTAGTTGTAGGGGGACATGTTTGCCTCTGAAGTCACACAAAAAAAGCTGAAAACTTCTATCAAAAACATTGAATTTGACTGCCATTTGACCCCCATTAATAACACTTTGTGAAAAGAATACTGGGTAAATGTGATGTGTACACATAACATGCGATCTAAAAATTCAACCGATTTTACACCGAAACAAACCAGAGGCCTCTATAAAGGCCCCCTGCACCAGCGTGGATACCAGATGTGGTCTAGTAGTAGGTCTGTGGCATGAGAAGATTAAGGTTGTTAATAGAATGATCACTAGAAGTGAACAGAGATCTTTATGTGTGCTTCATAGATTACACTAAAGCATCTGATAAAGTAGGACATTAAGACATTTTTAAAATGCTTGAGAAACTGGTAATTGATGGAAGAGACCTACAGATAGTAATGAATATTTACTAGCAACAAATAGCAGCAGTAAGAGTGGACAATATCTTCAGTGAGTTCCAACATATAAAAAGAGGTGTGAAACAAGGATGTGTTCTCTCTTCAGACCTCTTCTCTTTATACAGTGAAATAATGAGAGAAATCAAGAAAATAGGTGGAATGAAGATTCTAGGAAAGAAAGTAAACAACATCATATATGCAGATGACACAGAACTGATCGCAGAGAGTAGGAAAGCCTTACAAAAACTCCCAGACAAAGTCACAGAGAGAGTAGGAAAGCCTTACAAAAACTCCTAGACAAAGTCACAGAGAGAGTAGGAAAGCCTTTACAAAAACTCCTAGACAAAGTCACAGACGACACAGAACTGATAGCAGAGAGTAGGAAAGCCTTACAAAAACTCCCAGACAAAGTCACAGAGAGAGTAGGAAAGCCTTACAAAAACTCCTAGACAAAGTCACAGATGACACAGAACTGATAGCAGAGAGTAGGAAAGCCTTACAAAAACTCCTAGACAGTCACAGAGAGAGTAGGAAAGCCTTACAAAAACTCCTAGACAAAGTCACAGAGAGAGTAGGAAAGCCTTACAAAAACTCCTAGACAAAGTCACAGAGAGAGTAGGAAAGCCTTACAAAAACTCCTAGACAAAGTCACAGAGAGAGTAGGAAAGCCTTACAAAAACTCCTAGACAGTCACAGAAGAAAGTGCAAAAAAGGGGTTAGAGCTAAACACAAATAAATCAGAAGTATTGGTGATATTCAAGAAAAAGAAAATACCAGAATGCAGAATTATACTGCAAGGTAAGATATTAAGACAGATCAATAGATAGAAATATTTAGATACAGTCATAGTATCTGATGGCAGGTGCATTGAAGAAATCAGAACCAGGATAGCAGTGGCAAAGACAGCTTTTGGAAAGATGAAGAACATACTAAATAAAAAACTGTCATTGGAAATAAGAAAGAGAGATTTAAGAAGCTATGTAGAACCTATACTACTTTATGCAAGTAAAACATGGGCCACAAATAAACAGAACAAAGAATAAAGGCTGCTGAAATGTGGTTCATAAGAAGGATCAATGCAGAAATAAGAATGCTGGAAGACATAGAAGGGAAAGATCTGAAATCCATCAAAAACATATATTGGCAGCAATCAGCAGCAGTGAGGGTTGAGAACCAAATAGGAGCATTCCAAGGCATAAAATTGAGAGTGAGACAAGGATGTGTTCTATCTCCTGATCTCATCTCCTTGTACAGCGAAAACATCATGAGAAATATAGAGAACATGCCAGGAATATCAATTGGCGGGTACAACCATAACAACTTAAGATATGCAGACGACACAGTTCTGATTGCTAAAATTTGAAGAGGAGCTACAGGCTCTTCTGGATATCATGGTTCATGAAAGTAAAAGTAAAGGTCTCAGCCTGAACAAAAAGAAGACTGAAGTGATGGTCATCTCAAAGAAAAGAATACCACCAAAATGTGGCATTACCATCGATGGCACAAATCTGAAACAAGTTGATAGATTCAAGTACTTAGAAACAATTATAACAGCTGATGGGAAATGTCACAACAAAATAAAAAGCAGACGTGCTCAGGCCAAGTCAGCATTCCAGAAATAAGACACATCTTGTGCAACAGATTCATATCGATGGAAACAAGATTCCGAGTTCTTAAATGTTACATCAAGCCATTTCTGTTCTATGGGTGTGAAGCATGCTCTATGAATAAGAGAGTACAGCGAGAAATGGAGGCCATGGAAATGTGGTTTATAAGAAGGATGTTTAAGGTACCATGGACAACCAAGAAAACCAGTGAAGAAGTCTTAAGAGAGGCTGGAGTTAAAAGCAAATTATAGCAAAGATCAGAGGCAGACAAGACATTTCCTGAGAATAGGAAAATTGGAACACACTGTGGCAACTGGAAAAATTGAGGGAATAAGAGTCAGAGGAAGACAGAGAGAGAAGTTAATGGATAGGCTGTTAGTGTGGCTAGAAAGAAAGTCATATATACAAGGTCTGACAATTAAGTAATGAGATTAATTACATTTTAAAAAAAACAGTTGAAGATATAACCTGTATTTTATTCAAAGTAAGCCCCTTGTGCATTGATACAGCAAGTGGCACAATCTAAAAAACACTGGAACAACTTCTGCAGTAATTCTGTTGGTATGGCCCTTAAACTCGATGTTATGGCCCTTTGGACATCATCAGTATCTTCAAAGAAGCGTCCTTTCAATGGTAACTTTAATTTTGGGGATAGAAAATAATTGCAGGGAGACAAATCTGGGGAGTAGGGTAGATGGTTGAGAACACACACTTGTTTTTGGGGCCAAAAATTCCTGTACAACTACCGCCCGGTGAGCCGGTGCATTATCATGAAGAAGGAAAAAACTGCCAGGTGTTGAATACTCAAGTTGGACTCGGAGAATCCTTTTCAATAGGCATTTTCAAAATACTTAAATAAACTTTGGCAGTGACAGTCTGTCCCTCTGGAATAAATTCTGTGTGAATAACTCCTTTGCTGTCGTAGAGGGATACAAACATTGTCTTCACTTTCTACTTTTGAAGACAAGTTTTTTTTTGTCTTTTGGTGATGATGATGACTTCCACTGAGCACTTTGGCATATAGTTGTGGGATCATAGTGAAAAATCCATGTTTCATTCTCTGTAACAATCAAATTTAAGAAATGTTTATTTCTGCGACACGTTTTGATGATGTCCTTTGTATTATCAACACACTGATGTTTTTGGTCATCAGACAACGCATGTGCTACTTCTTCTTCTTCTTCTTTGTTCCATTGTCTGTCTATATCTGCAGTCCTGTCTCTTGGACAAATTTCATTGTTTTTTTGTAATTCGTGTATGGAACCATAGAGCTTATCTTCTTTAGTGGTTTTACTGGGCCAGTAATTATTTCTCAGTGTCTCATAGTTGGTGCAGTTTTGTAGGATATGTTCCACAGTTTGGGGCACCTGGGCACATGTACATAGATTAGTAGTACCAACCTTAAACTTTGTATACGTATGACTTCAGAGTCGGCTGTGTCCTGTTCGGAGACGGAAAATGGTGACTTGTTCCTTTGTGATAGTCATCATGTGGTGGTGTTTGTGGCTTCCTGTAGGTTTTTATCATGCTTTTCTTCTCATTATAGGTGATCGGTATGTCTGGTTGCTTCATTTCAGTGCCCTCTTTGGCCAGACTGTCGGCTTTCTCATTACCTGGTATCCCACAGTGGGAGGTAATCCACTGCAAAGTGACTCCGTGTTGTAAGCCAGTTTTTGACAAGGCATCCTTAAGGTCTGTTAGTTTGTTGCACTGAAGAGCTTCCAGTACTGATCTTGCATCTGTGAGAATTACTACAGGGCATGTATCAATTCTGGAGTCTGATAGTTTTTCAACTGCAGCAATAATTGCCCTAACTTCTGCATCAAAGTTGTTGCAGTATTTTCCAGTGGGTATGGAAATCTTGTCAGTGTTGTTGTTTGGATATTCAGTATGTGCTCCTGCCCCTCCGTTCTTTATGGCATTGTGTGCAGATCCATCTGTATACACACATATCCAGGTGTCACATGGATATTTGTCATCTAGTACACTAAGTGTGACTGTTGATTTGACAAGACTGCTCTGCATCTCACCATTCTGCACACCTTTCACGTCAGTCTGAATAGTTATTTGTGTATAATCTGCTTCTTTCCATGATGTATGCTCTGGTACAGATGATAATGGAGTGACTACAGATGGAAGGTCAGGTATCAGCTTATGCATGAGCTTGACCTGATGAATGAAGCTGCTTCTTTTAAGCCGTCTTAGTGCCAAGTTATTGAATCTCTCCTTCAGGGGATGGCTTACAGAGCTAAGGAATTTCTCTCCCAAGATCATGACCTTTGTGTCTCTACGTTCCTTTAGTGCTTGAACACCAACTATTTTCTGCATTTCTACTACTGGTGTGGACCTCATGGCACCTGTGATAATCCATAGTGACTGATTTTGAACCTTGTCTAGATTATGCAGCGTAGTGTTTGATGCTGTGCACCAAGATGTTGAGCCATATTCTAAATGTGGTAGAATACTTTGCTGATATATATTCTTAGGGATTCTTTCACTAGCTCCCCATATGGTTCCACTCAATTTTCTTAATATGGCTAGTTTTCTTCTGGTTTTTGCTTCTGCACTGTTGATGTGTTGCTTCCAGGTCAGTTTTGAGTCAAGAGTCACTCCTTAAGTATATTTCATTTACAAAGATCTTACCTGCTTTCTGTTTAGATGAGAGAGTGAACAGAGTGGTATTTGATTTCTCTGTGTTTGTACTTACACACCATTTGTTTGTCCATGATGTCAAGATGTCTGGTGCTCTTTGGAGTCTATGTGTAGCAACTGTCGCGTATTCATCTGTACACCACATGACCAGATCATCTGCTTACAGTGCCGCTTTGATTCCATAGGGAAGTACCTTGACTAGATCATTAATGAATACAAGGAATAGTGTAGGCGAAAGGACTCCTCCTTGTGGTACACCATGTCACAGCAGTATTTTCTGGCTTTTGTGTCCATCCATTACTACTCTTGCTCTTCTATTGTGTAAATAGGACTTTATCTAGTTGTACAGTCTTCCATTCACATTGCAGTTTCTTAGTTTCCATACTTTATCAAAGGCTTTCTTTAGGTCTATCCATGCTGCTAGTACAAGGTTGTTCTCTTGGAATGCGTCCTCAATCTCTTGAGAGAGATAGGTCACTTGATCTTCTGTACTGTAGTACTGCCTAAATCCTGCTTGTTGTGGAATGAGAAGGTTTTCCACTTTCTAGGTACCACTTTAGCCTCAGGTCAAAGATGTGTTCCATCATTTTGCATAGGCAGCTAGTGAGACTGATTGGCCTGTAGCTGGAGGCCATATCACTGTTTTTTTCTTCAGATTTGAGGTAACTTACCTGTGCTCCAGCACATATTGAAAATATCCAACAGCTTTCCCATTCCTGCCATTCCCGGGTTCTTGATCATTTCATTGGACACTCCATCTGGTCCTGGTGATTTCCTTGGTTTCAGTTTACTGACTGCTAGGTCTAACTGCTGTGTGATTGATGCATCCATGACCTCCACTTTTCTGACTTGTTCCTCTTCTTTCTGTGGGTCAATGCGCACTGTGCACTCTGTCTCTAGATGGATATCAATGTTGCAGTCTTGTGCAAACATGCGAGCAAAGTGATCTGCTACCTGCTTATCTGTAAGAGTTTTCCCATCCTCTATTAGTGTAATCTTTGTACTTCTTCCAGTACTCTCATTTAACTGTTTGATTAGTTTCCACAGTTTTCTTCCATCCTTTTCAAAGTTTAGGGACTGTTTTCTCTCTCCAACTTTCCCGTCTGGCTTGCAGCTTGGCTCTCTGAGATTTTTCCTTAGCATGTTGGTAATTATTGTGGTGTTCTTGGCATGGTCTATTTTCTGCTTTCTTTCAAGCTGTTTCCACATCATCATGGATTTTCCTAGCTCACTAGACCAGTATGGTTTATAGTCTCTACGAGCTCCTCTGGGAATGGTTTCATGGGTGGTTTGAAGGATACAAGCATTGAATTCCTTCATTATTCTTTAATATCCTTCTATGGACAGCTGTCCCACAAGGATACCTGTACGATGTCTGTACATTGTCCAGTTTGCTTTTTTATAGTTCCATCTGGGGAGAGGGCTACTGGTGTTAAAGAGTTCATTTTCTATTGTCAGGAAGACCGGTCGATGGTCACTACCCTCAAGTTGTTTTCCAACTTTGCGTATAATGTTCCACTTTAGGTCTGGAGAGTGGAATGTCAGATCTGGTGTTGAGGTTGTACACCAAGCCCTTGAGTAAAATGTTGGGGGATCCATTGGCTGGTTGATCAGGAGAAGTCCATTATCATCCTGCCAGCTCGCAACTTCCTCTCCTCTCTTGTCTATGTGGTCTTAGCCCCAGCTCTGGGAATGGCTGTTAAAATCTCCACAGACCATCAGTCTTTCTGTATGTGGGATTGTTTCCAGAGCAAGTGGGCAGCCATTAGGACAGTAATAGTTAAGGAGGTGGAAATCTGTATTACTGGTTTTTAGATGGATCATCTGGTATTCGGCTCCTTCCATGTACACTCCCACCTGACATGCGCTGATGTTATTCTTAACAAGTGTGAGTACTCCTCCTTTTTTTCTGTCCTGTCGGTCTGATCTAAAACACTGGTAGCCTCTGATTTTAAAGGTGGCATCTTTGGTTAGGTGTGTCTCCTGTATGCAGCATATACTTACCTGCTCTGCAAAAAGTATGTTCTCTAGTTTCACCTTTTTGCTATAGCCATCTCTAACACTGCTGACACCTTCAGCATTCCACTGCATTATTTTAAGTTCTTGCTTTTTTGGCAGTTTTCTTCCGTTGTATTTTTTGGCCAGTAGCTCTACTCTCATGTCTCCTGGCTCCACAAGACGAACTGAGAGGACCTCCAGTAGCATTGGGTGGACCCTTTCGAGGCAGGGGGCCCGGCACTGCACCTGCCTGGTTAGTCTTCACAGGGCGAGCACCATGTTTGAATACTGCAGATAGAGACATTTCATTAGCGATAATGCGTGTTACCCTGATTTTTGCAATGCGCCTTTTGGCTGGGTAACTCCGACTTCAGCACCTTTCCTTGCTAGGGCAGACTGTGGTCTTGCTCGGACTGCCATGAAGACAGTTGTGTAGACTGGCCTGGCCAAAACTTTATTTTCAGCCTCTGGTGGCTGTACTTAAGTCCCTTCTGCATGTCAGTCAGTTTTGAGACAGTTCCACAAAGACACTCCGACTTTGGGATGAGGAATCTGATGAATGCTTCAACGATATCCATTCCCCGCCACCTATAGTCTGGCTCTGTTTTGTTTACATCATTCTGATAGCCATTGTTGTAAAGACCTATAGGCTTGTCACGTCCTGGATTTATTGGTTTCACACCAGGTTTTCCTCATCCCTGCTGGCAGTCTCCATGTCCCCATCCGTCCACCAACCTGACATTACATTTTACAAAAATAACAATTACAATTAGTGTTGGTTGCTACAAGTTTCTGGGCTACAGAAGTAGGTCAGAGTTTTTAAGCAAACAGATCTATGTTCCCTGTCTCACAAACACTGTGTTAAGATAAGTGTGCTCTTAACACAGTTGTTCCCAGGGGGTCATGTGCTACAAACCAGCAGGAAACTTTTTTCTTGCCCAAATCTTCCACTAAAATTTTACAAATGGTTTCTTGGTTAACACCAAATTCATCTGCCATCATCCTCACAGTCAAACAATGATCTTCTTGTATCCATTCTCTGACTTTTGCAATGAGTTCCTCATTACGAACAGAAATTAGGCATCCATGTCTAGTTGCATTTGTAATCATTTCCACACCACTTTTGAATTGTGAATACCACCTGAATATCTGTGCAAGAGATAAACAATTATCCCCATAAACTTGTCACATCAATTCAACTGTCTCAGTGGCACTTTTTCTAAGTTTTAAACAAAATTTAATGTTAGCTTTTAGCTCTGTTCTGATTACGTGACAATTCACCTCTAACTAGGTCATCAAAATAGCCGCTTGTTTGTCACCTGCTTATAGGGCAGTGATGAAAAGTTGCTAGATCATAGATGAAGATTGCCTTTTTAGATTCCATGCTTTGCTTCATAGATGGCATTTTTGTCTTGGCCATAATAAAATCAGTATCATTACTTAATTGTCGAACCTTGTACAAATGCAAAAGACAAGGAATTGCGAAGAGAAATGATCACCTACACCACACAGCATAGCATTTAGAAGAATAATGCTTTACATACCACGGACAGCCAGAAGGACAAATGAAGAAGTATTACAGCATGCTAAAGAATATGCCAAACTGGTGCCATACTTAAGAGAAAGACAGCTGAAAGTTTCTCGGACACATCAGCAAACATGAAGGTCTTGAAAATCTGTATTACTGGTTTTTAGATGGATCATCTGGTATTCGGCTCCTTCCATGTACACTCCCACCTGACATGCGCTGATGTTATTCTTAACAAGTGTGAGTACTCCTCCTTTTTTTCTGTCCTGTCGGTCTGATCTAAAACACTGGTAGCCTCTGATTTTAAAGGTGGCATCTTTGGTTAGGTGTGTCTCCTGTATGCAGCATATACTTACCTGCTCTGCAAAAAGTATGTTCTCTAGTTTCACCTTTTTGCTATAGCCATCTCTAACACTGCTGACACCTTCAGCATTCCACTGCATTATTTTAAGTTCTTGCTTTTTTGGCAGTTTTCTTCCGTTGTATTTTTTGGCCAGTAGCTCTACTCTCATGTCTCCTGGCTCCACAAGACGAACTGAGAGGACCTCCAGTAGCATTGGGTGGACCCTTTCGAGGCAGGGGGCCCGGCACTGCACCTGCCTGGTTAGTCTTCACAGGGCGAGCACCATGTTTGAATACTGCAGATAGAGACATTTCATTAGCGATAATGCGTGTTACCCTGATTTTTGCAATGCGCCTTTTGGCTGGGTAACTCCGACTTCAGCACCTTTCCTTGCTAGGGCAGACTGTGGTCTTGCTCGGACTGCCATGAAGACAGTTGTGTAGACTGGCCTGGCCAAAACTTTATTTTCAGCCTCTGGTGGCTGTACTTAAGTCCCTTCTGCATGTCAGTCAGTTTTGAGACAGTTCCACAAAGACACTCCGACTTTGGGATGAGGAATCTGATGAATGCTTCAACGATATCCATTCCCCGCCACCTATAGTCTGGCTCTGTTTTGTTTACATCATTCTGATAGCCATTGTTGTAAAGACCTATAGGCTTGTCACGTCCTGGATTTATTGGTTTCACACCAGGTTTTCCTCATCCCTGCTGGCAGTCTCCATGTCCCCATCCGTCCACCAACCTGACATTACATTTTACAAAAATAACAATTACAATTAGTGTTGGTTGCTACAAGTTTCTGGGCTACAGAAGTAGGTCAGAGTTTTTAAGCAAACAGATCTATGTTCCCTGTCTCACAAACACTGTGTTAAGATAAGTGTGCTCTTAACACAGTTGTTCCCAGGGGGTCATGTGCTACAAACCAGCAGGAAACTTTTTTCTTGCCCAAATCTTCCACTAAAATTTTACAAATGGTTTCTTGGTTAACACCAAATTCATCTGCCATCATCCTCACAGTCAAACAATGATCTTCTTGTATCCATTCTCTGACTTTTGCAATGAGTTCCTCATTACGAACAGAAATTAGGCATCCATGTCTAGTTGCATTTGTAATCATTTCCACACCACTTTTGAATTGTGAATACCACCTGAATATCTGTGCAAGAGATAAACAATTATCCTCATAAACTTGTCACATCAATTCAACTGTCTCAGTGGCACTTTTTCTAAGTTTTAAACAAAATTTAATGTTAGCTTTTAGCTCTGTTCTGATTACGTGACAATTCACCTCTAACTAGGTCATCAAAATAGCCGCTTGTTTGTCACCTGCTTATAGGGCAGTGATGAAAAGTTGCTAGATCATAGATGAAGATTGCCTTTTTAGATTCCATGCTTTGCTTCATAGATGGCATTTTTGTCTTGGCCATAATAAAATCAGTATCATTACTTAATTGTCGAACCTTGTATAAATGCAAAAGACAAGGAATTGCGAAGAGAAATGATCACCTACACCACACAGCATAGCATTTAGAAGAATAATGCTTTACATACCACGGACAGCCAGAAGGACAAATGAAGAAGTATTACAGCATGCTAAAGAATATGCCAAACTGGTGCCATACTTAAGAGAAAGACAGCTGAAAGTTTCTCGGACACATCAGCAAACATGAAGGTCTTGAAAAATTGACTATGATTTGAAAGGTAAATGACAAAACACAGAGATGGTGAAGAAGACAGACATACCTTACTGCATGGTTTGGTGTGAAAACAACAATTGAATTGATTCGAGACATGGAAGATTGAGTGAGATGGAGAGAGATGACCACCTGCTCATGGCACTGATCTGATCTGAATGAAATAAAGTAAATTTCTCACAGATTGTTGGAGTCTGGCTAAATATTGTTACAGGAAGGAATATGACTTGTGACTAACATTTATTAATGGTGACAGAGAGGAGCATCACTTGTGTGTAGATGTTTATTAATGGTGACAGAGAGGAGCATCACTTGTGCGTAGATGTTTATTAATGATGACAGAGAGGAGCATCACTTGTGCGTAGATGTTTATTAATGGTGACAGAGAGGAGCATCACTTGTGCGTAGATGTTTATTAATGGTGACAGAGAGGAGCATCACTTGTGCGTAGATATTTATTAATGGTGACAGAGAGGAGCATCACTTGTGCGTAGATATTTATTAATGGTGACAGAGAGGAGCATCACTTGTGTGTAGACATTTATTAATGATGACAAAGGATATTTATCAACAGTTAGAGTGTGGAGTTTCAATTTGATCATACTTTTATTAATGGTGAAAAGATTCATTGTGGCTACACATTTATTAATGCTGATAGATGGAACATTCATTGTGGCTACACATTTATTAATGCTGACAGATGGAACATTCATTGTGGTTACACATTAATTAATGGTGACAGATGGAACATTCATTGTGGCTACACATTTATTTATAAATGGTGACAGATGGAACATTCATTGTGGTTACACATTAATTAATGGTGACAAATGGAACCTTCATTGTGGCTACACATTTATTAATGCTGACAGATGAAACATTCATTGTGGCTACACATTTATTAATGGTGATTGATTGATCTTTATTTCGTAAGGGTTAAGAATTTTGTCTGACATTCTGCCCTTTATCTTACAACTTTCTCTCTGTTCCAGACATTCTACAAATATGCTGGTCATATAACCAACATAACTAACATTGGAAAACTGAGAGACATCAAATATAACCTTTTCGTTTTGCTATATCCATGCACTCAATACAGAAACTAACTACATACATACATAAATGACTATCTACCAAACAAAATTTTTGTACTATTCAGAATAAACAATTAACTGGATTCAGTGTCTGTAAGGGCAGTCTAAAATAACTTTTTAAGTTTTATGATTCATAGAAGCATGTAGTTGACATCAAATAGATACTGGAAAAGTTTGTGGTTGTAGAAAGTTGTATAGTTTATATTTTTTATATAGGATGGGAGGCTATTCCAAAGATGAGCAACAGAATAAGTAAAGCTTTTCTTGTAAAGGTCAAGTCTAGGTTTTGGAAGACTTATGTTGCTTAAGCGTTGGCTATACTTTAGGCTAAATTTAAACAAGTTATTAATATATATATAAAAGCTTTACTGCTTGCTTTTGAAGTGAGTTTGTATTTGACACTGAGTAACCATCCCAGATTAGTAGTCTAAATGTATTTGTATATGTGATATGTAGTATGTCTTCCTTGTGTCTTGATCAATGAAATGCTTAATTTTGGCTAACTGGTATACATTTTGTGCATTGAGTTTTGTTAGAGCTTGCACATGAGAGTTCCAGGTTAGTGTTTTGTGTTTGCTAACGTTTTATATCTGTGATGTTTCTGTACAAAGCTGAAGTGTTGTTTTTGTCACGTTTTATTGTTTCTATCTTGTTGTTATGACCATTGACAGGATGGAGCCTTCATTGTGGCTACACATTAATTAGTGGTGACAGGATGGAGCCTTCATTGTGGCTACACATTAATTAGTGGTGACAGGATGGAGCCTTCATTGTGGCTAGATATCTTTTAATAATATGAAGATGGAACTTCAGATTTGGCCATATATTTTATTAATGGTGTCAGGGAGGAGTCACATTTGTGGTTTGACATTTATTAATGGTGTCAGGGAGGAGCCACATTTGTGGTTTGACATTTATTAATGGTGTCAGGGAGGAGTCACATTTGTGGTTTGACATTTATTAATGGTGTCAGGGAGGAGTCACATTTGTGGCTTGACATTTATTAATGGTGTCAGGGAGGAGTCACATTTGTGGCTTGACATTTATTAATGGTGTCAGGGTTGAGCCACATTTGTGGCTTGACATTTATTAATGTTGTCAGCTTGACATTTATTAGTAGTGACAGAGCAGATCGTCACTAATAGCCATGTATTTTATTTACCCTCATTTATTTTCAGGTTTTGCAAAGTTATTCTCTCTGCAGACTTTAGACGTATCCCATAATAAAATCCAGGAGGTAGGTACATTTATGTTTTGCATTTGTTAATGTGTCAGACTCTGTGTTCTGTCTGTCATTTTATCTTTCTCATTTGTGTCTGTCAGAATGTGTATCTGTCACTGTGTTGTTCTCTTTGTGTCTGTGGCTCTCAAGAAAATGCTACATACTAGATTGTGTCTCAAGAAAATGTTACAATAGTAGATTGTCTCAAGAAAATGCCACAATAGTCAATTGTGTCTAAAGAAAATGCTACAATAGTCAATTGTGTCCAAAGAAAATGCTACAATAGTCCACTGTATCTAAAGAAAATGCTACAATAGTCAATTGTGTCCAAAGAAAATGCTAGAATTGTCAGTTGTGTCTAAAGAAAATGCTACAATAGTCAATTGTGTCTAAAGAATATGCTACAATAGTCAATTGTGTCTAAAAAAAAAAATGCTAGAATTGTCATTTGTGTCTCAAGAAAATGCTACAATAGTCAATTGTGTCTCAAGAAAATGCTAAATTATTAGGGTGAGTCGAAAATTTGTCATGTTTTTCGATACCCTAATTTCGTTCGAGGTTCCCCTCTTATACGCTGTACTGACATTTGTAACATCATTCTGATGTCATGTGTCATGTCATTCTGAAAATGTGCATTCCCATTTTTAGCAAACAAATCGCAATATAAGTGATAAGCAGATGAAATTTGGAAAACAGCAAGGTTGTCACTGGTGTCCTCCGGAGGCAGTACTGGAAGAAGGGGCCAAATGCCTCAGCAGCTGCCCATGAAATCTGCAGTGTAGAAGGGGAAGAAAAACTTGATGCAAAGAAGTGGCCTCCAAGGTTTAGGTCTGGGGACACTGACATCAAAGACAAGCCTGGATTGGGGCACCCCTCGAACACCAGTGATGAACCCCTGCACCAAGCTTTCGAAGACGCCTTCTCAAAGCACTATGTTCATCATTCGCACGAGCTCCGCTTCAGCGGCAAATAGCCTTGATATGTCCTCCGTGATCTCGCTCCTCAGCAAGCACGGAGACATGCTTACGTCTGTCGTCAGCTGTTGGCAAATTGACATGACAAAAGATTTCTCTGCCTTATTGTCACAGGGGCTGAAAAGTGGAGTCTTGTTGTACCCCAACACAGGTACCCAATGGCTCCAGCCGGACCATGTGGCAGAGGCCGTTCTTCAATTAGGCCAGTTTTGAGGAGGAGGTTATGTTTTGCATCTGGTGGAACTTCGAGGGCACCATGCACTGGGAATTGGTTCCTTTTGGTCGGTCCATGAACAGCAATCTGTGCTGATCAGTTGAAGCAGCTGCATGATACCCAGCACTCATTAATAGGAAGAGGCTACTTCTCAAACACAGTGCATCAGCACACATTTCTAATCAGTGTGGCATGTGGACAACTCACCGACTTGGAGGGAATCCATGCAGTCCCGACCTTTCGCCCTCTGTTCAGTGTGATAAAGCACTTCCTTCAAGGACAGGAATTCAGGTCATTGGAAGAAGTTGAAGCCAGTGTGAGAGATTTCTTGGCCTCAAAACCTTCTGAATGGTACTACAAAGAACTTCTTGCATTGGCTGATCGATGGCGAAGACATCAAAAGTTATGGACCGTAAAGTGAAGTTACATCATTATTAACATTACGTACCACTGGAAACACTACTAAGTATATATTATGTTGCTTGGTTTTGTGCAGCAGTGAAACACTGCAGAAACTTGATGAACTTTAGACTCACCATAGTAGTAGGTTGTTTCTTAAGAAAAATGCTACATTAGTTGATTGTGTCTCAAAAAAGTGCTACATCATTTGATTGTGTCACAAGAAAATGCTACATTAGTTGATTGTGTCTCAAGAAAGTGCTACATCATTTGATTGTATCACAAGAAAATGCTACATTAGTTGATTGTGTCTCAAGAAAGTGCTACATCATTTGATTGTGTCACAAGAAAATGCTACATTAGTTGATTGTGTCTCAAAAAAGTGCTACATCATTTGATTGTGTCACGAGAAAATGCTACTTCAGTAGATTATGTCACAAGAAAATGCTACATTAGTTGATTGTGTCTCAAAAAAGTGCTACATCATTTGATTGTGTCACAAGAAAATGCTACATCAGTAGATTATGTCACAAGAAAATGCTACATTAGTTGATTGTGTCTCAAGAAAATGCTATGTGAGTCATTTGATAAGTAAGGTAAAATAAAATGAGGTGGTGCCACAATCCAATTATTGACATAATTGCTGGCAAGTATCACTATTCAAACTACATCATGCAAAATTTCAGTTAGTTGCGATGATTGTTATAGTTCAGCCACTGTTTGAATTGAGCAGGGTAGCAGAAGCTTCAAGAAATGAATGCACAAACAAGTTCTGTATAGTGATAAAACATTTTTATGATGGCCTCACAGATCAAAGCAGAGTTGGTTGAAGTTCATGGAGACTGCTCCATCGTTGTAGACTGTTTATTTTTGGATAAATGAGTCTAAACCTGGCCGAAAAAGCACTGCAGATGAAGCACACTCTGGACGCTCTTTGGAGGTCACCACACTGGAAATTATAAAAAAATTCAGAGGGATTGTTATGAAAGACTGCTGAATGAAAGTGTGCGAGATAGCGGAGACTGAGGGCATCTCAAATGAAAGAGTTCATAACATCCTGCATGACAAATTGCACTTGAAAATGCTTTGTGTGTGATTGGTGCTGCGTTTGTTGATTGTTGACCAAAACCACAAGTGTAAGCAGCATTGTAAGCAGCAGTCTAAGCAGTGGACAATGAATGGTGAAAGTGCGCCAAAGAAGGCAAAGACATCAGCTGATAAGGTGATGGCCACTGTTCAAAGATTGCAAAGGAATCATTCTGATTGACTATTTTAAGAAAGGTAAAACAATAACAAGAGACATTTATACAACATTGTTAGACCATTTGAAAGAAGAGCTGAAACAGAAATGACCAAGATTAGCATGCAGAAAAGTGCTCTTTCACCAAGACAACATGCCTTCTCACAAATCAACAATTGCTATGGCAAAGTTGCATGAAGTAGGCTTCCAAATGATCCTTCATCCACCCTATTCTCCAGACTTGGCCCCATGTGAGGATATTATCACTGTGGTAAACTCATATTTTTCAGCCTTTGAGAGAAACTACTTTGCCAATGGGATGAAAAAGTTGGAAACCTGCAGGACCAAGTGTAAAGCCCTCAGAGGAGACTGCACTGAGAAATAAAATTGATTTTTCCTGGAAAAAAAAAACACTATTTATCTAGTTTTTTTTTTTACTTTACTTATCAAATGACCCCAATAATCATGCTTGTATATTGTGTCTGAAAGAAAAATGTTGCATCAGGGACTTTGTCTCAGAAAAAGCCTGCATCAAGGAACGCAATCATGATCTCAAAAGTTTTGGAAACTAACTGAATTCAGTTTCATGTAATGAAATTCATATGTGCTGTAACATGTAATCACATTTGTATGTGCTGTAACATATAGTCACATTTGTGTGTGCTGTAACATGTAATCACATTTGTGTGTGCTGTAACATGTAATCACACTCTTGTGTGCTGCAACATGTAATCATACTCTTATGTGCTGTAGCATGTAATGACACTCATGTGTGCTGCACCATGTAATCACACTCTTGTGTGCTGTATCATTGTAAAAGTATTTATTTGTGGATGATATATTTGTGCAACACAGCATCAACTATAGGCGTATGCCTCTGTGGCAGTACACAGAGAGTCAGAGATACTGACTTTTTGTGAACTTTAACTGTGTTAGAAAGACTTACATGTTGTTGCCTGTAAGAGTTGGTAACACTACTTTACCAAAACAGGCAAACTTATCACTATGGTATACCCCAAGTGACACAACAACATTGCCAGGTTTGCAGCTGCCACAACAAAAACAACAATGTCAGGTAATGAAAAATTATACAGGACTCCCACTCACTCAACAGGACTAACAGATAAGAACTCCATGTAGGTAATGAATAGACTAACTTCCAAGTTACAGATCAAACATTTATTGAATGAAAAAATGAATGGTTGAAGGTGGAGATGAGGAAGGAAAATTAACTGCCAACATGGCAGGGTGATTTAACAAGCAATACAAGAGCTTCCAGGGCACGTAGTCAGCGCCATGGGGAGGAAAAGCCTGACAACAGTAAGCAAGTAACAACAATTATTTACAATATAGTGAACTTCCAACACATCTCCCGAACACACAGATCTGTCCTGACAGGTAAAACACTCCTAACATCTACATATCAGTATGAGGTAAAGAACATTGTCCTAAAGGACGATTAGCTGAGCTAAAACTATTACATTACTAAAACTGACTTGCAACTACAACACTGGGACACATGACCACTCAGCAAAACATTCTATGCAAAATCTCCCCTAACAAAAGTTGCTCAAGCTTAAATATTCCCTACAAATTTACCTTGAACTTTCTCAAAATTTATTTCACCGATGTCTGTCTTCTGACCTTGGGTAATAAAGTGTCAAAACTAACCTTGAGTAAAAAAAATTCCAAAGTTTAAATATTCCATTACTAAATATAAGTCTAGACAGCTCACAGTGTCTCATGAAGCTAACATGTCATAACTGAACTTGAGTAAAAAAAAAAAACAAACATTCCAAGGCCTACATTTTCTGTACTAAATACAATTTCTTTAAAAAAAAAATATTAATAATTCTCATGAAGTCAACATGACATAACTAAGCTTCCCTTAACCCCATCTAAGGGGTTTAAAAACTAAGTCTAAGAACTAAATCTGTCTTTGATTATGTCCCTTTGATAGTAACAATTTCTATACTAACAAATACTGTATTTAAAAATACTACCACATCATTTAATCAAGGTAAATAGAGGTATATGAATCAGTTTTACGAAAAGATTGAAAGATCGAGGAAGGTGGATAGAAACAAGAATGGCACAAAGTAAGATAATGACGTATAAATGAAAAACATGCAACAACATAAATAATGTTTTGCAAGAACTGCAGGTATATCCCTCTTAGACTGATAAATTAGACTTTGAGAAGGAAACCTAGCTCACCTCATCAACAGACATGTGTTGCATGTAGAGTGACCACAACATTTGTTACCAGAAAAAGTTGTGTCTGCTGACTTGAGGCAACTTCTAATAGGTCCTATAGTCTCTTGTCCCATCTGTACACCAGATTTTGGGGTTCCATTTTGGTTGTATCAGGCTCAGTTTGATGATCTTCCAGCAGAACTTTACTTGTGGTTCTTGCAGTGTCATTTTCATCATTGTGCACAAATGATGCAATATAAAATATATAGGGGAGACTGGCTTATGCTTAGGAGATCAGATTTGCCAACATTTGAATGACATTTCCAAGATGGCACGGACGCTAGTCTCCAAACACTTCTGCCAAGGAGACCATCAAGGAAAACAGGATATTTCTGTAACTGCAATCCACTCCTGTTCTTCCAATATACAATCTCAGAAAGCTACAGAGCAGCATCTTAATTTCCAGACTGGCTGTCTCCACCCAGCTGGAATTAAAAGTAAATTCAGCTTTCTTTAAAATACTTTACATTTCCATCGATGCTGGCTCTTTCTATTTCTGCATAGTGTGCCCAACTTTCTCATTCTCATCTGTCTATTTAATGTTAATTTCCAGCCCTTTCCATCCTTCTATAGCCAGTAGAAGACTTTGATAGCTTCCTTTTTTGGCCATCCTAAGTGAGTAGTTTTGTCATCTTAGTGATCTCTTTTCTTTCTGAACCTTCCTTCATCCACCCCTCCCCATAATGTCTTCTCACTTTTATCATCTGTGCCATCTAGGCAGCTTTTGATAAGACCATAAGTATTAGTGGCAGCTTCTTCTTCTTCTTCGTTCTCTTCTACCATCAAGACCGCCCTGTGATCCCACTGAATTTACACCTGTGGTCCTCGTTAAGTCCTATGGTCCCCCATGTGGTCCACGAGATGACCACACGAGATCCTCGAGAGGACCACAAGAGGTTCAGAGTATCATAGGGCTTGAGCCTGTATTATTGATGGGTCTCAGAATCGGGATTGCGTGACACCGTGGTTTTTGTTGCACCAGTTTAGTCTAGAGTTGGACTTTCTCACCGGAAAACCTCGACATGTTTTGGATATCAGTATATCCCCGCTGGGTAAGAGATGGTAGCCCACCCAGGCCAGAGTTGGACTTTCTCACCGGAAAACCTCGACATGTTTTGAGATACCCGTTTATCGCCGCCGGGTGAGAGGTGGTTGCCCATCCAGTCTAGTGTTGGACTTTCTCACTGGAAAACCTCAGCGTGATTAGGATATGCATACATCCCCGCCGGGTGAGAGGTGGTTGCCTATCTAGATTGCCCTGGTCCAGTGTCTCCGACTTCAGCATTTTGTGGTCGTGGCCGCTACCCTTCCTAGTTGTTACCAGGATGGAGCTTTTGTCCAGGAGGATGAATCCTCGCCACTAGTGACTTTCACCCCTGGGTTGAGCTGGTTTAGGCATATTATCCCAGTATGGGCATGTTTAGGACGTGACCAACCTCTACAGCAGAGGTACCGTGACGTGTGTAGCCTTCAAGTTTCACCCCTGGTGTGAGCTGGTTTAGGCATATTTCACCAGTATGGGTGTATATCGGGCATGACCTACCTCTAGAACGGAGGTGGCGTGACATGCCTAGCTATCAAATTTCACCCCTGGTGTATGCCGGTTTAGGCATATTTCACCAGTGTAGGTGCATTTCAGACGTGGCCGACCTCTAGAGCAGAGTTGCCGTGATATGTGTAGCTCTTGCAGCGATACTATTGGATATACCGATTAAACTTCACTTTATCCTTTCCTTCACCTTTTCACATTGGCACCGCACAGCAACCCTTACTTCTTTTCCGCAGTTTCTTCCTTGACCGGGAGGAGCTTCATTCCACTCATGGCATCCAAAGAATCTCGCCAGCAGTGTCTTAACCTCTAGGTTAAGCCGGTTCAGGCATTTCACCCGATATGAGTGCACTAAGGAGGTGGCAGACCTCCAGACCTGAGGCACCGTGATTTGACTGTTTTCTTTGCATTATTCTTTCTACCACCTTTTCCGCAGTGGTGCCGCGTGGCAACCCCATTTGCACCTTTTTTCACTGGCTGGGAAGAGCACCGCTCCATGCACGGCAGCTGAAGAATCTCGCCAGCAGCGGTAGATGAGCCACCAAATGTGCCTCTCATCTACCCTAAGTATCTGGTTTTCAGGCGCCAGATGTTCGCCTTCACCCCTTCTCCTGTCAGTTTAAACAGTTCTGCCATGAGAAGGCCAGAAGCTGGACTTGACTGCCAGAGCCTATTTGAGATGCATGCCGTTGGAGCGGAGAGCGAAATTCTCCACCCCACCTCTGGCAATAACAGTCCTTAGAACCGTCAGTGGCAGCAAGCTGGGGCATAATGCCACGTTGTTCACCTCATTTCTCAGTCAATACCCTTTTTTCACTTTAAGCTTACCTATACCTATCAAGACATATTTTGTGCCCGTCTTTCTTACAAAGAGGAAATAAAAAAAAGGCTAAGTTTGATTTTTCATCTATTTTTCATATTTTTATCTTTTGTGTTGTTTTTTTTTTTATGTGATCCTTGAAAAAGGTTTATTGGATTATTGTATGTTCTTCATTTATCTGTGCTCATCTTATTTTCTGTTATTCTTGTTTCTACCCATTTTTCTCACTCTTTCTATCTTTTGTAAAACTGAACAGTACACCTTTATTACTAGAACCAGTTTTACTGCAGTCATCATTTCTCTTATCTCTAACATGTTATCACACTCATGTGTGCTGTAAAAGCACACTGAGTATATGTTGTAACATGTAATGACAACTTGTATCTTCTGTAACATGTAATGACACATGTGTATGCTGTAACATGTAATGACACTTGTGTATGCTGTAACATGTAATAACACTCGTGTGTGCTGTAACATTATTTTTGATTTTTTTTTCTGTTTGTTATTTTTTTTTTGTGAGTGAATTTTATATGATAAAGAAGGAGGGAGACTAATTGTCTTATGCATCAATGAACATTGTTGTTTCTTTTGTGTGCGAATAATTTTCAGTGATGTACTCACTGTGCCAGAGAGTTTTACTGTTTTCTGTGAATTTTACTGATTCCCCCAAGATTGAGGAAGTGAGTTTTGTGAGTCATCTCCCCTGTGTGGAAGATTTGTTCCTGGAAGGCAACCCCATGACATCAACACTGGATTATCGTACCAAGACTTTGGAAATGTTTAGAGATAGAGTTGTAGAGGTTAGTGGGCATCTTTAAGCTGAGAATGTGAGAATTCATTGTTTATGACTTGAGTTGTTTTGTATTTTGGTTAAGAAGCAGATGAAGTGACCACTGTTAGGAAGGGACTTGGATTGATACATATAATATTTACTTATATAAAGAAATGAATTGTGTTAGATACAGGCTAGGATTAAAATGACTGATATGACTTTCTTAGATGCAGGCTAGGATACAGATAACTGATATGACTTTGCAGGCTAGGATACAGATAACTGATATGACTTTGCAGGCTAGGATACAGATAACTGATATGACTTTGCAGGCTAGGATACAGATAACTGATTTCTTGTATCAGAAACACTTGATATAACCTCATTAAGGAAGAAATTTGGATTAGAAGCAGGTTATATGATCTTATTAGAAAGAGATTGACACATAGAAATGAGGTAAAAAAATTTGACAAAACTTGCAGACAAAAATCATTTAAAAATATTCCTATTATTAGACATTGTACTTTGTTTTGAAGTTTCTTAAGGCTGTTTAAGGCCGTCAGTTTCCTTTATGATTCTTATATCTTACATCCTTCCTGTGCCGCTAAGCATCACATAGGGCTCGCTTAGTAGCTTGCCAAGATTTCCTGTCTTCTGCGAGCTTTTCAACCTCATCAAGGGATGTTATTCCTACTAAATCAGTCTTTCTTAACAATGTCCTCTTTAGAATTTCATGTGGTCGACCACTTTTTCTTTGGCCTTTTGTGTTCCACTTGAAAGCTTGTTTTGGGATTCTCTGGTTGTTTCTTCTCAGCACATGACCGACATATGTCCATCTTCTTTTTCTGATCATCCATGAAACAGGTTGTTGTTTGCTCATCTATCTTATCTCTGCATTGTTCTAAAATTCGTTCCACTTTATTTTCCTGAGGTATTTGTTTTCAAAAGAGTCTAATTTTTTGTCTATTTCTTTAATTGTTTTCCAGCTTTCACATGCATAAATGAGGATGGATATTACATTTGAATTGAAATAATTAGTTTTTATGATTATTTAATGTTCATTTGTGACAATACCATACTGTGATTTTGTTTTGTTTGAGATGATGACGGTATTATATTATTAAGAGAAATTATTTTTTATGTGTTTTTATTAATGTAATTAATTCAGTGTTCATATTTTGCACTAATGGTGTCATTTGTTTATGTCCATTTATCTGTGTATAACTAGTCATTCGGTCATTCAGCAGTTGGTTAGTAATGACAGATAATGATATCTTGTAAATCATGAAGTTTATTTATCTTTCAGCCTAATAGGTGCCCAATGATTTATTTAATAAAACTGACAGAAGATTTATGCACTGATTCCAAATCAAAACATAACATGATGTACTGAGAACGAGTAGTACACTTAGAACATTACTCTTAAATATCCTGATTTTCATATTTATGCTTAGTTTATTTGATTTCCATATATTCTGCAGCATTGCAAAAGCCTGGTTTGCTTTAGTAAGTCTGCTGTTGATGTCCTCTGTGCTGTCTCCATTTTCTACTACTCTGCTGCCAAGGTATACAAATTCGTTGACCTCCTCCACTAACTTGTTATCTACTCTGAGTACATTTCTGTTGTTCACATTTTGCTTCATTAACTTTGTCTTTCCTACGTTGATCTTTAGTCCTATGTTGTTTGCATTCTGGGTTAACTTGTTTATTTTATCTTGCATATCTTTGTGACTGCTTGATAATAGACAAATGTCGTCCGCAAAGTCAAGGTCCTCCAGCACTGTGTTAAGGGTCCATTGTAATCCTCTGCGTTTGTCTGATGTTGCCTCCTTCATTAACCAGTCTACTGCCAAGATAAATAATGTTGGTGATAGTACACATCCCTGTTTCACTCCTGTTTGTACCCTAAAGCTGCTGGAGGTATGTTCTCCACAGATAACTTTGCACTGAAAACCCTCGTATAGGGCTTTGATTACATTAACTATTTTATGGGGGAGGCCATGCCATCTTAGGATTTTCCACAGTGCATCTCTGTTGACACTGTCAAAGGCTTTCTCAAAATCTATGAATAATGCATATGTTGTGCTATGCCATTCATTTGCCTGTTCTAATATTTGTCTAAGTACAAATATATGGTCTATGCATGATCTTCCTTTCCTAAATCCTGCCTGCTCTTTCCGAAGTTTTTCCTCAAGTGTTGGTACAATTCTGTTGATGATTATTCTGCAAAATACTTTACTAGTGAGTGGCAGTAGGGTAATGCCTCTCCAGTTCCCGCAATCTCTGAGGTCACCCTTCTTTGGTAGTTTTACTATAAGACCAGTTTTCCACTCCTCTGGGGCTTTTTCTAAATCCCAAATTTGTTGTAATATCCGGCAAAGTTGTTTTGGTGTTTCTGTTTCTTCTGCTTTCAACATCTCAGCAGTCACTTCATCTTCACCTGGTGCCCTGTCTGATTTTAGCATCTTTATCGCCTCTTTTACTTCATTTATTGTTATTGGTCCTGTATTGATGTTTAGTTCCGCTTTTGCTTCAGGTATATCTATTGCTTGTGCTGCTTGTGTTCTGTTTAGTAGGGTGTTAAAGTGTTCCCTCCATCTTTCAATTTTTTCTCTTTCTCCACTGACCAGTTGTCCATTTTGTGTTCTTACTGCACTTTCACATCTTGTATTGAAGTTACCTGTCATCTGCTTTGTGATTTTATATATGGTTTTCATGTCATTTGTATATGCTGCTTTCTCTGCTGTCTCTGCTAAGTTGTCATAATACTGACGTTTATCTTGACGGCATGATTCCTTCACTTCTTTGTCTTTTTGTGCATAATTACTTAAAACTCGTTCTTTAAGCCGTTGTGATTTGGTGTTCAGTAATTTTTTCTTGATTTCTTTTCTTTGCTCTATCTTTTCCCATGTGGTCTCACTTATCCATTCCTATTTTCTCCTTTTCCGATATCCCAGCACCTCTTTTGCTGTTTCCTGTAGTGTTTTATTGAACTCTAATATGGACATTTCTGCTTCGTCTTGTAGGACACTGAAGCGGTTCTTAAGTATTATTGAGAATTCATTTCTTGTTTGCTGGTCTATCAGTTTTCTTGTATCAAAATGTATCTTCTGTGTTCTCCGATTCTGGCTTTCCTTAATTTTAGTTTTATTTTTGCTACCAGAAGGTTGTGATCACTTCCTATATCTGCTCCTTTCCTTGCTCGCACATCTTGTAGTGACCGTTTCCACTTGTTGTTTATTAGTATGTGATCGATTTGGTTTTCTGTGGTTTTATCTGGTGACCTCCAAGTCACCTTATGGATGTTTTTGTGTTGGAAAATTGTCCCTCCGATGGTCATCGTGTTTTCTTCACAGAAACTGCACAGTCTTTCTCCATTTTCATTTATTTCTCCGATTCCTTCTCTTCCCATGATTCTTCTTCTATCTTCATTTCCTTACCTACTTTTGCATTGAAGTCGCCCAAGATGAGTAGCATATCATGCTTGGGTATTGTTTCTACTGTGGCTTGGAGGCTGTTGTAAAAATCTTCTTTTAATTCCTCTTCAGCTGCTTCTGTTGGTGCATAACAAACTATAATAGACAGCTTCGTGAATCTTGAGTTGAACCGTGCATATAATAATCTCTCATTTATTGGGGTCCATTTCAGCAATGCTCTTGATGCTTCTTTTGTTATAATCAATGCTACTCCTCCTTCATGAAGATCTTCTTTACCTGACCATATTATTGTATCTTCTGTGTGCTGTGTTGTTAATTTCCTTCTGCCTTGTCCTGTCCATCTTGCTTCTTGTATTCCTAGTATGTCTAGTTTGTATCTGTGCATTTCCTTGATGGTTTGTGCTAGTTTTCCAGTCTGGTTTAGTGTTCTTACATTCCAGCTGCCTATATGCATCTTTTGTTTAGGTTCCAGGAGGTCTGCAGTCGGGCTGGGGACTTCCAGTGGCTGGCTTTCATCCACAACCTTCATGGGCTCAGTTTCCTGATACGCATTTCTCCTTCCACCTGCATTTGCTTTTTCCCTTGCTTCTGTTTCTGTAGCAGTCTGATAGTTTTTTACCAGATAGGGTTGCTGGCCCTATGCTGAACCCTCCTTAGTCGCCTTTTACGATCATGCATGGTAGGGTACAGTGGTCCTATTCTTTGCAGATCCCGGGTACCACACGGGTATATGTTTTATTGTTCCATAATTAATATGTTTTATTGTTCCATAATTAATATGTTTTATTATTCCATAATTAATATGTTTTATTGTTCCATAATTAATATGTTTTATTGTTCCATAATTAATATGTTTTATTGTTCCATAATTAATATTCTGTAACATTTTTCCTTTGTGGGTTGCAGCCTTTCCTGCTAAAGTGCCCCAGAGTTCTAACAACCATCTTGTAAATCTTGTCCCAGCTTCTCTGATCAGAAAGAACTGACTTATCACCAGATGCCTTAATTAGCTTCTTCACTGGATGAATTAGCTAACCCACCATATCATGTAGTTTACTGCAGCCATAAGTATGAACATTAGGTCCCTGAGAGATTAGACATCAGAGGACCTTTCAGAAATATACTGGCTGTTGACATCTGTCAGTCAGAGTAGATAGACAGTTTCACTTCCTGACTTTATCTGTCCAATCTCCTGGGTAACATTACAATAAATCTGTGATAGGATTTATATGACATGAAGGTATGACTGCACTAGTTTTATATGACATGAAGGCATGACTGCACTAGTTTTATATGACATGAAGGCATGACTGCACTAGTTTTATATGACATGAAGGCATGACTGCACTAGTTTTATATGACATGAAGGCATGACTGCACTAGTTTTATATGACATGAAGGCATGACTGCACTAGTTTTATATGACATGAAGGCATGACTGCACTAGTTTTATATGATATGACTGCTCTAGTTTTACATGACATGAAGACATGACTGTGCTAGTTTTACATGCCATGAAGATATGACTGTGCTAGTTTTACATGACATGAAGACATGACTGTGCTAGTTTTACATGAATTGAAGACATGACTGTGCTAGTTTTACATGAGTTGAAGACATGACTGTGCTAGGATTTTGTTTTACATGAGATGTGCTAAGAGTCACTTTTGTTTAAGGTGAAATGAATACTGCTAGGATTCAATTTTGCTTGAGGTGAATACAAGGCTGTGCTAGGATTCAGTTTTGCTTGAGATGAAGACAAGACTGTGCTAGGAATCACTTTTTTTTAAGGTGTAGACAAGACTGCTAGGATTCAGTTTTGCTTGAAGTGAAGAGAAGACTGTGGTAGGATTCACTTTTGTTTAAGGTGAAGGCAAGACTGTGCTAGGTTACAGTTTTATTTAAGGTGAAGTGCCCAACTTCATTCTCTGCCACCTGTGTCAAGTATATATTTTTGTCTGTCTTGACTGTAGCTCCATCCAGTCCTTTTGCCATGAAAGGCCAGCTCGCTAATCATCAAAGACTACTCCCAATATGTGTTCTGATTGTTATCCTAGTTCCTAGTCTGTTACTGATTGCTATCTTGATTCCTTGTTTGTGTTATGATTGCTATCTTGACTCTTGTTCTGTGTTCTAATTGTTATCCCAGTTCCTTGTCTGTGTTTTGATTGCTGTCTTGACTTCTTGTCTGTATTCTGATTGCTGTCTTGACTCCTAGATTGTGTTATGATTGATTGCTATCCTGACTCTTATTCTGTGTTTTGATTGTTAACCTGACTCTGTCTGTGTTTTTATTCTTATCCTATCAGTCTGTGTTCTGTTTGTTATTCTAACTCTCAGTTTGTTATGATTGTCACCCCTACTCCTACTCGCTGTTACGAAGGTCATCCTAAATCCCAGTCTTTTTTTATATATTTTTATATTATGGAGATTAAAAAAGTAAAAGTAGTTTGAAAATTATGCAGTAACCACAGCAGATAGAAGTTGATGCAATACAGTACATTCACACTGACTTATGAGTAGTTCCAACATGCATGGTGCATGCTGTGCCCTTAGTCTAGTTGAAGTCAAACTCAGATAGACATAGTTATTCCACCATAGGCTTGCACCAATGTTGAACGAAGCAAATAGTGAGATTTCTTTGATTACAGAAAGTGAAACCAGATGAAATTCATTGTAGGATGTTGGTTCAGTACAAAAATTAAAACAGCAGGACTCAACAAAAAGTTTATAAATGTGTAGAAAGGTTTAAAGTGGAAACAAGTGTGACTAACAAAGTATAGTCAGTTAAACCCACATCATCAGGGTGCAGTCCTGTTCAGAGAAGACTGATGGAGTACATTGTCTAGTGTTACTGCACATTTGAATATCAGCTATGGATCCACACAAGCCATAGAGCATAATGACTTGGGGTTCTGTGAACCTTGAGCAAGATGGGTACCCAAACATCTTACATATCTGTATAAGCAACAGCTCATGGAGGTTGTGACCCAATTCCTGAAACATTATGAATTATAACTGAAGTTAAACATTTCCTAAACTACCCTAAGCTTGATTTCTGAAGTTAGGCAAACTTTGGTTCAGATTAATGCACTTATTTTCTGAGCTGAACTTCCAAAAATCAAAAGAAATTAGTAAATTCAGCAATTCTCAATTCAGAAATTTCCTTTATCAAATTCAGATATATTTTACTAGCAGATACTCACTTTCTGAAGCTATAAAAAACATGTATGATAAAAAAAACAAGACTCCTCCTCAGTATCAGTGTTCAGTGTTACAGTTGAGGCTAGTCTCTGCATTAACCATGGCGGGGTTGTCCACTTCAGTTTGTGTCATTGTCAGTCTCAGAAGATGAAGGAGAAAAGAGTCTGTGAGACAATTTCTGTACAAAGGTTCAAAGTTCAAAATCAGACTCCGGCATCATTGTACCCAGGACAGCCCCATATATGCCGCAGCATTCACCCAAGAGTATTTTGCTAATAGTTCCAATCAAGTGTTGGTTCTTTATGATGTGTTTTCTACCACACAGTTCATGTATGAACTTCTGTAGCTGCTCTTGATAAACTTCATTGTAGAGAACACGTTTTCATATATACATCTGCTTTCAAATGTCAGTGCCACTTTTTTTTTCAAATTTACACAGGTTTGGAAAACATTCATTTTAAAGAAGTTTGAAAGCCTGATCTTAAGGAGTGCATCATTGAGCACCTCACATAATTCAAGTTGAAAGAATGCATCATCAAGCACATCACATAATTCAAATTGAACAATGCATCATTGAACACGTCACATAAATCAAGTTGAAGGAATACATCATTGAGAACATCACATAATTCAAGTTGAAGGAATACATCATTGAGCACATCATATCTCTCTCTCTGAACCTTAAGTGCCCAGGGCACATGGGGCTTCCGCAAGGGTTTTCCACAAATGCCTGTCCTTCGCCTTTTTTTCTGCTCTTGCCCAGGTGAGCCCTCTATTGCTCAACATCCTTTCTGTTGTTCTTCTCCATCTCTCTTTTGGTCTACCCTTACTTCTGCTCCCCTGTGGTGTCCATCTTAGTGCTATTTTTGGTAGTGAGTTGTCAGTCATTCGGAGCACATGTCCCAACCATTGCCAGCGTCTTTCCTCAATAATTGTTGTCAGTGGTTTCATCTGCATTTCTGCTAATAAGATGTTATTTCTTATAGTGTTTGGCCAAAATATTTTTCTAATTCTTCGTAAACATTTAGTCTGGAAAGAATTCAACTTGTTTTCTATGGTTTTGGTGATTTTCCAGCATTCGCTTCCATAGAGTAGTACACTTAGAACATTACTCTTAAATATCCTGATTTTCATATTTATGCCTAGTTTTTTTGATTTCCATATATTCTGCAGCATTGCAAAAGCCTGGTTTGCTCTAGTAAGTCTGCTGTTGATGTCCTCTGTGCTGTCTGAGCACATCATATAACTCATGTTTAAGGAATACATCATTGAGAACATCACATAAGTTGAAAGAATACATCATTAAGCTAATCACATAATTACGGTTGAAAGAATACATCATTGAGCACATCACATAATTCATGTTGAAGGAAAACATCATTGAACACATCACATAAGTTGAAGGAATACATCATTTGACCAATCAATAAATCAAGTGCCATGCCACGTGGTGTAGCCAATAATTTCTCAATCAATTCCCTGTCTTTTGATTTGATTATGAGATCTGCCGGTGACTTTCTTCCTAGCCACACTGATAGCCCATCCAGTAACTTCTGTCTCTGTCTTCTCTGTCTTTTCTTCCCTCAGTTTTTCCTGTTTCCACAATGTGTTCCAGTTTTCCTCTTCTCAGAAAATGTCCTACAAATCTTGCTTGTCTGCCTCTGATCTTTGCTGTAATTTGCCTTTTAACTCTAGCCTCACTTAAGACTTCTTTGTTGGTTTTCTTAGCTGTCCATGGTACCTTCAACATCCTTATTATGAACCACATTTCTATGACCTCCATTTCTCACTGTACTCTCTTATTCATGGACCCTGCTTCACATCCATAAAACAAAATTGACTCAATGTAACATTTAAGTACTCGGAATCTTGTTTCCATTGATATGGATCTTTTGCACAAGATGTGTCTCATTTTCTGGAATGCAGACTTGGCCTGAGCATGTCTGCTTTTTATTTCATTGTGACATTTCCCATCAGTTATTATAATCATTTCTAAGTACTTGAATCTATCAACTTGTTTCAGATTTGTGCCACTGATGGTAATGCCACATTTTGGTGGTATTCTTTTCTTTGAGATGACCATCACTTCAGTCTTCTTTTTTGTTCAGGCTGAGACCTTTACTTTTACTTTCACAAACCACGACGTCCAGAAGAGCCTGTAGCTCCCCTCCACTTGTAGCAATCAGAACTGTGTCATCTGCATATGTTAAATTATTAAGGTTGTACCCACCAATTGATATTCCTGGCAAGCTCTCTATATTTCTCATTGTTTTCGCTGTACAAGAAGAAGAGGTCAGTAGATAGAACACATCCTTTTCTCACTCCCAATTTTATGTCTTGGAATGCTCCTATTTGGTTCTCAACCTTCATTTCTGCTGATTGCTGCCAGTATGTGTTTTTGATGAGTTTCAGATCTTTCCCATCTATGTTGATGTCTTCCAGCATTCTTATAATTTCCTTGTGTCTCACTTTATCGAATGCCTTACAGTAGTCTATGAAGCATAAGTATAGGTCCGTCTTCTTTTTTTCCATCAATGTTCTCAATATATATGGCATTACTTGTGCCTTTTTCTTCGATGAAGCCACACTGTTCTTTAGTGATTTCTGGTTTTATTTTGCCCCTAACTCTTCTCATGACATACAAAGCAGGATTTTGGCAACATGGCTCATAAGACTAATGGTTCGATGGTCTTCAAATTCAACTGCACCTTGTTTCTCTTGTAGGGCAATGAAAACTGATTGCAAAAGGTCTGATGGGCCATAGTTACTGTTAGAGATGTCATTCAGCAATCTGGTAATTATTTCTATGCCAAGCTTTCCTAATGCTTCCAATCTTCCTTGGTGATTTTATCTGGTCCTGGTGCTTTGTTGTTCTTCATATGTGTTTGATGGCTTCTTCCACTTCTGCTTTTAATATGTGAGGCCCTTCATTATTATTTCATGTATCTTTGTATTATACGAAGATACATCATTGAGCACATCACATAAGTTGAAGGAATACATCATTGAGCACATGACATAATTCAAGTTGAAAGAATACATCATTGAGCACTACACATAATTCAAGCTGAAGGAATACATCATTGAGTACATCACCTAATTCAACCTGTAGGAATACATCATTGAGCACATCACCTAATTCAAGTTGAATATATCATTGAGCACAACACATAATTCAAGCTAAAGGAATACATCATTGAGTACATCACCTAATTCAAGGTTTGGTTGTTGCTCTTTGATGTAAACAACAAAAGGATTGTTGCCAAACAGGATGTCATTGTTTTCAGTCTGTCAAATTCTTTAAATCTTATGTTAAACTCATTCATGATCTCTTGGATATTTTCACTCAGTTCTGAAAAAAATGCAATAGCTTTAAGTTCTGCTACTGATTTTTTTTCTTAAGCAACTTTGAGAATTTGTAACTGAATATGAAACCCATTTGTTTCCCATTATACCTAACACCAGATGGTTACTTTCCTGGAGTTTCAGGTTGAGTTCGTTCAGATCACTAGTGATGTCTGTGATAACTGACAATTGTTTAAGAAAGGCATGCTTTGAATCCTGCTTCCAGCTATGTGGTGTTCAATGTAATACAATAAATTGATTAAGAAATGTACAAGTTTCTTCTCTTAATCCAAAGAACACCTTCCTGCACTCACCCACCTTACTTGCTTATAAAGAATCAAGTTCCTGTATTCTGCCTTCATATCTTACAAAAAAACTGCTGTAGTTGTTGATGTAAAAGAACTCTCTTTCCACTTCTTGTCATGATGATTACTTTAACTGCCTTTCTAAGAACTGCATTTTGTTTCACAGATTTTCTACACAAAGCTCCTTGATGAGTGATTCAGTGAACTGTTAGGACAGTGTATTCCACTTTCCTTAAGAAGCCCTATAAATCCAGATTTTTTTCCTGTCATTGCTAATGCACAATCTGTTGCAGTTGCCAACACTTATCAAAGCCTCCAAATTTATTGACAAATTTTTAAAATTGTTTCCTAAATGTCCCTTCTTTTTGTGGTTCCATAAATAGAACATATCTCTTGTAATTCTACTTTGGAAGAAAATCTTCCAGGATCATAAAGCTGAAAATCTGACTTACATCTCTTTGGTCAGTACTTTTCTCAAGAGAAGACATACAAGAATTCTATAATCAGATGGAGCAAGCTGTAAAACAGTGCAAACACACGATGTAAATATAATTACGGGAGACTGTAATGCTAAAGCTGGTAAAGGAAAACTTAGAGCTGTTGGTGGCAAAAATTATTAGGATATACTGCACTTGCATCACGATTATTAGTAGCATGATTATTGAACTTGCATCACGATTATTAGTAGCACGATTATTGAACTTGCATCACGATTATTAGTAGTATGATTCTTCTACCAGCATGGGTTGGCAGAATGCACCTAAGTTTTTGCTTAACGTAACATTATTGCACGTGATTTTCACACTCACCATGATAATCAGTGAGTACTTTTTATACCTCATCTGTGCATAGAGGATTGTGGATGGCACTGAAACAAGCTTCAGTGAAGTTATTCCTTGTTGTATCAGTGTATTAGCTGATATAAAAGTGTGTTGAAAATAAAGGGGTGGCCCTTGATTTTTGGACAGTAGTATATTTAATGTCTTTTTTCATCATATGTAATGTCTTCTTTATATGTCTTCTTTAATCATGTGTCTTCTTTAATCATATATGATGTCTTCTTTAATCATATATGACAGTTTTGAGTCAGGTAAATGTTAACTTTTAGTGAAAGTTACCAAACAGTTTCTGTCATAACACATTGATAGAATAAGTATTACATGAACAAAACATCATGTGTTTAATGCAGGCTCTTCTGTCATTCTGTTTTTTTTTTTATTCTGTGCCTCCTTAATGACCCAGTGCCTCTCTTCAGAGTTAACTTTCCCTGCAGCATGGGTATTTGCCACTTTTTACAGTACTAATGCTTTTGGGACAAACTTATTGCAGCCCCTGTACAAATATACTTGTATCTTGACCTACCTTCTGCCCACCTTCCCTTCAGAAATTTGCCTGCAATATTTTCATGAAGATGCTGATGCTGTTGTCATCAAAAATTCTCAAACATCTTTTGCTACAGAGTGTTGTCACGATGGGTAGTTAAGCAGAGTTATAATCTTTGTCTGACATTCCATTTTGTGTCCAAGCTGTCAACAGTGGAAAAATTTGATCTCTCCATTATTTTTTTCCTCCTTTGGCTTTTCAGTTTATATGAGGAAAATTAGGGAATGAAGACACTGTTTGACTTGGCAGTGAATGGCCCATAGCTGACATACTAACATCAGGGTTGGTGAACTATAGCAGACCAAGACCCTGTCTCATCTCTATGTTTGTATCTCCAGTAACAGGACTAGTCTGACAAACAGGGCAGAAATAGCTATAGTCTCCATTTCTGTAGTCTGCTAAAGAAGCATTGTATGTCCCCTGGTTTGTAGTTCCGTGTAGCTATTCTCCCAGTCCAACATGATGCCATGCTTCAATACCTCCAGTGCATCAGCAGCAAAGAACATCAGCTTGCAGTTCCAGGGAGAGAGAGGAAAGTTCCCCTTCTTGACTCTGCTAATTAGCTGTATGGAAACATGAGGTTGAAATTTCAGGGTAATTTGATAAGTAAAGTAAAAAAGCTAGAAACACACCATTTTTTTCAGGAAAAATGGATGTTATTTCTTAACATAGTCTCCTTTGAGGGCTATACACTCAGTCTAGCAGGTTTCCAATTTTTTCACCCCATTGGCAGAGTAGTTTTTTCTCAGAGATTGCAAAATATGAGTTTACCACAGCAATGACATCCTCATTTGGTGAGAATAGCTTCCCACTGAGTCAAATTTTCATGTTTGGGAACAGGAAGATATCACATGGGACAAAGTCTGGAGAATAAAGTGGATGAGGAATCATTTGGAAGCCTAATTTATGCAATTTTGCTATAGTAATGGTTGATTTGTGAGAAGGCACATTGTCTTGGTGAAAGAGCACTTTTATGCATACCAATCTTGGCCATTTCTCTTTCAGCTCTTCTTTCAGTCCAACAATGTTGCATAATAGTCTTCTATTATTGTTTTACCTTTCTCCAAATAGTGAATCAGATTGATTCCTTGGGAATCCAAAAAAATATTGGTCATCACCTTACCAGCTGATGGAATCTCTCTCTCTCTCTGGACCTTAAGAGCCCAGGGCACATGGGGCTTCCGCAAGGGTTTTCCACAAATGCCTGTCCTTTGCCTTTTTTTCTGCTTTTGCCCAGGTGAGCCCTCTATTGCTCAACATCGTCTCTGTTGTTCTTCTCCATGTCTCTTTTGGTCTACCTTTATTTCTGTTCCCCTGTGGTGTCCATCTTAGTGCTATTTTTGGTAGTGAGTTGTCAGTCATTCGGAGCACATGTCCCAATCATCGCCAGCGTCTTTCCTCAATAACTGTTATCAGTGGTTTCATCTGCATTTCTGCTAATAAGATGTTATTTCTTATGGTGTTTGGCCAAAATATTTTTCTAATTCTTCGTAAACATTTAGTCTGGAAAGAATTCAACTTGTTTTCTATGGTTTTGGTGATTTTCCAGCATTCACTACCATAGAGTAGTACACTTAGAACATTATTCTTAAATATCCTGATTTTCATATTTATGCTTAGTTTTTGATTTCCATATAGTCTGCAGCATTGCAAAAGCCTGGTTTGCTCTAGTAAGTCTACTGTTGGTGTCCTCTGTGCTGTCTCCATTTTCTACTACTCTGCTGCCAAGGTATACAAATTCGTTGACCTCCTCCACTAACTTGTTATCTACTCTGAGTACATTTCTGTTGTTCACATTTTGCTTCATTAACTTTGTCTTTTCTACGTTGTTTCATTGTGTTGAGATGGCTATAGTCTCTGCTATCTTTCACACTTTCACTTAGCGATATTTCATAACGATACTTATGATTTTTTAAATGATTTCCAGTGTGGTGATCTTCACAGAGTGTGCTTCATCTTCAGTGATTGTTCGGCCATGTTTAAACTCATTTATCCAGAAATAAAGTCTTCAGCGATGGAGCAGAGTCTCCATAATCTGTTGGCTGAAATTTTGCATGACCTAGTTTGAATAGTGATATTTACTGACAGTGATGTCACCAATTGAATTGTGGTTCCACCTCATTTAAATTTACCTTACTTATCAAATGACTCTCGTATTTGGAAATTGAGCAGAGTTACAGGAGATGGCACAAGGTGGGTAGAAAAAGAAACTTGCCATCAGCTGCCAAGAAACAGGTCATATATTCTTGATGTAATTCTGTAGTAACTTCTTAAAGCAACTCACTGTGTAAAGAAACAGAGAATCACAAAACATGCTATCAAGTGGAACACATTGGGCTGAAGAAAAAGAGGTCAACCACGTTGAAACTCTAAATAGGACATTGATAAGAGAGGCCATTTTAGTGGGCATGACATCCCATGATGAGATTGAAAAGCTCGCCAAAAACAAGAAAACTTGGCAAACTACCATACAAGCCCTATGTGACATTTAACAGCAGGAGAAGGTTGTAAGATGATTCTGTAAAGATAGCATATACTTTTTACATTATAACTGTTTCAAGCTACTGTAACAAAAAAAATTACGCTCAGATTTTGGGACATGGGTTGGGCTGAGAACTTTTAAGTATCCCTTTTACTTAACATTTTACATTAAATAGTCCAGGTCTAGGTTGGCTTTGTATTTGTAACACATCTTGTGAATATTTCAGGTAGCACTGGATGGTAAGCCTGCAGACCAGAAGGAGCTTGACACTATAGCAGTGCTGCAGGCATTGATGAAAGCCAAGGATGTGAAGACAAACAAGAGGACATCCTAGAAAGGTTTGCTTTACACATTAATTTGTAATTCTATGGAGGGAGGGCACTACAGTCTGTAGCGTGAACTAATTTGAATAAGGAAATAACATTGAATTTCTGGTGCATATGGAATTTTATCTTATACAATTTTATATTCTTCTAGTGCATTTAGAATTTTATCTTTCAAAATTGTATGCTCTTCTAGTGCATGTAGAATGTTATCTTTCAAAATGTTATACTTTTCCAGTGCATGTAGAATTTTATCTTTCAAAATTTTATATTCTTCTAGTGCATGCAGAATTTTATCTTTCAAAATTTTATATTCTTCAAGTGCGTGTACAATTTTTTCTTTCAAAATGTTATGCTTTTCCACTGCTTGTTATAATTTTGTGAAATTTTGTTGCATCAGATTCTAGTGTGAGGAACTAATAGTTTTGGTGACACAATAATTGGTGTATAAGTATACAACTATACACTAAGCACTGCAGTAAAGCTGTGATACCAGAATGTATAAAATCGGAAAAAAGTAGGAGCAGATTTATTACTTAACGATTACAAAGTTGTGACGTTTCGGCCTGAGCCTTAATCATACAAAAACATACAGGATGAAGAAATAGAGAGAGGAGATAAAGTATAGATTCACATGAATACTGTTTAAAAAAAAAAAAAATTTTTTTTAAAAGGAGTACTTAGCTGTAAATTGCAAGGTGTGGCTTGTCTGGCGGTGTGTGTCAGGAAAGGATCTGGTAGGACGTGGAAATTGTTTAAATAGAGACCTGTGACATGTGGTCGGTGGGTTGTAACTGGGGGTGGTGGATGGGGAACCGGGGAGGGGAGAGAGAGTGATGCACTACTGGCCTAGCTAGGAGAAATTGAAACAGGTGATTGGGGAAGAGGGGTTGCAGAGAAGAGGGGTTGCAGAGAAAATAGCGGGGTTGCAGAGTGATGCTGTGAGGAAGTTTGAAAAGTAAGAAGGGGTGGATTTAGTGGAGAGGTACTATAATGATTGAAGAAGATGATGTTACATGTAACTAAACAGCGAGTTTAACCCATGTGGTTCCAGCGTCCCATAATTTTGAATGCAGCGGTTCTCAAGTGCCAGGCGGCATGTGTCATCTGTGTGACATTGTTTAATGGCTGTTACCAGAAAATTAGATTTGCCTCTGTAAAATACAGAGGTGACAAGCCTGTTTGTGCCAATAGAAATTTTAATGTCTAAAAAATTAACAGACTTGTCAGAGATTTCATAAGTGAATTTTATGTTGTTATTGAGTGTATTGGCGAATTCAATAAATTTTTTAAGGTCTTCATGTGGCATACTTGTAATTCCAATGCCATCATCGATGTACCTAAGGTCTTCATGTCTCCTCTGTATTTTACAAGCCCACGGATAGTTTTATGTCTTGTTCTTTCATTTTTTTTTATTTGCTGCCTCCTTTACTTGTTTTATACCCTCATTTTTTTTCATTTTTTTATTTGCTGTCTCTTTTATTTGTTTTATGTCTTGTTCTTTCATTTTTTTTATTTGCTACCTCTTTTATTTGTTTTATGTCGTGTTCTTTCAGTTTTTTTATTTGCTGCCTCTTTTATTTGTTTTATGTCTTGTTCTTTCATTTTTTTAATTTGCTGCCTCTTTTATTTGTTTTATGTCTTGTCTTTCATTTTTTTTTATTTGCTGCCTCTTTTATTTGTTTTATGTCTTGTTCTTTCAATGTTTTTTATTTGCTGCCTCTTTTATTTGTGTTATGTCTTGTTCTTTCACTTTTTTTTATTTGCTGCCTCTTTTATTTGTTTTATGTCTTGTTCCTTCATTTTTTTTTTATTTGCTGCCTCCTTTACTTGCTTTATACCCTCATTTTTTAAATTTTTTTATTTGTTGTCTCTTTTATTTTTTATGTCTTGTTCTTTCATTTTTTTTATTTGCTGCCTCTTTTATTTGTTTTATGTCTTGTTCTTTCATTTTTTAATTTGCTGCCTCTTTTATTTGTTTTATGTCTTGTTCTTTCAATTTTTTTTATTTGCTGCCTCCTTTACTTTCTTTATACCATCATTTTTTTTCATTTTTTTATTTGCTATCTCTTTTATTTGTTTTATGTCTTGTTCTTTCATTTTTTTAATTTGCTGCCTCTTTTATTTGTTTTATGTCTTATTCTTTCACTTTTTTTTTACATCCTGCCTCCTTTACTTGTTTTATACCTTCATATTTTTCATTTTTTTATTTGCTGTCTCTTTTATTTGTTTTATGTCTTGTTCTTTCACTTTTATATTTCCTGCCTCTTTTATTTGTTTTATGTCTTGTTTTTTCCTTTTTTTTATTTGCTGCTTCTTTTATTTGTTTTATGTCTTGTTCTTTCAATTTTTTTATTTGCTGCCTCTTTTATTTGTTTTATGTTTTATTATTTCATTTTGTTTTTAATTTGCTGCCTCTTATTTGTTTTATGTTTTGTTCTTTCATTTTTTTTTATTTCCTGCCTCTTTTATTTGTTTTATGTCTTGTTCTTTCAATTTGTTTTAATTTGCTGCCTCTTTTATTTTTTATGTCTTGTTCTTTCATTTTTTTGTTTTATTTGCTGCCTCCTTTACTTGCTTGATACCCTCATTTTTTTCATTTTTTTAATTGCTGTCTCTTTTATTTGTGTTATGTCTTGTTCTTTCATTGTTTTATTTGCTGCCTCTTTTATTTGTTTTATGTCTTGTTCTTTCAATGTTTTTTATTTGCTGCCTCTTTTATTTGTTTTATGTCTTGTTCTTTCAATTTTTTTTTAATTTGCTGCCTCTTTTATTTGTGTTATGTCTTGTTCTTTCATTTTTTTTATTTGCTGCCTCTTTTATTTGTTTTATGTCTTGTTCTTTCAATTTTTTTTTAATTTGCTGCCTCTTTTATTTGTTTTATGTCTTGTTCTTTCATTTATTTTTTAATTTGCTGCCTTATTTATTTGTTTTATGTCTTGTTCTTTCATTTTTTTTTATTTGCTGCCTCTTTTATTTTTTGTCTTGTTCTTTCATTTTTTTTTATTTGCTGCCTCCTTTACTTGCTTTATACCCTCATTTTTTTTTCAATTTTTTTATTTGCTGTCTCTTTTATTTGTTTTATGTCTTGTTCTTTCATTTTTTTATTTGCTGCCTCTTTTATTTGTTTTATGTCTTGTTCTTTCATTTTTTTTTTCATTTGCTGCCTCTTTTATTTGTTTTATATCTTTATTTTTTTCATTTTTTTTATTTGCTTTCTCTTCTATTTATTTTATGCCTTACTCTTTCACTTTTTTTTTATTTGCTGCCTCTTTCTGGGGTAAAACTGGGGCGACCATCCCCAACCCAGTGCGTCACAGGTGGCGGATGGAGGATCCCAGTAAATAAGGATGTACCCAAAACAGCAGGCACGGACCAACTGGCGGTAGACTCAAAGAGTGAGATGGGATGGTAGGTGGCTCTACTACTCCTAGAAAATGCCTCAGGTGCTCAGTGAAGGAAATACCAGGCGGGTAAGAGGTACCTTAAAACCTCTCACTCCCACTGCCTTGGGGGTAGGAGAAGGAGTCCCGAGGCTACCAGAGAGTCCATACACAAACAACGGAATGCAACGGGAAACCAGTGTTATAGCTTCTAAGAACAATTATACTTATTCAGACTAATAGATTTGTCATGAATGATGTTAATGGATGTTCCTCTGGAACAGCCTCATCCGGTAGGGCAGCTCACGAGCAACAGGTGAGGTCAAATCGTCATCAAGCTACTGGTGGCAAAACTAACAAGTTCAAAATAGCAACATGGAATGTTAGAACTTTATTTTAGGCTGGAAAATTAGAAAATGTAAAGAGGGAAATGGAAAGGATGAAGATCAACATATTAGGAATGAATGAAGTTAGATGGACAGGTGCAGGGAAGATAAACTCTGATAAATATACAATAATATATTCAAGAAGTGAGAAACATGAATGAGAGTAGGAATAATATTTGACAAGCAAACAGCATGGACAAATGTAGGATATTTGAACATCTCGGACTGAGTCCTGCTAGCCCAACTGAAAGGACGACCAGTGAACATAAATATTATACAAGCGTACGCGCCAACATCTGAAGTTCTAAAGAAGATGTACAGCTATTTTATAATGACATAGAGACAGCCCTGAAACACACAAAGTCACATAAAGTTACTATAGTCATGGGAGATTTTAATGCCAAAGTTGGTAAAGGAAGAACTTCAGACGTCATTGGCGACTATGGACTGGGGGAGAGGAATGACAGAGGTAGTAAATTAATTGAATGGGCAAGAATACATAGTATGGTTGTAGGAAACATCTGGTTTAAACAACATCCACGAAGACTGGCAATGTGGTGCAGGCCAGACAAAAAGACTTTTAACTAGATAGACCACATATTAATCAAGAAACGATTCCAGACAACAAAAACCATGCCAGGAGCCGACTGCAATAGTGACCATGACCCACTCTGTAGAAAAGTTAGAATAAAGCTAAAGAAAGCATGCAGAAAAGTGAGAAACATCAAACTGAATGCAGAACTCCTTAAAAATGACCAAAAACTGTGAGAACAATATAGAGTTATTATAACAAATAGATACAATGCAATAGCAAAGATAAATAGTATAGATGAACAATGTTAAGAGATTCTATCCACCAAACTGTTGAGGAGATAATACCACAGAAAAAAGAAGTCCCTAAAAATAAATGGATGACAGACGACATCTTAGGACTGATGGACAAGAGGAGGAGGAGTAAAAATGGCCAAGAAATATATAGCAAGATAAATAAAGAAATAAGACGCAAATGCAGAGAAGCAAAGGAAGTGTGGTTAAATGAACAGTGCAGACAGATAGAGGACTCTCATAATAAAGACAGCAAAAACATGTACAAACGAATTAGTGAACTCATAGGCAATAAGACAAAATATACCATAGGATGCCTGAAATCAAAAGGAGGTAAAATGTTAATGGGAAAAGAAGACATTGTGGACAGGTGGACAGAATATATCGGTGAGCTAAATGGAGGAGAAAGACCAGAATTAACACCAGATACTTAAAACTGTGATGGACCACCAATACTTGAAGCTGAAATCATAGATGCCATCAAACACATGAAGAAAGGAAAAGCGACTGGGCCTGATAATATAACAATAGAAGAAATAGAGGCACTAGAGGAGACAGGAATAAAAATAATAACCAAGTTACTGAATGACATTTACAACAGTGGTTATATGCCCAATGACCTGCTTAAATCCATGTTTATAGCACTACCAAAGAAACTAGGTGCAAAGGAATGTTAAGACCACCGGATTATCAGCCTCTCATGTCACTTAAGGTTCAGAGAGAGAGAGAGATGTCACATAACAAAGCTACCTCTGAGAATTATTATGAGAAGAACAAGGAAAAAAGATAAAAAAATGGAAATAGCAGATGAACAGTTTGGATTTGTTGAAGGAAAGGGAACACACAAGGCCATTTATGCTTTATGAACACTAACAGAAAGAGCTTTAGAAGTACAGAAAGATCTCTGCTTCATTGATTACACCAAGGCATTTGACAAGGTGAAACATAATCTCTCTCTCTCTCTCTGAACCTTAAGTGCTCAGGGCACATAGGGCTTCCGCAAGGGTTTTCCACAAATGCCTGTCTTTTGCCTTTTTTTCTGCTCTTGCTCAGGTAAGCCCTCTATTGCTCAACATCCTCTCTGTTGTTCTTCATGTCTCTTTTGGTCTGCTCTTACTTCTGTTCCCCTGTGATGTCCATCTTAGTGCTGTTCTTGGTAGTGAGTTGTCAGTCATTCGGAGCATATGTCCCAACCATCGCCAGCGTCTTTTCTCAGTAATTGCTGTCAGTGACTTCATCTGCATTTCTGCCAACAAGATGTTATTTCTTATGGTGTTTGGCCAAAACATTTTTCTAATTCTTCGTAAACATTTAGTCTGGAAAGAATTAAACTTAATGAAATTATTAAAATGGTTGAAGACATCAGGCAAAGACCTGAGGATTGTAAAACATCTATACTGGCAGCAAGAAGCAGCAATTCAAGTTGAAAATAAAACTGGAAAATATCAACCAATAAAACATGGAGTGTGACAGGGATGTGTATTATCCCCAAACCTTTTTTCTCTGTACAGCAAGAATACTCTAAGAATGATTATCACAGAACCAGGCATAAAAATTGGAGGATATAAACAACCTTCGGTATGCTGACGACACAGTACTGATAGCTGAGAACCAACAAAACCTGAAAAGCTCCTGGATAAAATCGCCAAAGAAAGTGAACAGAAAGGTCTTACTTTAAACATCGAAAAGACAGAGACTATGGTTATATCTAAGAAACAGATTCCACCAGCATACAGTATAAAATTAAATGGAACTATTCTAAAGCAGGTGCAGAAATTCAAATACCTTGGAGTAGTAATAACTTTAGATGGGAAATGCACAACAGAAATTAAGAACAGAATAGGCCAAACAAAGACTGCATTTTAGATAATGAGAAACATATTATCCAACACATCCTTATCAATGAATGTTAGAAAACGAGCCCTAAAATGCTATATTGAACATATCTTGTTATATGGAAGTGAATCATGGACAATAGGCAAGTCTGCATAAAAATCATTGGAAGCAGCAGAAATGTGGTTTATTAGAAGAATGTTGCAAATCCCTTGGACAGCAAAAATAACTAATGAAGAATGTATGAGAAGAGTTGGAGAGACAAAAAAATGTTGTAAAAAAAATAAGAGAGAGACAATGTACTTTCATAGGACATGCAATAAGAAGAAGGGGCATTGAAAATATTATAACAGGAAAAATAGAAGGAAGAAGATCAAGAGGAGGACCAAGAGAAGTGATACTGGACAGTCTGACGGGATGGTGTGAGAGGAGATCGCCAACTGAGCTGATGGCCTGCATGAAAGATCGTGTACTCTGAAGAAGCATAATAGCTAACGCCAGTCGGCATGGCACCTGATGATGATGATGACGCATCTTTATTTGTTTTATGTCTTGTTTTTTCATTTTTTAAAAATTTGCTGCCTTTTTTATTTCTTCTTCTTCTTCTTCTTTGTTCTCATTGTCTGTCTATATCTGCAGTCCTGTCTCTTGGATAAATTTCACTGTTTTTTGATTTTCATGTATGGAACCGTAGAGCTTATCTTCTTTAGTGGTTTCACTGGGCCAGTAATTATTTCTCAGTGTTTCATAGTTGATGCAGTTCTGGAGGATATGTTCCACAGTTTGGGGCACCTGGGCACATGTACATAGATTAGTAGTACCAACCTTAAACTTTGTGTACATATGACTTCGGAGTTGGGTGACTTATTCCTTTCTGTTTAGCATGTGATAGTCATCATGTGGTGGTGTTTGTGGCTTCCTGTAGGTTTTTATCATGCTTTTCTTCTGATTATAGGTGATTGGTATGTCTGGTTGCTTCATTTCAGTGCCCTCTTTGGCCAGATGGTCAGCTTTCTCATTGCCTGGTATCCCACAGTGGGAGGGAATCCATTGCAAAGTGACTCCATGCTGTAAGCCAATTTTTGACAAGGCATCCTTAAGGTCTGTTAGTTTGTTGCACTAAAGAGCTTCCAGTACTGATCTTGCATCTGTGAGAATTACTACAGGGCATGTATCAATTCTGGAGTCTGATAGTTTTTCAACTGCAGCAATAATTGCCCTAACTTCTGCATCAAAGTTGTTGCAGTATTTACCAGTGGGTATGGAAATCTTGTCAATGGTGTTGTTTGGATATTCAATATATGCTCCTGCCCCTCCATTCTTTATGGCATTATGTGGAGATCCATCTGTATACACACGTATCCAGGTGTCACATGGATATTTGTCATCTAGTACACTAAGTGTGGCTGTTGATCTTACAAGGCTGCTTTGCATCTCACCATTCTGCACACCTTTCACTTCAGTCTGAATAGTTATTTGTGTATAATCTGCTTCTTTCCATGGTGTATGCTCTGGTACAGATGATAATGGAGTGACTACAGTTGGAAGGTCAGGTATCAGCTTACGCATACGCTTGGCTTGGTGAATGAAGCTGCTTCTTTTAAGCCGTCTTAATGCCAAGTTATTGAATCTCTCCTTCAGGGGATGGCTTACAGAGCTAGGGAATTTCTCTCCCATGGTCATGACCTTTGTGTCTCTATGTTCCTTTAGTGCTTGAACACCAACTATTTTCTGCATTTCTACTATTGGTGTGGACCTCATGGCACCTGTGATAATCCGTAGTGACTGATTTTGAACCTTGTCTAGATTATGCAGTGTAGTGTTTGATGCTGTGCACCAATATGTTGAGCCATATTCTAAATGTGGTAGAATACTTTGGTGATATACATTCTTGAGGATTCTTTCACTAGCTCCCCATGTGGTTCCACTTAATTCTCTTAATATGGCTAGTTTTCTTATGGCTTTTGCTTCTGCACTGTTTATGTGTTGCTTCCAAGTCAGTTTTGAGTCAAAAGTCACTCCTAAGTAAGTGGGTTGGTTGTCCATCCTTAAGGATATTTCATTTACAAAGATCTTACCTGCTTTCTGTTTAGATGAGAGAGTGAACAGAGTGGTACTTGATTTCTCTGTGTTGATACATACACACCATTTGTTTGTCCATGATGTCAAGATGTCTGCTGCTCTTTGGAGTCTCTGTGTAGCAACTGTCACATATTCATCTATACACCACGCCTCTTTTATTTGTTTTGTGCCTTGTTCTTTCACTTTTTTTATTTGCTGCCTCTTTTATTTGTTTTGTTCCTTAGTCTTTCATTTTTTAAAATTTGCTGCCTTTTTATTTGTTTTATGCCTTACTCTTTCACTTTTGTTATTTGCTGCCTCTTTTATTTGTTTTATGCCTTACTCTTTCACTTTTTTTATTTACTGCCTCTTTTATTTGTTTGATGCCTTACTCTTTCACTTTTTTTTATTTGCTGCCTCTTTTATTAGCTCCCCATGCAGTTATGCACAATCTTTATTGATAAATTTATACTTATAATCCTTTACTGATAAGTTTATATTTATAATAATATAATAATATTATCAGCCTTGTTAGCTGAGTGGTTAGGCACTCAGTTTACTTATCTGGTGGTACTGGATTCAATCCCAGCAGTGGGATTTTTTCTGGCACACACAGAAAAAGGCCCCAGGGAAGACCCAGCCTAAAAAAATGGGTACCAGAGAAATCTGGGAAGGTAAATGTGGCCACATGTGACACTTACCACATCAGACTTTCATGTGCCAAAGATTGTGGAAGTACAGGCCTAATAGCATATCCCCATTATACCTTAACAGGAATGTTACCTTTTACTTCAACCTTTAGGAATTGGTCATAGGTTTTGTATTTTTCACAGCAATTTTCAGTCCCTGGACATCATGTGCTTGTATTGCTATGAGAGGACATATTAGGGACTGATTTTTTAAAACTGATTAATACTGAGTGACAATAATTAGGTTATATTCATTGACAATGCTGTAAAATAGTTTATGTTCACTGACAGTGTTGTAGGTTTACAAAAAGTGTTAAAAGGTTGTGGAGTCATCAGTAATATTTTCTAATGCTGACGGTAGTTCTGTAACTAAAAGAACAAAGCATAAGTTAAAAACAAAAATCAGTAATGTTATCAAAATACAGCAGACAGTATCTGAATCAAAACACAAGGAAATAAATCTTAATAATAATATACAACCAGAACAAACTTAAGACAAATTACTTTGATGGTAAGAAAATTAGACTACTTGAGTTGTTAATGTTACAATATGATCAATCTACATGAGGTACAGGATGATCAAGCTACTGGAGTTACAAGATGATCAGTCTACATGAGTTAAAGATGATCAAGCTACAGGAGTTACAAGATGATCAAGCTACAGGAGTTACAAGATGATCAAGCTACTGAAGCTACAAGATGATCAGGCTGTTGGAGTTACAAGATAATCAAGCTACAGGAGTTACAAGATGATCAAGCTACAGGAGTTACAAGATGATCAAGCTACAGGAGTTACAAGATGATCAAGCTACAGGAGTTACAAGATAATCAAGCTACAGGAGTTAAAGATGATCAGGCTACAGGAGTTACAAGATGATCCAGCTACAGGAGTTACAAGATGATCAAGCTACAGGAGTTACAAGATGATCAAGCTGTTGGAGTTACAAGATAATCAAGCTACAGGAGTTACAAGATGATCAAGCTACAGGAGTTACAAGATAATCAAGCTACAGGAGTTACAAGATGATCAAGCTACAGGAGTTACAAGATAATCAAGCTACAGGAGTTAAAGATGATCAGGCTACAGGAGTTACAAGATGATCCAGCTACAGGAGTTACAAGATGATCAAGCTACAGGAGTTACAAGATGATCAAGCTACAGGAGTTACAAGATAATCAAGCTACAGGAGTTAAAGATGATCAGGCTACAGGAGTTACAAGATGATCAAGCTACAGGAGTTACAAGATGATCAGTCTAAATGAGTTAAAGATGATCAGTCTACATGAGTTAAAGATGATCAATCTACATGAATGAAAGATGATCAAGCTACAGGAGCTACAAGATGATCAAGCTACATAAGTTACAAGATAATAAATCTACATGAGCTACAAGATAATCAAGCTACATAAGTTACAAGATAATAAATCTACATGAGCTACAAGATAATCAAGCTACAGGAACTACAAGATGGTCAAGCTACAGGAACTACAAGATAATCAAGCTACAGGAGTTACAAGATGATCAAGCTACAGGAGTTACAAGATGATCAAGCTACAGGAACTACAAGATAATCAAGCTACATGAGTTACAAGATGATCAAGCTACAGGAGTTACAAGATGATCAAGCTACTGGAGTTACATGATGATCAATCTACATGAACTACAACATGATCAGTCTATTGGAGTTACAAGATAATCAAGCTACAGGAGTTACAAGATGATCAAGCAGCTAGATTTATAAGATGATCAATCTACATGAATAATTAGTGTATGAGTATATAAAACTAAAAATCAAGTGCAAAAATTCAAATACCTTGGAGCAGTAATAATTTTATATTGGAAATGCAGAACAGAAATTAAGAACAGAATAGGCCAAGCAAAGACTGCATTTCAGAGAATGAAAAACATATTATGCAAAACATCCTTAACAATGAATGTTAGAAAACGAGTCCTAAAATGCTATATTGAACATATCTTGTTATATGGAAGTGAATCATGGGCAATAGGCAGGTCTGCACAAAAGTCATTGGAAGCAGCAGAAATATGGTTTATTAGAAGAATGTTGCGAATCCCCTGGACATCAAAAATAACTAAAGGAGAATATCTGAGAAGAGCTGGAGATACAAAAAAAGCTTGTAAAAAAACATAAGAGAGAGAGACAATGTACTTTCACAAGACATGCAATGAGAAGAGTGGGCATTGAAAATATTATAACAACAGGAAAAATAGAAGGAAGAAGATCAAGAGGAAGACCAAGAGAAATGATACTGGACAGTCTGACGGGATTATGTGAGAGGAGATCACCAACTGAGCTGATGGCCTACATGAAGGATCGTGTACTCTGGAGAAGCTTAATACCAACGCCAGTTGGCGTGGCACCTAATGATAGTAATGATGATATAAAACTAAGTATATAACCACTGGAGTAAAACTTGGATAACAAAATGTATGAACTAGGAAAAAAGTAGGAGCAATTTTAGTAATTAATGAGCACACAGTATGATGCTTTTGTTTTCACCTTAATCTTATAAAAATATACAGGATAAAGAAATGGAGAGAGAAGATAAAATATAAATTCACATGAATGCTATTTAAAAACCAGGAAAGGAAAAAAATAGAATAAAGTAAAATAAAAGGAACACTTAGCTGTGACTTGCAAGAAGCTGTGGCTTGTAAATGACTGTGTTCAGAGGTGTGCATAGTGGAGTGTAGAGAATGTTTAAATGGAGGCTTATGATGTGTGATTGGTGGGTCATAGAGGGATTAACATGCAAGTTCTGCAGTGTGGTATATGTCATTGAATGAAAAAGATTGGTGAAACTGGTCTCAGATTAGTTGACCATGCAGAAACATCTGTACAATATCACCAAGCACCTTCAAAACCAGTCCCTAATCATTTCATTGGTCCCAGCCACAGAGGCAAGTCTGGTTTTATGGTAACAGCCATCAAACAATGTCACTGTGATGACAGAAGCCGCCTAGAATTTGAGAACTGCTACATTCAGGAATATGGGATGCTGAAACCACATGGTTTAAACTCCCAATTCAGCTACCTAACATTCCCCTCTTCCACAATCATTTCCCTCTGCACTAAGTTCCACTTCTTTCTCACTTTTAACATATAGTTCAAAACAACCTCACAGCATCAGATTACAGCCCATCTATCCCAACTAAAATCACCTATTCTACCTTCTCCTGGCTAGATTACCATTGTATGACTCTCCCTTTCCACAGTTCTCCCCCTCTCCCCCCTTTATGACCCACACATCACACATCACAAGCCTCCATTTAAGCATTCTCTACACTCCACCATGTGCACTTCTGAACACAATCTCTTACAAGACACAGCTATGTGCTGCTTTTATTTTATTCTGTTTTTTCCATTCCTACTTTTTTACAAAGCATTCACGTGAATTTTATCTTCTCTCTCTATTTCTTCATCCTGTGTGTTTTTGTATGATTAAGGTGCAAACTGAAACATCACAATTGTGTGCTAATTAATTAATAAAGTGTTCCTACATTTTTCTTGCTTAATATATTTTGATCAGTTTCTTACCTTAGTTACAGTGAGATTTGCTGTGTACAAAATGTTTAAAACTGATTTATTCTCCTTCATGCAAACTGAGCATCATCAGTCTCCTGGCCTGAGAATCCTCAGACCAATTTCATTGGTTGCTATTTACTAGGTTTTTGATAATATAAACCAGTTACAGTAACTGGTTACCTCAGAAAGTTTCAGTTTTTCTTGGTTTTTTTTTTTGTTGTCAGTAATTTACTGGTAATTGCCAGTTAACACCATCACTGGCTGTGATCTGTTCTTCTTGCACATTCCAGCCATCTTAGTCTTATGCAAGCTGTGTTTGTTACAGTGGATGGATGGAAATGTTTGCAGTGTTTCAGACAGCCTGATATCCTTCTGCCACTTTGTGTTCATTTATTTATTTATTTTTTTTGCAAAGCAAAAGCAAGCTTAACACAGAAACTAATGGAAAGTACTAAGTGTTTTTTTTATAGTTTTAAAATGTTGAATATTGATAGAATGAATGCTAAAGAGGCTTTTTTTCCCACAGAATGCATCAGCAGTTAGTTTGTCAGATATGTATGGCCAGTCATTGTCAGAATCATCATCTGATTATTTAGATGGAAAGAGCAGTTACACAGTCTCTCCAAGTATAGGTGAGACTTCTTTCACTTTCTTCTACTCTTCTTCATTTTGGTTTTTTATATGTTTCTTATTTTGTAGTCTGTGTCTGAATTTTTAAAACCTTTGTTGTATTTCATCTTTACATTACATCAAAGTGTAATGTTAACACCAGTATAAGTCATGTGTGTTATAGAGCCCAGGATTAATGTTAACACCAGTAAATGCTATGTAGGTGATAGAGCCAAGATTAATATTAACACCAATGTATGTCACATAGGCATTAGAGCCAAGATTAATGTTAATATCATCATATGTCACATAGATGTTAGAGCCAAGATCAGTGTTAACACCAGCATACATCATATAGGTTATAGAGCCAAGATAATGTTATCACCACTGTATGTCAAAAAGGTTATAGAGCCAAGATTATTGGTAACTCCAACATTCACCACATAGATGTTAGAGCCAAAATTAATGTTAACTCCAGCATACATCACATAGATGTTAGAGCCAAGATTAATGTTAATGTCAGCATGCATCGCATAGATTATAGAGCCAAGATTAATGTTATCACCAGTGTAGATGTTCCATCCAAGAATTGATTGAGCATATAAAAAACATGGAGAACAAATTATGTGTGGACTACAGAAAGATTGATGGCGCAAACTGAACAAAAAAAAATCATAAATGTCAATGCAGGAAAGTGTTTAAAAATATTTTTGAATGTACAGAGAGAAGAAATAATACACACATTCATCCAGCATAAAAAATAACAGCTTTTATTCCTATTTCTTTTTTCTCATAAAGGTATTTTAAAAAGCTCATTGCCTTCAAATATAAAGCAGCAAGACTCATCAGACAGCAATCAGAGATCAAGCTTGGTTAGTCTGCTTGTGTTTTATCTGCAACTTTTATATTCACTTTAAACAAGTATTTTACATGTAATCATTATAGTGAACATAATGCGGGTATCTTACATGTAATCATTACAGTGAGTATATGCAAGTATTTTGTGCATAATCATTACAGTGAGTATATACAAGTATTATGCGTATAATTGTTACAGTTAGCATTTACAAATATTTTGTGTGTAATCGTTACAATATACACAGAGATTCATTGTGGAGAATTTTAAGACCATATGGAATACCATCTAAAATTGTCAACATCATTAGAGATCTCTACAATGGATATGTTTGTGCAGTCAAGACAGAAGAAGGAATTACCAGATGGTTTCAGATTGAAACAGGCGTGAAACAAGGATGTATATTATCTCCATTACTTTTTGGAATTACCATAGACTTTATAATGAGAAGATGCTGTACAGGTAAAATAGCATTGATTGGGTACATGGGACCCAAATAGAAGATCTTGATTTTGCAAATGAAATAACTCTTATCAGTGACAATGTGAAATTGATGCAGGAAAAAAACAGATTCCCTGTCTTCCTTGGCTAGCAAAATAGGACTTGAAATTAACAAAGACAAAACAAAAATAATGAAACTTCTCATTAATCAAGAAGGAAAAATATACATAGAAGGAACAACTTTTGATGAAGTAAACCAATTTGCATACCTTCACAGCTACATAGACCAGGATGGTGACACCAGGAAGGAAGTTAGTATTGGAACTGCAAAAGCTGCATTGTCCTTCAAAAATCTTTAGAACATATGAATTTCAAAAGCTATAAGCACAAAAACGAAGTTAAGATTATTCATATGTAATATCCACCCTCATTTATGCATGCGAAAGCTGGAAATCGGCTAACTTTGACTTTTTTTATTTTTCCGATCCCTGGGTTTACGAATTTTCACTCTTTTTCCCTTGTGTCAGATAATGAAACGTACAGGTCCTCTTCATCCCCATACAGAATGTCGGTGATTGAGGAGTTTGGTGGTATCAGGTTCTTTCGAAGGTCCTTCAGTGCACAGCAGTCCAGCAGATGGTGTTTAACAGTTTCTTCTTCTTGTCTGTTGCAGTGCATGCTGTATGGTGTGTGGTCAGTGGTCACTCTGTGTAAGTGCTTATTGAGGGTGATGTGTCCTGTTCTCAACCTGAAAATTGTACATTGGTCTCTATGACATAAGATGTTGATGTGGTTTCTGGGGTTAAGCTTTGGCAGGTGTGTATATAGGGATCTTCCAGTTGGATTACTGGCCCAGCTGTCCATCCACTGCTGCTTGCACTTGTTGTGTATAATGTGTTTAGCTGTTCTCATGTTGGTGGAGATGTGGCGCTGTGAAATGGTGGCTCCACTCTTTGCCAGTCTGTCAGCACATTCATTTCCTCTGATATCTATGTGCCCTAGTATCCACTGTAGGGTGGTCTTGATGTCACAGGAGGCAAGTTGATTTATTGCACTGAGTATGTCAGTTGTAATGTGATCAGCTGATGGTATCCAGTTTTCAAGGGCCTGGAGAGCAGACTGGGAGTCTGAAAAAATAAGAAGGTTTTTTTTTTGTGTAAGAGGTGCTGTTTTTGTATTTGGTGGTGGTGGCGGCTGCCAGGGCTGCTATTATATATTGCCTGCATCTCTGCATCATAACTGGAGCAGTGAGATCCACAAGGAGCAGAAATGTGGCTTGTTGTCTTGTCTGGAAACATTATGAGTACCCCATATCCTGCATTGTCTGTTTCCTTGAATGCTGACCCATCAGTGTATGCATGGATCCAGTCCTTGGGGTAGGATTCTATGGTCTCCGTTGCACGCAGCTTTAGGGTGTTGGGATCTGACGATTTCTTCACTAATTTGTTCTTGAGTCTGGTGTTAGTTTGAGGAAGTGTGTAGTTTGTGTTTGGTGGGATGTCTAGTACATTTGTAAGTTCTTTTCTGTCTTTAGGGAGTTTGTGTCTTGTGTTTAACTGTTCTTCTGTGTGCACTGGAGTTTTCAGTTTCTGTCTGTTATTATGCTTCCATTTATCAGCCACTATTGGTCTTTTTTTTACTTACTTATTCTGTTGGGATGGTCTGGGGACATGCATTTATATCTTTCTACTGCATCAGTGGTTGATTTTTTGCATCTTATGTCTAATGGCTCTATGTTTGCATCAATTTTACATGCAGCTGTGGATGTTGATCTCATTGCGCCACAAATGAAATAAATGGCTTGGTTCTGGACTCTGTCTACTTGTGTATGAGAGCTCTTTGATGCTGTGACCTGTAGGGGGAGGTTGTAATCTATTATAGATCTAACATATCCTGTGTACAGTTGTCTGAGTGTTGCTTTGTCAGCTCCTCAGGATGTACTTGCAAGTCGCTTGAGTAAGTTTAGTCTTTTGGATCCTTTTTCTGCTAGTCCATCCATGAACTTCTTAAAAGTTTAACTTTCTGTCTAGTTTCACACCAAGGTATGTTGGATTTTCTCTTTCATGATTTGAGCACCATCAAGAGTTATTTTCAGTTCAGTTTCTGCTAGTTTGTTGCTAAAAGCGAAGACTGTATATGTTGTTTTACCAACATTGATCTTTAACTTCCAGAAATTGCAATAGGCTGATATGGTGAGGAGGGCTCTATTAAGTCTCTCAGCAGCCAGCTGCAGGTCTGTTCCACCAGTCCACATAACAAGGTCATTGGCAAACATGGCTTTGTGTATGTTCAGCAGGTTGGATAGGTCATTTATAAAGATTAGGAACAAGGTGCAGCTAAGAGCAGAACCTTATGGCAGACCTTCCTCCAGGGTGCATTTGTTTGACATCTGTTATTGACCTGAGTTTGTATGGTCCTGTTACTCAGGTAGTTTTTAACCCATTGATACATTTTTCCATGTATTCCCATGTTTTGCATCTTTAACAGTAGGCCTTTTCGCCAAACCCTATCATATGCCAGTTGGGAGTCTACAAAGACAGCTACAGAGTTTCTCTTGTGTAAAAAAACTGTCTTTTACACTTTGAGTGAGGAGAAATAGCTGGTCTTTGGTTCTTGATCCTTTGTGGAAGCCTGCCTGAAAGTTACTGAGTGACCCCGAGGATTCCAGCACCTGTACAGCCCGTTGTTAAGCATTCGTTCTGCTAGCTTACCAATGTTGGAAGTCAGTGAGATTGGTCTAAAGCCTTTTAGGTCATCTTCTGGCTTTCCTTTTTTCAAGATAGGTCTAACTATAACTGACTTCCAAGATTTTGATAGTACTCCACTTTGCCAGGTCTTGTTAATGAAGTTAAGCAATGTGGACTTTCCTACAGGGCCCAGAAGAAGGATCATTTCATTTGATATATTGTCTGGTCCTGGTGCTTTTCTTAGCTGTAGCTTACTCATAGCACTCTGGAGTTCTTGGATGGTAAAGTTTTCCTCAAAAAGTGGAATGTTTGCCAAGCTAGATTTCTCTTTACTTCTCAGAACTTTTCCCAGCGCTTTGTCAAGTACTTTCCTGTTGGAGGATTTGTTGGTGGCAGCAAAGAATTTGTTAAAAGTACTGATTTTGTCTGAGTCACTTGAGAGGACTCGACCAGAGATTCACATTGACTTAAGGTTAGTTTGTTTTTTCCTGACATGTTATCTAAGAGTTTCTAAGCCTTCTTTCCTTCAGTTCTGAGGTTGAGATTGTTGCATGTTCTTAACAACTTCTCTTTCTTTGCTTTTTTAGTTTTGAGTCTTACCTTAGCTGTTAGTTTATTGTACTCTATTCTGATTTCTAGAGTAGGGTTTTTCTGTGTGTTCTTCCTGGCTGCTCTTCTTTTTTGACTAAGTCTTCCAGAGATTTTGTCCAGAAGGGACTATCTCTTTCTGCATCCTCGGGGGATTGTTTTGTAGGCTACTCCAAGTTTGGCTTGGATTACGCTGGTGTAGAGAGTGTCAGTGTTTGTGTTATCATTTAGTTTTGATAGGTTTTCATCTGTTTGTGTTCCCAATCTGCTTTTCAATAATTCCAGCGAGGGGGTTTGTGTGATCTTTGGTTTCGTGTGTGAGAAATTTGTAGAAGGATGGGGTGATGGTCGCTTCCTATGTCACTAAGCACTCTCAGAGTACAATCGTTGTGGATGTCTGCTGAGATAATGGTGAGGTAAGGTCTGTATGTGCATCCAGTGGCTCTGTGGAGGAGTGTTGGTGAGGAGGAGGGGTCTTGCAATATTATCATGTTGCTGGTGGTGCATAGCTCTTCAATGTTGTTTCCCCTAAGATTTCCATCTTTGTATCCTAGTGATGGTAGATGTGCATTATAATCTCCTGCAATGATAATTTTCTGCATGCCTGTGCTGTGTATGTTGATTTGACTTTTAGAATTTTGGGGACAATAAGCATTATACAGAGTGTATGGCATTCTCATTGCATTTTCTGCTTTTAACTTCTCCTTGGACGTCATTTCTCAAGAATGTGGCAAAAACTCTGCATTTACCACATTCACATTTGTACATGGTGTATCCAAGCACTGAGTGATCTTTTCCATATAGAAGGGTTTCTTGTATGATTGCAATATGGATGTTGACTTTTTTCAACTATCTGCTTAATTCTAAGGCCTTTGGCCTAAGTCCAGAAATGTTGATTTGAAGAATGTTTAGTGTGCCCCCTCTAGCTGATTTTTTGCTCGGGGCATCGAACCACCTGGCTCGGACCTTTTATGAGGCGACGTCCGGGTTCAGATGTTTTTCTTTTTGTTTCTGACATTTTCACATTGGGGTTTTTGTCCTAAATCTTTCTTTCATACCCATTAGGCCTTTCCAGTGAGAAGCTAAGATCAGGCCCTGAGTGCAGCACCGGCCCATCCGACAGCTTTGAGACAGTTTCACAGAGACACTCCAACTTTGGGATGAGGGATCCAATGGTGCTTCAACAATGTCCATTCCCCACACCACCCTGTAGTCTCCTAGCTGCTTTGTTTGCCTCATTCTGATAGCCGTTGTTGTAAGGACCCATAGGCTTGTCATGTCCTGGACTCATCAGTTTCCATCAGACTTTCCCATCCCCACAGGTGATCTCTGTGTCCCCATCCATCCACCATCCCGAACAGCCCAGCACTGCCCCAGGCCAAGATCTCAGCTCCACCTATTGATGGGTGTGCAATGTCAAAAGCTGGAAGGCCTTCTATCCTAGGAGGGGTATTTGTGCTTGTCATTTTTCCCACAGGCGAGTGGGTTTTCTTAGCATACATAGCATTTTATCAAATGCCTAAGGAAAATACATGGTATAAAGTGGAACAAATTCAAGAACAATACAGAGATAAGACAGATGAGCAAACAACAACCTGTCTCATGGGTGATCAGAAAAAAGAGGATGGACATATGTAGGCCATGTGATGAGAAATGGTTGAAAAAAGGCCAAACATAGATAAAAATTATTATACACAAAACGTATATATAAAACTGCATTACTTTTCTGTATAGTAGCTGCCACCAAAATTCAGCAATTGTACCATAACAGCAGCCTTTGTAATTGCATGTTAAAGAATAGCTCCAGCAGGGCATCCAGCTAGGTGTTTACTCTGTCCATGAGTTCCTCGTTGGTTTCAGTGCATTAGTGTAACAGTACAGGATCAGGAAATAGATATATATAATAAGGTAGTAGTCTCCCTTGCAGAGAGCTACGTTTGGATTTGTAGGTGTGCAGCGGGAAAATCCTTTGTAAAGTCACATGCATTTGTACTTGTATTGAACGTATTGGGAGATGCAGGAAAAAGAGCAGATGACATGTAGGAAAGTAACGGCAAAAATGAGAACCCTTAAAAAAAAAATGTAGATTTAAAGAAGTTTTCCTTGATAGTTAGTAGTAGCTGAGCTCTCATAATGATAGTAGTAAACTGTAGTCTGTCCTTATAGAAATACTTAGTGATTGTCAAGATTTGCCCTTTTTAGGACAGTTTCTCAGATTTAGTAGTTTGGAATGTAGAATATCTGTAACAAGCAATGTCCTTCATCATCTTGTTGTAGTAGAGGTCGTCCCATGGCAACGACAAGTCGCCCAGACACCATCTCATTTTATTGTAAAACTTCATCAGTCCTTTCATGTATTCCTATTCTGGCAACATCCACAACAAATGGCTTTCATTAATAAATTTGATTCCTCCTGTAGTACTCAGGGTTAGTTGGTTGTTGATTTATGTTGTAGCGCAACTGTGAGGTGACGTGTAGTTGTTTTCTCTAAATAATCCACAGTCACACAGTCATGTATGATCTCTGCCTTAATTGTTCCTGGGTTATGTAATGTTACACAGAGAAGAGATATATATATATATAACGGAAATGCAGCTGCTAGATTAATCACAGAGACCGAAGTCTTCAACAAGTCAACAATTTCATCCATCAGCATAGAAGAAGAAAACAATCAAGAACACATTGTTAGAGGTGCAATGATTCGCCTATAGACAGAAGACAACACATGAAGAACCAAAAAAAAATCTACTATACTAGTTAGCAAGTCAAACCTTCAGCTTGCTGATGATGTAGTGATTGTCAAGTCAAGATAAAGATTGCTAGAAGAGATTAAGTGAATATAGTTGGGTTAATTAGAGTAGAAGAATATATAAAGGTGAAGGGAAGAGTAGAAGAGACCTTAAAGGCAGGGAGCGTGATATTCAGATTGTGAATGTAGAGAAACGGAAAGTTAGGTAAAGCTAAATTTAGAGTTCAGTTCATGTGGTTCAAGAGTCTCTTATTTATGTCATCATCATCATCATCAGGTGCTGTGGCAACTGGCATTGGCTGTTATGCTTCTCCAGAGTACATGATCCTTCATGCAGGCCATCAGCTCAGTTGGTGATCTCCTCTCACATAATCCCGTCAGACTGTCCAGTATCATTTCTCTTGGTCTTTCCCTGGCTCCTCTTCTCTGTATTTTTCCTGTTGTTATAATATTTTCAATGCCCACTCTTCTCATTGCATGTCTTGTGAAAGTACATTGTCTCTCTCTCTTATGTTTTTTTACAAGCTTTTTTTGTATCTCCAGCTCTTCTCAGATATCCTCCTTTAGTTATTTTTGCTGTCCAGGGGATTCGCAACATTCTTCTAATAAACCACATTTCTGCTGCTTACAGTGATTTTGTGCAGACTTGCCTATTGTCCATGATTCACTTCCATATAACAAGATATGTTCAATATAGCATTTTAGGACTCGTTTTCTAACATTCATTGATAAGGATGTGTTGGATAATATGTTTCTCATTCTCTGAAATGCAGTCTTTGCTTGGCCTATTCTGTTCCTAATTTCTGTTGTGCATTTCCCATCTGAGGTTATTACTACTCCAAGGTATTTGAATTTCTGCACCTGCTTTAGAATAGTTCCCTTTAATTTTATTCATCATTGTGGTGGATTCTGTTTCTTAGATATAACCATAGTCTCTGTCTTTTTGATGTTCAAAGTAAGGCCTTTCTGTTCACTTTCTTTGGTGACTATCCAAGAGATTTTTCAGGTCTTGTTGGTTCTCAGTTATCAGTACTGTGTCATCAGCATACTGTTAATATTGTATCCTCCTACTTTTATACGTGGTTCTGTAATGATCATTCTTAGAACATTCTCACTGTACAGAGAAAAAAGGTCTGGAGATAGTACACATCCTTGTCGCACCCCTTGTTTTATAGGTTAATATTTTCCAATTTTATTTTCAACTCGTGTGGCTGCTTCCTGCTGCCAGTATAGATGTTTTACAGTCCTCAGGTCTTTGCCGTCTGTGTTTACATCTTCAAGCATTTTATTAATCTTATAATGTTTCACCTTGTCGAATACCTTGTTTTAATCAATGAAGCATAAGTAGAGATCTTTCTGTACTTCTAAAGCTCTTTCTGTTAGTGTTCGCAGAACATAAATGGCATTGTGTGTTCCCTTTCCTTCAACAAATCTGAACTGTTCATCTGCTATTCCCATTTTTATCTTTTTCCTTGTTCTTCTCATAATAATTCTCAGAAGTAGCTTTGTTATGTGACATGAGAGGCTGATAGTCCTGTGGTCCTCACATTCCTTTGCACTTGGTTTCTTTGGTAGTGTTAGAAATGTGGATGTAAGTATGTCACTTGGCAAATAACCACTGTTGTAAATGTCATCAGTAACTTGGTTATTATTTTTATTCCTGTCTCCTCTAGTGCCTCTATTTCTTCTGTTGTTATATTATCAGGCCCAGTTGCTTTTCCTTTTTTCATGTGTTTGATGGCATATACATGGTGGTATTTGAGCGTCAGGTGGCTTTCTTTATCAGAGTGATATTTTTTTATGGCTGTTATTTGGAAGTCAGGCTTGCCTCTATGGCCCTTGAAATGATTGAGAATTGGCTTAGAAGCATGTTGTTGCTTAGCCTGAGACCAGTCTTCTCAGTATAACTTATCCTTAGTTAAATAGAATTCACTTGTGAATCCATCATGGGTTGTAATTTTAGGATGGTAGCTGATTTATTCTGGGGCATAACATTACATTGGAGGGGTGATTGATAAGTTCACAACATAAGGTACAAATACTTGAAACACACAGTTGATATTGGGTGCATTTGTAGGTCAGGTACTGTAAGATTAAACACAAAGTTTCAAGAAATTAACTGCAACCAATTTTTTTTACAGGCTGATGAAGTGGTAAGGCATGGCAGAAATTGAGAAAATGGATAAAATTTCACATCCAGCAGTCATTCGCTAGCTCTGCATTAAGGGCTTATTAAGGGTGAAGGAGATCCATGAGGATATGGTGGAGACTCTAGGGGAGAGTTCCCCTCCTTACAGCACAGTGAAGAAATGGGCAGCTCTATTCAAACATGGAATGGAGATTCTAGAAGATGATCCCCGTCCAGGAAGACCAAGAACGGTAACCACCGATGAAACCACAGGCGGAATCCATGACATGATAATAGAGAATCAACGACTAACTGAGCGGTACATTGCTACTGAGTTGGGCATCTCCCAGGATGTGTTCATGCCATTATTCACAATGATCTTCAAATGACAAAGGTCTCTGCTCAATGGGTCCCAAAACTTCTTGGACCTGATCACAAACGACAGCATCTCAACATGTCAAGAGACAATCTAGTCCATGTTTCTGCAGATCCTGAAAAGTTTCTTCAACAATTTGTGACTATGGATGAGACTTGGGTTCATCATTTTCAACCAGAAACCAAAGAACAGTCAAAGCAGTGGAAATTTCATGGATCCCCACCTCCAAAGAAAGCAGGGGTGGTTCTATCTGCAGGCAAAGTGATGGCTTCCATCTTTTGGGATTCAGAAGGTGTGCTGTTGGTAGACTATCTTCAGAAAGGCAGAGTGGTCACCAGGGCCTATTACGCTAATCTTGTGAAGCAACTGCGGGTAAAATTGAAGGAAAAATGTCGAGGGAAATTGACGAGAGGAGTCATCTTTCATCAAGACAATGATCCAGTTCACAAGTCTGTGGTGGTAATGGCTGCCATCTATGAATGCAGGTTCCAGCTTCTTGAACAACCTCCTTATTCCCCAGATTTGGCCCCTTCGGACTATTACCTGTTTACCAAACTCAAAAAAAGAGCTCACTGGTCTCAAATTTCCTTCAGATGATGACAGTAATAAGTGATGAGATGAAAAGAACAGGAATACACATTTTGGGAATCTGTGAACATTGATGGAAAGGATCAGGACACTTCAAGAGTGAGAATGATAATATCTTTATATACTCTGGTGGAGAATTAGAAGGAAAGAATGGAGTGGCTTTTTACTTGGACAAATCAACATCAAAAGCATTACTAGGTTACAATCCAGTAAGTGATAGAATCAGACTTAAGGGCACTACTAGAAATGTAACAATCATCCAGATATATGCACCTACATCAGCAGCTGAAGAATAGGAAGTAGAAGACTTTTATAACACACTGCAAACGACGATAGACCAGGTACGGAAAAATGATATTGTATTAATAATGGGGGATTTTAATGCAAAGATTGGTACAGAAAGAACAGAAGATGAAGGACATGTTGTAGGGAAATTCAACATGGGACATAGAAATGAGGCAAGTGACAATCTAATGGCTTTTTTCATGGAAAATGAGATAATAATTGCTAACACACTTTTTAAACAACATCCAAGATGACTTTACACATGGACATCACCTGATGGGAAAACCAAGAATCAAATAGATTACATTTTAGTGCAAAAAAGGTGGAGATCAAGTATAACATCAGCAAAATCTTTACCAGGTGCTGATTGTGACACGAACCATGAGTTATTAATAGCAGATATGAAGATAAAGATAAAAAAGATAGTTGCAGGATCAAGATCACTTCGCTTTGATCTTACAAAAATACCAGAACAATATGGTATAGAAGTGAAGAACCATTTCAAAATCCTGATAGCTGTACAGGAGGAGATGACACCAGATGATTTGGCTACACAGGCCAGAGATATCTTAATAACAACAGCTAAAGACATGGTTCCAATAAAGAAAACACAAAAGAATGGATGGATTACAGCAGGTACACTAGAACTGATAAAACAACGTAGAGAAATGAAGACACAGTGGAAAGTGACAAACAACAACAAAGAGAAATATAAAACTTTAACAAAAGAAGTACAAAGAAACATAAGAAAAGACAAAAAACAATACATTCAAGATTGTTGTTAAAGAATAGAAGGACATCAGAAGTGTGGAAGAGATAGTGAAATGTTTAAAGAAATGAAGACATTGACGAGAAATGTCACACCTAAGCTAAATGTAATTTGTGACAAGATGGGGAATACCTTGACAGAGACAGAGGAAATTCTAGAAAGATGGAAGGAATATTGCAGAGGAATATATGAAACAACTGACTGTGAAACAGAAATCAACAGTATGAATTATTATTGGAGGAGAAAGAACCCGAACCAACAATAGAAGAAGTTTTATGGGTAATAAAGAATCTGAAAAATGGTAAATCACCAGGATGTGATGAGATAACAGCTGAATTTATTAAAGCAGAAGGAAATGATTGTGCAAAAATCTATCATGCGCTATGTAAAAAGAGATGGCATACAGGTATTTGGCCAAAAAGAATGGAAAAGAACTGTATTCATACCACTGCCAAAAAAGGGTAACCTGAAATTATGCACAAACTACAGAACTGTTGCCCTGATTAGTCATGCCAGTAAAATTCTGTTAAAAATCATAATGGGTAGACTTCGTAAGAAAATAGAAGAAGTCAGTATGGTCCAAGCTGATTTCAGGCAAGGAAGAGGATCAAGAGATCATATATTCAATATAAGATTAATAATAGAGAAATGCAGAGAGTTTAATGTGAATCTATATTTAGCCTTTATAGACTACTCAAAGGCATTTGATTGTGTACAACACCAGAAACTTTGGGAATTAATGGAAAAAATGAGATTTCCAACACATTTGATATAATTAACATCACTGCTGTATTTAGACCAACAAGCAGCAGTAAGAATAAATGGTGAAACAACAACTTGACATAAAACAAGGGGTCCGTCAGGGACATTATCTTAATGTGAAGAAATATTGTCGCCTTACTTATTTAACTTGTATACTGAAAATATAATGAGGAATGTTAGAGAAGCTGTAGACAAAGAATATTACAATGCCATAACAATTGGAGGTTATGAAATACCTGAGATTAGATATGCTGATGACACAGTATTACTGTCCACAACACAAAAAGGAATGGAAAAACTAATTATGTCAGTCCGTAAGAATAGTGAAGAGCAAAACCTCTATCTTAATGTGAAGAAAACTAAATTGATGACAACTAACAAAACAAACAAGGAAGCTGATATATGTATCAATGAGGAAAAAGTGGAGAGTTTTGAATATCTTGAATCACTGCTAGCTAATACTGGAGATACAATGAGGGAAATTAAAAGAAGGACATCTATCACTCTTCAGAAAGTAAAACAACTAAAGAATCTGTGGAGAGGAACAGACAGAACTAAGAGAAATAAGATTTTTAAGGGCATGCATTTTTCCCATCACAACATGTACCTGTGAGACCTGGACACTTAACAAAACAGCTGAGAAACACATAAGTGCTTTTGAATGTAAATGCTACAGAAGAGTTCTTCAGATATCTTGGACACAAAAAAGAACAAATATATCCATACAAATATGCCAGTAGACGACAAAGACTTGAGGATTGTAAAACATCTATACTGGCAGCAAGAAGCAGCAGTTAGAGTTGAAAATAGAATTGGAAAATACCAACCTATAAAACAAGGGGTACGACAAGGATGTGTACTATCTCCAGACCTTTTTTCTCTGTACAGCGAGAATATTCTAAGAACAATCATCACAGAACCAGGCATAAAAATTGGAGGATACAATATTAACAACCTTCGGTATGCTGATGACACAGTACTGATAGCGGAGAACCAGCAAGACCTGCAAAATCTCTTGGATAAAGTCGCCAAAGAAAGTGAACAGAAAGGCCTTACTTTGAACATCAAAAAGACAGACTATGGTTATATCTAAGAAACAGAATCCACCAGCATGCAGTATTAAATTAAACGGAACCATTCTAAAGCAGGTGCAGAAATTCAAATACCTTGGAGCAGTAATAACTTCACATGGGAAATGCACAACAGAAATTAGGAACAGAATAGGTCAAGCAAAGACTGCATTTCAGAGAATGAGAAACATATTAGCTAACACATCTTTATCAATGAATGTTAGAAAACGAGTCCTAAAATGCTATATTGAACATATCTTGTTATATGGAAGTGAATCATGGACAATAGGCAAGTCTGCACAAAAATCATTGGAAGCAGCAGAAACGTTGTTTATTAGAAGAATGTTGCGAATCCCCTGGACAGCAAAAATAACTAATGAAGAATGTATGAGAAGAGCTGGAGAGACAAAAAACCTTGTCAGAAAGATAAGAGAGAGACAATGTACTTTCATAGGACATGCAATGAGAAGAGGGGGCATTGAAAATATTATAACAACAGGAAAAATAGAAGGAAGAAGATCAAGAGGAAGACCAAGAGAAATGATACTGGACAGTCTGACGGGATGGTGTGAGAGGAGATCACCAACTGAACTGATGGCCTGCATGAAGGATCGGGTACTCTGGAGAAGCATAATAGCCAACGCCAGTCGGCATGGCACCTGATGATGATAATGATGATGATGATATCCATACTACAAGAACTTAATATTGAAAAAGGCTGGCTAGTAAAGAGTATTAAACAGAGAAAACTTAAATATTTTGGATACATTAAACGTCATTATAATCTAGAGAAAACCGTCTTAGAAGGGTACATAGTAGGAAAAAGAAAGAGAGGAAGACCAAGGCGAAGATGGCTGCAAGACACTGTTGATGATCTGCAAATGGATGCATCAGCAGCAGGCCACCTTGCTTACAACCAAGAGGCCTACAGGAGTGCTATTAGGGAGGCAAAGTTCTGCAAGGAACATGCAAATGAATGAAATAATGATGACATCATTCATACTGTAGACCACTTACTACTAGCACAAGATGCTGACTTTTACAAAGAAGGTATCCATATGCTCCAGGATCGCTGGTCTAAGTGCATAAACTTGCAAGGGGACTATGTTGAGAAATAACCTAATTTGTTGTACCTTATGCCGAGAACTTGTCAGTCACCCCTCATACTAAATGAAATCAGATACTTTCTCCAAAATTATTGTTAGGCTTCATGAAGGATTACCATGGGCATATCTTTTGTTGCAGAGAGTTCAGTTTTTAATCTCTTGCTTATCATCTTATCTGTGCTGTCCTGAGTCATAAATACACATTGTGTGTGAATACTGAAATGTTTTATATAAATCAGTACAGAAATCTTTCATGTAAATCAATATAGAAATATTTTATGTAAATCAGTACAGAATTATGTTTTATGTAAATCATTACAGAAATGTTTTATGTAAATCTATACAGAATTATGTTTTATGCCAATATCTTCTCACCTGTAGAAAATGAAGTCAACAATTAAAATAGTTGTCATATTAAACATTTATGATATAAAGTCACTATAATTTGATGCATGTCACTGGTATGTGGCACATGTTACTATTATGTGATGCATGTTACTGTTGTGTGACAGTATCATATTGGCATTTAAGATCAATTTAATTATCACTTGGTGTTTTTGCTTTGGAATTTAATTTTAATGCCATTTCTTTGTGCAGGACTCTGTCTGCACATACAAGAGCGTTGAAGAGGCACAGCCAAGCTTGACATCATCATCACAACTTCCAACAGCTGTTGCTACAGAAACAGCCATGATCATCAGAAGTGCCGTAGATCAAACAGTTGCTAATAGCAACAACAACAGCAGAAATAAAATGTCTAATAGTTATGATATTCCTGGCACATTTCAACAAGTTGTTCCTGATGTTCATACACTTGACCTTGGACATGATACTGAAACTCCAGCCTCTTGTGTGGTGAGCTTACTCTCAGGCAGTTCTCTGAGCTGTGAAAAAACAGGGCAAGTATCACAATTTAAGCATTCCTTAAAATCTCAATCATTCTTCCTTGCAGTGACCTCACTACATTTAGATTTGTGTGCTCAAGAGCTGACCACAAATCTGGAGTCCAGTTCACAGTCCCTGCCAGTGCTATTTTCATCTTTTAACCTTCATTTGACTCTGAGCTCTACAAAAGGTCTACGGTTTACACTGAAATATTGGTTATTGTATGTTTTTCATTTATACATTCTCATACTTTCTATTCGCTTTTTTCTCACTTTACTCACCCCCATCTGGCACTTTGTAAAACTACACCATACACCTCTATCTACCTTTATTAAAAGGCATTACCCACCAGTTTAAGTCACTTCCTGTTTATGTGTATTCAAATCTGTGTTAACTGTGTTTGTGTAGTCAGATCTTGTGTTAACTAAAAGTTCTGTTTGTGTGTTCAGATCTTGTGTTAACTAAAGGTTCTGTTTGTGTGTTCAGATCTTGTGTTAACTAAAGGTTCTGTTTGTGTATTCAGATCTTGTGTTAACTAAAGGTTCTGTTTTTGTGTTTAGATCTTGTGTTAACTAAAGGTTATGTTTGTGTATTCAGATCTTGTGTTAACTAAAGGTTCTGTTTGTGTGTTCAGATCTTGTGTTAACTGAAGGTTCTGTTTGTGTGTTAGATCTTGTGTTAACTGAAGGTTTTGTTTGTGTGTTCAGATCTTGTGTTAACTGAAGGTTTGATTACCACTCCTATATCTTTCTAATGCTTCCATGGTTTGATTACCACTCCTATATCTTTCTAATGCTTCCATGGTTTGATTACCACTCCTATATCTTTCTAATGCTTCCATGGTTTGATTACCACTCCTATATCTTTCTAATTCTTCCATGGTTTGATTACCACTCCTATATCTTTCTGTTGCTTCCATGGTTTTGAGCTTTCTGTATAATCAGTGATTTTCTTCAGTGTCTGACAGGACATTTTATGCTTTTAATGTGTGACAGGATAGCTTATACATTTATTGAGTGACAGGACAGTTTGTATATTTAATGTATGACAGGACAGCGCATATATATTTAATGAGTGATAGGACAGTTTGTATATTTAATGTATGACAGGACAGCTCATATATATTTAATGAGTGACAGGACAGCCTGTACATTTAATGTCTGACAGGAGAGCCTGTATATTTATTGTATATAACAGGACAACTTTTACATTTAATGTATGACAGAACATCTTGTCCCAGTGTAAGAAGTTGCCATATATTTTACAACAGAGTGAAAAGTCCCAGTGTAAGAAATTGCCATATATTTTACAACAGAATGAAGTGTTCTGATGTTAAAAAAAAATATTGCTACAAGGTAAACTACATATTTTGCGTGAAGTATCTTCTGTGGAACTGCTGTTGAGAGAATTAAATCAATGAAGTATCTGGGCATAAGGTTCATAGATCATGTAGACCACATCACAACTAAAGCCAGGAAAGGATTACAGTAACAACATAGAGTGATAAAAGTAATGGGAGCAGAAAACCTTGAACAGCGAATACTAGTTCACTTATAGCAGGAGTTGGTAGTCTAAGTGATACATTGGCAATTCTATCACTGTCTTACGCAGATAGGAAGGCTTGAGAGAATAGAGAATGAGTCAGTGTGTGTTATTCTTAGATGCACCAATGTTACATTGATATACACTGAGTAACAAATGAAAACCCAGATGACAATAACTACAAGTAACTACACAAACATGACCAGTTATTTGAGTAACAACTCAACTCTGAACCAACAGTTGGCACACGTAACATGTATCCAAAATACTACAGGATTTAGCACTTACAAAATATAACAAAAGTTTAATGAAGGAAATCCCAACTGGTAGACAAGTGTTGTAACTGGACATGGTGGCTAAAAACTGATGAAACAATCAACAAATGAATACAAGAAAACTGTCCAGATGATTAACATCGCCATGGGACACTCACACTATCACACAAAGTGTCGAAAGGCATGCTAACATCATGTATGAAGAAAACTCCAATATACCTTTCAGTCTAAAATCACATCCTCATCCAAAAGGGACAATCAACACACAAACTCTACATAATGAACTTTACAGCATTTGTCTTAAAAAGGACAAATCAGCTATGACTGCTACATAATAACTCTACAATGTTTGTCCTAAAAAGAACAACTACCCACAAAACTTACATTATGAACCAAGCAATCCTAGCAAACATCCCAGAACAAACCAACATATGTCCTATCACTTCCACACCTCGAACAGAAGTCTCTTTCATGCACACCGCATGCTCAAACCCCGTGACTGAACTAGCCAATAGGAACACTGAGATACATCTTAGTCCATGCTTGCTTAAGCAACTGAGCTGTGGTCAACAACTTTTTGACCACAACAACAGGATTCAAGCCCAATTCTGTCACAGAATAATCATTCTGTTACATCATCCTGCAAGGCCAAGAGACTTTTAGACTTTTTTTTAGACTGCTAGACTTTTCTACCATGGACAGCAGAATAAAAATAGTCATGACACAATCCTATCTAAAAAATAAGCACAGACAAGACACACCCACTCCACAGTGAACAAGGAAAATCGTGAATGGTCCATGCAAAAGATGTAATCCATGAGATGTGCCCTCCTGAGTATAAAGAAAAATATCACCTCAGTAGTACATGCAAGAAAAATATCACCTCAGAGGTCAGTCAGTTAGCCGTTATCATCCCTTGCAGAACTTTGCCTCCCTAACAGCTCTCCTGAAGGCCTCTTGGTTGTAAGCAAGATGCCCTGCTGCTGATGCATCCATCTGCAGATTATCAATGATGTCTTGCAGCCATCTTCACCTTGGTCTTCTTCTCTTTCTGTTTTCCTTTATGTACCCTTCCAAGACCTTCTTCTCTAAATTCTCATGATGTTTAATATGTCCAAAATATTTAAGCTTTGTTTAATCTTCTTTACTAGCCAACTTTCTTCAATATTAAGTTCTTTCTTGCAGTATGGATATATTTGTTCTTACTTTGTGTCCATGATATTTGAAGGACTCTTCTGTAGCATTTACATTCAAAGGCATTTCTATTTTTCTTAACTGTTTTGTTAAGTGTCCAGGTCTCACAGGCATATGCTGCAATGGGAAAGATGTATGCCCTTAAAAATCTTATTTTTATAGTTCTGTCTGTTCCTCTCCACAGCTTCTTTAGTTGTTTTACTTTTTGAAGAGCAGTAGATGTCCTCCTTTTAATTTCCCTCATTGTATCTCCGTTATTATTTCATAGTGATCCAAGATATTCAAAACTCTCCACCTCTTCCAATTTTTCCTCATTTGAGGAAAATTATCATCTCAGTAGTGCAAGGAGAGAAATTATCATCTCAGTAGTACAAGGAGAGAAATTATCATCTCAGTAGTACAAGGAGAGAAATTATCATCTCTGTAGTACAAGGAGAGAAATTATCATCTCAGTAGTACAAGGAGAGAAATTATCATCACAATAGTACATGGAGAAATATGATCATCTCAGTAGTATAAAGAGAGAGATTATCATCTCAGTAGTACATGGAGGAAAATTGTCATCTCAGTAGTACAAGGAGAGAAATTATCATCTCAGTAGTATAAGGACAGAAATTATCATCTCAGTAGTATAAGGACAGAAATTATCTCAGTAGTACAAGGAGAGAAATTATCATCTCAGTAGTACAAGGAGAGAAATTATCATCTCAGTAGTACAAGGAGAGAAATTGTCATCTCAGTAGTACAAGGAGAGAAATTATCATCTCAGCAGTACAAAGAGAGAAATTATCATCTCAGTAGTACAAGGAGAGAAATTATGATCTCAGTAGTACAAGGAGAGAAATTATCATCTCAGTAGTATAAGGAGAGAAATTATTATCTCAGTAGTACAAGGAGAGAAATTATTATCTCAGTAGTATAAGGAGAGAAATTATCATCTCAGTAGTATAAGGAGAGAAATTATCATCTCAGTAGTATAAGGACAGAAATTATCATCTCAGTAGTACAAAGAGAGAAATTATCATCTCAGTAATATAAGGAGAGAAATTATCATCTCAGTAATATAAGGAGGGAAATTATCATCTCAGTAGTATCTTATATCTTATATCCTTCCCGTGCTGTTAAACGTCACATAAGGCTCTCAAAGTAGTTCGCCAATTTTTCCTGTCTTCGGCGAGTCTTTCAACCTCATCAAAGGATTTTATGCCTGTTAATTTGGCCTCTCTTAATTATGTTTTCTTCAGAGTTTCACGCAGTCTGCCTCTTTTTCTTCGGCCTGTTGTGTTCCACTTGATAGCTTGTTTTGGGATTCTCTGATCATTTCTTCTCATCAAGTGACCAACATATGTCCATCTCCTTTTCCTGATCACCCATGAGACTGGTTGTTGTTCAGTCATCTGTCTTATCTCTGCATTGTTCTTGAATTCATTCCACTTGATGCCGAGTATTTTCCTTAGGCATTTGTTTTCAAAAGAGTCTAATTTCTTTTCTATTTCTTTAGTTGTTTTCCAGCTTTCGCATGCATAAATGAGGGTGGATATTACATTTGAATTGAATAGTCTTAACTTCGTTTTTGTGCTTATAACTTTTGAATTCCATATGTTCTCAAGATTCTTGAAGATTGATGCTGCTTTTGCAATTCTGATCCTAACTTCCTTTCTAGTGTCACCATCCTGGTCTATGTAGCTGCCAAGGTATGCAAATTGATTGACTTCTTCAATATCTGTCCCTTCTATGTGTATTTTTCCATTTTGATTGAGAGGAATTTTCATTATTTTTGTTTTGTCCTTGTTAATTTCAAGTCCTATTTTGCTAGCCAGTGAAGACAGGCTGTCTGTTTTTACTTGCATGGAATTCAAATTATTACTGATAAGAGTTATGTCATCAGCAAAATCAAGATCTTCTAGTTGGGTCCCGTGTACCCAGTCAATACCTGTGCAGCATTTTTTCATTATGAAGTCTATTGTAATCCCAAAAAGTAAAGGAGACAGTATACATCCTTGTTTCACGCCTGTTTCAGTCTGGAACCATTCACTCATCCCTTCTTCTGTCTTGACTGCACAAACATATCCATTGTATAAGTCCTTAATGATGTTGACAATTTTAGATGGTATTCCATATAGACATAAAATTCTCCATAATGAATCTCTGTGTATGCTATCAAATGCCTTTTTTAAAATCTATGAAGTTCAGTATTAATGGTTTCTGCTTTTCTTTATTTGTTCTTCAAGTATTATTCTGAGAGTAAAGATCTGGTCGAGACAGGTTCTCCCTTTTCGAAATCCTGCTTGTTCTTCTCTCATTGCAGTATCCACTATATCTTTGAGTCTATTCAAAATGACCTTGCAAAATACTTTTGACACAACTGATATTAAGGTTACTCCTCTCCAGTTGTTACAGTCACTAAGGTTGCCCTTTTTTGGTATTTTAACAATGATTCCTTTCTTCCAGTTAGAAGGGACCTTTTCTTCTTTCCAAATCTTGTTAAACATTCTCTGTAGTTGTCTCATGTTGTCACTATTGATAGCTTTTTATCTCAGTAGTACAAAGAGAGAAATTATCATCTCTATAAGGAGAGAAATTATCATCTCTGTAGTATAAGGAGAGAAATTATCATCTCTGTAGTATAAGGAGAGAAATTATCATCTCTGTAGTATAAGGAGAGAAATTATCATCTCTGTAGTATAAGGAGAGAAATTATCATGTCAGTAGTACATGGAGGAAAATTGTCATCTGAAAAAATGTGGGTATGGTTTTAAAAAAGTGCTTAAAAGATCTGAAACTTGTAGTTTCTAATCTCCAGAGGAGATTGATAGCAAAAGAATCTTTGGAAAGAACATGGGACTGTGCAGGCAAGGTAAGATGGGAGAAGCAGCACAGACATGAAAAAAGATTACAGGTGAAGATAAGGTCTAATTTAGGAAATGTTGAATGCAGATGGGTCATTTCTGGAAAGGTTAAAAAAAAATATAGATAAAAGATTAAATATCTGTGGGCTGCACAACTAGGATAACTCTACTAAGACAAGACATGTACAGACTGAAGAGGGATAACTCTTTTTAACTATGTTAGGAAAGACTTTTGTGAAATGATTGACAACAAAATAGTACAAAGATTAGAATAGCAATAAATTTTAAAATGTGGCAGGTTTTAGAAAAGACAGAAAGTGTAATGACCATATTACAACATTATTGACCTATGAGCAAACAGTAGAGAGGAACACTACATTCTGTGTCAATTTTCTAGGTTTTGCACAGACATTGTGGAAGCTGTAACAGTTATATGAATTTTCCACAAAGGGTTTCAGATTAATGAGAAATCTCAAATATATTAGAATCATTGCTTAGTTCTGACATTAAGCATTTCAGAGTATTGTATGTCAGCTGTGTATGCTAGCACTAGCCCAATCTGTCAGTAGTGTGCACTAGCACTAGACCAGTTTGTCAGCTGTCTACACTAGTGCTAGCCCAATCTGTCAGCAGTGTACACTAGCACCAGACCAATATGTCAGTAGTGTACATTAGCACCAGTCCAGTATGTCAACAGTGTACACTAGCACCAGCCCAGTATCTCAGCAGTGTACACCAGCATCAGGCCAGTATGTCAGCAGTGTACACTACTACCAGACCAACATGTCAGCAGTGTACACTAGCACCAGCCTGGTATGTCAGCAGTGTACACTAGCACTAGCTCAATATGTCAGCAGTGTACACTAACACCAGGCCAGTATGATGGCAGTGTACACTAGCACCAGGTCAGTATGTCAGCAGTGTACACTAACACCAGGCCAGTATGATGGCAGTGTACACTAGCACCAGGTCAGTATGTCAGCAGTGTACACCAGCATCAGGCCAGTATGTCAGCAGTGTACACTAGCACTGGCCCAACATGTCAGCAGTGTGCACTAGCACTAGCCCAATATGTCAGCAGTGTGCACTAGCGCTAGCCCAATATGTCAGCAATGTACACTAGCACCAGACCAATATGTCAGCAGTGTACACTAGCACCAGGCTAATATGTCAGAAATGTACACTAGCACCAGGCTAATATGTCAGAAATGAACACTAGCACCAGCCCAATATGTTAGCAGTGTACACTAGCACCAGGGCGGTATGTTGGCAGTGTACACTAGCACCAAGCCAGTATGTCAGCAGTGTACACTAGCACCAAGCCAATATTCAGCAGTGTACACTAGCACCAGCCCAGCATGTCAGCAGTGTACACTAGCACCAGCCCAGTATGTCAGCAGTGTACACTAGCACCAGCCCAGTATGCCAGCAGCGTACACTAGCACTAGCCCAGTATGCCAGCAGCGTAGACTAGCACTAGCCCAGTATGCTAGCAGTGTAAACTGGAACTAGCCCAGTATGTCAGCAGTGTACACAAGCTCTTACTTGTAATTGACTTGATTTTTTTTTAAAAGGCAGAGAACTAATATTATATATAGAGGGACCCCAACTTACATATGTGGATCTGGATTTATTAAAAAATTGTTAACATACACAATAAAATTTTTTGACATACGCAAAAAATCTAAAGAATGTTGTGGAGAAAACTTCATCTTTCCGAGCCATTAAGGCTCATTGCTACAGATAAAGTTTGCCTGCATTCCTCCCTATTTCTAATCTTCTCTCTCTCTCCAGCTGGTGCCACCATTTTTTTATATCCTTTTTCATGTCGTCTTTCCACCTCTGTCTTGGTTTACCCCTTGGTCTTGTTTCCCTCATCTCTTGTGCATACATCATTTTCATTTGTTTATTCTTTTCCATTCTTTCTACATGGCCCAACCAGCGTAGTCTAGAAAAAACTGGTAACACAAAATGCTGGCAACTGGTATTGAAAAAAACAAGGCTGAAAGTTAGATAAAAATTGACTTACACATGTGATTGTGGAATAATCCATTTACATAAATTGGGGTTTCTGTAGTTTAGACTTCTAGGGATAAACATTAAAAATGACATACATATCCAACTCAGAATCAAAGACATAGAATCACTTCTGTGAATTCTGTGCTTCAGCAGATCAGGTCATATATCAGCAGATGACAGTTACAAGTGAAAATCATAATTCTATTGAAAAAAAAAACTAACCTCACAGTAAGCTAGTATATATGGATTTTTAAAAATGGGCTTAAAACTAAATTCTTAAGTTCATAAAATGTGCATTTTTTTCTATATGTAGCAAAAATATGGAAAGCTGATAACAAAGCATAAAGCTTAACAAGGTATTTTGAGGCTTGAATTTTAAGAAAAGTACTGAGTACAGCTTGGGACGACAGAGATATAAGGCATACAGGATATAACCTGAGAGCACAGAGATATAAGGCATACAGGATATAATTGAGAGCACAGAGTAAAGAGAACAGGATATAACTTGAGAACACAGAGTAAAGAGTACAGGATATAACTTGAAAGCACAAAGTAAAGAGTACAGGATGTAACTTGAGAACACAAAGTAAAAATTACAAGATATAACCTGAGAGCACAGAGTAAATAGTACAGGATATAACCTGAGAAGACAGAGTAAAGAGTACAGGATATAACTTGAGAGGATAGAGTAAAAAAATACAGGATAAAACTTGAGAGCATAAAGTAAAGAGTACAGGATACAGCTTGAGAGCACAGAGTAAAGAGTATAGGATAAAACTTGAGAGCACAAAGTAAAGAGTATAGGATAAAACTTGAGAGCACAAAGTAAAGAATACAGGATATAACTTGAGAGCACAGATTAAAGAGTACAGAATAAAACTTGAGAGCACAAAGTAAAGAGTACAGGATATAACCTGAGAGCACAGAGTAAAGAGTGCAGGATATAACTTTAGAGCACAGAGTAAAGAGCACAGGATATAAATTGAGAGCACAGAGTAAAGAGTACAGGATAAAACCTGAGAACATATAGTAAAGAGTACAGGATATAACTTGAAAACATAGAGTAAATAGTTCAGGATAAAACTTGACAGCACAGAGTAAATAGTACAGGATATAACTTGAGAGCACAGAGTAAAGAGCACAGGATATAACTTGAGAACACAGAGTAAAGAGTACAGGATATAACTTTAGAGCATAGAGTAAAGAGTACATTATATAACTTGACAACAGAAAGTAAAGAGGATATAACTTGAGAACATAGAGTAAAGAGTACAGGATAAAACTTGAGAGCACAGAGTAAAGAGTACAGGATATAACTTAAGAACATAGAGTAAAGAGTACAGTATAAAACTTGAGAGCACAGAGTAAATAGTACAGGATATAACCTGAGAAGACAGAGTAAAGAGTACAGGATATAACTTGAGAGGATAGAGTAAAAAAATACAGGATAAAACTTGAGAGCATAAAGTAAAGAGTACAGGATACAGCTTGAGAGCACAGAGTAAAGAGTATAGGATAAAACTTGAGAGCACAAAGTAAAGAGTATAGGATAAAACTTGAGAGCACAAAGTAAAGAATACAGGATATAACTTGAGAGCACAGATTAAAGAGTACAGAATAAAACTTGAGAGCACAAAGTAAAGAGTACAGGATATAACCTGAGAGCACAGAGTAAAGAGTGCAGGATATAACTTTAGAGCACAGAGTAAAGAGCACAGGATATAAATTGAGAGCACAGAGTAAAGAGTACAGGATAAAACCTGAGAACATATAGTAAAGAGTACAGGATATAACTTGAAAACATAGAGTAAATAGTTCAGGATAAAACTTGACAGCACAGAGTAAATAGTACAGGATATAACTTGAGAGCACAGAGTAAAGAGCACAGGATATAACTTGAGAACACAGAGTAAAGAGTACAGGATATAACTTTAGAGCATAGAGTAAAGAGTACAAGATAACTTGAGAACAGAAAGTAAAGAGGATATAACTTGAGAACATAGAGTAAAGAGTACAGGATAAAACTTGAGAGCACAGAGTAAAGAGTACAGGATATAACTTAAGAACATAGAGTAAAGAGTACAGTATAAAACTTGAGAGCACAGAGTAAAGAGTACAGGATATAACTTAAGAACATAGAGTAAAGAGTACAGTATAAAACTTGAGAGCACAGAGTAAAGAGTACAGGATATAACTTGAGAACATGGAGTAAAGAGTACAAGAGATAACTTGAGAACATGGAGTAAAGAGTACAAGAGATAACTTGAGAGCATAGAGTAAAGACTACAAGATTTAACTTGAGAGCATAGAGTAAAGAGTACAGGATAAAACTAGAGAACATAGAGTAAAGAGTACAGGATATAAATTGAGAGCACAGAGTAAAGAGTACAGGATAAAACCTGAGAACATATAGTAAAGAGTACAGGATATAACTTGAAAACATAGAGTAAATAGTTCAGGATAAAACTTGAGAGCACAAAGTAAATAGTACAGGATATAACTTTAGAGCCTAGAGTAAAGAGCACAGGATATAACTTGAGAACACAGAGTAAAGAGTACAGGATATAACTTTAGAGCATAGAGTAAAGAGTACATTATATAACTTGACAACAGAAAGTAAAGAGGATATAACTTGAGAACATAGAGTAAAGAGTACAGTATAAAACTTGAGAGCACAGAGTAAAGAGTACAGGATATAACTTAAGAACATAGAGTAAAGAGTACAGTATAAAACTTGAGAGCACAGAGTAAAGAGTACAGGATATAACTTAAGAACATAGAGTAAAGAGTACAGTATAAAACTTGAGAGCACAGAGTAAAAAGTATAGAATAAAACTTGACAGCACAAAGTAAAGAGTACAGAATATAACTTGAGAGCACAGATTAAAGAGTACAGAATAAAACTTGAGAGCACAAAGTAAAGAGTACAGGATATAACCTGAGAGCACAGAGTAAAGAGTACAGGATATAACTTTAGAGCACAGAGTAAAGAGCACAGGATAAAGCATGAAAGCACAAAGTAAAGAGTACAGGATGTAACTTGAGAACACAAAGTAAAGAGTACAGGATATAACCTTAGAGCACAGAGTAAAGAGTACAGGATATAACTTGAGAGCACAGAGTAAAGAGTACAGGATATAACCTGAGAAGACAGAGTAAGGAGTACAGGATGTAACTTGAGAACATAGAGTAAAGAGTACAAGAGATAACTTGAGAGCATAGAGTAAAGACTACAGGATATAACTTGAGAGCATAGAGTAAAGATTACAGAGTAAAGAGTACAGGATAAAACTAGAGAACATAGAGTAAAGAGTACAGGATATAACTTGAGAACATAGTGTAAAGAGTACAAGATAAAACTTGAGAGCACAGATTAAAGAGTACAGGATAAAACTTGAGAACATACAGTAAAGAGTACAGAATATAACTTGAGAGCACAGAATAAAGAGTACAGGTTAAAACCTGGGAACATAGAGCAAAGAGTACAGGATAAAACTTTAGAGCACAGAGTAAATAGTACAGGATAAAACTTGAGAGCACAAAGTAAATAGTACAGGATATAACCTGATAGGAGAGAGTAAAGAGTACAGGATATAACTTTTAAACATAGAGTAAAGAGTACAGGATATAACTTGAGAGCATAGAGTAAAGAGTACAGGATATAACTAGAGTACATAGAATAAAGAGTGCAGGATATAACTTGAGAGCACAGAGTAAAGAGTGCAGGATAAAACTTGAGAACACAGAGTAAAGATACAGGATATAACCTGAGAACATAGAGTAAAGATTACAGGATATAACCTGAGAGGACAGAGTAAAGAGTACAGGATATAACGAGAACATAGAGTAATGAGTACAGGATATAACGAGAACATAGAGTAAAGAGTTCAGGATAAAACTTGAGAACACAAAGTAAAGAGTTCAGAATATAACTTTAGAGCATAGAGTAACTAGTACAGGATATAACTTTAGAGCATAGAGTAAAGAGTACAAGATAAAACTTGAGAGCACAGAGTAAAGAGTACAGGATATAACTTGAAAACATAGATAAAGAGTACAGGATATAACTTGAAATCACAGGGTAAAGAGTGCAGGATATAACTTCAAAACATAGAGTAAAGAGTACAGGATATAACTTTAGAGTATGGAGTAAAGAGTACAGGATATAACTTGAGTGCACAGAGTAAAGAGTACAGGATAAAACCTGAGAACATAGAGTAAAGAGTACAGGATAAAACTTTAGAACATAGAGTAAAGAGTACAGGATAAAACTTGAGAGCACAGAGTAAAAAGTACAGGATATAACTTAAGAACATAGAGTAAAGAGTACAGGATATAACCTGAGAGCACAGAGTAAATAGTACAGGATATAACCTGAGAGGACAGAGTAAGTACAGGATAAAATTTGAGAGCACAAAGTAAAGAGTACAGGATAAAACTTTGGAGCACAAAGTAAAGAGCACAGGATAAAGCATGAAAGCACAGAGTAAAGAGTACAGGATGTAACTTGAGAACACAAAGTAAAGAGTACAGGATATAACCTTAGAGCACAGAGTAAAGAGTACAGGATATAACTTGAGAGCACAGAGTAAAGAGTGCAGGATATTACCTGAGAAGACAGAGTAAGGAGTACAGGATGTAACTTGAGAACATGGAGTAAAGAGTACAAGAGATAACTTGAGAGCGTAGAGTAAAGACTACAGGATATAACTTGAGAGCATAGAGTAAAGAGTACAGAGTAAAGAGTACAAGATAAAACTAGAGAACATAGAGTAAAGAGTACAGGATATAACTTGAGAGCACAAAGTAAAGAGTACAGGATATAACTTGAGAGCACAGAGTAAAGAGTGCAGGATAAAACCTGAGAACATATTGTAAAGAGTACAGGATAAAACTTGAGAACATAGAATAAAGAGTACAGGATAAAACTTGAGAACATAGAGTAAATAGTACAGGATATAACCTGAAAGGACAGAGTAAAAAGTACAGTATATAACTTGAGAGCACATAGTAAAAAGTACAGGATATAACTTGAGAGCACATAGTAAAGAGTACAGGATATAACTTGAGAGCATAAAGTAAAGAGTACAGGATACAACTTGAGAGCACAGAGTAAAGAGTATAGGATAAAACTTGACAGCACAAAGTAAAGAATACAGAATATAACTTTAGGACACAGAGTATAGTGTACAGGATATAACTTGAGAGCTTAGAGTAAAGAGTACAGCATAAAACATGAGAGCACAGAGTAAAAAGTACAGGATATAACTTGAGGGCATAGATTAAAGACTACAGGATATAACTTGAGAGTACAGAGTAAAGAGTACAGAGTAAAGAGTACAGGATAAAACTAGAGAACATAGAGTAAAGAGTACAGGATATAACTTGAGAGAACAGATTAAAGAGTACAGGATAAAACTTGAGAACATACAATAAAGAGTACAAAATATAACTTGAGAGCACAGAATAAAGAGTACAGGGTAAAACTTGGGAACATAGAGCAAAGAGTACAGGATAAAACTTTAGAGCACAGAGTAAATAGTACAGGATAAAACTTGAGAACATACAGTAAAGAGTACAGAATATAACTTTAAAACATAGAATAAAGAATACAGGGTAAAACTTGGGAACATAGAGCAAAGAGTACAGGATAAAACCTGAGAACATAGAGCAAAGAGTACAGGATAAAACCTGAGAACATAGAGTAAAGAGTACAGGATAAAACTTGAGAGCACAGAGTAAAGAGTACAGGGTATAACTTGAGAACATAGAGTAAAGAATACAGGATGTAACTTGAGAGCACAGAGTAAAGAGTACAGGATAAAACCTGAGGGCACAGAGTAAAGAGTACAGGATAAAACCTGAGAACATAGAGTAAAGAGTGCAGGATAAAACCTGAGAGCACAGAGTAAAGAGTGCAGTATAAAACCTGAGAACATAGAGTAAAGAGTACAGGATAAAACTTTAGAACATAGAGTAAAGAATACAGGATATAACTTGAGAGCACAGAGTAAAGAGTACAGGGTATAACTTGATAACATAGAGTAAAGAGTACAGGATATCTTCTTCTTCTTCTTCGTTCGCTTCTACCACCAAAACCGCACTGTGATCCTACTGAATTCATGCCTGTGGTCCTCGTTAGGTCCCATGGTCCGCTGTGTGGTCCCCGAAAAGACCACACGAGATCCACGAGAGGACCACAAGGGGTTCAGAGTATCACAGGGCTTTAGCCTGTATTCTTGGTGGGTCTCGGAAGCGGGATTGCGTAACACCATGGTTTTCATTGCACCAGTTTAGTCTAGGGTTGGACTTTCTCACCGGAAGACCTCGACGTATTTAGGATATCAGTGCATCCTCGCTGGGTGAGAGGCGCTAGCCCACCCAGGCCAGAGTTGGACTTTCTCACCGGAAAACCTCGACGTGTTTTGAGATACCCGTGTATCACCGCCGGGTGAGAGGTGGTTGCCCATCCAGTCCAGAGTTGGACTTTCTCACCGGAAAACCTCAGCATGATTAGGATACGCAAACATCCCCGCCGGGTGAGAGGTGGTTGCCTATCTAGACTTCCCTGGTCCAGTGTCTCTGACTTCAGCATTTTGTGGTCGTGGCCGCTACCCTTCCTAGTTGTGACCAGGATGGAGCTTTTGTCCAGGAGGACGAATCCTTGCCACTAGTGACTTCTACCCCTGGGTTGAGCCGGTTTAGGCATTATCCCAGTATGGGCGTGTTTGGGACAAGACTGACCTCTAGAGCAGAGGTACTGTGACATGCATAGCCTTCAAGATTCACCCCTGGAATGAGCCGGTTTATGCAAAATTCACCAGTATGGGTGTATATCAGGCGTTACCGACCTCTAGAGCGGAGGTGGCATGACATGTCTAGCCATCAAGTTCCACCCCTGGTGTGTGCCGGTTTAGGCATATTTCACCAGTGTAGGTGTATTTCGGACGTGGCCGGCCTCTAGAGCAGAGGTGCCGTGGTATAGCTCTCGTAGCGATACTACTGGACATACCGGTTAAATTTCACTTTCCACCACCTTTTCCCATCGGCGCCGCACAGCAACCTTTATTTCTTTTCCGCATTTCTTCCTTGACCGGGAGGAGCTTCACTCCACGCACGGCATTTGAAGAGTCTCGCCAGCAGTGTCTTAACCTCTGGGACAAGCCGGTTCATGCATTTCACCCGACATGACTGCACTCAGGACGTGGCCGACCTCCAGATCAGAGGAGCCGTGATTTGACTGTTTGCTTCGCTTTATCCTTTCTATCACCTTTTCCGCAGTGATGCTGCGCGGCAACCTCATTTGCAAATTTCTTCATTGGCCAGGAGGAGCACCGCTCCACGCACGGCAGCTGAAAATCTCGCCAACAGCGGCAGATGAGCTACCAAACGTGCCACTCATCTACCCTAAGTAACTGGTTTTCAGGCGCCAGATATTTGCCCTCGCCCCTTCTCCTGTCAGTTTAAACAGTTCTGCCACGGGAAGGCCAGGAGCTGGACTTGACTGCCAGAGGCTGTTTGTGGCGCGTTTGCAGTCCTTAGAACCAGTACAGGATATAACCTGAGAGGACAGAGTAAAGAGTACAGGATAAAATTTGAAAGCACAAAGTAAAGAGTACAGGATATAACCTGAGAGGACAGAGTAAAGAGTACAGGATAAAACTTGAGAACATAGATTAAAGAGTACAAGATATAACTTGAGAACATATAATAAAGAAAACAAAATATAACTTGAGAACATAAAATTTAAAAAAACGAAATATAACTTGAGAACATAAAATAAAGAAAACTAAATATAACTTGAGAATATAAAGAAAACTAAATATAACTTGAGAATATAAAATAAAGAATAATGAACATAACTTGGGAGCATATAGATAAGACTAAATATAACTTGAGAATGTAAAATAAAGTAAACTAGACACAACTTGAGGTTAATGAAGGAGGCAACATTAGACAAATGCAGAGGATTACAATGGACACTCAACACAGTGCTGGAGGACCTTGATTTTGCGGACGACATTTGTCTACTATCAAGCAGCCACAAAGATATGCAAGATAAAATAAACAAGCTAACTCAGAATGCAAACAACAAGGGACTAAAAATCAACATAGGAAAGACAAAGTTAATGAAGCAAAATGTGAGCAACAGAAATGTACTCAGAGTAGATAGCAAGTTAGTGGAGGAGGTCAACGAATTTGTATATCTTGGCAGTAGAGTAGTAGGAAATGGAGACAGCACAGAGGACATCAACAGCAGACTTACTAGAGCAAACCAGGCTTTTGCAGTGCTGCAGACTAAATGGAAATAAAAAAAAAAAACTAAATATGAAGACAAAAATCAGGATATTTAAGAGTAATGTTCTAAGTGTACTACTGTATGGAACTGAATGCTGGAAAATCACCACAATCATAGAAAACAAGTTGAATTCTTTCCAGACTAAATGTTTACTAAGAATTAGAAAAATGTTTTGGCCAAACATTGTAAGAAATAGCGTCTTATTAGCAGAAATGCAGATGAAGCCACTGACAACAATTATTGAGAAAAGATGCTGGCAATGGTTGGGACATGTGCTCCGAATGACTGACAACTCACTACCAAAAATAGCACTAAGATGGACACCACAGGGGAAAAGAAGTAAGGGTAAACCAAAAGAAACATGGAGAAGTACATCAGAGAGGATGTTGAGCAATAGAATGCTCACTTGGGCAAGAGCAGAAAAAAAAAAGCCAAAGGACAGGCATCTGTGGAAAACCCTTAAAGAACCCCCATATGCCCTGGGCACTTAAGATTCAGAGAGAGATACAACTTAAAAGGATGAAATAAAGAAAACTGAATATAACTTGAGAGCATAAAGAATACTGATGTACAAGAACATAGGAAAATGAATTCCTTAAAACTTAAGGAGGTGGAGATTGGTTGGACACGTACTATGTAAAATTATAAAAACAGTGACAAGGACAAATAGGCTAAACTGAAAAGGGAATCTGGAAAACAGAGGTACATGGACGCAGATTTTTCAAACAAGCTCCAGTGTTAAAAAAAAGACAAATATTCTCATTACTGGGTCATATGCAGGTCATTTCATCTCTGGATTGGTAATGGTGATGGTGATACATTTAAAAAGTTTGTTTTTGGTATTCCTTAAAGAAAGAGCGGTGGCAAAAAAGTCCAAGTTCTCAGACCTCTGGGAATCATGACCCAGAGCAGACTACCTCATTTAGAGCATCAGAAATTTAAAGGGACAGAAAACTCGGGGAAACACTCTGTGTTGTTTTGGTGAGGCACACTGATTTCAAGTTCAGTCGTTAGGAGAACATTAATATCATAAATATAAACATTTATTGACATTTTTTAAAAAATTAGGTTGAGCAATTTCCTTTAATTTTTGCTATCAGTTACATATTTCTCTCTCTTTCTCACACACAAATATGAGAGGATGAGCCAGAAAGTATGCTAAATTGTGCTGTAAAAGATCTAACATGAGTAGTAGACAGGTGCAGCACAGATGTGCTATCCCTGTAGATGTTTGTGTGGAGGCATGTGGGTCATGTTGGTAATAAGAAAACCAGATCAAAGATGGCCACTCCCATGGAAGCATGCAAAACAGAAGAAAAGTGTGCAGTTATGTTGGGTGGTGAAAGTGAGAACCCTTCAGATATTCATCACAGCCTGAAAAGCTAGTATGGGGGCATATGTGTCACTTCAGTGGGTATATGAATGGACAGGAAGTTTAAAAGTGGAATGTCATGTCTGGCAGATACAGGTTGCTGCAGCTGGCCTAACACTGCAAATAGGCCTGATGTTAATGCAGAAATGGAAGAAAAAATATGGAAAAACTGCCAGGTAAAAATCAGTGAGGTGAATAGAGAGCTGAAGACTAAGCATGCATCACCACATTCACAAAGTGCTGCAGTACCAGAAAGTCTCTGTCATTGGGTACCAAAAAAACTCATACCCAGGAGGATGTTTATGTAACTCCTTTATGAAGTTTTGAAGCTGAAGAAGATGGTTTTTCTATGACATATAGTCACTGGAGTTTAATGCATCAGTCAGAGACAAAGCCAGCCAAGAAGTGATGACATTCTTCTCAGAAACCATACAACTCCATTGGCCAGAAAATGTATGCTCATACTCTTGTGGGACTTCAAAGGCCCAATTCATAAACATTGCTACCCAGAGGAACCAGTGTCAAACAGTGAAGCAGACTGGGATCTGTTTGTTTGAGAATCAGTTGAAACCTACAGTCAGATCAAAACATTGCAGTTTGCTCAGTTCTGATGTGTTGTTATAGCACAGTAAAGCATGGTCTTAAATAATACATACAAATATGATTGATATATACTGCTGGACAAAAGTTAAGGGCCGGTTTTTTCAATTCTTACAAAAGCAAAATCAACTGACTAACAAACAAGCCATTAGTACCAAAGAAAACAGCATTTAAAACTGAACAAATTCAATCATTTCATTTTGCAAATCGGAATAGGAATACACATACAGCAAGCTGGCGAAATCACTCATCCCTCATCCAAAAATTCACAAGAGTGGTCTTCAAACAACAAACATGTCAGTATCGTGTGTGGCCACCGTTCGCTGCCAGACATTCGATGCACCATAGCCTCATCAAGTTAACCAGGGTTGTTAGGACATTATGTGGAATGGCCTGCCACTCTTGTTGAAGGAAAAGGGTCAGCTGGGTGCCATCAACAGGTGGAGGATGATTTGTCAAAACCCATCTGCCTAGGACATCCCAAATGTGCTCAATAGGCAACAGATCGGGTGGCCGAGCTGGCCATTTGATTCTAATGATCCTTTGCTGTTGAAGAAAATCTATGACACAATCCCGATGTGGTCTTGTAGGATTGCCCTTGCACCCATGACTTGCAAGGTAGGCTGGACAATGGGTTGCAGAATTTCATTCAGGTATCGCTGGGCAGTTAGGGTCCCATGATTGACATGGAGGGAAGTCCTGCCGTGCCTGCTGATGCCACCCCAGACCATGATTGATCCCCTTCTATAACGATCCACCTCTTGGATAGTGGAGTCATGGAACCATTCCCCTGGCCTTCTTCTGCCATCATTGAAGGACATACTGAAGCAGGATTCATCCGTCAAAAGAATTTCACCCCATTAGCATCCTCTTATCCAATGGATGTGCTGTCGGCACCAGGCAGCTCTAGCTCTACATTGAGCTGGAGTAAGAGGTATTCTTATTGCTGGTCATCATGAAGCCATCCCAGATTCTCTTAAACGGCTGCAGATTGTTCTGCTGCTGCTAACATTGATGTTTGCTGTATTCATTAGCTGGTTTCTGAGAGTGGAAGACGTTACTGTCCGGTTGTGAAGTGTTAACAGCTGCAGGTATCTGTCATCTTGTCTACTCGTGCAATGAGGTTGGGCTGAATGATGCCTGTCTTCTACTCTTCCGGTTGCGCGAAATTGCTCCAGATGCCGTTGTATGGTAGAATGTGACATCACCGAATGCCTTGCAACTTCGCAGCCAGATAAACCACTTTCAATCAAGGCTGTGACCCGATGACGCTCAAAGGTGCTAAAACGCCTTCGTGGTGGCATGGTGTTTTTCAAATGACAAAAATACCCCTAAACCGCTTTAATAAAAATGATTGGAAGGTGAAAAATGTTCACTAAGGATGCCTCTGGCAATTACCTGCTGGGTCATGCTGACACTTTTAAAAATGCCCTAACAATTTGTCTAGGACGATGCTACTGCTCGTGATTTTTACACTTATTGTGATGAACAGTTGGTGTTGTTTATGCCCCAGCTAGATAGAGGACTGCCTGAGATTGCAATTTAATCAAGATTCTACAATAAATTTATTTATAGTTTTAGTATGGCAGTCAAAATAAACATATGCTTGAAATTAATGACCGGCCCTTGACTTTTGTCCAGTAGTATCTCACAGTAAAGCATGGCCTTACGTAATATGTACTAATATGATATAGCCCAATAAAGAATGGCCTCACATAATATGTACAGATATGATTAATATATCACAGTAAAGCATGACCTTACATAATATGTACAAATATGATTGATATAGCACAGTAAAGTATGGCCTCACATAATACATATCAATATGAATGAAAATTCCATGTCACTTGTCAGCATAGTTCCCCACCATGTTCAATGCAGGTCTGCCACTGCTTCACTAATCCCTGGATTTCTTGAGAAAACTGTTTAGTAATCAAACTGAACTGAAATCCTGAAACATTTATAATGTTGACTTGTAACTTATAGGTATTGTTTTTTAACATGAAGTTCAGCAACCCATTGATGAGATGCACATTGCTTGTTTTCCTGACAATCTGAAATTCTACAAATGATTAATAGTTCTTTGCACTACTCAGTGCAAACCCATGCTTTCATTTCCCCTTTTGGCACTTTCATCCATAGATGTCAACATGAACAAGACTGGAGATGTGCAGTAAGCCACTGATCCATGTTTACAATAGTCTTGTCTATATACCTTTCTGTGTTGAGGGGACAAATAGATGTCTTATTTATTTGCTTCATATAATGGGATATTTAATGCTTCTGTAATTTCATCTCTCCATCTTCTGCATGGGTGGCCTCTTCCTCTGTTACCTACAAATCTTAGTGTGAATGTTGTCTGTGATATACTGTCTGGTGGTAACTGTGTAACATGGCCAAACCATTTGACCTGCTGCTTCTGGACATAATGTAATATTGGTGCTACTCCAGTCTTTGCCCTGATGGTGTCATTTCTTATTTTGTCTCTTCTTGTCACATTTAGTATTCTCCTTAGACATCTCATTTCTGTCATGATGATTTTTCTTTTGTTCTTGGCTGTTAATGTCCATGTTTGACATTTATAGAATAGAGTTTGGAGGAAAATTGTGGTGTACAGTGCCCTTTTTGTTTCAGTTGTGATGCATTTGTTTTTCAGTAAAGAAGTCATTAGTCCAATGACCTGATTTGGTTTATTGCATCTGTTCTCGATCTCAGCATCAATTTTCCCTGAGGATGATATTATGCTACCTAGGTATTTGATGTTTCACTTGTTTCAAGGGCTGGTTGTCTAGGAAGATCTTTGTTTGTATCTGTTCTCTTGCTATGGTCATCCTTGCTAAATTATCTATGTTCTGCTGTAGGTCTTTTTCTGATGTGGCTATAAGTGCTTCATCATCAGCAAAAGGGAGTTCGTTTATGGTCCTCCTATTGGGTATGTCTTCTGGAAGGTGTTGTGGGTTTTATCAGCATTCTTTCTGGGGTTGGGCTGTTGGGCAGCTTTGTGGTTTTATGTTTATTGACTTCTTTGCAGATGTTGTCAGTGTATGTTACGAATAGTAAAGGAGATAGGACACAGCTTTGCCTCACTCCAGATTTTATGATGAATGCTTCAGAATGTCCCACATTTGTTCTAACTGTACACTGACTGTTTTCATACAGGTTTTTGCATAGGTTGATCAGATGTGTACTAACTCCATAATGCTGTAAGATTTCCCACGGTTTGTATCTGTTTACTCTATCAAATGCTTTTTCTTGATCGACACAAGCTATGTGCAGTATCTGATTGTGTTCAACTGATTTTTCTGTTAGTTGTCGTAGGGAAAAGTTACCTGTACAGCTTCTATTTTTTTGTAAATCCCATCTGAGTTTCATTTAACTGTGGTTCAATCACTGGTTGCAGTCTGTTCTCTAGGATCTTGCAGAACATTTTTCCAGTATGGCTTAGCAGTGATATGTCTCTATATTGGTTGCAGTCCCTTTTACTGCCTTTTTTCTTCCATATTGGAATAATTACGTTTCTCCAGTCCTGTGGTGTTACTTGTTTTTCCGATACCAAGTTATAGAGTCTATGAAGCCAAGCTATTCCAATCTCTTTCACACATTTGGTTAACTCACTGGATATTCCATCACATCCCAGGGCTTTGTTCATTGGGGCCTTTCTGATGGCTCCTCTGATTTCAGCTTGTAGTATGTCTGGTTCCAGTTCTATGGGGTCAGCTTGTTTTCATGAGTTTGGCTTGCCCCAGATGGGTAACTTGTCAAAGTATTGTCTTCTCTCTGTTTTGCATATTGGATCACCATTAAAATCATTCACAATCTCAGTTGGGTCGAAGTGCTCTGCTCGTGTTCTCATTGCACTGATCTTTTTTATAAAAGATTTTCGTAGCTTCTTTGTGACTGTTGTTTAATACTTCACTGTATTCCTGCCAAGATTTTACCTTTTCTTCTTTTATCACCCTCTTAGAGTGTCTTCTTGCAATTTAATATTCAATATAGTCTATAGTCCTTTTTTCATTGTACCACATGTTTCCTCTGCTACTCACAAAAAGCTGGTTTTGAACAAGGCCCATTCCTCTTCCACTAATTTTGTTTCTGTTGGTAAGTTTATGAATAATTCTCCTATTTTCTTCTCATATTCTTCTTTCACATTCTCTTCCTTGAGCTTGCTTAGTTTTATTGTTTCACTTTTCTCCTTGTGAGTTCCGTTATGGCTTTTCCTGTGTGGTCTGATGACTGCTACCACTGCTTTGTGGTCTGTGCTTGAACTTGCTGACCTTCTTGTTCCTTGCTAGTATGAAATCAGTTTGGCTTCTGCATGTCAAATCATTCCATTTGTACCAGGAATATATTTTGGACTCTCTTTGTTTGTGATAAAAAGATCATGCTGGCTGCACAGTTCCGGGAGTCTGCTACGATTTTCATTTCAACGCGCTGCTTGTCACCAAAGGCACCCAGGTGGACTCCTACATCAGCTCCACTAGTTCCCAGTCTTGCACTGGAGTCCCCCATGATTATAACATTTTCCTCTTTACTTATGCAGTTTAGTGTATCATGGAGGTTGTCAAAGAACTCCTCACATTCTTCCTCCATGTCTAGTGCATTACAAGGAGCGTATATTTGGAGAAAGGTTGTGGTCTTCTCATTTTTTTTATTTGGACAGTTATAATTCTTTCTGATATACATTTTGTTTCCAAGATTTTGCTAGCAGTGTTTGGTTCTGTGATCTCCCCTGGATTCAAATGTGTTATGAACACACTTATCATAACATAGTCTTTGTGAGACAGGGAACATAGATCTGTTTGCTTAAAAACTCTGACCTACTTCTTTAGGCCAGAAACTTGTAGCAATCAACACTAATTGTAATTGTTATTTTTGTAAAATGTAATGTCAGGTTGTTGGATGGATGGGGACATGGAGATCACTGGCAGGAATGAGGAAAATCTGGTGTGAAGCCAATGAATCCAGGACGTGACAAGCCTATGGGTCTTTACAACAATGGCTATCAGAATGATGTAAACAAAACAGAGCCACCAAACTATAGGTGGCGGGGAATGGATATTGTCGAGGCGCACATCGGATTCCTCATCTCAGAGTGTCTCCATGAAACTATCTCAAAGCCACTTGGCCAGCCAGCATTGCTCACTGGATCTGACTTGGAGAAGGGGCTTAAGTACAGCCACCAGAGGCTGGAAAACAAAGTTTTGGCCTGGCCAGCCTACACAACTGTCTTCATGGCAGTCCGAGCAAGACCACAGTCTGCCCTAGCAAGGAAAGGTGCCAGAGGTACCCAGCCAAAAGGCACATCGCAAAAATCAGAGTACCACGCATCATTGCCAATGTGTGTACGAAGAAGAAGAAGGTTCTGTGATCATTCCAACACTCTGTTTTGCTCATTCTTGCTCGCTCACTCCGCAGTATAGGAACACATAATTCTGGTGTATTTGTTTACAGCCTTTAGCTCTGAGTTTAGTGTCCGCAGCTCCCATGACCTTTATTTTTCTCCTTTTCATTCCCTCCACTAGTTCCTCCTTTTTATCATTTATGCCATATGTTAATAAATAAATGTCAGCTTGAAGTTTTTATGCTGTGTCATGATGTCACAGCACATGAATCAAGCAACCTTGCTCCTTTATGTCATGATGTCACAGCACATGAATCAAGCAACCTTGCTCCTTTATGTCATGATGTCACAGCACATGAATCAACGAACCTTGCTCCTTTATGTCATGATGTCACAGCACATGAATCAAGCAACCTTGCTCCTTTATGTCATGATGTCACAGCACATGAATCAAGCAACCTTGCTCCTTTATGTCATGATGTCACAGCACATGAATCAAGCAACCTTGCTAATTTATGTCATGATGTCACAGCACATGAATCAAGCAACCTTGCTCCTTTATGTCATGATGTCACAGCACATGAATCAAGCAACCTTGCTCCTTTATGTCATGATGTCACAGCACATGAACCAAGCTTGCAAGCTTTTTGTTGTGTCATAATGTCACAGCACATGAGTCAAGCTTTTCCCACTTTATGCTGTGTTATGATGTCACAGCACATGAATCAAGCTTACTAGCTTTATGCTTTGTCATGATGTCACAATACATGAATCAATCAACCTTACTAGCTTTATGCTGTGTCATGATGTCACAACCACATGAATCAATCAAGCTTGCTTGCTTTATGTTGTGTCATTATGTGACAGCACATGAATCAAGTTTTCTAGCTTTATGATGTGTCATGATGTTACGGCACATGAATCTAGCTTTATGCTGTGTCATGATGTTACAGCATATGAATCAAGCTTGCTAGCTTTATTCTGTGTCATGATGTTACAGCACATGAATCTAGCTTTATGCTGTGTCATAATGTTACAGCACATGAATCAAGCTTGCTAGCTTTATGCTGTGTCATGATGCCACAGCACATGAATCAAGTTTGCTAGCTTTATGCTGTGTCTTGTCACAACACATGAATCAAGTTTGCTAGCTTTATGCTGTGTCTTGTCACAGCACATGAATCTAGCTTTATGCTGGTCTTGTCACAGCACATGAATCTAGCTTTATGCTGTGTCTTGTCACAGCACATGAATCTAGCTTTATGCTGTGTCTTGTCACAACACATGAATCTAGCTTTATGCTGTGTCTTGTCACAACACATGAATCTAGCTTTATGCTGTGTCATAATGTTACAGCACATGAATCTAGCTTTATGCTGTGTCATGATGTCACAGCACATTAATCTAGCTTGCTAGCTTTATGCTGTGTCATGATGTTACAGCACATGAATCAGTTTGATCACTTTATGCTCCATGTGACACTGTGTAAGTCAATTTGTATGCCTTAGCAGAAACAACTGAGCAAGCTTACAGTAGTCTACTATCAAAATCATACAAGTGCACTTTTTAAATTAAAAATAAAAACTTGAACAGTGTCACAGATAGCATAAGCTTATTAGTTTTATATAACAGAGCACTGATTCTGTGCAGACAAGAGGAAGTAGTGTGACAGGATCTCAGATGTGCCCAGCATGAGGACAAAAGAAAATCTGTCTTGTCAAGTGTAAAGTAACACATGGACAAATATTGGTGTAATATGTATTGAGAAAAGATGAACGGATATGATGACTGACAGTTTCAACAAACATCAGTCTTCTTCTAAGACAAAGGAACCACTATAATGGTAGTGCAATTTTAATTGATGTTTTTGATGACTTAGTCATGTTCAGGTGTTTGGCATGGATGCCAGAACTGAGAGTTTCATGTTTTGTATAAATTTATTTTATAAGTAGCAGGTGCAGGTGAAGCTAACTTGCTTCTTGTGCTAAAGAGAGGATAATTTTGTCATTTTTTTTCATTTGTCAAACATGTACAATATATTTACAGTAAGACAAACATTACATGTCACAATTATATATTAGTATATGTACATAATGTAAGAGTTAGCATATGCACATTGAATTAGTCTGACAGAAGTACTACACTGTATTACTTATCTCTCTCTGAACCTTAAGTGCCCAGGGCACATGGGGCTTCAGCAAGGGTTTTCCACAAATGCCTGTCCTTCGCCTTTTTTTCTGCTCTTGCCCAGGTGAGCCCTCTATTGCTCAACATCCTTTCTGTTGTTCTTCTCCATGTCTCTTTTGGTCTACCCTTACTTCTGCTCCCCTGTTGTGTCCATCTTAGTGCTATTTTTGGTAGTGAGTTGTCAGTCATTCGTAGCACATGTCCCAACCATCGCCAGCGTCTTTCCTCAATAATTGTTGTCAGTGGTTTCATCTGCATTTCTGCTAATAAAATGTTATTTCTTATGGTGTTTGGCCAAAATATTTGTTTAATTCTTCGTAAACATTTAGTCTGGAAAGAATTCAACTTGTTTTCTATGGTTTTGGTGATTTTCCAGCATTCACTTCTATAGAGTAGTACACTTAGAACATTAAATATCCTGATTTTCATATTTATGCTTAGTTTTTTTGATTTCCATATATTCTGCAGCATTGCAAAAGCCTGGTTTGCTCTAGTAAGTCTGCTGTTGATGTCCTCTGTGCTGTCTCCATTTTCTACTACTCTGCTGCCAAGGTATACAAATTCGTTGACCTCCTCCACTAACTTGCTATCTACTCTGAGTACATTTCTGTTGTTCACATTTTGCTTAATTAACTTTGTCTTTCCTACGTTGATCTTTAGTCCTATGTTGTTTGCATTCTGAGTTGGCTTGTTTATTTTATCTTGCATATCTTTGTGACTGCTTGATAATAGACAAATGTCGTCCGCAAAGTCAAGGTCCTCCAGCACTGTGTCAAGGGTCCATTGTAATCCTCTGCGTTTGTCTGATGTTGCCTCCTTCATTAACCAGTCTACTGCCAAGATAAATAATGTTGGTGATAGTACACATCCCTGTTTCACTCCTGTTTGTACCCTAAAACTGCTGGAGGTATGTTCTCCACAGATAACTTTGCACTGAAAACCCTCGTATAGGGCTTTGATTACATTAACTATTTTATGGGGGAGGCCATGCCATCTTAGGATTTTCCACAGTGCATCTCTGTTGACACTGTCAAAGGCTTTCTCAAAATCTATGAATAATGCATATGTTGTGCTATGCCACTCATTTGCCTGTTCTAATATTTGTCTAAGTACAAATATGTGGTCTATGCATGATCTTCCTTTCCTAAATCCTGCCTGCTCCTTCCAAAGTTTTTCCTCAAGTGTTGGTACAATTCTGTTGATGATTATTCTGCAAAATACTTTACTGGTGAGTGGCAGTAGGGTAATGCCTCTCCAGTTCCCGCAATCTCTGAGGTCACCCTTCTTTGGTAGTTTTACTATAAGACCAGTTTTCCACTCCTCTGGGGCTTTTTCTAAATCCCAAATTTGTTGTAATATCCGGCAAAGTTGTTTTGGTGTTTCTGTTTCTTCTGCTTTCAACATCTCAGCAGTCACTTCATCTTCACCTGGTGCCCTGTCTGATTTTAGCATCTTTATCGCCTCCTTTACTTCATTTATTGTTATTGGTCCTGTATTGATGTTTAGTTCCGTTTTTGCTTCAGGTATGTCTATTGCTTGTGCTGCTTGTGTTCTGTTTAGTAGGGTGTTAAAGTGTTCCCTCCATCATTCAATTTTTTCTCTTTCTCCACTGGCCAGTTGTCCATTTTGTGTTCTTACTGCACTTTCACATCTTGTGTTGAAGTTACCTGTCATCTGCTTTGTGATTTTATATATGGTTTTCATGTCATTTGTATATGCAGCTTTCTCTACTGTTTCTGCTAAGTTGTCATAATATTGACGTTTATCTTGACGGCATGATTCCTTCACTTCTTTGTCTTTTTGTGCATAATTACTTAAAACTCGTTCTTTAAGCTGTTGTGATTTGGTGTTCAGTAATTTTTTCTTGATTTCTTTTCTTTGTTCTATCTTTTCCCATGTGGTCTCGCTTATCCATTCCTCTTTTCTCCTTTTCCGATATCCCAGCACCTCTTTTGCTGTTTCCTGTAGTGTTTTATTGAACTCTAATATGGACATTTCTGCTTCGTCTTGTAGGACACTGAAGCGGTTCTTAAGTACTATTGAGAATTCATTTCTTGTTTGCTGGTCTATCAGTTTTCTTGTATCAAAATGTATCTTTCTGTGTTCTCCGATTTTGGCTTTCCTTAATTTTAGTTTTATTTTTGCTACCAGAAGGTTGTGATCACTTCCTACATCTGCTCCTTTCCTTGCTCGCACATCTTGTAGTGACTGTTTCCACTTGTTGTTTATTAGTATGTGATCGATTTGGTTTTCTGTGGTTTTATCTGGTGACCTCCAAGTCACCTTATGGATGTTTTTGTGTTGGAAAATTGTCCCTCCGATGGTCATCATGTTTTCTTCACAGAAACTGCACAGTCTTTCTCCATTTTCATTTATTTCTCCGATTCCTTCTCTTCCCATGATTCTTCTTCTATCTTCATTTCCTTCACCTACTTTTGCATTGAAGTCGCCCAAGATGAGTAGGATATCATGGCTGGGTATTGTTTCTACTGTTGCTTGGAGGCTGTTGTAAAAATCTTCTTTTAATTCCTCTTCAGCTGCTTCTGTTGGTGCATAACAAACTATAATAGACAGCTTCGTGAATCTTGAGTTGAACCGTGCATATAATAATCTCTCATTTATTGGGGTCCATTTCAGCAATGCTCTTGATGCTTCTTTTGTTATAATCAATGCTACTCCTCCTTCATGAAGATCTTCTTTACCTGACCATATTATTGTATCTTCTGTGTGCTGTGTTGTTAATTTCCTTCTGCCTTGTCCTGTCCATCTTGCTTCTTGTATTCCTAGTATGTCTAGTTTGTATCTGTGCGTTTCCTTGATGGTTTGTGCTAGTTTTCCAGTCTGGTTTAGTGTTCTTACATTCCAGCTGCCTATTTGCATCTTATGTTTAGGTTCCAGGAGGTCTGCAGTCGGGCTGGGGACTTCCAGTGGCTGGCTTTCATCCACAACCTTCATGGGCTCAGTTTCCTGATACGCATTTCTCCTTCCACCTGCATTTGCTTTTTCCCTTGCTTCCGTTTCTGTAGCAGTCTGATAGTTTTTTTACCAGATAGGGTTGCTGGCCCTATGCTGAACCCTCCTTAGTCGCCTTTTACGATCATGCATGGTAGGGTACAGTGGTCCTATTCTTTGCAGATCCCGGGTACCACACGGGGGGTATTACTTATAACAGTGATATAAAAGGTAAAGGTAACATTTGTGTTTCCATGCCATCAAGTATTTCCACAACCTTCGCCACATGAAACTGCCATGTTATAACAATTATATATGTTTATATATTTGTAATAAACATAAATGATAAGTTGTATATTGAGTGTTGTGACAGTCAAAGTTATAATGAAGATGATTGTTTTAGATTAATGATTCAAAACTGGATGATTGTCATCAGATAAAAGGTAAAATAGTTTATATCGTTCATTTCATATCTGTAAGGGCAGTAAAATGGAGAACTTTTCTTACAGTTTAAGTAGAAATTTCTCTAACTTTTAAAGGAAAATAAAAGTATAGTTATTTACTAACAAATCAAAAGATCTATTTAAAGAGGGAATTGCATAGAGAATTATGATGATGATGATGATGATTTTGGAAGCTGCATGTTATCAAGTCTTGAGGGTTTTTTAAAATTTATTATTGTTTGTTTAATAGGAAGACAAGATTCTTGTACAATGCTGCAGATCTACCCTTGAGCTCTGACCTTGGATTTGATTTGTGGCTGAATGAGCAGCTTGTGATGTCTGGAAGCACAGCTTGTGACTCGACCAACAACAATGAGGGAAAGGAGTCTGTGGTAGACATTCTTTGGTGTTACGGGGAGCAGCTTTCAAACCTATCTGTGATGTTTTCTTGTTGTGCTATTCTCACAAATACAAAAATTTTCATAGAAAAACTGACAGGACTGGAGTCTAATCAGACCGGAGTTCCAGAGTTAAAACCTTGTGCTATAATACCCATACAGAACATTCAGCAAATTATTCTTGGACCTTGCTATGCTTTTCTAAGACTTGAGGAGGCTTTTCTTGGGAACACAGGAGTTTTCACATTGTTTGCTACTGAACCACAGGGTGTAAAGAGATTTGTCAAAAAGTTACGAGATATCTCACATGATCTTGAGCTCTTTACAGGACAAAGTTTTGTTGATCTTACCGTCCAGTCAGACCTTCTGCATACAATTGCTGAAAGAGAAGAACAGGCATATGGTTTGTGTTCAGATCGGCTGGTGTCATCCATGTTGGTACAGCTAAACGGAAATGAGACATTCAGTTTGTTAGTCTTGTCAGAATACAGAGTTTACACATTAGACCTGTCCTGTGTGCGCTGGCCTCCTGCTACATTTCAAACAGCTCCTGAAAAATGCATTCACTATAAAATCCAACATGAGTTCTCTATCATGGACAAAATAAGCAACATTAAAATAAACCATACTCAAGACAAGGTTTTTCATGATGGAAAGATCAAATGTGAAAGTTCATCTCCACAATCACATGTCAGGTTTTTACACCATGACCTCAGCTTTGATATTGCTGTTCCTGAACAGAAAAGTGGAGATTTATCCAGCTCGAGCACTGACCATCCAAGAGGATATTCTTCCAGTAGACACAGCTGTCACTTCCCATCTGCAGCATACAGGGACTTGTTTTTGGACCGGCTGAGCAACATGAGAGCAGAACTAGCTCACAGAGTGATACAGAGTGTCAGAGAAGAGCCAGAAGGTGGCAACGAGCAGTTACCCAGTGATAAGCCTGTATCCCAGTCCTGCTCTTTATCTTCAAGTAAATTTCACTTACACTCAGCATCAGGTGGGTCTATGGCACACACGCACAAGGTGGTTACGGTGAATCCAGTAATATCCTCAGATTATTTAGCTGCAGAAATGCCAGCTAGAGCACAGAATTCAAATACATTAAGATCAGATATCCCACATACAGTGACCAAACTTAATGGGAAGGTGATTGCCAGCACTGAATCCTTTACTTCTGACAAGTCATTTGGGCACATTTCTTTAAGTGAGAGTGAGATTTTTAATGAGAGCCGAACTCAGAATCAAACACCAACAAGTAGCACAATTTATTTCTCAACCTCACCAAGAGATGATCTTTCAGTCTCACCAATGTCCAACTTTTCTAGAGCTAGTATCAGTCCTGTGCTGGAAGATGAGTCCAAACACAAGAGACAAGTGCACACTTCTCAGGTGACCAAATTCTCACAGCAAAATGAAGCAGCAAAAACTGAGTCACTTCCATCCAGCTTTGACTGGAAAAGGTTTTATTTGAACTCTTCATCAAGTATAGCCCAGGACTTGACATCAGCTCCAGTATATTGTACAAGCAGGTCACAGCCGCAGGGTCAGTCTGTTAGCAGTGGCACTAACAGTTACATACATAAAGCCTACATAAATAACCAACTCTGTAGCAGATTTCTTGAAGACATTAAACTGAGCGCAGAATCTCAGTCTTGTTTGCATGAGGAAACTGAGCATGAACTATATTTAAAACAATCTGTGAAATCCTTCAATCTTATTCATCCACTCTCATCAAAACTGAAGCCTTTGTGTTTAATGAGTGGTTATGAACTGAGATCATTCTTTCATTCAGCGATTGCTCAAAACTGCCTTCCTGACAGTCAGGATGTCCTGTGTGAGGAGCTTCATTATGTTCTGTGGAGTATTGTTGTTCCATACATCAACCCCAGGCATGAAATCACAACACTGGTCATGCTGAGTACATATGGCATATATTTAGTTTCAGACACTAGTCCATATGTTACACACAAGTCAAGACCATCATGGATGACGCATTCTCGAAATCAGTCCGATTCAGCATTAAGCAGGAAATCTGTGACATCAAATACCAGCCACAGTAAAGTGGTTGAGCCATACTTTGTGCTAAGATACAAGGATTTGCAGCAGGTGAATGTAGGCTTGTTTGATCAATGTGTCCGCCTGACTGGCCGTAATGAAAACTCAGTTTTCACAGTAGTTACAAGAGACAGTGTTACAACAGAAACTTTTATCCAAAAATTAAAACATGTCTTGTCCCTTATGACCCCTTCTCCATCAAGAGAGAAAAGTCTTGTAGAGCTAGAGCAAGATTTCTACGAGGGCAGCTTACAGCGAACCAGATCAACGTTGGATGGAATTGTATACACCCACCCTAGTCAGGTCAGATTTGTCTACCCTGGCGAAGATGCAATCAGGGACATCCTCTACCTCATAAACGAGCACGTTTGTCAGGGGAGACATGCCAGCTCATCCAGTGAGAAAAGCTCAAAGTTCTGGTTCTATGTGCAGAGTTATCTCCTTCCGTCAGATGAGGATAGGACCCAGCCTCGAAGTGTTGTCATCACAGCCACCTACTTTTGTTTGATGGAGGAGGACGTTGTCACATATCCTCTCCCGGATTTTGTCCGGGGGCTTCCAGAGAATCCCTGCCATGAGATCCTGGAGTGCAGGCGAATTGATAGCTTGAAGAGAGTCAATCTTTTCCATGCTAACCCTCACTGTGTAAGTCTGACCTTTTTTGATGAGCCTCAGGATATTGTGGTGGATGTATCTATGCAACATTTCAGCTCTGCCCAGGCCGGCAGGGAGCGACAGCACCTCAGCCCTGAAATTACATACAGATTATTTATTCAGAGCATAAAAGAGAGGGACAGGATGGTGCAGGTGCTGGAGAAGCTGTGGCAGAGCCTTGTGACCCAGACAGGCAGAATTCTAGATATAAATAAGCTTTAACATTTCCTTGCTTTTTATTTTTCACAGGTCACAAGGAGAAGCTTGACTCTTGTAAACAGACTTTCAAATAAATTTTTTAAATTAATAGAATAGAGGATAGAAATATGAGAACTGAAAGCATTCAGTGACTGCTGATAAACAGACAAAAAGCAAACTAAGCACAGTCTTGTTATGTGAACATTCAGTGAGTAAAAATAAATGGCATTTTTTTGTGTTACTTTTCTGTTCTCATGAGAATAATTTGCTGGCATTAGTCATTTTTGTTATATGATGGAGGAAGTAATTGTTGATAACCACCATAGTGTCAGGATAATGAGACACATCTTTGATGTTATATGATGGAGGAAGTAATTGTTGATGACCAGCACAGTGTCAGGATAATGAGACACATCTTTGATGTTATATGATGGAGGAACTAAGTGTTAGTGTCAGGATAATGAGACACATCTTTGATGTTTTATGATGGAGGAAGTAATTGTTGATGACCAGCACAGTGTCAGGATAATGAGATACATCTTTGATGTTATATGATGGAGGAACTAAGTGTTAGTGTCAGGATAATGAGACACATCTTTGATGTTATATGATGGAGGAAGTAATTGTTGATGACCAGAACAGTGTCAGGATAATGAGACACATCTTTGATGTTATATGATGGAGGAACTAAGTGTTAGTGTCAGGATAATGAGACACACCTTTGATGTTATATGATGGAGGAACTAAGTGTTAGTGTCAGGATAATGAGACACATCTTGATTGCTTCCTGGGAGTCTCAGACACAGCATGCACTCAGCCCCCCCCCCCCAGCTTGTGTAGTCTTAACATGTCTGTGGTAGAGTTAACTTGTTTCAGAAGAGTTTTTAGAGTTTCATTTAAGTACAGATGTATAAGATGATGACTTAAATTCACATACAGATGTGTAAAATGATGACTTAAGTTCACATACAAATGTGTAAGATGACCTAAGTTCACATACACATATGTAAGATGGTGACTTAAGTTCACATACAGATGTGTATGATGACTTACGTTCATATATAGATGTGTAAGATGATGACTTAAGTTCACGTACATATATGTAAGATGATGTCTTAATTTAGGTAGAAATGTGTAAGAGGATAATTGTTTTTTTGTTCTGCAAGATGAGAGATACCGAGATTTTATTGCTGTCAAAAGTATTAAAATGGTAAGAAAATTTTTGTCTGTTACTCTTATTATAGGTAAGAAATTTTGCTTGAGTAGCATTTATAACAGGGTGAATGTGTTTTTCTGTCAATTTTTTATTTATATATGTATTGATGCATATACTAATAGCCACATAGGTTTTGTATATTAATACATATGGAATATTGTAGTTCAGTTCTTTGAATATACACCAGTGATGTAGCTGTATTATGAAAAATATATTTCTTACATCCTTCCCGTGGCATTAAACATCCCATGGTAAAAATGGAAGGATTCATAGACATGGTATTCATCAAGTTTTCCTGTTTTTGGCGAGCTTTTCAACCTCATCTAGGGATGTTATGCTTACTAAACTCTCTTAACAATGTCCTGTTTAGAGTTTCACGTGGTCTTATATTTACTGCAGCTTTAAAACACAGACAGGTAAAGATAGCAGTGTGGATTAACACTTGGAACAATAAATACACACAGAACAAATCAGCTTCATCATGTGAAGTGAATAATGACGAATATATGTGAGTTATGGTTCTTTGGCTCAGCTTTATAGCATCAGAATATCATGACTTTCCTGATTTCTCACATATAACAGAAATGAGTTCTGTTTATTTATCCTTGTCATATTTATTCATGGAATCTGCCATGATGTTTTATCCTTGTCACATTCTTGTTGTAGATTTATTCTTGTTACATTTATTCTTGTTGTAGTTTTATCCTTGTCACATTCTTGTTGTAGATTTATTCTTGTTACATTTATTCTTGTTCTAGTTTTACCATTGACACATTTATTCTTGTTGTTGTTTTATCCTTGTCACATTTATTCTTATTGTTTCATTATCTTTGTCACATTTATTCTTATCATGGGTTTATCCTTGTCACATTTATATTTGTTGTAGTTTAATCCTTGTCACATTTATTATTGTCATAGTTTTATCCTTGTCACAGTTATACTTGTTGTAGTTTTATCATAAATAAAGAATCTGTGGAGAGGAGCAGACAGAACCACAAAAATAAGATTTTTAAGGGCATGCATCTTTCAAATCACAACATATGCCTGTGAGACCTGGACACTTAACAAAACAGCTGAGAAACACATACATGCCTTTGAATGTAAATGCTACAGAAGAGTTCTCCAAATATCGTGGACACAAAAAAGAACAAATATATCTATACTACAAGAGCTTAATATTGAAGAAGGCTGGCTAGTAAAGAGGATTTAAGAGAGAAAACTTAAATATTTTGGACACATTAAACGTCATGATAATTTAGAGAAAACCGTATTGGAAGGGTACATAATGGGAAAAAGAAAAAAAGGAAGGCCAAAACGAAGATGGCTGCAAGACATCATTGATGATCTGCAAATGGATGCAGCAGCAGCAGGCCATCTTGCTCACAACCGAGAGGCCTATAGGAGTGCTGTTTGGGAGGCAAAGTTCTGCAAGGGACATGCAAATGAATTAAATGAAATGAAGTTTTATCATTGTCACATTTGTTCTTGTAGTTTTTTTTTTTTTGATCTTTCTCACATTTATTCTTGTTGTAGCCTTTATCATTGTCACATTTATTCTTATTGTAGTTGACTCATTGTCACATTTATTCTTATTGTAGTTGTATCATTGTCACATTTATTTTGTAGTTGTATCATTGTCACATGTTTATCCTTGTAACACTTCTTGTTGTTGTAGCCTTTATCATTGTCACATTTATTCTTCTTGTAGATTTATCCTTGTCACTGTCATGCCCATACTAACATTGACGTAACACTCTTCTGTTTTCCATCATGTCTGTCAAAGTTATATACCCTGCTATATATATATTTTTAAAACTTTTTTTTTTTTTTTTTGCTTTTTGACCAGGAAGGCACATTTCTTCCATCATCTCTTTCTTATACATTTAATTTCATAATTGCATATCTTACATAAAATCCATAACTCTGGATTAGTCATTAATAGAAGAACAGCCTCATATATGCAGATAAGATAGGGCTGCTAGTAGATAATCCAGATGACTTAACTGAATCTTGTGACACAAACAATACAAGTCAAGAGTTGGAACTGGAAAGAAATATACTACTGGACAAAAGTTAAGGGCCAGTTTTTTTTCAGTTCTTACAAAAACAAAATCAGCTAACAAAAAAGCCATTAGTATAAAAGAAAACAGCATTTAAAACTGAACAAATCCAATCATTTCATTTTGCAAATCGGAATATAAATACACATACAGCAAGCTGGCGAAATCACTCACCTCTCGTCCAAAAATTCACAAGAGTGGTCTTCAAACAACAAACATGTCAGTATCGCGTGTGGCCACCGTTCGCTGCCAGACATTCGACCTCATCGATGCCTCATCGAGTTAACCAGGGTTGTTAGGACATTCTGTGGAATGGCCTGGCACTCTTGTTGGAGCAAAAGGGTCAGCTGGGTGACATCAACAGGTGGAGGATGATTTGTCAAAACCCGTCTGTCTAGGACATCCCAAATGTGCTCAATGGGCGACAGATCGGGCAACCGGGCTGCCCAATAGATTCTAATGATCCTTTGCTGTTAAAGAAAATCTTCTACGACAAGACCCTGATGTTGTCTTGTGTTATCATCTTGCAGGATTGCCCCTGCACCCATGACTTGCAAGGTAGGCTGGACAGTAGGTTGCAAAATTTCATTCAGGTATCGCTGGGCGGTTAGGGTGGCATGAATGACATGAAGGGAAGTCCTGCCGTGCCTGCTGATGCCACCCCAGACCATGATTGATCCCCCTCCGTAACGATCCACCTTTTGGATAGTGGCATCATGGAACCGTTCCCCTGGCCATCTCCAAACATAGATTCTGCCATCATTGAAGGACATACTGAAGCGGGATTCGTCCGTGAAAAGAATTTCTTCTCACCGGCACCTCGTCTAACGGATGTGCTGCCGGCACCAGGCAACTCTAGCTCAGCGGTGAGCTGGAGTAAGAGGTATTCTTATTGCTGGTCGTCGTGAAGCCAGCCCAGATTCTCTTAAACGCCTGCAGATTGTTCTGCCGCTAACACTGACGTTTGCCGTATTCATTAGCTGGTTTCTGAGAGTAGAAGACTTTACTGTCCGGTTGCGAAGTGTTGACAGCTGCAGGTATCTGTCATCTTGTCTACTCGTGCAACGAGGTCGGCCTGAGCGATGCCTGTCTTCTACTCTTCCGGTTACGCGAAATCGCTCCAAATGCCTTTGTATGGTAGAATATGTCATCCCTGAACGCCGTGCAACTTCACGGCTAGATAAACCGCTTTCAACCAAGGCTCTGACCCGATGACACTCAAAGGTGCTAAAACGCCTTCGCGGTGACATGGTGTTTTTCAAATGATAAAAATACTCCTAAACCGTTTTAATAAAAATGATTGGAAGGTGTGAAGTGTTCACTAAGGATGCCTCTTGCACGTGCAGCACAAATCAGGACAATTTAATTACCTGCTGGGTCATGCTAACACTTTAAACTGACCTAATATTTTATCTAGGACGATGCTACTGCACGTGATTTTTACACTTGTTGTGATGAACAGTTGGTGTTGTTTATGCCCCGGCTACATAGAGGACTGCCTGAGAATGCAGTTTAATCAAGATTCTACAATAAATTTATTTCCAGTTTTAGTACGGCAATCAAAATAAACATATGCTTGAAATTAATGACCGGCTCTTAACTTTTGTCTAGTAGTACACGAGAAATTCAAATGTCTTAGCAGTGAGTAGGGAAGAAAGAAAACAAGATGCAAATATAAATGAAGAAATACTAGAATAAATAACAGAAAACATATATTTGAGACACATGATAACAGATGATGGTAATTGTGGAACAGAAGTTAACAGGAGAATAGAATTGTCAAGAGCACATTCAGCTACATTTAAAAAAGTTCTTAAGTTCAAGTGAAGATAAGAAATGCCATGTATTAAGCTGAATTATAACACAAGTTAAGAAATGCTATGTATTAAGCTGAATTATAATACAAGTGAAGATAAAAAATTCCATTATAACACAAGATAAGAAATCTATATATATATATATATATATATATACTCCACACACCTGTCATATAGAAGCATGAACATTGAATAATAATAAAAATGGAAAAGAAAACTGAGGTTCTTGTAAAGAGAATGGACAGAAAAGTAGGGCAGATTCCATGAAAAGCAAGAGGATGACAAAGATATAGATTAATGGAAAACAAACAAAAGTTGCTTTGGATTGAGTTTCCCCAATTACTAACATAAGAACTCTGTTGTATTTCTGAGTTACTAACATAATAACCAGGTACTTGTATAAAAATAGGATACAATATTAACAACCTTTGGTATGCTGACGACACAGTACTGATAGCTGAGAACCAACAAAACCTGTAAAATCTCTTGGATAAAATCGCCAAAGAAAGTGAACAGAAAGGCCTTACTCTGAACATAAAAAAGACAGAGACTATGGTTATATCTAAGAAACCGAATCCACCAAAATGCAGTATAAAATTAAATTGAACTATTCTAAAGCAGGTGCAGAAATTCAAATACCTTGGAGCAGTAATAACTTCAGATGGGAAATGCAGAACAGAAATAAAGAACAGAATAGGCCAAGCAAAGACTGCATTTCAGAGAATGAGAAACATATTAGCCAACACATCCTTATCAATGAATGTTAGAAAAGGCGTCCTAAAATGCTATATTGAACCTATCTTGTTATATGGAAGTGAATCATGGACAATAGGCAAGGCTGCACAAAAATCATTGGAAGCAGCAGAAATGTAGTTTATTAGAAGAATGTTGCGAATCCCCTGGACAGCAAAAATAACTAATGAAGAATGTATGAGAAGAGCTGGAGAGACAAAAAATCTTGTCAAAAAAAATAAGAGAGAGACAATGTACTTTCATAGGACATGCAATGAGAAGAGGAGGCAAATATTATAACAACAGGAAAAATAGAAGGAAGAAGATCAAGAGGAAGACCAAGAGAAATGATACTGGACAGTCTGACGGGATGGTGTGAGAGGAGATCATCAACTGAGCTGATGGCCTGCATGAAGGATCGTGTACTCTGGAGAAGCATAATAGCCAACGCCAGTCGGCACGGCACCTGATGATGATGATGATCATAATAACTTTATTGTATTTATGAGTTACTAACATAATAACTTTGCTGTATTTATGGGTTAATAACATAGTAAGTTCGCAGTATTTATGAGTTACCAACTTAATAAAAAGCAAAAATAAAATTCAGACGTGCTCAGGCCAAGTCAGCATTCCAGACAATGAGACACATCTTGTGCAACATATCCGTATCAATGGAAACAAGATTCCGAGTACTTAAATGTTACATCGAGTCAATTTTGTTTTATGGATGTGAAGCATGGTCCATGAATAAGAGGGTACAGCGAGAAATGGAGGCCATGGAGATGTGGTTCCTAAGAAGGATGTTGAAGGTACCATGGACAGCCAAGAAAACCAATGAGGTAGTCTTAAGAGAGGCTGGAGTTACACAATAAATTATAGCAAAGATCAGAGACAGACAAGCGAGACTTATAGGGCATTTCCTGAGAACAGGAAAATTGAAACACACTGTGGCAACTGGAAAAATTGAAGGAAGAAGAGACAGAGGAAGACAGAGAGAGAAGTTACTGGATGAGCTGTCTGTGTGGCTAGGAAGAAAGTCACCGGCGGATCTCATAATCTCAGGGAATTGTGGAGAGAAATGATTGCTTGCGGCACGGCACTTGAATTGAACTTAATAACTTTGTTGCATTTATGAATTACTAACATAATAAGTTTGTTATATTTATGAGTTACTAGCATAATAACTTTGCTGTATTTGTGAATTATTAACATAATAAGTGTGTTATATTTATGAGTGCTTGCCCGGACAATTAGAAAGCTCATGTGAGTCTCTGTGTAAACATATCACTGTGGCACGTCAAGATAACAATTGATTCAACAAAATCTTGAATGCAGACATTGAACATCACCAAATCTGCCTAGATCAGCGATGGCCACAGAACAATACATTTGTTAAATGAGCTTCTAGCTTAATACTAATTTTAGTTGTCCGTCATTTCCTATACCTGAATGCACCATGTGTCCTAGACCCATCTATCAGTATTTAGTCATGTACCATGTGTCCTAGGCCCATCTATCAGTATTTAGTCATGTAACATGTGTCCTAGGCCCATTTATCAGTATTTAGTCATGTACCATGTGTCCTAGGCCCATCTATCAGTAGTTAGTCATGTACCATGTGTCCTAGGCCCATCTATCAGTATTTTGTCATGTGTCCTAGGCCCATCTATCAGTATTTAGTCATGTGATGTTCACTTAACACGTTGGTCCTCACATCTGCTACCATAGTTGTGTGTACACCATAGATGTTGTGTTTGCTTGGATGGCGGCCAGTACCAGGTCAAATATTCAGTCCCAACTTTTATGTATGATGTATGGTTCTACAAAATTTTCTGTACAACCAGGGTCGACTCACATCCTGTTTCCAAATAATTTCAATATAACAAAGATCAGACGTTTGATAAAAAAAAAACATGCTTTTAAAAATATCCATGTTCTGAATAGAGACGAAGCAAACACTAAGAACTTTTGTTGCCAAGTACTGCAAGAGCCTAACTGTAATCACTCTGTATCAGCTGTAAGTCTACATTCAGAAAGTGCTAGGTCATTAACAAATGATTTAGACATCGTTTCTCCAGTGGTGCTTGTTGCTAAAGAAATGAAAATATAGGTCAGTTAAGGACGTGTGTTGCGTCATCAAAGTATGGGCTTCCCTGCAGGCGAGAAAGGGGGGGGGGGCACATGGACAATAAGATGGAGGTGGAACAGTCCACATGGACAGTAAGATGGAGGGGGAACAGTCTACTTGGACAATAAGATGGAGGGGAACAGTCCACATGGACAGTAAGATGGAGGGGAACAGTCTACTTGGACAATAAGATGGAGGGGAACAGTTCACATGGACAGTAAGATAGAGGGGGAGCAGTCTACTTGGACAGTAAGATAGAGGTGGAAAAGTCCACATGGACAGTAAGATGGAGGGGGAACAGTCCACATGGACAGTAAGATGGAGGGGGAACAGTCTACTTGGACAGTAAGATGGAGGGGGAACAGTCTACTTGGACAATAAGATGGAGGGGAACAGTTCACATGGACAGTAAGATAGAGCGGGAACAGTCTACTTGGACAGTAAGATGGAGGGGAACAGTCTACTTGGACAGTAAGATGGAGGGGAACAGTCTACTTGGACAGTAAGATAGAGAGGAACAGTCTACTTGGATAGTAAGATGGAGGGGGAACAATTCACATAGACAGTAAGATAGAGGGGGAACAGTCTACTTGAACAGTCAGATGGAGGGGGAACAGTTCACATGGACAGTAAGATAGAGGGGAAACAGTTCACATGGACAGTAAGATAGAGGGGGAACAGTCCACATGGACCGTAAGATGGAGGGTGAATGGTTCACATGGACAGTAAGATGGAGGGGAACAGTTCACATGGACAGTAAGATAGAGGGGGAACAGTCTACTTGGACAGTAAGATGGAGGGGAACAGTCTACTTGGACAGTAAGATGGAGGGGAACAGTCTACTTGGACAGTAAGATAGAGGGGGAACAGTCTACTTGGACAGTAAGATGGAGGGGGAACAGTTCACATAGACAGTAAGATAGAGGGGAACAGTCTACTTGGACAGTCAGATGGAGGGGGAACAGTTCACATGGACAGTAAGATAGAGGGGGAACAGTTCACATGGACAGTAAGATAGAGGGGGAACAGTCCCCATGGACAGTAAGATGGAGGGGGAACAGTCCACATGGACAGTAAGATAGAGGGGGAACAGTTCACTTGGACAATAAGATTGAGGGGGAACAGTCCACATGGATAATAAGATAGACGGGGAACAGTCTACTTGGACAATGAGATGGAGGGTGAAGAGTCTACTTGGACAGTAAGATGGAGGTGGAACAGTCCACATGGACAGTAAGATGGAGGGGAACAGTTCACATGGACAGTAAGATAGAGGGGAACAGTCTACTTGGACAATAAGATTGAGGGGGAACAGTCCACATGGACAATAAGATAGAGGGGAACAGTCTACTTGGACAATGAGATGGAGGGTGAGCAGTCTACTTGGACAATAAGATAGAGGTGGAACAGTCCACATGGACAATAAGATGGAGGGGGAACAGTTCACATGGACAATAAGATAGAGAGGGAACAGTTCACATGGACAATAAGATGGAGAATGAGTTCACATGGACAATAAGATGGAGGGGGAACAGTTCACATGGACAATAAGATAAAGGTGGAACAGTCCACATGGACAGTAAGATGAAGGTGGAACAGTCCACATGGACAATAAGATGGAGGTGGAATAGTTCACATGGACAATAAGATGGAGGGTGACTACCACAGACAGGGGTGAACTAAGTGATTTTTTTTTTTTGGAATAAGGGTGAAATCTCAGCAAATATCCATGGTTGGTTGGATGGTCATGAGTACTGGTTTCACTTCCAGAGACCAGGCAACAGACGATACAATGTATATACAAAAGGAAGGCGCCCCCCCCCCAACTCCCAAGAAATTTCGTGCAGCTCCTTCAGCAGGGAAGCAGATGGCTTGGAAGGGGGGGGGGGTAGGGTAAAATGCCCGTGGCGTACTCCGCAGGGGAGGACAGTCACCGGTGTAGGATGTTGCGAGTACAAAGTAATAAAGCCACGAAATCCAACACCGGTCTGTCGTTACAAAGTAATAAAGCCACGAAATCCAACACCGGTCTGTCGTTACAAAGTAATAAAGCCACGAAATCCAACACCGGTCTGTCGTTACAAAGTAATAAAGCCACGAAATCCAACACCGGTCTGTCGTTACAAAGTAATAAAGCCACGAAATCCAACAGCGACATAGGAAAGTGGTCGAGTCCAGTGCTGCTCCGACATGACAATTACGACCACAGACGACCCGCGAAACTGTTGCCAGCTGGGGTCTTTGGATGTACAATGTTGTCACGTCCACAGTATTCCCCCGACCTTGCTCCAAATGACGATACACTGAAGCTATGAAGAACCCGCTGAAAGGCCAAAGTTTCAAAGAATTGCTAAGGATTGTCCGCTATTGGGTGTGCCGTACCCCCAAAGTTTGATTCCGCGAGAATAGAGAGAAATTCACGAATTATCACAAATGTATCCCTCTAGTGTGTTCTAGATTTTTCAGAACCAGTCAGTAATTTCAGTGAATGAATTTTAGGATTTATATATATATATACCGCCATTAAAAACGCACCACGTGATCGAACTATTGTAAAGTGTGAAATGTTTATGTTCGTGAGCGATTTTCAATCTCCGGATGCGTGCAAGTGTGGCAGTTAAATAATGGCATTTTTCCGGCAATGTTATCTTTAAATTAGACCCTCAGCGCGTGCAAATGACGACCAGAGACGTTGCCAGACATTTTCATTGTGCTCATTCGACTAGCAAGACTGTATCAGCTATTTGAGGCAACAGCTACCACAAGTGACTTTCCCTGGCCTGGTAAACCTCATATAACAGCAGCACATACACCTGGCACTCTGCCGCAGCATGAGACACCCATGTCAAACCTGCACTGACAGCTTAGAGATTCATGCGCATTATAATAATGGCTGAGACTTCATGATAATGGATGTGATTTTTTTTTACAGCAGGGCAGACAACTGCTTGTGAGCCATTTCTGTGTTGTGTCATGTTTAAGAATACAGCAAGTTTATATCAGTAAATGAATGAGAAATGCCAAGTCAGTGGTTTTATGCATTTTAAATCTAGTACAACGACTTATGGCTAAAAAAATAAATAAAGCGGTGTATTTTTAATGGCTGATAGTATAGAAAAGTCTGATGTGGAAATATCTAGGCAGAAGGCGTTAAGCCTGGTGCCTACCGAACTAGACTCGCTTTCTGTTTTACCAGCTCATTTTTACTTTTAGCATAGTAAAATAGCAGTTGACATCACTCTAAGAAATATGTTATCCTCTTTTATTTCTCTCTTTGTAACAGAATAGGATGATTTGGATAAGGGAAAAAGAGCAGTCTCCCCTGTAGAGAGATAATTTTGGAAACCTATAGGCTTGCACAGAAAGCGAATCAGTGATGTAAAGCTTGCACGTATTGGTGCACACTGTGAACGATTCGGAAGAGACGCACAAGAAAAGAGCAGACGTGAAAGTGAAGAAAACAAAATAACGGTTAAGACCGGCAAGGAAGGAGGTCCGAAAATGTAGAATCAAACAAGTTTCTCTTCCTTTTTTCGTTGGGTTGTGGAAAATGTAGAGTTTAGGTTGTAGTCTTTCTTTTGATAGGAAAATGTAGAGTTTAGGTTGTAGTCTGTCTTGTGATAGGAAAATGTAGAGTTTAGGTTGTAGTCTGTCTTTTGATAGGAAAATGTAGAGTTTAGGTTGTAGTCTGTCTTGTGATAGGAAAATGTAGAGTTTAGGTTGTAGTCTGTCTTGTGACAGGAAAATGGTAAGAGTTGGTTAATTTGTCGTTTTTAGGACAGTTTTTCTAGTTTTATTTTTTGTGTAGAGTTGATTGTCCATCTGGACCAAGTGGTGAATTCGGATTGTGTTTTAATGTGTAAGAAGTTAGAAATGTCCTTTAACATTTTGTTTTGCTGTTGTCAATCGCCCGCGTACCTATTTCATGTTGTGATTTTCACCAGCCTTTTCATTCCACTTCCATTGGCAACATGCACCAACAAATGGGGTTTCACCAATAAACCTGTTCTCATGTAACTGTTGGAATTATGCGATGATTGATCTATGTTATGTCGCAACTGTGGAGTTGATGGAAGTTGAAGCTTTGATTATGGTTCAAATGTGTATATGCATCTAGTGCTTTGTCGATTCTATGTAATCAAGACACATAGAGCATAACAGTGTAACGAAGTGGAGATGTAGCGGAGTGTAACAATTTTCATGGTGCAGTATGCTGCTCCGACACGCCCGCCATGTGTATGCACCATATTCACTTCTTTATCTTTGATAACCTTGTTCACTAGTTTCTTCAAACTGGTTTCGCTTTCTACTATCAGAACAGTGCCACTTGCCTAACTCAGATTATTGATATTATTGCCTTCTATTTTTATTCCTTTCAAATTTTTAATGCCCCTCATGTTTTTTTTTCCATTGCGTAGTGTGAAGCGATCAGGCTACAGGACAAATTATTGTCTTAATCTTTTGTTCTCTTGATATTCACCTGTTTAGTGTTATAGCTGCTCCTTTCATGTTAGAGCTCAACTACTTGCTCCACATAATGGGACATTTAAGAGTTCTGTAAGATCCTGCCTTCACATCTTGCGTAGGTGGTCTCTCCCGCTGTCATATTATTCTTAGCCTGAATGTTTTCTGTGCATAATGTTTGGTGGTAGACATGTAACGTGATCAAACAAACCATTTGATTAGTTGTTTCTGGATGTAGTGTAATATTAGTATTACTCCAGCCCCTGCCCTGATGGTGTCATTTCCTGAGAACTCAGTATATATGATTATACGTGATTAAATGATGATTACATACCTAAATAACATTAAAATATAAAAAGTGATAGCCAAGAGCATATCGCATGATAGCCTTAATTTATTTGTTTACGGCACTTAGTGATGTGTGTATGACTTACTTTATATGTTTACGGCACTTAGTGATGTGTGGATTACTTACTTTATATGTTTACAGGCACTTAGTGATGTGTGGATTACTTACTTTATTTGTTTACAGGCACTTAGTCGTGTATAAATGACTTACTTTATTTGTTTTGCAATCACATAGTGAAGTGTGGATGACTTACTATATTTATTTACAATCACGTAGTGATATGTTGATGACTTACTTTATTTGTTTACAGGCACTTAGTGATGTATGGATAACTTACTTTTTACAAGCACTTAGTGATATATGGATGACTTACTTTATGTTTACAGTCACTTAGTGATGTATGGATGAATTACTTTATTTGTTTACAGGAGCTTAGTGTATGTATGGATGATTCATCATTTCAGTAGTACAAGCTAATGTCTGGGTGAATCATCATTTCAATATTACAACCAGAAGTGATGTCTGGATGATTTCATCATTTCAATATTACAACCAAAAGTATGTCTGGGTGAATCATCATTTCAATACTGTAACCAAAACCATACTTAAAATCTGTAAAATAAAAAATACTACCGTATTTCGAGCACTGTTATTTTGCTGCTACCATCTCCCACACATGAAAAACCTCGCATGTTTATATTTACTGGTATGCCTATTTTTGTGTTAGTGTAATTGCTAACACTAAACATTAAACACTTGGTATGCCTATTTTTGTGTTAGTGTAACTGCTAACACTAAACATTAAACACTTGGTATGCCTATTTTTGTGTTAGTGTAACTGCTAACACTAAACATTAAACACTTGGTATGCCTATTTTTGTGTTAGTGTAACTGCTAACACTAAACATTAAACACTTGGTATGCCTATTTTTGTGTTAGTGTAACTGCTAACACTAAACATTAAACACTTGGTATGCCTATTTTTGTGTTAGCGTAACTGCTAACACTAAACATTAAACACTTGGTATGCCTATTTTTGTGTTAGTGTAACTGCTAACACTAAACATTAAACACTTGGTATGCCTATTTTTGTGTTAGTGTAACTGCTAACACTAAACATTAAACACTTGGTATGCCTATTTTTGTGTTAGTGTAACTGCTAACACTAAACATTAAACACTTGGTATGCCTATTTTTGTGTTAGTGTAACTGCTAACACTAAACATTAAACACTTGGTATGCCTATTTTTGTGTTAGCGTAACTGCTAACACTAAACATTAAACACTTGGTATGCCTATTTTTGTGTTAGTGTAACTGCTAACACTAAACATTAAACACTTGGTATGCCTATTTTTGTGTTAGTGTAACTGCTAACACTAAACATTAAACACTTGGTATGCCTATTTTTGTGTTAGCGTAACTGCTAACACTAAACATTAAACACTTGGTATGCCTATTTTTGTGTTAGTGTAACTGCTAACACTAAACATTAAACACTTGGTATGCCTATTTTTGTGTTAGTGTAACTGCTAACACTAAACATTAAACACTTGGTATGCCTATTTTTGTGTTAGTGTAACTGCTAACACTAAACATTAAACACTTGGTATGCCTATTTTTGTGTTAGTGTAACTGCTAACACTAAACATTAAACACTTGGTATGCCTATTTTTGTGTTAGTGTAACTGCTAACACTAAACATTAAACACTTGGTATGCCTATTTTTGTATTAGTGTAATTACTAACACTAAACATTAAACACTTGGTTTTCCCACACACTGTGCTGTACTGTGGTAGTTTGAATGTGTGTGTGTGGCTATCTTGAACTAGTGAATTCTTCATTCACTATTACAACGCCACTATTTACAGAGCAGATTTATTTTACTGCTACACAAGTGACACAACAGACGTCGCATTGTTTATACACCGTGTGACAACGACAACCCAGGATGACAACCACTACATTTCCGTGCACGAACATGACCTGTTACACGTAATTAACTCACTCAGTACCACACTTGACACTCAGCATGAATCCATTTATCTTGGGATTCAACAAGTACAAAATAATAACACTTTTCAAAATGGCGAAAGAGTGCCTAGTTACGAGCAGTGCCGAGCGAGAAAAAGGACGAGAAGCATGGAAATTTTTCAATTTTTGACGATGTAGATAGGGGTATGGACATAGCTTATGGCTACCCCGCTGCTCTTGAATGTTTTCTAAGTAGATCTAAACATATGTGGACGACTGGAGTAGTTAGGAGTAGTTATGAGGTTAGTTCAGACATTCATTCAGCGAGAATGCAACACAGAATCACAATACGAGATCGACAAGTAGATCTACACATCTCAGATGGTAAGTAGTGCAGATCTAGACCTAGCCGATGGTGAGCTGGCCACAATCAGTATCTGAAAACATCATATTACTTCTTTTTTTCCTAAAAAACTCTGCATTTATGAAATTTTCATTCATTTAGCTATACTTTGAAACATAATAAGTATACGGAAGTACATGGAAATACTGTTTTCCATTCCATTTTACAACTAGACCCCGTTACAGACCAAGACCCGCGTTTTAGTCTAGTACGCAACCATACGTCCGCCTTTCTTCCTCCAGCATGGAAAGAGTTAATGATGAATTCCCATTTGTTAAATGCGTGTTGCAATTGTTGTAGTGTGTAACTGATGGAACAATTAACACGAACATGTAAAATGTTCCCGGCGATTATTGTCGCCATGGGACCCTCACTGACATACAACATCTAAAAATAACATACCTAATATACAGTGAGAACTTCTAACACAGTCACATTTGTGTCCATCATCAACTACAACACTACATAAATAACTTTACAATCTTGTGTTCTAAAAAGGACAGTCACTAACAAAAACTACATTTCAACTAACAGAGGTACAGCCTCTCTCTATCTATTTCTATCTGTCCTAACCGTTTTTTAATCATGTCGTCTCCTTCGTCTCTACCCCAAATGTCGTCTCTGCTAGTCCTCGTCGTCTGCTGGTTAAAGTGTCGCACTGTGCTTTTTTCTACGAGCGACCACCAGAGGATCGGATTTTCCCTATTTTCCCTATTAAATATTAAAATATCCAGCTCAAGTACACCGGTGTTCTTGTTCTGTAAATAAAATCTTTGCTAATTTGCTAAGGTTTATACTTTTTTTTTTCAAATTGTCACGAAGGTAGCTGGTAATGCCGACCCTGAATTAAATCTCAGTCTTGGACCAAAACCATGTAAATACAAGGTTTTGAGTTTGTTTTTTTTTTTTTTTGTCCTTCAAAAATATTACTCGCCAAATGAAACATTCGTCTTACACACGGGTAACTGCTATATGACGGTAACACAGTAATCGCCCACAAAATAGACGTCGCTAGTGCATAGGGTTTATTTAGCGTCATGAAAAATACATTCTTGAAGATGGTTAAAAGGTTATAGAAAGAAATACTTAGCCTAAAGACAAAAAAAGATTGTTTCGATTGAAGAAGACACGTAATATCACTAAAAACTGTAGTTCAAACACGTAACATGAAGCATGTGAGATAGAGTACTACTGATTAAATTCAAAGGAAAAACTGACGTAAACTTGATCCAAGTGTATACTCCAACAACTGAAAACTCAGAAAAAGACATTAACGAATCCTATAGAAATCTAGACGAGGATATGAAATAGTGCAAACCACATGAAGTAAATGTCGGTCTATGGGTCTTTCGTTCAAAAGTTGGACAAGATAATGATATGGATCTCACCAGAAAATATGGACTAGACACTAGGAGTGAATGAGGGAAGGTGTTGATTGACTGGGCCAGAAAGAACAACACGATAATCGGGAACACCTGGTTTAAACATCACCCACGAAGACTATGGACGTGGAAAAGACCAGATAATAAAACACTCAACCAGACATATTATACAACGATAAACAAGACATTAAAAATGCACTGACCTCTGTAAAGGCAAGATCAGAAACGGACTGCGACAGCGACCATGTGTAATAAGTTTGAAAACTACAGATAAGATTTTAAAAGATAATAAGGGCTTCAAACCATGTCAATAAGTACGATGTTGGGATACTCAAAAAAGAATCTAATCATCCAAAAGGAGGAACAGCGACACAATTCAAAACAGATATAATGCAGTACAAATAATCGAAACAATTGATCAGTGGAATATACTCAGAGAATCCATTCCACAAACAACTGCAAAGAAATAGAATACCACCGCCAGGGCAACACAAGGGAATGTACAAACTAACAGAAGTACCAAAACATACAATAAAACTGGCCGCCTGAAATCAACAAAAGGAGATATAACGGGTAAAGAAGAAATAACGAAAATGTGGACAGAATATATTAAAGACCGCTATCATGATAAAAGACAAGACGCAAGCCCTGTAAGTAACAATCTTGGACTGCTTATACAAGCAGCAGAAGTTATACAAGCTACCCACCGAATCAGACAACATAACTGGGCCAGACCAGACAACATAACTAAATAACTAAAGAAGAATTGCAAGCACTAGATGAAATCAAATAGATATAATAATAAAACTTTTCAGTGACACCACGAATACAGGGAATATACCAAATGGCCTAATGAAATCAATATTCATTGCTTCGCTGTAGAAAACGGGACCATTACAGTGTGAGGATTATAGAACTATAAGTATCGTGAGCCATGTGAGAAAAATCTGACTCATCATGAGATTATGAAAAGAGCCGGGCGTAAAATAAACCCAAAAGTAGAAGAACAGTGTGCTTTCGTGGAATGTGACAGAAAAAAGAGATAACGACACCAGTAAAACTTGTTCTAGTAATAAAGGTAGATAGAGGTCTATCGTTCAGTTTTACAAAACGGCAGAGGGAATGAGGAAAATGAGAGAAAGCACAAAGGGCAGAAAGTATGAAAGTAAAATGAGAATGAATAAATGAAAAACATACGACATCCAATATTTCGGCGTCAGCTTTTTCGAGGATTACATACAAAAAAAAAACAACAACTACACAACACATAAATAAAAAGAAGAAAAATTAAAAACGTAACTTTCCAGCATCCATCCTAGTACAGAATACAACAATGGTTTCGTGGAGTGAGAGGCAACCAGCAATACCACATATACAATATGGATGCTAGCAGAAAGATCCAATTAAGTTCAAACAGATTTACTATATTTCATAGATTATTGCAAGGCCTTTTATAAACTCAAACATAACCTGATAATAGAAATGTTGGAAAATATAAATTTACAAATGTACATGGAAAGGACCTGGGAATTATTTAAAAAATCTAATGACAACTTGTGACAGTATTACTATACTGCAATTGTCACTGTCGAATTTCTACTATTAAAGGGAAACAATCAAAGATACATTTAGTTCTTAGACTTAGTTTTTAAAACCATTAGATAGGTCAAGGTTAGTTTTGACACGTTAACTTCACAAGAATTATTAATATGGTTGGTAAATTGTGTGTCTAGACTAGCTAAATGTGGTAGCGGAAAATTTAGGCCTTGGAATTATTTTTTTTACTCAAGGTCAGTTATGACATGTTAGCTTCATGAGACATTGTGAGCTGTCTAGACTAGTTATATTCAGTAACAGAATATTTAAATTCTGAAATTGTTTTACTCAAGGTTAGTTTTGACACTTTATTATCCAAGGTCAGTAGACAGACGTCACGTAAAATAAATTTTGAGAAAGTTCAAGGTAAATTTGTAGGGAATATTTAAGCTTGAGCAACTTTTGTTAGGGGATATTTTGCATAGAATGGTTTGCTGAGTGGTCATTTGTCCCAGTGTTGTTTTTTAAAGTCAGTTTTAGTAATGTAATAGTTTTAGCTCAACATATTGTCCTTTAGGACAATGTTCCTTTACCTCGTACTGATGTGTAGATGTTAGGAGTGTTGTACCTGTCAGGACAGATTTGTGCATTCGGGAGATGTGTTGGAAGTTCACTATATTGTAAGTAATTGTTTTTACTTGCTTGTTGTTGTCAGGTTTTTCTTCCCCATGGCGCCGACTACGCGCCCGGGAACTTTGTAATGCTCGCCATGTTGGCAGTTCATTTTCCTTCCTCATCTCCGTCTTCAACCATTCATTTTTTTCATACAATAAATGTTTGATCTGTAACTTGTTAGTCTATTCATTACCTACATAGAGTTCTTATCTGTTAGTCTTGTTGAGTGAGTGGGAGTCCTGTATAAGTTTTCATTACTTGACATTGTTGTTTTTGTTGTGACAGTTGCGAACCTGGCAATGTTGTTGTGTCACTCGGGGTATACCATACTAACAATTTTGCCTTTTTTGATAAAGTAGTGGCAACAACAACATGTAAGTCTTTCTAATACAATTAAAGTCCACAAAAAAGTCAATATCTCTGATTCTCTGTGCACTGCCACAGAGTCATATGCCATTTTGGCATAATTAGTAATATATCATCCTCGAAGAATCCTTTTATAAACTGTCGGCTGCAGTAAAATTTGGACAAGAAATTGGAAAATGTCAAGAAATTATACTTGGCGTGCGTGAAGGATGCAAGTTATAAAGTAGGATTATTTCATTTCTGCACTATTTCTTGACAAATTGAAAGTCACTGAAATAAGATAGTGGTGCCATTGAAAGCAGAATGGCTAAACAAGAACAGTTAGACTGGCGAACTGTGTGTTTTTCTGGAAAAGTATGAGTGTAATTTTGTCTTCACTTATCAAGTTAACTATTCCAAGAATTGGAATGCAGCAAATGGTTACTAGATTAAACGTAAAGTAACAGCACACCCAGATTCTCAACAAAATCACGCCATTCAATATAAATAACTTTGACCACAAGACCAATGATAACCATCCTGTCATTCTTCGATATAATACAAGAAATGTACATGTACCACGACAGAGTCTCCAGTTTTACAGTTTCAAGAACCAACCAAAACTTTAATATGAGAATTATATGTGGATGACGTAGTGTGAATGAACAAATAAAGGAAAAGAGACAACTCAACAAAATACATAAAGCCAAGTGTCCCAGCAAGCTAGTTATTACCGCCATAGTACAAAATAAGACTCAAGACATACATACTTACAGACTAATGTCGTAGCTCTTCCCGTGCCTTTGGTCGCGGTATCGACCCTTCCGGTTTCCCAATGTTTACCAATGATCGATATAGCGACCATTGGTTTGTTTCAATAAAACAGCCAGTGTAACATTTAGATTGTACATATTTCGTCCGCGATTCCGGTGACACTTTTCAAAATGGCGAAAGAGTGACTAGTTACGAGCGATTTCGAACGAGAAAAAGGAAGAGAAAGACCGAAACTTTTCAATTTTTGATGATGTAGATAGGGGTATGGACATGGCCTGTGACCACCCCACTGCTCTTGAATGTATCCCAAGTAGATCTAGGCATATTAGACGACGGGAGAAGTAGTTAGAAGGTTATTTCAGACATTAATTTAGCGAGAATGCAACATAGAATCAGAATATGAGATCGACAAGTAGATTTACACATCTCAGATGGTAAGTAGTGCATATCTAGACCTAGCCGATGGTGAGCTGGGCACATTCAGTGTCTAAAGACATCACATTACTTCTTTTTTCCTAAAAAAATCTCTGCATTTATGAAATTTTCATACATTTAGTTATACTTTGAAACATAATAAGTACACGGAAGTACATGTAAATACTGTTTTCCATTCCATTTTACAAATATACCCTCCCCTGGGAACAACTGTGTTAAGAGCACACTTATCTTAACATAGTGTTTATGAGACAGGGAACATAGATCTGTTTGCTTAAAAACTCTTATCTACTTTTGTAGCCCAGAAACTTGTAGCAATCAACACTAATTGTAATTGTTATTTTTGTAAAATGTAATGTCAGGTTGGTGGACCGATGGGGACATAGAGATCTCTGGCGGGGATGAGAGAAGTCTGGTATGAAACCAATGAATCCAGGACGTGACAAGCCTATGGGTCTTTACAACAATGGCTATCAGAATGATGTAAACAAAACAGAGCCAGTAGACTATGGGTGGCGGGGAATGGATATCGTTGAAGCACTCATCAGATTCCTCATCTCAAAGTCAGAGTGTCTTTGTGGAACTGTCCCCAAACCATCTGACATGGAGAAGGGACTTACATACAGCCACCAGAGGCTGGAAAACAAAGTTTTGGCCAGGCCAGCCACACTGTCTTCATGGCAGTCCGAGCAAGACCACAGTCTGCCCTAGCAAGGAAAGGTGCTGAAGTCGGAGTTACCCAGCCAAAAGGCGCATCGCAAAAATCAGGGTAACACGCATTATCGCTAATGAAATGTCTCTATCTGCAGTATTCAAACATGGTGCTCGCCCTGTGAAGACTAACCAGGCAGGTGCAGTGCCGGTCCCCCTGCCTCGAAAGAGTCCACCCAATGCTACTGGAGGTCCTCTCAGTTCGTCTTGTGGAGTAAGGAGACATGAGAGTAGAGCTACTGGCCAAGAAATACAACGGAAGAAAACAGCCAAAAAGCAAGAACTTAAAATAATGCAGTGGAATGCTGAGGGTGTCAGCAGTGTTAGAGATGGCTATAGCAAAAAGGTGAAACTAGAGAACATACTTTTTACAGAGCAGGTAAGTATATGCTGCATACAGGAGACACACCTAACCAAAGATGCCGCCTTTAAAATCAGAGGCTACCAGTGTTTTAGATCAGACCGGCAGGACAGAAGAAAAGGAGGAGTACTCACTCTTGTTAAGAATAACATCAGCGCATGTCAGGTGGGAGTGTACATGGAAGGAGCCGAATATCAGATGATCCATCTAAAAAGTAGTAATACAGATTTCCACCTCCTTAACTATTACTGTCCTAATGACCGCCCACTTGCTTTAGAAACAATCCCACACAAAGAGAGACTGATGGTCTGTGGAGATTTTAACAGCCATTCCCAGAGCTGGGGCTATGACCACATAGACAAGAGAGGAGAGGAAGTTGAGAGCTGGCAGGATGATAATGGACTTCTCCTGATCAACCAGCCAATGGATCCCCCAGCATTTTACTCAAGGGCTTGGCGTACAACCTCAAAACCAGATCTGGCATTCCACTCTCCAGATCCGAAGTGGAACATTACACGTGAAGTTGGAAAACAACTTGGAGGTAGCGAGCATCGACCAATCTTCCTGACGATAGAAAATGAACTCCTTAACACCAGTAGCCCTCTCCCCAGATGGAACTATAAAAAAGCAAACTGGACAATGTACAGACATCGTACAGGTATCCTGGTGGGACAGCTGTCCATAGAAGGTAAGGATATTAACAGCATAGTGAAGGAATTCAATGCTTGTATCCTTCAGGCCGCTCGTGAAACCATTCCCAGAGGAGCTCGCAGGGACTATAAACCATACTGGTCTAGTGAGTCTAGCTCCATGATGACGTGGAAGCAGCTCGAAAGCAAGCAGAAAATAAACCATACCAAGAACACCACAATAATTACCAACATTCTAAGGTCAAATTTCAGAGAGCCAAGCTGCAAGCCAGACGGGAAAGTTGAAGATAGAAAACAGAGACACAAACTTTGAAAAGCATGGAAGGAAACTGTGGAAACTAATCGAACAGTTAAATGATGAGAGTACTGGAAGAAGTACAAAGATTACACTAATAGAGGATAGGAAAACTCTTACAGGTAAGCAGGTAGCAGATCACTTTGCTCGCATGTTTGCACAGGACTGCAACATTGATATCCATCCAGAGAAAGAGCGTACAGTGCGCATTGAGCCACAGAAAGAAGAGGAACAAGTCAGAAAAGTGGAGGTCATGGATGCACCAGTCACACGCAGTGAGTTAGACCTAGAAGTTAGTAAACTGAAACCAAGGAAATCACCAGGACCAGATGGAGTGTCCAATGAAATGATCAAGAACCTGGGAATGGCAGCAATGGGAAAGCTGTTGGATATTTTCAATGTGTGCTGGAGCACAGATAAGTTACCTCAAATCTGGAAAGAAGCAAGCATGGTACCACTGCCAGGGAAAAACAGTGATACTGCCTCCAGCTACAGGCCAATCAGTCTCACTAGCTGCCTATGCAAAACGATGGAACGCATCATTGACCTGAGGCTAAAATGGTACCTAGAAAGTGAAAACCTTCTCGTTCCACAACAAGCAGGATTTAGGCAGTACTACAGTACGGAAGATCAAGTGACCTATCTCTCTCAAGAGACTGAGGATGCATTTCGAGAGAAAAACCTTGTACTAGCAGCGTGGATAGACCTGAAGAAAGCCTTTGATAAAGTATGGAAAAAAGGTCTGCTGTGGAAACTAAGAAACTGCAATGTGAATGGAAGACTGTACAACTAGATAAAGTCCTATTTACACAATAGAAGAGCTAGAGTAGTAATGGATGGACACAAAAGCCAGAAAGTACTGCTGTGACATGGTGTACAACAAGGAGGAGTCCTTTCGCCTACACTATTTCTTGTATTCATTAATAACCTGGTCAAGGAACTTCTCTATGGAATCAAAGTGGCACTGTATGCAGATGATCTGGTCATGTGGTGTACAGATGAATGTGCGACAGTTGCTACACAGAGACTCCAAAGAGCAGCAGACATCTTGACATCATGGACAAACAAATGGTGTGTAAGTATCAACACAGAGAAATCAAGTACCAATCTGTTCACTCTCTCATCTAAACAGAAAGCAGGTAAGATCTTTGTAAATGAAATATCCTTAAGGATGGACAACCAACCCACTTGCTTAGGAGTGGCTCTTGACTCAAAACTGACCTGGAAGCAACACATCAACAGTGCAGAAGCAAAAGCCAGAAGAAAACTAGCCATATTAAGAAAATTGAGTGGAACCACATGGGGAGCTAGTGAAAGAATCCTCAAGAATGTATATCAGCAAAGTATTCTACCACATTTAGAATATGGCTCAACATCTTGGTGCACAGCATCAAACACTACGCTGCATAATCTAGACAAGGTTCAAAATCAGTCACTACGGATTATCACAGGTGCCATGAGGTCAACACCAATAGTAGAAATGCAGAAAATAGTTGGTGTTCAAGCGCTAAAGGAACGTAGAGACACAAAGGTCATGACCATGGGATAGAAATTCCTTAGCTCTGTAAGCCATCCCCTGAAGGAGAGATTCAATAACTTGGCACTAAGACGGTTTAAAAGAAGCAGCTTCATTCATCAGGCCAAGCGTATGCGTAAGCTGATACCTGATCTTCCAACTGTAGTCGCTCCATTATCATCTGTACCAGAGCATACACCATGGAAAGAAGCAGATTATACACAAATAACTATTCAGACTGAAGTGAAAGGTGTGCAGAATGGTGAGATGCAGAGCAGTCTTATAAGATCAACAGTCACACTTAGTGTACTAGATGACAAATATCCATGTGACACCTGGATACATGTGTATACAGATGGATCTCCACATAATGCCATAAAGAATGGAGGGGCAGGAGCACATATTGAATATCCAAACAACACCACTGACAAGATTTCCATACCCACTGGTAAATACTGCAACAACTTTGATGCAGAAGTTAGGGCAATTATTGCTGCAGTTGAAAAACTATCAGACTCCAGAATTGATACATGCCCTGTAGTAATTCTCACAGATGCAAGATCAGTACTGGAAGCTCTTTAGTGCAACAAACTAACAGACCTTAAGGATGCCTTGTCAAAAATTGGCTTACAGCATGGAGTCACTTTGCAATGGATTCCCTCCCACTGTGGGATACCAGGCAATGAGAAAGCTGACCATCTGGCCAAAGAGGGCACTGAAATGAAGCAACCAGACATACCAATCACCTATAATCAGAAGAAAAGCATGATAAAAACCTACAGGAAGCCACAAACACCACCACATGATGACTATCACATGCTAAACAGAAAGGAACAAGTCACCATTTTCCATCTCCGAACAGGACACACCCGACTGCGAAGTCATATGTATACAAAGTTTAAGGTTGGTACTACTAATCTATGTACATGTGCCCAGGTGCCCCAAACTGTGGAACATATCCTCCAAAACTGCACCAACTACGAGACACTGAGAAATAATTACTGGCCCAGTGAAACCACTAAAGAAGATAAGCTCTATGGTTCCATACATGAATTACAAAAAACAGTGAAATTTGTTCAAGAGACAGGACTGCAGATATAGACAGACAATGCGAACAAAGAAGAAGAAGAAGAAGACAACTATACCCCCTAACATATCAAGACCCGCGCTTTTACTCTGGCAAGTAACTGAACGTCCGCTTTTCTTCATGTGGCACGGGAGAGCTAATAACCACTGATCCAAACTATGGAAATCAACATCCCAACAAAACCTTTCAACCTAAATCCTGCACCACAAAGTCCACAAGGACAACCAACTGTACTTTATGTAACTGAACCATGGTCCTATTCTTACAACAGCTAGAACAAAATGGAGTTTATACCTCTCAACCATGACTGGAAAATTCTAACTCTACTCCTAAGTCTTCTTTCTGTGAGCCTCCTCTGTTTTTATATTGCCAGGCTCCGCTGTGAAATCATGTGATACTCCACCCACCATGGTACAATGTTAAGACCTAGAAAGTTCCCTCTGCCCTTCACGTGATAATCAGACTTTCTCTACTGTACTAGTTTAGTCTACTAAGTCAGTCAGACTACAAACAAGACATATGAACATTACTGAAAGTTCTAGAAGTATTAGTAATCTCTCCATCCCAGTCAGTTAAAAGTCTTCTCCCCTAATGCCAGTATTATTCTAGCAGAGTTATCGCCCACCTAACTTCCCTCTACAGCAAAAACATAATGAGATACATAAAAGAGCTACCTAAAATAGCAGTAGATAAATATAATTTCAAGAGCCTGCGATATGCAGATGACAAAGTCATAATAGTGTGACAGTCTGGGGACTGTCGCAAGGTAATTTTAAGAGACAGGAAATTCTAGTCTAAAATGTCGAAGTCTAAAAAATACGAAAAGCCGGCCCTCGATGGGACGTGACGTCACTTCTTCCCGTTCGGCGGATGTGCGATCACGTGATCTGACCTAGGCGGGAGATTCAAATCCATTCATCGACCGGCCGCTAAAGAGACAACTTGAAAGAAATGACAGCTGCAGTAAAACTGGTTCTAATACTGAAAATAGATGAGTGTATGACAGCTGCAGTAAAACTGGTTCTAATACTGAAAATAGATGGATGTATAGTACAGTTTTACATGAAGATAATGTGATGACGTGCTAAGATGATGCACGGAAAGGGAGAAATGATGATTGATAATATCATAATCTGAGAGAATGATGATGTGCTGCTACTGCCGAGAACTTGTTTACTGTTGTTATGTGGCCAGTGAGTGACGGTTGTACCTGTGGAGGCTATGTAAACAGGGCAGATAGCAGGACACGTACTGATGGCTTGTGACTTCTACTAGAAGCTGGGGGTCTTGACTCATTTAATCGTGTCTGTTGCCTAACCCGAAACACCGTACCTCAGGTGTGTAACCAGAATGTATAAAACAGGAAAAAGTAGGAGCAGCTTTATTACTTAACGACTACAAAGTTGTGACGTTTCGGCGTGAGCCTTAATCATACAAAAACATACAGGACGAAGAAATAGAGAGAGGAGATAAAGTATAGATTCACATGAATAAAAAAAAAATTTTTTTAAGAGTACTTAGCTGTAAATTGTAAGGCCAACACACTCAATAATAACACAAAATTCACTTATGAAATTTCTGACAAGTCTGTTAACTTTTTAGACATTAAAATTTCTATTGGCACAAACAGGCTTGTCACCTCTGTATTTTATAAGCCCACCGACAGCCACACCTATTTGCTTTATACCTCCTCCCATCCTGAAGCCTGTAAGAACTCCATCCCATACTCCCAACTCCTTCGTCGCATATGTCAGGATAATTTGGACTTTATAGATCAGTCCAACAAGTTATTAGAATGTTTCCGTCATCGCCACTACCCAGAAAATGTCCTTCGTGAAGCTTTCAACCGTATCCAACTAGTGAGCCGCAAAGAAGTATTCAGGAAAAAGCCTGTTACTCCATCTGACAGAGTTAAGTTAGTACTGCCTTTCCACCCGCACGGTCAGATGGTTAAGAAAATTCTTTATCGTCATCTGCCGATAATCCAACTCGACTCCGACACTCGTGACATTTTCTCTGATACACCCCTATTGGCATACAAACATGAGCCAAACCTTAAGGACATCCTCGTCCACAGCCACTTGAAGCAGAGCCTTACATATGTTGGCACCAGAAAATGTAACCACCCCCGCTGCGTTACCTGCCCTGTAGTCTAGGAAACGAAAGCAATCACCTTTCCCAAAACTATCCTCACTCTTCATGAGGGATTCACATGCAAGTCCCGTAATGTGATATATGTCATCGTTTGCAAAAGATACAGGATAACATATATTGGTGAGACTGGTCTCAGATTAGGGGACCGCATGCAAAAACATCTGTACGACATCACCCAGCATGCTTCGAAACCGGTTCCAAATCATTTCAATGGCCCCAACCACAGAGGCAAATCTGATTTTCTGGTAACAGCCATCAAACAATGTCACGCAGATGACACAAGCCGCCTGGCACTCGAGAACGGCTGCATTCAAAATTATGGGACGCTGGAGCTACATGGGTTAAACTTGCTGTTTAGTTACACGTAACATTCTCTTCAATAATTATAGTACCTCTCCTCTAAGTCCACCCCTTCTTACTTTTCAAACTTTCTCACATCATCACTCTGCAACCCCTCTTCCCCAGTCATCTGTTTCAACTTCTCCTAGCTAGGTTAATACTGTATCACTCTCTCTCCCCTCCCCGGTTCCCCATCCACCACCCCCAGTTTCAACCCACTGACCACATGTCACAGCTCTCTATTTAAACAGTCTCCACGTTCTCCTAATCCATTCCTGACACACACTGCCAGACAAGTCACACCTTACAACTTACAGCTAAGTACTCATAAAAAATTTTTTTTTTTATTCATGTGAATCTATACTTTATCTCCTCTCTCTATTTCTTCGTCCTGTATGTTTTTGTATGATTAAGGCTCACGTCGAAACGTCACAACTTTGTAATCGTTAAGTAATAAAGCTGCTCCTACTTTTTCCTATTTTATACATTCTAGTATCACAGCTTTACTGCAGTGCTTCGTGTATAGTTATATACTTATACACTAATTATTGTGTGTTTCAGGTGTGTAACCTTTCTGTTCCTACCTGTGTCATAGCCCAAAGCGATTTCACTTTTCCTTGCGCTCGGCCACTACAAAAATAATAAACAAGACAAAAATGCAAAAGAAAATGAATGAAAAGGATCACTGCCAGGGGCAACAGGCTTTATTGTGAATGATCACAGACCTGCACGCATTTTAGTCAGAACTCTCAATCAAACACTAACTGTTCATAACTCGGAATCATTCCTAAATCATAGATCCTCATAGAAGGCAAATATTATTTCTTCATGCAATTATATATTATTTTCCTGAAGTCATACACCTAGGACGCAGCCAAACTACAGGTCACATCTTGTAGGTTATGTCATGAACCTAGTGGAGATTGGCCCCTCAGCCATAAAGCCCAGGTATAGCGACTAGCCTTAGCCCAGTTCTTTCCCCAAACTCGTCCCTTCAACTGCCGGCAGACGAATGAATATGAATCTTCTCTTCCGACGGTCACATGATCTCGCGTCTCGCGCGGAAGTCACCTCACGCCCCAAAACGCGAACTATCTTCGTACTTCTATTATTTCAATAATATTTGAGAAGAGAAATTTTTAGAGATTTCTATCTCTTAAAAATAACTTGTGTCTAGACTAGTTAAATTTGGTAAGGGAAAGTTTAGGCCTTGGAATTTTTTTTTTTACTCAAGATCAGCTATAACATGTTAGCTTCATGAGACACCACAATAGAAATACTGAGGAAAGTGGAGAGAAACAAGAATGGCAGAAAGCAAGATGAGAAAGCAAAATGAAGGATATACAACAATCCAATATTTCAGCAGGAGCATTTTTCAAGGACCACATAAAAAAACATGTGATGTATGCATGTGAAGAAGGCTTTTTGCCGAAATATTGGATTGTTATATGTCCTTCATTTATGTGTACTTATCTTGTTTTTTGCCATTCTTGTTTCTGCCCTCTTTCCTCATTATATCTTTTTGTAAAACTGTACCATACCCCCATTTATTTTCATTAAGAGACAACTTGGGAGAGAGTTGAGCTAAGACCAGTAGTTATTTTCAGGCTTTACTTCTGAGGGACCAGTCTCCACCAGAAATTATAAGCTGTAAAATTTTCTTGCATTATCTGTCCTTTGTGTTTAAAAAAGGGGAAAATTATCATGTATGGAGGAGGAAATAATGTTTATTTTCATGATGAAGTAATGTTTAGTTTCATGCTGAAGTAACATTTGGTTTCACGAGAAAATTATGATAAGAATAAAACTGTTTTTAAGGAAAAGATAACCCTATTTTTATAATGGGATCATTGTGTTAATAAGGAGATAACTCATGTTCTTGGCAGAGAATTGTTAGGAGCTGACATTTGGGAATGATATAGAATTATGAACATTTAATCCCCTGTGTTACATCAAGAGTTCTGGTTAAATTGGGTGCAGCTCTGTGTAAAATCACAATATACCCTTTGTGCGTAGAATTATGAACATTTAGTCCCCTGTGTTATATCAAGAGTTCTGGCTACATTTGGTGCAGGTCTATGTAAAGTCACAATATACCCTTTGTCCGTGGCAGTGATGATTTATTTTATCCTGCATTTTCCTGTTATTTTTTTGTTGGTTATTTATTATTTTCTGTTGTTATTTATTATTTTTATGGCGGAGCGTTGCACACGGAAGAATGATTTTGCTTCGGGCTATGACCCGGATAGGAACGTAAAGGTTACACACCTGAGTTTCCCTGGTTAGAGTCTCAGATAGGAACATAAAGGTTACACACCTGAGTTTCCCTGGTTAGAGTCTCAGATAGGAACATAAAGGTTACACACCTGAGTTTCCTGGTTAGGGTCTCAGATAGGAACGTAAAGGTTACACACCTGAGTTTACTGGTTAGGGTCTCAGATAGGAACATAAAGGTTACACACCTGAGTTCCCTGGTTAGGGTCTCAGATAGGAACATAAAGGTTACACACCTGAGTTCCCTGGTTAGGGTCTCAGATAGGAACGTAAAGGTTACACACCTGAGTTTCCCTGGTTAGGGTCTCAGATAGGAACGTAAAGGTTACACACCTGAGTTTCCCTGGTTAGGGTCTCAGATAGAAACATAAAGGTTACACACCTGAGTTTCCCTGGTTAGGGTCTCAGATAGGAACGTAAAGGTTACACACCTGAGTTTCCCTGGTTAGGGTCTCAGATAGGAACATAAAGGTTACACACCTGAGTTTCCCTGGTTAGGGTCTCAGATAGGAACATAAAGGTTACACACCTGAGTTTCCCTGGTTAGGGTCTCAGATAGGAACATAAAGGTTACACACCTGTGTTCCCCTGGTTAGGGTCTCAGATAGGAACATAAAGGTTACACACCTGAGTTCCCCTGGTTAGGGTCTCAGATAGGAATATAAACGTTACACACCTCTGTTCCCCTGGTTAGGGTCTCGGAGAAGAACATGAAGGTTACACACCTGAGTTCCCCTGGTTAGGGTCTCAGATAGGAACATAAATGTTACACACTTGAGTTCCCCTGGTTAGGGTCTCAGATAGGAATAAACGTTACACACTCTGTTCCCCTGGTTAGGGTCTCGGAGAAGAACATGAAGGTTACACACCTGAGTTCCCCTGGTTAGGGTCTCAGATAGGAACATAAATGTTACACACTTGAGTTCCCCTGGTTAGGGTCTCAGATAGGAACATAAAGGTTACACACTTGATTTCCCCTGGTTAGGGTCTTGGAGAGGAACATAAAGGTTACACACCTGAGTTCCCTTGGTTAGAGTCTCAGAGAGGAACATAAAGGTTACACACCTTTTTTCTCTAGGTTAGGGTCTCAGATAGAAACATAAAGGTTACACATATGAGTTTCCCTGGTTAGGGTCTCAGATAGGAACATAAAGGTTACACACCTGAGTTCCCCTGGTTAGGGACTCAGATAGGAACATAAAGGTTACACACCTTTTTCTCTGTTAGGGTCTCAGATAGAACATAAAGGTTACACACCTGAGTTCCCCTGGTTAGGGTCTCAGATAGGAACATAAAGGTTACACACCTGAGTTCCCCTGGTTAGGCTCAGATAGGAACATAAAGGTTACACACCTGAGTTCCCCTGGTTAGGGTCTCTGATAGGAACATAAAGTTACACACCTGAGTTCCCCTGGTTAGGTCTCAGATAGGAACATAAGGTTACACACTGAGTTCCCCTGGTTAGGGTCTCAGATAGGAATAAAGTTACACACCTCTGTTCCCCTGGTTAGGGTCTCAGAAGAACATAAGGTTACACACCTGATTCCCCTGGTTAGGGTCTCAGATAGAACATAAAGTTACACACTTGAGTTCCCCTGGTTAGGGTCTCAGATAGGAACATAAAGGTTACACACTTTATTTCCCCTGGTTAGGGTCTCAGATAGGAACATAAATGTTACACACTTGATTTCCCCTGGTTAGGGTCTCAGATAAGAACATAAAGGTTACACACCTGAATTCCCCTGGTTAGGGTCTCTGATAGAAACATAAAGGTTACACATATGAGTTTCCCTGGTTAGGGTCTCAGATAGGAACATAAAGGTCAAACACCTGAATTCCCCTGGTTAGGGTCTCTGATAGAAACATAAAGGTTACACATATGAGTTTCCCTGGTTAGGGTCTCAGATAGGAACATAAAGGTTACACACCTGAGTTCCCCTGGTTAGGGTCTCAGATAGGAACATAAAGGTCAAACACCTGAATTCCCCTGGTTAGGGTCTCTGATAGAAACATAAAGGTTACACATATGAGTTTCCCTGGTTAGGGTCTCTGATAGAAACATAAAGGTTACACATATGAGTTTCCCTGGTTAGGGTCTCAGATATGAACATAAAGATTACACACCTGAGTTCCCCTGGTTAGGGTCTCAAATAGGAACATGAAGGTTTCACACCTGAGTTCCCCTGGTTAGGGTCTCAGAGAGGAACATAAAGGTTACACACCTGAGTTGCCCTGGTTAGGGTCTCAGAGAGGAACATAAAGGTTACACACCTGAGTTCTTCTGGTTAGGATCTCAGATAGAAACATAAACATTACACACCTCTGTTCCCCTGGTTAGGGTCTCAGATATGAACATAAAGGTTACACACCTGAGTTCCACTGGTTAGGGTCTCAGATAGGAACATAATGGTTACACATATGAGTTCCCCTGGTTAGGGTCTCAGATAGGAACATAAAGGTTACACACCTGAGTTCCTCTGGTTAGGGTCTCAGATAGGAACATAAAGATTACACACCTGAGTTCCCCTGGTTAGGGTCTCAGATAGCACATAAAGGTTACACACCTGAGTTTCCCTGGTTAGGGTCTCAGATAGGAACATAAAGGTTACACACCTGAGTTCCCCTGGTTAGGGTCTCAGATAGGAACATAAAGGTTACAAACCTGAGTTCCCCTGGTTAGGGTCTCAGATAGGAACATAAAGGTTACACACCTGAGTCCCCTGGTTAGGGTCTCAGATAGGAACATAAAGGTTACACACCTGAGTTCCCCTGGTTAGGGTCTCAGATATGAACATAAAGGTTACACACCTGAGTTCCCCTGGTTAGGGTCTCAGATATGAACATAAAGTTACACACCTGAATTCCCCTGGTTAGGGTCTCAGATAGGAACATAAAGGTTACACACCTGAGTTCTCTCTTCCCCCCCCCCCCCCCCCCCCCCGTCTGCAAAGTCATCGCAGCCACAGCCGCCACTTAGCGGCTTCAAGACAAACGACATCCACGTCATCACCTGCAGTAGCACATCATCTATACAGTCTGAATATTATCATCATCATCTCTCTCCTCGCCAGCGTCAAGGATAGCAAGAGGAGTAACAAATAAATTACAATAACTCTTGCATATTTTGGTAAAATGAGTCGAAAGAAAAGCACTAAAAAGGCAGAAAAGAAAACTGAATTTATGTCTTTTCTAAATAAAAAAGATCCCTAAATGTGGAATAACAGTAAGTAGCACAATATAAAGCAAGTAAAGTCCGAGAATCTAGGAACAATCCTGACCTTAGATGGAAGGCGCCTAATGGAGAAAAAGAGTAGAATAACCCAAGCTAAGATAATGTACGACAAGATGAAAAGTATTTTGTGCAACAAATCACTGTAGCTGAGTGTCTTCTTCTTCTTCTTATTCTTCTTGGAACTGTGAGCTGGTGTTCTTTGCAGCCGATGCTGTGGAGACGTTGAGGCACTCAATCGTGTCGGCTTGGGAGTGGGTTATGCCAGCTATTTCTTCAGTCCCGGAATGTAATTAAAAAGCAGGGAGTGTGCAATATTTCTTAGCAGACTCCACCACCCTGGGGACTATGGTGATCCCTGGCCCGTTAGTCTGGCTAGGCTTGTTACTGGGGGCACCAACGTAGAGGTAGGACAGGGTCTTGGTCAGTTATGGTTTGCCAACTCTGACGGCGGCATGTCAGCTGTAGGTCACTGGTTGCCAACACAGGCAGCGTCACCGAGTGTAAGGAAAAGAGTGCTCCAGGTCTACATAGACCCAATTCTGATTTATGGTGCGAAGCCTGGACAGTTACTAAAGAGACACAGAACTGCCTGAAAGACATGCGTGTGTGCTTTCTTAAAAGGGTGTTAAGGACACTATGGATGCATGAAAATCAAATGAAAAACATTTTGAGACACTGACTGGAGAAGACAAATAATAACAATGGTAAGAAAAAGACAGTCTAAATTTATGTGACAGGTCATGAGAAAAGACAAACTAGAACACATCGTGACAACAGAGGGGAAAAAATGTTGAGGTAGATTAAGAGAGAAAATCCTGGCTGGACTGGCAAGATGGCATGGACAGAAGACAGCTCATAGAGGCAGCACAGAATAGAGAATAGTGCAGAGTTACAACCGTCTACGCCACCAAGCGCCACACTTGACAGATATCTGCTAAGAAAGAAAAATGGAAGGTTTCATAAACATAGTTAAGCTGCGAACACAAACTCAAGGCCAGATTACTGACGTTAGAAAGATTTCTTGAGAGAGATAGTGATGACAAAATCTTGAATTAAAAAACAAAACAAAAACATATGACACACTTTAAGCTAAAACGTAAAATATGTGTTGATTTTATTTATTTTACTTTCCTATCTTCACTTTCACAGTTTCCAAGAACTTGTGAATGTGTAGCAGAATATTAGAATAAGCCACAAAGTGATCGGGAAATCCCACCCTCTGTTGGTGGCTCGTAGAAAAAGGCACAGTGCGACACTTTAACTAGCAGACGACAAGGACTAGCAGATGACAAGGATGAGCAGATGACAAGGATGAGCAGATGACATTATGGGTAGAGATGAAGGGGACGACATTATTAAAAACGGTTAGGACAGATAGAGATAGGCTGTACCTCTGTTAGTTGTTAATGATTGCCTTTTTAGGACACAAGATTGTAAAGTTATTTATGTAGTGTTGTAGCTGATGATTGTCTTTCTTAGGACACAAATGTGACTCTGTGTTAGAAGTTCTCACTGTATATTAGGTATGTTATTTTTAGATGTTGTATGTCAGTGAGGGTCCCATGGCGACAATAATCGCCGGGAACATTTTTATATGTTCGTGTTAATTGTTCCATCAGTTACACGCTACATCCATTGCAACACGCATTTAACAAATGGGAATTCATCATTTAACAGTTGTGATTTTGTACTTGTTGAATCCCAAGATAATTGGATTCATGCTGAGTGTCAAGTGTGGTACTGAGTGAGTTAATTACGTGTAACAGGTCATGTTCGTGTACGGAAATGTAGTGGTTGTCATCCTGGGTTGTCGTTGTCACACGGTGTATAAACAGTGCGACGTCTGTTGTGTCACTTGTGTACCAGTAAACTAAATCTCCTCTGTAAATAGTGGCGTTGTAATAGTGAATGAAGAATTCACTAGTTCAAGATAGCCACACACACACATTCAAACTACCACAGTACAGCACAGTGTGTGGGCAAACCAAGTGTTTAATGTTTAGTGTCAGTAATTACACTAATACAAAAATAGGCATACCAGTAAAAATGCTACATATGGTTTTTAAACCAGAGTCCGGTCTGAAAATTTTGACTTATAATCTTCACTTATAAACTTGACTTTAAAGGCGTATGTGTGTTTCCTTCTTTTGCAGTCTGTACTGTTGGCGTGCACAATGTGTTAATGAGGCTTTGTTTTAGGATAACATTTCATTAGGCCGTGTAGTATCGTTGTGCTGACTTGTGCGCACGTGAATATCAAGTGCTACATTCAACATGAAATCGTGATTCTGAGGATTACTACTGGGTTTATTATACACAGGATCCCAGGCCTCTACAGCGCCTTCTGGATTAGTTAAACACTGTCCCAGATTTACTTCTCATCCAGGCACTAGCCACCACACACTGGCAACAACAGGCACAGACATCAAGCAAGGCCTGGATGTCACGTAGACAATGAGGCTTATCGGTGAATTTTTTTGAAGAAGCGTATGATAATGATGATAATTTGACACCCGGCAGATCACCTCCGCCACGTGGCCTGTCCTTTCATCCATCAAAGACTCCAGTAAGCATATAACATCCATGTTCACGACAGCGACATCTATTTTCACAACAGAACGACACAAAAGCCCAAACCTAGACTAACTCGCTCAGCCTTTTCTCCCACAATTCCCCACTGTCACGGGCTGCACAGTCCACGTGCCGGGCCTCTGGCGACACGGGACAGTTCACAAAAACACTCCCAACAAATGCCATTTCTGAAAAGACACATTATCTCACATACGCTGTTACAACTTGACGCTAATTGAAAGGACCTGGGATTTGACTTTGAAACTCCATTTGACTCTGCTTAAAAGGAGATCGTATTTAAAAGTAAAAACTTGAGAATTGAGACTTGAAAGTAGTGACTCGAGATTTGACTAGAGCCATACGAAGAAGGACTAGTTCATCTTACTTGAACCTAATGATCGTTTTGTCAGTCTCCACCAACATCTGTAGATTTAGGCTTATGTACAATTCAATATTACAAGGGGATCAACAAGAAGCATAAAAATATATGGAAAAATTGGATACTGATATATGACTCATAATTGTACGCTGATTTATGACACGTGATTGTATCCTGATAAATGACATACGATTGCATACTTAAACTGTACACTGTTGTTCAACACATGATTGTAGAATAAGATTGTACACTGATATATGACACATGAATGTTGACTAATATGGGACACACGATTGTACAGGATGGTAACACCAGTACTACAGACAACAGTATTTCCAATGTCCTTCAGAAAAAGAAAAGATTTCGAAAACAGCTTGCCTACAGCCGAAGAGAGAGAGAGAGAGGAGAGAGAGAGAGAGAGAGAGAGAGAAGTCTATTTGAAATGAAGGAAGATTTTCCAGGTAATCGTGATCTGACCCTGGAAGGAGATCCATTCATGGACCGGCGGCTTAGGAGACAGCTTGGAAGAAATTGTCTTGACAGCTTGGAAGAAATTGTCTTGACAGCTTGGAAGAAATTGTCTTGACAGCTTGGAAGAAATTGTCTTGACAGCTTGGAAGAAATTGTCTTGATAGAAACCACATGGAAAACACAACCCAATACACTTAAGCTCCGGGAAGAACATGAAAAATTGATTGATCACCTAACTGATCAAGGTCGCCTTTCATGCCAGGTTAAATACTGATATACTGTTTTTCAGTGAATAAGGAAATTTATATAAAACTAAAGGAATATTTTCCCAGTGGTTAAGGAAATTTATCTCAGACTATTTTCCAATGAAGAAGGCAATCTACTTAAAGATAAATGAAGATTTTCTACAAAATCGGGAAATTTGTCTACAGCTGAATAAAAATTTTAAAGAACAAAAAGATTTTCCAAAGAAAATTGAAAAATGACTATTTAAACGAAGTTTTTTTTAACGTTGAACATGAAGAAGATATATTTATGAAAACTTCTAATTTGGAAACTTCAAAAACAAAACGGAAGGAATTTTTTTCAAGGTTAGAGCTGCAAATCTTGGAAATAGAGAAATCATGTCCAGGTTAGCATAAGGAGGGGAAGCCCTGAATAAATAAATGTACGCAGAGATCTCATGGAGCATCTCAGACACATTGTACACATAAATTGTATATATTCTCTGCAAAAGAAACATAACTGATGATTACCTAAATACTGAAATCTAAATTGACTGTTAGTTAAGCTTAATTATTTATAAGTTTTCTTTTAAAGAATACAGTAGATTCTCTGTTAACCGGAACACAAGCAACCAGTTAAAAATAAGTAAAAGAAATAACAAAAACAAATTTTAATCATTTTCTAGAAAAATAAAGTAAGTTTAAACTTGACACGCTTCAAGCTAATATTTGTTTATTTTTCAAGAAAGATACACGCCAGTACAGAATCAGCTACTGATATAATCCAAAGCCATCCACATCCACTTCTCATTGTCCTGTTCTAGATACATCATCATCATGTTCTTAATTATTCTGCTACGATGTCTACTCAATAAACTTCTCCCCCCCCCCCCAGTATAACAGTGTGTGCATGTTGTGTGTGTGCGACTTGTGTGTGTGCATTTTGTGTGTGTGCAAGTTGTGTGTGTGCAAGGTGTGTGCGTGCAAGTTGTGTGTGTGCATTGTGTGTGTGTGTGCAAGTTGCGTGCGTGCAAGTTGTGTGTGTGCATTTTGTGTGTGTGCAAGTTGTGTGTGTGCATTTTGTTTGTGTGCATGTTGTATGTGTGCAAGTTATGTGCGTGCATGTTGTTTGTGTGCATGTTGTATGTGTGCAAGTTGTGTGCGTGCATGTTGTTTGTGTGCATGTTGTATATGTGTATGTTGTGTGTGCGCATGTTGTTTATGTGCATGTTGTCTGTGTGCAAGTTGTGTGCGTGCATGTTGTTTGTGTGTATGTTGTATGTGTGCAAGTTGTGTGTGTGCATTTTGTGTGTGTGCAGGTTGTGTGTGCATTTTGTGTGTGTGCAGGTTGTGTGTGTGCATGCTGTGTGTGTGCATGCTGTGTGTGTGCATTTTGTGTGTGTGCATGTTGTGTGTAACAGGTTATGTGTGTGCATTTTGTGTGTGTGCATTTTGTGTGTGAACAGGTTGTGTGTGTGCATTTTATGTGTGTGCATGTTGTGTGTGAACAGGTTGTGTGTGTGCATGTTGTGTGTGTGCAGGTTTTGTGTGTGCAAGTTGTGTGTGTGCATGTTGTGTGTGTGCATGATGTGTGTGTGTTTGCATGTTGTGTGTGTGCGTGTTGTGTAGTGTGTATGTGTTTGTTTGTTTTCTAAGTTTTTAAAAAGTTAACATAACTTTTAATAACAATACTTTTTAATAATGTTTGTGAAGTTCATTAAGTTGAAGTGTTTATTGACTTCCATTTAACTAAAATTGGACGATGAATTCACAAAACTGCTTTTATAGTAAAATTGTATTAAATTACGTTTGTCTTTATTTGCTTTTAATTACTGTATTTCCATATTAATATCAAGTCAATACAGAGTTTATGGTATGGCGTGGTGTAGTTTGGTGTAGAGTATAGTATTAGTCAGGTCTATTTTTAACCAGCTAGAAAACACATTTATCTGGCATCTATCATTCCCGACGGGTAGTGGTTAACTGAGAGTCTGGTGTAGATACTATATTCTAACATAGTTTACTTGTGCTATTTCCTGTTAACTGAGAGTCTAGTGTAGATACTATATTCTAACATAGTTTACTTTTGATCTTTCTTGTTAACTGAGAGTCTAGTGTAGATACTATATTCTAACATAGTTTAAGTTTACTTTTGATCTTTCTTGTTAACTGAGAGTCTGGTGTAGATACTATATTCTAACATAGTTTACTTTTGATCTTTCTTGTTAACTGAGAGTCTGGTGTAGATACTATATTCTAACATAGTTTACTTGTGCTCTTTCCTGTTAACTGAGAGTCTAGTGTAGATATTATATTCTAACATAGTTTACTTGTGCTCTTTCCTGTTAACTGAGAGTCTAGTGTAGATATTATATTCTAACATAGTTTACTTTTGATCTTTCTTGTTAACTGAGAGTCTAGTGTAGATACTATATTCTAACATAGTTTAAGTTTACTTTTGATCTTTCTTGTTAACTGAGAGTCTGGTGTAGATACTATTCTAACATAGTTTACTTTTGATCTTTCTTGTTAACTGAGAGTCTAGTGTAGATACTATATTCTAACATAGTTTACTTTTGATCTTTCTTGTTAACTGAGAGTCTAGTGTAGATATTATATTCTAACATAGTTTACTTTTGATCTTTCTTGTTAACTGAGAGTCTAGTGTAGATACTATATTCTAACATAGTTTAAGTTTACTTTTGATCTTTCTTGTTAACTGAGAGTCTGGTGTAGATACTATATTCTAACATAGTTTACTTTTGATCTTTCTTGTTAACTGAGAGTCTAGTGTAGATACTATATTCTAACATAGTTTACTTTTGATCTTTCTTGTTAACTGAGAGTCTAGTGTAGATACTATATTCTAACATAGTTTACTTTTGATCTTTCCTGTTTGTCACTGAAAATTTAGACACCGTCTGAGAAAAAGGGATCATATGAAACATCAAAATTGTTTATTTTATGGATCTGCTAAAGTTCCTTTCAGCTTCCACTTTCTCCAAGTTTTTAGAATAGCATATTAACGGAACAATTTACGAGAATAAAATAAAATAATTTTAATGTAACAAAATAAATAAAGTATTTCATATTTCCTTTTTTCTTATGCTATCCGCATGGTCCACATTTTCTGTTTGTGAAATGTTCTTACTAGTAGATTCTCTGAAGTTCCAGTCAACTGGATTAAAGAGTTGTTGAGTTTTCTTGTAACACCAATATGGCGTCATGAGGAACGTGATTAGAACCAAGCTGACGTAAGTTAAAATTAAAAGGCTGGTTGGCAGGAAGTGGTAGATGTACTGCCAATTCCTGTGTGTCAGGTACCACAAGTAACACTCGACTATGCTGCGAAGGTGGAACGTGTGCACAAGAATCATCTGGTTGACTTTCCAAATAAGCGTTCGCTCTAGACCTGACTTGAGTAGAACATAACTTAGACACGAGAAAGGTGTGCTCATTTCTAGAATAAGAATTCTGCATCCTATGGAGAAGTTGGCATTGAGACTAATTGCAGTAAAGTAAGATATGACCCCCAGCCCGTGGTGAACGATGAGCATCTTGGAAAAAGACTTGAAGGCAATGTCTGAGAGAACCACAGCTGCAAGTTCAAATATAAAAAATCCCACAGTAACTATCATGGCAAAGGAGGATGTAGCGTTGGTCCCGAACACAATATCCCTGTCAAGGTTTGTTGTGGAAAAGATAGCATATGTTCCAACAATAGTGGTGAAGACTCCATACAGTGCCCTCGCTACTGACAAGCTAAGAAAAACTTTAAATTTCATGTCAAGCTTTCCAAACGTTGGAAGCAGACAACATATGAATATAATGGCTCCAAAAATAATCGTGAAGAAAGTGAAGGATCCTCCTGCAACAAACCACTTTATCTTCCAGTCCCTGTAGTCCAGCCTTAGAAGGGCAGGGTGCATGTACTGCACAATCTCTTCTGACTCAATGACATCCACTGCAGGAGCTGGTATCTCCACGGAAATGCTCATTTTGTTGTTTGAATGTTTTGCTTTTTATGCTGTGGATATTAAAAAGACACATATTCTTGCAATAAGGTAATAATTAATATAATCAATAATCAATAAGTATGCTAATTATTTATTGTAGATTAATTGTTTGATTTTTATGAAAATTCTAATATCACAGAGACTTTCAATTCACTGATGAAATAAACAAATAAAACAAACGAAATGGCATCATGAAATTAAATGAATTAATTTTTGAATCATCTGTAATCTGTAACCTGTAACCTGTAATCTGTAACCTGTAATCTGTAACCTGTAACCTGTAATCTGTAACTCGTAACCTGTAACCTGTAATCTGTAATCTGTAACCTGTAATCTGTAATCTGTAACCTGTAATCTGTAATCTGTAACCTGTAATCTGTAATCTGTAACCTGTAACTCGTAACCTGTAACCTTTAATCTGTAACCTGTAACCTGTCATCTGTAACCTGTAACCTGTAACTCGTAACCTGTAACCTATAACCTGTAACTCGTAACCTGTAATCTGTAACCTGTAATCTGTAATCTGTAACTTGTAATCTGCAATCTGTAACCTGTAATCTGTAACCTGTAATCTGTAATCTGTAACCTGTAACCTATAACTCATAACCTGTAACTCGTAACCTGTAACTTGTAACTCGTAACCTGTAACCTGTAATCTGTAACCTGTAATCTGTAACCTGTAATCTGTAATCAGAGATTCGCATCCATGCACTCTAGGCATTCGCCTGTGGGCTTCGCCTTCCGTTCTAACAGGCACTGAAGCGTGGCAGGCTGGTGGAGCTGGTCACGCACTGGTTGTGGCTGATGCGCGCTACAAACATTTCGTTCAGAAAAAAACGTCCATTTCCCCCTCCTACCCCAACTCCATCATCTTCCTGATGTGATTGTTGTCATTCAACCCAGCATCATCTTCCTGATGTGATTGTTGTCATTCAACCCAGCATCATCTTCCTGATATGATTGTTGTCATTCAACCCAGCATCATCTTCCTGATGTGATTGTTGTCATTCAACCCAGCATCATCTTCCTGATGTGATTGTTGTCATTCAACCCAGCATCGTCCTCCATATGCAGCCTACTTAAGCTGGCTCTTGCGATCTCCTTCTTGTCCATTTTAAGGGATTCCTGAGCTGATGTCATGCCCATCAGTTTGTCCACTTTTAGGGATTTCTGAACTGATGCCGTGCCCGCCAGCTTGTTTACTTTTAGGGATTCCTGAACTGATGCCGTGCCCGCCAGCTTGTTTACTTTTAGGGATTCCTGAACTGATGCCATGCCCGCCAGCTTGTTTACTTTTAGGGATTCCTGAACTGATGCCGTGCCCGCCAGCTTGTTTACTTTTAGGGATTCCTGAACTGATGCCATGCCCGCCAGCTTGTTTACTTTTAGGGATTCCTGAACTGATGCCATGCCCGCCAGCTTGTTCGCTCTCTCGTTGCCTCTAACTCTTGCATAACCTGAAAGGTAGATCTAAGTCAAACATGACAACCGTGAGCCCAGTAGAAGCTGGACTCCCTACAGAGTTTTGGGAGTTTTTTACAAGTACCTGAGAGAATTACTAGCAAGTCCCAGATAATTCTCTTCTGCTTTTATTTTCTCACACGTCTAAAACTGCTTTTGCTTATGATTTAAAAAATGTATACATTACAACATACTCCCATATACATACACATACACATATGTATATGGGGGAAAACAAATACCCAAGGAAATTATTAGGTATAAAGTGGAACGAATTCAAGAACAACACAGAGATAAGACAGATGAGCAAATAACAACCTGTCTCCTGGGTGGTTAGAAAAAGAAGATGGACATATGTAGGCCATGTGATGAGAAGAAACAATCAGAGAATCCCCAAACAACCTATCAAGTAAAACACAACAGGCCGAAGAAAAAGAGGTTGACCACATGAATCTCTAAAGAGGATATTGTTAAAGAGATGCCATTTCAGTGGGCATAACATCGCTTGATGAGATTGAAAAACTCGCCGAAGACAGGAAATGTTGGCGAACTACCGTGCGGGCCCTATGTGACGTTTAACGGCACGGGAAGGATGTCCATATGTCCAGAATCATACAACATTATGTTCTGTTATTTTACCATAAGAAATAAAAGAATCAAACTATTCTGTAGATTAAACTAATTTAGACTTTGACAATACACATATCTCTATTTTCATATCTTACATCCTTCATATAAGCTGAATTTGTTAAAAGTTTTAAACTTAATGTTGGTGTGTTTGTTTTTGAGAATTCTAAACCCTTTTTGTATCAATGTTCTCCCCTGGGAACAACTGTGTTAAGAGCACATTTATCTTAACATAGTGTTTGTGAGACAGGGAACATAGATCTGTTTGCTTAAAAACTCTGACCTACATCTGTAGCCCAGAAACTTGTAGGAATCAACACTAATTGTAATTGTTATTTTTGCAAAATGTAATGTCAGGTTGGTGGACAGATGGGGACATGGAGATCTCTGGCGGGGATGGGGGATGTCTGGTGTGAAACCAATGAATCCAGGACGTGACAAGCCTATGGGTCTTTACAACAATGGCTATCAGAATGATGTAAACAAAACAGAGCCAGTAGACTATGGGTGGCGGGGAATGGATATCGTTGAAGCACTCATCAGATTCCTCATCTCAAAGTCAGTGTCTTTGTGGAACTGTCTCAAAACCATCTGACATGGAGAAGGGGCTTAAGTACAGCCACAGAGGCTGGAAAACAAAGTTTTGGCCAGGCCAGCCACACTGTCTTCGTGGCAGTCCGAGCAAGACCACAGTCTGCCCTAGCAAGGAAAGGTGCTGAAGTCGGGGTTACCCAGCCAAAAGGCGCATCGCAAAAATCAGGGTAACACGCATTATCGCTAATGAAATGTCTCTATCTGCAGTTTTCAAACATGGTGCTCGCCCTGTGAAGACTAACCAGGCAGGTGCAGTGCCGGGCCCCCTGCCTCGAAAAGGTCCACCCAATGCTACTGGAGGTCCTCTCAGTTCGTCTTGTGGGGTCAGGAGACATGAGAGTAGAGCTACTGGCCAAAAAATACAACAGAAGAAAACAGCCAAAAAGCAAGAACTTAAAATAATGCAGTGGAATGCTGAGGGTGTCAGCAGTGTTAGAGATGGCTATAGCAAAAAGGTTGAACATACTTTTTGCAGAGCAGGTAAGTATATGCTGCATACAGGAGACACACCTAACCAAAGATGCCGCCTTTAAAATCAGAGGCTACCAGTGTTTTAGATAAGACCGACAGGACAGAAGAAAAGGAGGAGTACTCACACTTGTTAAGAATAACATCAGCGCATGTCAGGTGGGAGTGTACATGGAAGGAGCCGAATACCAGATGATCCATCTAAAAAGTAGTAATACAGATTTCCACCTCCTTAACTATTACTGTCCTAATGACCGCCCACTTGCTTTAGGAACAATCCCACACAAAGAGAGACTGATGGTATGTGGTGATTTTAACAGTCATTCCCAGAGCTGGGGCTATGACCACATAGACATGAGAGGAGAGGAAGTTGAGAGCTGGCAGGATGATAATGGACTTCTCCTGATCAACCAGCCAATGGATGCCCCAACATTTTACTCAAGGGCTTGGCATACAAAATCAACACCAGGTCTGGCATTCCACTCTCCAGATCTGAAGTGGAACATTACACGTGAAGTTGGAAAACAACTTGGAGGTAGTGACCATCGACCAGTCTTCCTGACAATAGAAAATGAACTCCTTAACACCAGGAGCCCTCTCCCCAGATGGAACTATAAAAAAGCAAACTGGACAATGTACAGACATCGTATAGGTATCCTGGTGGGACAGCTGTCCATAGAAGGTAAGGATATTAACAGCATAGTGAAGGAATTCAATGCTTGTATCCTTCAGGCCGCTCGTGAAACCATTCCCAGAGGAGCTCGTAAGGACTATAAACCATACTGGTCTAGTGAGCTGGGAAAACTCCATGATGACGTGGAAGCAGCTCGAAATCAAGCAGAAAATAGACCATGCCAAGAACACCACAATAATTACCAGCATTCTAAGGCCAAATTTCAGAGAGCAAAGCTGCAAGCCAGACGGGAAAGTTGGAGAGAGAAAACAGAGTCCCTAAACTTTGAAAAGGATGGAAGGAAACTGTGGAAACTAATCAAACAGTTAAATGATGAGAGTACTGGAAGAAGTACAAAGGTTACACTAATAGAGGATGGGAAAACTCTTACAGGTAAGCAGGTAGCAGATCACTTTGCTCGCATGTTTGCACAGGACTGCAACATTGATATCCATCCAGAGAAGGAGCGTACAGTGCGCATCGAGCCACAGAAAGAGGAGGAACAAGTCAGAAAAGTGGAGGTCATGGATGCACCAATCACACGCAGTGAGTTAGACCTAGCAGTTAGTAAACTGAAACCAAGGAAATCACCAGGACCAGATGGAGTGTCCAATGAAATGATCAAGAACCTGGGAATGGCAGCAATGAGAAAGCTGTTGGATATTTTCAATATGTGCTGGAGCACAGGTAAGTTACCTCAAATCTGGAAGGAAGCAAGCATGGTACCACTGCTAAAACCAGGGAAAAACAGTGATACTGCCTCCAGCTACAGGCCAATCAGTCTCACTAGCTGCCTATGCAAAACGATGGAACGCATCATTGACCTGAGGTTAAAATGGTACCTAGAAAGTGAAAACCTTCTCGTTCCACAACAAGCAGGATTTAGGCAGTACTACAGTACGGAAGATCAAGTGACCTATCTCTCTCAAGAGATTGAGGATGCATTCCAAGAGAAAAACCTTGTACTAGCAGCGTGGATAGACCTGAAGAAAGCCTTTGATAAAGTATGGAAAAAAGGTCTGCTGTGGAAACTAAGAAACTGCAATGTGAATGGAAGACTGTACAACTGGATAAAGTCCTATTTACACAATAGAAGAGCTAGAGTAGTAATGGATGGACACAAAAGCCAGAAAGTACTTCTGCGACACGGTGTACCACAAGGAGGAGTCCTTTCGCCTACACTATTCCTTGTATTCATTAATGACCTGGTCAAGGAACTTCCCTATGGAATCAAAGCGGCACTGTATGCAGATGATCTGGTCATGTGGTGTACAGATAATATGCGACAGTTGCTACACAGAGACTCCAAAGAGCAGCAGACATCTTGACATCATGGACAAACAAATGGTGTGTAAGTATCAACACAGAGAAATCAAGTACCACTCTGTTCACCCTCTCATCTAAACAGAAAGCAGGTAAGATCTTTGTAAATGAAATACCCTTAAGGATGGACAACCAACCCACTTACTTAGGAGTGACTCTTGACTCAAAACTGACTTGGAAGCAACACATCAACAGTGCAGAAGCAAAAGCCAGAAGAAAACTAGCCATATTAAGAAAATTGAGTGGAACCACATGGGGAGCTAGTGAAAGAATCCTCAAGAATGTATATCAGCAAAGTATTCTACCACATTTAGAATATGGCTCAACATCTTGGTGCACAGCATCAAACACTACGCTGCATAATCTAGACAAGGTTCAAAATCAGTCACTACGGATTATCACAGGTGCCATGAGGTCCACACCAATAGTAGAAATGCAGAAAATAGTTGGTGTTCAACTGCTAAAGGAACGTAGAGACACAAAGGTCATGACCATGGGAGAAAAATTCCTTAGCTCTGTAAGCCATCCCCTGAAGGAGAGATTCAATAACTTGGCATTAGGACGGCTTAAAAGAAGCAGCTTCATTCATCAGGCCACGCGTATGCGTAAGCTGATACCTGACCTTCCAACTGTAGTCGCTCCATTATCATCTGTACCAGAGCATACACCATGGAAAGAAGCAGATTATACACAAATAGCTATTCAGACTGAAGTGAAAGGTGTGCAGAATGGTGAGATGCAGAGCAGTCTTGTAAGATCAACAGCCACACTTAGTGTTCTAGATGACAGATATCCATGTGACACCTGGATACGTGTGTATACAGATGGATCTGCACATAATGTCATAAAGAATGGAGGGGCAGGAGCACATATTGAATATCCAAACAACACCACTGACAAGATTTCCATACCCACTGGTAAATACTGCAACAACTTTGATGCAGACGTTAGAGCAATTATTGCTGCAGATGAAAAACTATCAGACTCCAGAATTGATACATGTCCTGTAGTAATTCTCACAGATGCAAGATCAGTACTGGAGGCTCTTCAGTGCAACAAACTACCAGACCTTAAGGATGCCTTGTCAAAAATTGGCTTACAACATGGAGTCACTTTGCAATGGATTCCCTCCCACTGTGGGATACCAGGCAATGAGAAAGCTGACCACCTGGCCAAAGAGGGCACTGAAATGGAGCAACCAGACATACCAATCACTTATAATCAGAAGAAAAGCATGATAAAAACCTACAGGAAGCCACAAACACCACTACATGATGACTATCACATGCTAAACAGAAAGGAACAAGTCACCATCTTCCGTCTCCGAACAGGACACAGCCGACTCCGAAGTCATATGTATACAAAGTTTAAGGTTGGTACTACTAATCTATGTACATGTGCCCAGGTGCCCCAAACTGTAGAACATATCCTCCAGAACTGCACCAACTACGAAACACTGAGAAATAATTACTGGCCCAGTGAAACCACTAAAGAAGATAAGCTCTATGGTTCCATACATGAATTACAAAAAACAGTGAAATTTATCCAAGAGACAGGACTGCAGATATAGACAGACAATGCGAACGAAGAAGAAGAAGAAGAAGAAGAAGAAGTATCAATGTTCAAAAGATTGATTAATAATCACTCAGTGATGTATGAGGGACTTCACATTCTACAATGGTTTTTGGATGAGCTACATATATGTGATCTATTAGTGTAGGTGATGTTTCAGTTACTCTCGTGGTTTTAGTGATAATTTGGGATAAGCTGTATAGCATCATCATCGCCTTTCACTCTCTTGAAAGCATAGATCATGGATAAAGGTCCTCCAGTCACCCCCTGTTCTTGGAAATATTCTTTGCTTCCTTCCATGTGTTTCACCTGTCTCTGAGCATTGTCATCATTTCTCTTCTCCAAGTAAGTCTAGGTCTTCCTCTTTTTATGTTAAAACAATATCAATCCATGCAGCATTTCATTGTCTGTAATCAGTACTGAAATCTCTAAGAATAATTATACCCTTTAAAAGACAAAACATAATCCATCATACTTGAAAAGTGATCACGCTACCATATTGTTGCATGTGGATTATGATACAGAAATTAAGACTGGACTTTGCTTTGGAAGTTTCATTTCCAGCCACATACATTCAGTGTTTGATGTCTCAAGGTCTACTCTATGTTAAGAATGTATGGCAATGGTAACATATATAACTAATGATGTTTCAAGTTTCCTAGTAGGGTCACCTTGAAGTAAATTTTAACCATCTTTCCTAATACCCCTATCAGTCATTTTTATTTAGACAACTTTCTGAACAGCCAAAGACATGGAAATTATAATTATCTATGTTCATTATTTCAGGTGATAAATGTTTAGATGACCAGTTCTGAGACCATCCTTGTCAAGTGTCTGGGCTATTTTCTCAACTTAACAAACATGATAAGATTACAGTGAGAAGTACAAATACACAACAAGGAATCAGTTTTCCAGATGATACTCAACATACAACAATTAAACTAGTTAAATCACACTCTTACAACAAATGAATCAAGCAAACTTTCAAATATGACTTGCAGGGGTCACAATCAAAAACTATGCCTAATAATAATAATAATAATAATACAATTACACACACATCAGTCAAATAAAACAAGAAAACCTACATACAAATATCAAATAATTGAAGAGCTAAATGCTGTTATATATGACATGTTATAGTATGCTTACGCAAGATGTCAACGAGTTTTGCTATACAACTTTCTGGTAAAGGTGCATGCAAAGAAGTAATTGAATAACAAAACACTACATTACATCTCGGATTTTCTGTTGTCTGAACATCAGTGTAGCATGTTGCTTGTGGATGACAGACACCATATAATTGTTTTTTTTTTTGGATAACAGGCATCATATGTTGTTTGTGGATGACACATAGTATATGTTGTTTGTGGATGACAGGCATTATATGTTGTTTGTGAATGACAGATATCATATATTGTTTGTGAATGACAGATATCATGAAAGCTTGACCTAAAACTGTGTGGCAGAACTGCATTAGATAATGTACATCAAAAGACCACTGTGGTAGGGGTGGGGTGGTGGATTCAGAGTCGAGTTAGTGTACGGTTGCCCGGTTCTATAAAGAAGAAAAGGGGACTTTTCTCTCAGACTAAAAACTTGAAAACCTAATCAAGTATCATCATTAATTTTCATATATATATATATATATATATATATATATGTATGTATATATATATAAATGTATGTATGTATGTATGCCTCGCCATCACTCTGGAGCGCCTGGAGCAATTTCAAACACACATGGTACACTTATGACTTACAATCCGGAGATTTATAATTTGGGGCTAAGACACTCGTATCTGCACTATGAGTGGGGTAAGAAGGGGGTGGAGGTCTTATAAACTAAAATCACGGAGGAAGAAACAATGGTCTAAGGGAGATAATCGTTAAATAGAGCAGTACTTGTCTAAGAGAAGCATTTCCCACAGCAAGTCTAATGGCAAGTCCAAATAACAGCCTTCTAGAAGGCATAAAACAAGATGGATATCCCCAGATGATAGAACTAGAAACCAGATAGATCATTTTTGTATTAGAAAACAATACAGAACATCTCTGATAGATGTAAGGGCTTATAGGGGTGCAGATGTCAACAGTGATCACAACCTGTGCATAGGGGAAATAAAACTAAAACTGAAAAGCCGATACAAAAAATCAATACACAGAAAGATAAACAGCCACAGCCTCTCTCTCTCTCTCTCTGAACCTTAAGTGCCCAGGGCACATGGGGCTTCCGCAAGGGTTTTCCACAAATGCCTGTCTTTCGCCTTTTTTTCTGCTCTTGCCCAGGTGAGCCCTCTATTGCTCAACATCCTTTCTGTTGTTCTTCTCCATGTCTCTTTTGGTCTACCCTTACTTCTGTTCCCCTGTGGTGTCCATCTTAGTGCTATTTTTGGTAGTGAGTTGTCAGTCATTCGGAGCACATGTCCCAACCATCGCCAGCGACTTTCGTCAATAATTGTTGTCAGTGGCTTCATCTGCATTTCTGCTAATAAGATGTTATTTCTTATGGTGTTTGGCCAAAATATTTTTCTAATTCTTCGTAGACATTTAGTCTGGAAAGAATTCAACTTGTTTTCTATGGTTTTGGTGATTTTCCAGCATTCACTTCCATAGAGTAGTACACTTAGAACATTACTCTTAAATATCCTGATTTTCATATTTATGCTTAGTTTTTTTTATTTCCATATAGTCTGCAGCATTGCAAAAGCCTGGTTTGCTCTAGTAAGTCTGCTGTTGATGTCCTCTGTGCTGTCTCCATTTTCTACTACTCTGCTGCCAAGGTATACAAATTCGTTGGCCTACAAGAAGAGAATACAAACAGTAATTTCAATCAGGAACTTGCCAATCATTCCACAACAACCAGTGAAGTAGAGGAGATAGGTATAGATGGATTATGGAATTATTACAGCGCAGCCATAATCACAGCAGCAAAAGCAAGCGCTAGTCTGAAAAAAATCAATTAGAAATGCATGGATATCAGAAGACACATGGAAGTACATACATGAAAGACGAGCAGTCAAATTAAACAAGTTGAATGTGAAAGCAGATCTTCGAAAAAATAAAGCAAAAGCAACATACAAAGAAATAGACAAGAAAGTAAAAGGTTCGGCTAGAAGGGATAAAAAATAATATACATAGACAATATGGCGAAAGAGGCAGAGAAAGCAGCAAAAACAGGAGACAGCAAAACTTTATATAATATACAAAAGAGGCTAACAGGTACTATTACATCTAAAGAAAGACCAATCCTTAGCAAAACTGGAACCCTATTAACATCAAGTAAAGACCAAAAGCAAAGATGGGCTGAACACTTCCAAGAAATACTTAATCGACCACACTCAAAAGAATTGTTAAACCTTGAAACCGACTTACTAGCTCCACAACTAAATGTCAGCCTAGATGAAATTAAATTGTATGAAGCTGAAACAGCAGTGAATTTAATGGCTAACAACAAAGCTGCAGGTGAAGATGAAATAACAGCCGAAATGATAAAAGCTATCAATAGTAACACCATGAGACAACTAAAGAGATTGTTTAACAAGATTTGAGAAAAAGAAAAGGTCCCTTCCAAATGGAAAAAAGTAATATTTGTTAAGATGCCAAAAAAGCAACCTTAGTGATTGTAACAATTGGAGAGGAGTAACCTTAATATCAGTTGTATCAAAAGTATTTTGCAAGGTCATTTTTGAATAGACTTAAAGATATAGTTGATACCGCAATGAGAGAAGAACAACCAGGATTTCGAAAAGGGAGAAGCTGTCTTGACCAGATCTTTAATCTAAGAATAATACTTAAAGAACATATTGAGAAGCAGAAACCATTAATACTCAACTTCATAGACTTTAGTAAAAAAAAAAAGCACTTGATAGCATACACAGAGATTCATTATGGAGAATTTTAAGTCTATATGGAATACCATCTAAAACTGTCAGCATCATTAAGGACTTCTACAATGGATATGTTTGTGCAGTCAAGACAGAAGAAGGGATGAGTGAATGGTTCCAGATTGAAACAGGCATGAAATAAGGATGTATACTGTCTCCTTTGCTTTTTGGAATTACAACTGACTTCATAATGAAAAAAATGCTGCACAGGTAACACAGGTATTGACTGGGTACATGAGACCCAACTTGATTTTGCTGATGACTTAATTCTTATCAGTAACAATGTGAATCTCATGCAAGAATAAAACGCATAGACTGTCTTCACTGATTAGAAAATAGGACTTGAAATTAAAAAGGACAAAACAAAAATAATGAAAATTCCCCTTAATCAAAATGGAAAAATACACTTAGAAGGGACATATATTGAAGAAGTCAATCAATTTGAATACCTTGGCAGCTACATAGACCAGGATGATGACACTAGAAAGGAAGTTAGAATTAGAATTGCAAAAGCAGCATCGATCTTCAAGAATCTAGAGAATATATGGCATTCGGTTATAAGCACAAAAGCCAATTCAAATGTTATATCCGCCCTAATTTATGCATGCGAAAGCTGGAAAACAATTAAAGAAACAGACAAGAAATTAGACTCTTTTGAAAATAAATGCCTAAGGAAAATACTCGGCATCAAGTGGAACGAATTCAAGAACAATGCAGAGATAAGACAGATGGCTGACAACAACCAGTCTCATGGGTGATCAGGAAAAGGAGATGGACATGTTGGTCACTTGATGAGAAGAAATGATTAGAGAATCCCAAAACAAGCTATCAAGTGGAACACAACAGGCCGAAGAAAAAGGGGCAGACCGCGTGAAACTCTGAAGAGGACATTATTAAGAGAGGCCAAATTAACAGGCATAAAATACTTTGATGAGGTTGAAAGACTCACCGAAGACAGGGATAATTGGCGAACTACTTTGCGAGCCATATGTGACGTTTAACGGCACGGGAAGGATATAAGATATAAAAGATAAGAAGGTTATGGCCGTGGGCTCATGATGTTCCAGAAACTCGAGCCCCCTCCCGATCTTAGGTCGTCGTATATAAGGTATGCTAATTCCGCAAGCCTTCCAATTTATCGTCTTTCAGGGAATGTGACAGTTTCACTTCACTCTCTCACTTCATAGTGCAATTGTTTCCTACACTGATATATATATATATATATATATATATATATATATATATATATATATATATATATATAACGATCGATATTAGTGTGAAATCCATGGTTTTGGGTGTCGCTGAAATGAATAGTGACACTCCTGATGCCGTTTAAGTTCAAGTTCAGCCCCCATTGGCATGGGGGGGGGGCTAGGGGTTGGCGTGGGATGGGGTGACATGTAAAAATAATCGAAAATGACCGATATTAGTGTCGAATCCATAGTTTTGGGGTAGCTGAGATTAATAGGACACTCCTGATGCCGTTTAAGTCCAAGTTCAAGCTCAGCTCCCATCGACATGGGGTACTAGGGGTGTGGGTGGGATGGGGTGACATGTACAAATATTAGAAAACGACCGATATTCGTATCGAATCTATAATTTTCGGGGTCACTGAGATGAAGAGTGGCACTTGCATGTTCAACACCCGTCGGCATGGGTGAGAAGTGTTGAAAAATAAAATGTTCAAATTGACCGAGATTAGTGTCGACTTCATGCACTAACACTATATCCCTATGTGCCTCTAAGGCATAACAGGATTACCTTTTTACCATAGTGTTGGGGTTCGCTAAGCTGATTGGTGACAGTCCTAATGGTAATTAAGCCCACGTTTAATCGAATAGAAGGAATAGAACTGTAGAAATGTCTAGACTCTGTAGAACCTTCTAGAATGTTGTGGAAATGAACAGAACATTGTATAAACTTCTAGAAGATTGTGGAACTGAACAGACCTCTGTAAAACCTTCTAGAAGGCTGTGGAAATGAATAGAACGTTGTATAACCATCTAAAAGGTTGTGGAAATGAATAGAACTTTGATTGGGATAAATAAATACCCGGGCAACGCCGGGAAATCAGCTAGTTATTAATAAACATTAGCAGGCATGTAGTAAAATCTAAGAATTTTGTTTTCAAATAGCTTATCCCAGGAAAGAATATAAGTTGCACCATATTAATGTTATTGTTCAGCTCAGAAGAGCAGCAACTATTAATATTTCATACATATATATTACCTATGATTAATGTTTCACACTTTGCATACATTTTGAAATTAAAATAGCTCTGTTTTTTACTGTTGGATATTTGCCTTCAAGATCCTGCATCATCCTGCTGTCTAGCATTTTGTTCCTTGTATTTATCTGATTTCAGACTTCAGGAAAGAAGATCTTGCCACTGACTGACATTATCGATCGATAATTAAAAGATCATTTAATTAATGCTTCAACTGTTGAGATGTGAGGGAGATTTCGTTCTTCTATCCCTTGCACATTCATGAGGGAAAATATCCTTTCCACATTAGCATTATGTCCAGGAACACTAAAGATAAATTCACAGTTTTAGTACCTCCGAGTACGGCTCCAAAGATTCAGACTGTCCAAAGAAATAGTTCCACTTCTTCTGACTGGATTTACTATTCTATTGTCCTCCTTTGTGAATCCTGCTTCAATACAGTGCTTCAAATATGTAAGTTGATTAACCAATAGTGAATCATCAGTTACCTGCCCCTTGTCTTGCGGAAACTTTACAGTCTCTTCCATTTCAAACTATGCTGGTACAGAGACTAATAGTGTCCACTTACAGATGGAAAATTCATTCAAAGCTGTCCTCCACCTCAGTACATAAGCATGATATGTTTCATAAAACTCTTCCACTTAAATATAACGCTTATCTATATCTACAGCCGTTGAAATGATTCGGGACTGGTTTCGAAGCATGCTGTGTGATATCGTACAGATGTTTTTGCATGCGGTCCCCTAATCTGAGGTTAGTTCCACCAATATCTGTTATCCTGCATCTCTTGCATGCGCTCCCCTAATCTGAGGTTAGTTCCATCAATATATGTTATCCTGCATCTCTTGCATGCGGTCCCCTAATCTGAGGTTAGTTCCACCAATATCTGTTATCCTGTATCTTTTGCTTACACTGATATATATCACTTTGCGGGACTCTCATGTGAATCCCTGATGAAGAATGGGAATAGTTTTGGGAAAGGCGATCGTTTCTGCTTCCCAGACTACAGGGCAGGTAACACAGCGAGGGTAGTTAAAATTTCTAGTGCCAACATATGCCCCAACAGAGAGGCAAATCTGATTTTCTGGTAACAGACATCAAACAATGTCACGCACATGACACAAGCAGCCTAGCGCTTGAGAATCGCTACATTCAGGAATATGGGACTCTGGAACCACATGGTTTGAACTCGTTATTCAGGTACACCTAACATTCTCCTGTTCCACAATCATAAACCCTCTCCACTAAGTTCCACTCCCTTCTCACTTGTTATACATAGTTCAGAACCTCTTCATAACATCACATTACAACCCCTCTACCCCAACTATAATAATTTATTTCACTTTCTCCCATCTAGATTACCATTGTACCTCTCTCTCTCCCCTCCACGGGTCCCCATCCATCATCCTCAGTTACGACCCACTTATCACACATCCCAAGTCTCCATTTAAATATTCTCTACACTCTACCATATACATTTTTGACACACAGCATCGGATAAACCACAACTTCTTACAAGTTTCAGCTAAGTGCTCTATTCATTCTATTTCATTTTTTTGGTCATTTTTTTAAACATATCATTCATATGAATCTATACTTTATCTCCTCTCTCTATTTCTTCGTCCTGTTTGTTTTTGTATGATTAAGGCTCACGGCGAAACGTCACAACTTTGTACTCGTTAAGTAATAAAGCTGCTCCTACTTTTTTCCTAGTTTATACATTTTGGTATCACAGCTTTACTGCAGTAGTTCGTGTTTAGCTGTATACTTATACACTAATTATTGTTTGTTACTAATGTGTACACCGGGGGTAGTTTCCTTCAGACTTGTTACAAATGTGTACATTGATGGGGTAGTTTCTTTCAAACTTGTTACTAATGTGTACATTGACTGGGCAGTTTCTTCCAGTTGTTCTGACGATCCATTACTGCGCTGTCTGGGTTTATGTTCATGTTCTTGCTCAGGTTTGCCTGCTGTGACAGTGGCTCAGCCTGTGGTTTCGTTTTCTCATTTGGGTCGCTTTCACCTGCAGAAACTTTCTCAATACTATAGTTATTTTATTCTTGTTGAGTGTTTCTAAGTGCGTCAGGTCGATAACGCGTCTCATACTATGGTTTTCCTCTCTAGGGGTCATGATTTCTCTTTTGAATCTGTCATTTTCGCTGCCGAGAGACCATGGCTTCGATGAGGCTCTTCTCAAATTCGTTCAAACCATTTATTACTTCATGGCTACAAGGACGCCATGACATTTCGCCACAAGTTGAAGTTCTTGGAGAACTTCGATGGTCAGGTGACTCTGAACAACTGTGATTGGTGAAGCACAAGGCAAGAGTCGAAAAGCCTGGATATATACAGGGATAATTTAGACTCGGAGCTTTATTTCATGTGTTAGTTCTTTGTCAACATCTCCAAGTGATGTAGGAAAACGTGGTGAATCTAGTAATGGTGTTGATGTTGAAAGTTCCTGCGCAGAGAGATTTACGATCACTTGCTGTTGTCAGTGTGTACAGACATCAGACCCAACATGATGGTCCGGAATGTTACATTTCAGGATTGATCAGCTGACTAGAATTTAGTGCCATGTTGTTTAGACAAGCTTCACCGTTATCTAATACGTCAGTAACGTCAAACATGTTGTCGTGATAGTCTTCTGCAGATAGAAGAGCTGTCTTGTCGTGTGAAGGATGCAAATGAGCTGTTATTTCTGCCCTGGTGGTTGACTCCAATAAAAGGTTGAACTCATCGGTCATCCAGGTGTTGTCAGTATCCTCAGCTGTACCCTGAACCGACATCTTATTTTTAGTGTGCTATGAGTGTATGGTAAGGGAGTGTATGGTAAGGGAGTGTATGGTAAGGGCGTGTATGGTAAGGGAGTGTATGGTAAGGGAGTGTATGGTTAGGGAGTGTATGGTAAGGGAGTGTATGGTAAGGGAGTGTATGGTAAGGGAGTGTATGGTAAGGGAGTGTATGGTAAAGGCTGGCTCTTTTATTATATTTTCTGCTTTTGTTCCATCTTTTTCCGTCATTTTTTTTCAGTTTGGTTGTGATACCGCTCGTCCAGGGCTTGCTTTATACTCTCACGTTGAAGAGTATTGTGAAGAGATTATTGTCCCTTTTTGGCGCTCTTTATTGTCTGCTTAGGTTGGTTGCCCTCAGAGCTTAGCCAGAGTGTGTAGTTTCTAGCGCTGATGGACCGTAGTACATTTTAGTGACTACACGACCTTGTAGTCTCGCACATTTCCTCTTTCACCCTCGATACCGTCTTATATCTTTACAACATATCATCATCATCAGGTGCTGTGCTGACTGGCGTTGGCTATTATGCTTCTCCAGAGTACACGATCCTTCATGCAGGCCATCAGTTCAGTTGGTGATCTCCTCTCACAACATCCCGTCAGACTATCCAGTATCATTTATCTTGGTCTTCCCCTGGCTCTTCTTCCCTTTGCTTTTCCTGTTGTTATAATATTTTCAATGCCCCCTCTTCTCGTTGCATGTCCTATGAAAGTACATTGACTCTCTCTTATTTTTTTTTACAAGATTTTTTCTATCTCCAGCTCTTCTCATACATTCTTCATTAGTTATTTTTGCTGTCCAGGGGATTCGCAACATTCTTCTAATAAACCACATTTCTGCTGCTTCCAATGATTTTTGTGCAGACTTGCCTATTGTCCATGATTCACTTCCATATAACAAGATACGTTCAATATAGCATTTTAGGACTCGTTTTCTAACATTCATTGATAAAGATGTGTTAGCTAATATGTTTCTCATTCTCTGAAATGCAGTCTTTGCTTGTCCTATTCTGTTCCTAATTTCTGTTCTGCATTTCCCGTCTGAAGTTATTACTGCTTCAAGATATTTGAATTTCTGCACCTGCTTTAGAATAGTTCCATTTAATTTTATACTGCATGCTGGTGGATTCTATTTCTTAGATATAATCATAGTCTCTGTCTTTTTGATGCTCGAAGTAAGGCCTTTCTGTTCACTTTCTTTGGCGACTTTATCCAAGAGATTTTGCGGTGTCTTGCTGGTTCTCAGCTATCAGTATTGTGTTGTCAGCATACCGAATGTTGTTAATATTGTATCCTCCAATTTTTATGCCTGGTTCTGTGATGATTGTTCTTAGAATATTCTCGCCATACAGAGAAAAAAGGTCTGGAGATAGTACACATCCTTGTCGCACACCTTGTTTTATAGGTTGATATTTTCCAATTCTATTTTCAACTCGAACTGCTGCTTCTTGCTGCCAGTATAGATGTTTTACAATCCTCAAGTCTTTGCCGTCTATATTGATGTCTTCAAGCATTTTAATAATTTCATTATTTTCACCTTGTCGAATGCCTTGGTGTAATCAATGAAGCACAAGTAGAGATCTTTCTGTACTTCTAAAAGTCTTTCTGTTAGTTTTCGTAAAGTATAAATGTCACTATGTGTTCCCTTTCCTTCAACAAATCCAAACTGTTTATCTGCTATTTCCATTTTTGCTTTTTTCCTTGTTCTTCTCATAGTGATTCTCAGAAGTAGCTTTGTTATGTGACATGAGAGGCTGATAGTCCGGTGGTCATTATATTCCTTTGCACCTGGTTTCTTTGGTAGTGCTATAAACGTGGATTTAAGCATGTCACTGGGCATATAACCACTGTTGTAAATGTCATTCAGTAACTTTGTTATTTTTATTCTCATCTCTTCTAGTGCCTCTATTTCTTCTATTGTTATATTATCAGGCCCAGTCGCTTTTCCTTTTTTCATGTGTTTGATGGCATGTATGATTTCAACTTCAAGTATTGGCGATCCATCACAGTTTTACCCTGATGTTAATTCTGGTCTTTCTCCTCCATATAGCTCACCGATGTACTCTGTCCACTTGTCCACAATGTCTTCTTTTCCCATTAACATTTTACCTTCTTTTGATTTCAGGCATCCTGTGGTATATTTTGTTTTCCTGCCTGTGAGTTCATTAATTCATTTGTGCATGTTTTTGTTGTCTTTATTGTGAGAGTTCTCTATCCGTCTGCACTGTTCATTTAACCACATTTCCTTTGCTTCTCTGCATTTGCGTCTTATTTCTTTATTTATCTTGTTATATTTTTCTTTGTTATTTTTATTCCTCCTCCTCTTGTCATTCGGTCTTAAGATGTCGTCTGTCATCCATTTATGTTTAGGGGCTTGTGTTTTTGGTGATATTATCTCCTTAACAGTTTTGTGTATAGAATCTCTTAACATTGCCCATCTGCTGATATAAGTTTCAATATGTATTTGTTTTTGTAACCACAGAGAACATCCGAGAATCCGAAGCCGAGGAAAAAACCCAGAAAAAAACACGTCTTTACAGTAGGGAGAGTAGACAGCAGGGCTTAAAAACTCAAGGCAAAAATATCTCAGTACAGTAGAGAGAGTAGACAGCAGAGCTTAGAAGATCAAGACAAAAATATCTCAGTACAGTAGAGAGAGTAGACAGCAGAGCTTAGAAGATCAAGACAAAAATATCTCAGTTGGCTGACCAGTTGGCATGGAAAAATAAAAGCACTTGAACTATGAAACACCTGTCAGGATCGTGCTAGATGGCAAAACATGATCGCCAGTTCTGTTCGGCATGACCAATAATAATAATAATAATAATGATAATAATAACAATAATAAAGACAGTAACTTCTTTTACTCTTATTATATAAAATACTATCAGAAGTTCGTGGCGCTGTCCAGGTAAAAAGGGTGCATAGAAATACTTATCATGATCTAAGAAATATTATTATCTGAAAGTATAAACTGCACGCGACAGTGTTGCAAAGAATTTATTTTATTGAATAAATGCCCACGATTCAAAATCCCTGAACCATTTTCTACATACAACTGGCAAGACTAAGTGAACACATTAAATACAAACACACTCTTATATTTAATAAAGAAAAACTCAGTGTTAGAAAGAATTTCTTCTTTGATGAAGATTCCAACTCTTCAAAATCAGTAAATGAATTTTAGCATCTGATTTGCCATATTAGAAAAATAAATTAAATGCAAAAACACTAATAGTTCCTCACGTTTTTGTAGTGTTTCACTGCTCCACAAAACCATGCAACATAATGTATACTTCTCAGTATTCCCAGCGGAACGTAATGTTAACAACGACGTAACTTCACTATTCAAGATACAGTCATCATCATCATCATCATCTGGTGCCCTGCCGACTGGCGTTGGCTATTATGCTTCTCCAGAGTTCACGATCCTTCATGCAGGCCATCAGTTCAGTTGGTGATCTCCTCTCACACTATCCCGTCAGACTGTCCAGTATCATTTCTCTTGGTCTTCCTCTTGATCTTCTTCCTTCTATTTTTCCTGTTGTTATAATATTTTCAATGCCCCCTCTTCTCATTGCATGTCCTATGAAAGTACATTGTCCCTCTCTTATCTTTTTGACAAGGTTTTTTTTTGTCTCTCCAGCTCTTCTCATACATTCTTTATTTGTTATTTTTGCTGTCCAGGGGATTCGCAACATTCTTCTAATAAACAACGTTTCTGCTGCTTCCAATGATTTTTGTGCAGACTTGCCTATTGTCCATGATTCACTTCCATATAACAAGATAGGTTCAATATAGTATTTTAGGACTCGTTTTCTAACATTCATTGATAAAGATGTGTTAGCTAATATGTTTCTCATTCTCTGAAATACAGTCTTTGCTTGTCCTATTCTGTTCCTAATTTCTGTTGTGCATTTCCCATCTGAAGTTATTACTGCTCTAAGGTATTTGAATTTCTGCACCTGCTTTAGAATAGTTCTGTTTAATTGAATACTGCGTGCTGGTGGATTCTGTTTCTTAGATATAATCATAGTCTCTGTCTTTTTGATGTTCAAAGTACGGCCTTTCTGTTCACTTTCTTTGGCGACTTTATCCAAGAGATTTTGCAGGTCTTGTTGGTTCTCAGCTATCAGTACTTTGTCGTCAGCATACCGAATGTTGTTAATATTGTATCTTCCAATTTTTATGCCTGGTTCTGTGATGATTGTTCTTAGAATATTCTCACTATACAGAGAAAAAAAGGTCTGGAGATAGTACACATCCTTGTCGCACACCTTGTTTTATAGGTTGATATTTTCCAATTCTATTTTCAACTCGAACTGCTGCTTCTTGCTGCCAGTATAGATGTTTTACAATCCTCAAGTCTTTGCCGTCTATACTGATGTCTTCAAGCATTTTAATAATTTCATTATGTTGCACCTTGTCAAATGCCTTTGTGTAATCAATGAAGCATAAGTAGAGATCTTTCTGTACTTCTAAAGCTCTTTCTGTTAGTGTTCGTAAAGCATAAATGGCATTGTATGTTCCTTTTCCTTCTATAAATCCAAACTGTTCATCCGCTATTTCCATTTTTATCTTTTTCTTGTTCTTCTCATAATTATTCTCTGAAGTAGCTTCGTTATGTGACATGAGAGGCTGATAGTCAGGTGGTCGTCACATTCCTTTGCACCTGGTTTCTTTGGTAGTGCTATAAACGTGGATTTAATCAGGTCACTGTGAATATAACCACTGCTGTAAATGTCATTCAGTAACTTGGTTATTATTTTTATTCCTGTCTCCTCTAGTGCCTCTATTTCTTCTATTGTTATATTATCAGGCCCAGTCGCTTTTCCTTTCTTCATGTTTTTGATGGCATGTATGATTTCATCTTCAAGTATTGGCGGTCCATCACAGTTTTCAGTATCTGGTGTTAATTCTGGTCTTTCTCCTCCATATAGCTCACCGATATACTCTGTCCACCTGTCCACAATGTCTTCTTTTCCCATGAACATTTTACTTTCTTTCGATTTCAGGCATCGTGTGGTATATTTTGTTTTCCTGCCTGTGAGTTCATTAATTCATTTGTGCATGTTTTTGCTGTCTTTGTTATGAGAGTCCTCTATCTGTCTGCACTGTTCATTTAACCACACTTCTTTTGCTTCTCTGCATTTGCGTCTTATTTCTTTATTTATCTTGCTATATTTTTCCTCGTTATTTTTACTCCTCCTCCTCTTGTCCATCAGTCCTAAGAATTCGTCTGTCATCCATTTATTTTTATGGGATTCTTTTTTCGGTGGTATTATCTCCTTAACAGTTTGGTGGATAGATTCTCTTAACATTTCCCATTGTTCATCTATACTATTTATATTTGCTATTACATTGTATCTATTTGTTATAATAACTTCTTGGTCATTTTTAAGAAGTTCTGCATTCAGTTTGATGTTTCTCACTTTTCTGCCTGCTTTATTCTAACTTTTCCACAGAATGGATAATGGTCACTATTGCAGTCAGCTCCTGGCATGGTTTTTGTTGTCAGTAATGCATTGCGGAATCGTTTGTTGATTAATATGTAGTCTATCTGGTTAAAATTCTTTTTGTCTGGGCTGCACCACGTTGCCAGTCTTCGAGGATGTTGTTTAAACCAGGTGTTTCCAACAACCATGCTGTGTATTCTTGCCCATTCAATTAATTTATAACCTCTGTCATTCCTCTCTTCCAGTCCATAGTCACCAACGATGTCTGAAATTCTTCCTTTACCAACTTTGGCATTAAAATCACCCATGACTATGGTAAATTCATGTGACTTTATGTGTTTTAGTGCTGTCTCTATGTCATTATAAAATATCTGTACATCTTCTTCAGAACTTTCACATGTTGGAGCGTACACTTGTATAATATTTATGTTTATTGGTTGTCCTTTCAGTTGGGCTAGCAGGACTTTGTCCGAGATATTCAAATATCCTACAATTGTCCTTGCCGTTTGTTCATCAAATATAATTCCTACTCCTCGTTCATGTTTCTCACTTCCTGAATATATTATTGTATATTTATCTGAGTTTATCTTCCCTGCACCTGTCCATCTAACTTCACTCATTCCTAATATGTTGATCTTCATCCTATCCATTTCCATCTTTACATTTTCTAATTTTCCAGCCTAGAATAAAGTTCTAAGATTCCATGCTGCTATTTTGAACTTGTTAGTTTTGCCACCAGAAGCTTGATGACGATCTGGCCTCACCTGTGGCTCGTGAGCTGCCCTACCGGACGAGGCTGTTCCAGAGGAACATCCATTAACGTCGTTCATGATGAATCGATTACTCTGTTCAAGCATAGGTATTCTTGGGAACTACAACAGTGGTTTCCCGTTGCCTTCTGTCGGTTTGTGTACGGACTCTCCGCTAGCCTTTGGACTCCCTGTCCTACCCGCAAGGCAGCGCCTCTGACCCGCCTGGTATTCCCTACACTGAGCATCTGAGGCACTTTATAGGAGTAGTAGAGCCACCTACTACCCCACCTCGCTCTCTGAGTCTACCGCCAGTTGGTCCGCGCCTGCTTATTTGGACAACTCCTTATTCACAGGGATCTTCCATATCTGGAGGACTTTCACCATCCGCCACAGATACAGTCCATAACTTTAAATGGTCTTCTGCCATCGTTCAGCCACTGCAAGGAGTCGTTTGTAGTATCACTCGGACGGCTTTGAGGCCAAGAAATCTCTTACACCGACTTCTGGCTTCAACTTCTTCCAATGATCTGAATTTCTTCATTTGAAGGAAGTGTGCCATCAATAAATGGTGGTCAGAGGATGAAAGGTCGAGGCTGTACGGTGGATGGGGCAGAACCTCTGTTCTCTCCAATTCCGTGGGCTGACCACAGACCACGTTGGAAGTGCGGGTTGGCGGGCTGTCGTGCTGGAGAAGTGCCATCTTTCTGCAGATGAGGGCTGGGTATCGGGTGCACTTAACATCACGCACGCGCTACGGAGGGGCCCAACGTAACCATTTCCCAGTACAAGGAATCCTCGAAATTCCACCAGATGCAAAAGCATAATCTACTTCTCGAACAAGCTTCGACGGACAACCGTCTCTGGTACTTGGCCTGGCTTCAGCAATTGGATACCTGTGTATGGGTACCGAAGAAGATTCCACTTTTCATTGCCAGTTACGATATAGCGTAAAAATCTTTTGTCAGGTGAGTTTGTCATCAGTTGGACACGTCTCTGTACCTGCTAGGGAGTAAGATCATGGGGGACACGTCTCTGTACCTGCTAGGGAGTAAGATCATGGGGGACACGTCTCTGTACCTGCTAGGGAGTAAGATCATGGGGGACACGTCTCTGTACCTGCTAGGGAGTAAGATCATGGGGGACACGTCTCTGTAACTGCTAGGGAGTAAGATCATGGGGGACGCGTCTCTGTACCTGCTAGGGAGTAAGATCATGGGGGAACACGTCTCTGTACCTACTAGGGAGTAAGATCATGGGGGACACGTCTCTGTGCCTGCTAGGGAGTAATATCGTATATGACATGTCTCCGTACCTGTAAGGGAGTAATATCGTATATGACATGTCTCCGTACCTGTAAGGGAGTAATATCGTATGGGACAGGTCTCCGTACCTGTAAGGGAGTAATATCGTATGGGACAGGTCTCTGTGGCTGCTGGTGATTAAGATCTAGAGGACACATCTTTATGGCTGCTGACGAGTAAGATAGTGGGTACACGTATATATGCCTGCTAGGGAATAAGATCATAGGGGACATGTCTCTGTGACCTCAAGGGATATAGATCATAGGAGACACGTCTCTGTGACTTCAAGGGATATAGATCATAGGGAACACGTCTCTGTGATTTCTGGCAAATAAGATGGTCTCTGTGCCTGCTGGGGAGTAACATCGTGAGGGATAGTCTTTGAAGAGATCATGCCTCTGTACTTTCTAATGATTAAGAAAGCAGGGGACACGCCTCTGTCCCTGCTTCGGATTAAGATAGTAGGGGACACGTCTCTGTCCCTGCTGGGGATTAAGATAGTAGGGGACACATCTCTGTCCCTGCTGTGGATTAAGATAGTAGGGGACACGTCTCTGTGCTTGCTAGGGAGTAAAATCATAGGGGACACGTCTCTGTGCCTGCTAGGGAGTAAGATCATAGGGGACACGTCTCTGTGCCTGCTATGGTGTAAGATAGTAGGGGACACGTCTCTGTGCCTGCTATGGTGTAAGTTAGTAGGGGACACGTCTCTATGTCTGCTGGGAAGTTAGATCATAGGGGACACGTCTCTATGTCTGCTGGGAAGTTAGATCATAGAGGACACGTTTCTATGTCTGCTGGGAAATTAGATCATAGGGGACACGTCTCTATGTCTGCTGGGAAATTAGATCATAGGGGACACGTCTCTATGTCTGCTAGGAAGTTAGATCTTAGGGACACGTCTCTGTGTCTGCTGGGAAGTTAGATCTTAGGGACACGTCTCTGTGTCTGCTAGGAAGTTAGATCTTAGGGACACGTCTCTGTGTCTGCTATTTAGGAAGTTAGATCTTAGGGACACGTCTCTGTGTCTGCTAGGAAGTTAGATCTTAGGGACACGTCTCTGTGTCTGCTATTTAGTTAGATCTTAGGGACACGTCTCTGTGTCTGCTAGGAAGTTAGATCATTAGGGACACGTCTCTGTGTCTGCTGGGAAGTTAGATCATAAAGGACACGTCTCTGTGTCTGCTGGGAAGTTAGATCATAGGGGACACGTCTCTATGTCTGCTGGGAAGTTAGATCTTAGGGACACGTCTCTGTGTCTGCTGGGAAGTTAGATCTTAGGGACACGTCTCTGTGTCTGCTGGGAAGTTAGATCTTAGGGACACGTCTCTATGTCTGCTGGGAAGTTAGATCTTAGGGACACGTCTCTATGTCTGCTGGGAAGTTAGATCTTAGGGACACGTCTCTGTGCCTGCTGAGGAGTAAGGTCGTGAAGACACTTCTCTGTGCCTGTTGGGTAGTAAGATAGTGAGGGTACGTCTCTGCCTGCTGGGAAGTAAGATCGCAGGGGACACGTCTCTGTTCTTGGTGAGGAGTAAGATTGTGAGTGACACGTCGAGACTGTCCTCTAGTTAGTAAGATCATATGGGAACTAGTCGAGGCTGTCAGCTGGGGAGTAAGATCATGGGGGAACTAGTCGAGGCTGTCTACTGGGGAGTAAGATCATGGGGAACTAGTCGAGGCTGTCTGCTGGAGAGTAAGATCATGTGGGAACTAGTCGAGGCTGTCAGCTGAGGAGTAAGATCATGTGGGAACTAGTCGAGGCTGTCTGCTGGGGAGTAAGATCATGGGGAACTAGTCGAGGCTGTCTGCTGGGGAGTAAGATCATGGGGGGAATTAGTCGAGGCTGTCTGCTGGGGAGTAAGATCATGGGGGAACTAGTCGAGGCTGTCAACTGGGGAGTAAGATCATGGGGGAACTAGTCGAGGCTGTCTACTGGGGAGTAAGATCATGGGGAACTAGTCGAGGCTGTCTGCTGGAGAGTAAGATCATGTGGGAACTAGTCGAGGCTGTCAGCTGAGGAGTAAGATCATGTGGGAACTAGTCGAGGCTGTCTGCTGGGGAGTAAGATCATGGGGAACTAGTCGAGGCTGTCTGCTGGGGAGTAAGATCATGGGGGGAATTAGTCGAGGCTGTCTGCTGGGGAGTAAGATCATGGGGGAACTAGTCGAGGCTGTCAACTGGGGAGTAAGATCATGGGGGAACTAGTCGAGGCTGTCAGCTGGGGAGTAAGATCATGTGGGAACTAGTCGAGGCTGTCTGCTGGGGAGTAAGATCATGTGGGAACTAGTCGAGGCTGTCTGCTGGAGAGTAAGTTCGTGGTTGACTAGTCGAGTCTGTCTGCAGCAGAAGCCGAGCTCGTGCAAATGCAGAACTATGGTGCTTTGAAAAGACCGCAGCTAAGCTGGCAAGTGTCAAGTAATGGGATTGTCTTCAACAGCTTGGTACAGGGCTTCTTCATTGGCAGCTGAGGGGCGTCCCGACTCGGGCTTGTCTGTGGTGCCGGTGCCTCCAGACCTGAATCTTTGGAACCACTTCCTTGTAGCGCTGTCATCAACTGTTCCTTCCCCTTCCACACAGAACATTTCACGGGCAGCTGCAGAGACATTCAACCCTTTCTTCAAACAATGCCTCAGGAGGACATAAGCAAGAACCTATTTCCTTCTGCTGATCACTTATCTCGCCATTCATTGAATAAAGATGGGTATGTATGTTTTTCAGAAAGTAGCAAAGCATGAGGTCAGCATGAAGCTACAAGTACCAGTACAGAGTATAGGACGAGAACCTTCACCGAAATTAGGGTATCGAAAAACGTGCCCAATTTTTGACTCATCTTAATATATGCAAGCCACAGTAATAAAGAAGCAAACTAAATGCAGAAGAACTATATCGTGAATGTTTCTTTTGATCAAGTATTTTCTAAATGCAAAGAATCTATTTTTATCTTATAAAATACTGCCAATACTTCTGTATCTTTGTGTGATTTTCGTGTGACATTTGCACTCATTCAAATTTGTGTCTCAATATTTTCATTGTTGTGTTTCATACAATTAGAATTTTAAGTGTTTTCCTGTTGTGCATCTAATAAAACTCTAAACATTCCACTCCGGTCCTTTGTCTATGTGTACTTAAGCAAACAGCTTGGAATTGCTTTTCTGTTGGAAGCTTATGTAGTAAAGTGAAATTAAATTTCATGAAGAAATTTGTGAATAAAAACTAAACTGAATAAAAAGATAGCACTAAATTCAAAGACAGAACATCTAATCGACAATAGCAGATATAACAATTAAATAAGAAAAAAAAGACATTTATGTGATAATGTTCTGCCAAGTAGTTTTGTCTTTAATCACGGGTCTTCATTCATTTAAAAAGTCTTCGTAACTTTGCGGAGTACAAGTAATAGTTTCAGTTAATGATATTTCTTTCAAGGCAGGTAGGCGCTTCTGTGCAATTATTTAGCCTCAGAGCGCTGGAAAGCTGTGCCAGGTCTAATGAAACCTTAAATTTTCAAATCCAGTCTTAGCAAACAGCAGGGACCAGGTTTCCTGTGACACTTGCAGCGTTTCATTTATTCAGTGAAACGAAATTTCAGAAGAAATATTTCTGCTTCACAAAACTAAGTGAACAAAATAATTGCCAAGAAAGCCTGTCTGATGAGATTAAAAGGTAGCACAACTAATTCACAAAAATAAATTATTACTTTGACCTTATAATGTGTTGCCATAAACTTGCCTTTGTGTGCGGTTTTCTCATGACTGTCTGTCAAGTCCATGTCTCGATATTTTTTATTTAGTTTACTTTTTAGTGCTTTGCTATTAAAAGCACATCCAGTTCATAATACTAAGCGAACAAATTAAATGTAGATGATATTAATTAAATATCACTTTCATAATCGCGTAATGCAACTTTAAATGTTGAAATTTATAAGAGCGACAGTAGAAAATACTGAGCTGTGACAACGTTTTGGCCTGATTTGTTGTCACCAACATTTCATGGAAAGACTCTTTGAAAATAATTTATTTCATTTTCAAGCAATAATTCTTTAAATATGAATTAATTACTACTTAATCATTATTAAACCATTATTTAACCGTTGTTTAATTAGTAGTTAATAATTATTTAATAATTATTTAATCAGTTTTACTTAGTAGTTAATCATTATTTAACCACTATTTAATCATTGTTTGATTAGTAGTTAATCATTATTTAACCATTACTTAATCATTGTTTCATTAGTAATTAACCATTATTTAATCATTGTTTAATTATAACTTAATCATTATTTAACCATTATTTAATCATTGTTTAATTAGTATTTAATAATTATTTAATCATTATTTGAAATTAAGACACACAGACCCATCCGGACATGAAGTTTTGCTAAAATATGACGGCAATCAATAAACAGATATTGTAACGTGGCGACAATCAAGAAACACATATTATAACGTGGTGACAATCAATAAACAGATATTTAACGTGGCCATAATCAATAAATAGTTATTGTAACGTGGCGACAATCAATAGACATATACTGTAAATGTTACACATTAAATAAGACATGAACTAGCCCATAATGTTACATGTAAAGATTAAAACTTACGCTCAAAAAAAAATGTCGTCTATAAGAACAACAAAAAAATGCTCTGTGAATCGATTGAAGGATACTTATAATTAAATAAAATTCGTTATCATCAGCTGATAATGGTTTGGATCAAGTGATGGAAGTGTTTATCTAATATATTGTAAGTGGTTATCACACCTGTAAGCCATATTATCTCTTGGACAAAACAAAATAAAAACATTATATTTTTAACCATGGATAATCTCATTAGTCAAGTCTGCACCCAATGACGAAACATTTCATAATTTGTTCAAACAGTACATTCCATAATTTGTTCAAAAGTACATATAATTTGTTCAAACAGTACATTCCATAATTTGTTCAAACAGTACATATCATAATTTGTTCAAACAGTACATTCCATAATTTGTTCAAACAGTACATATCATAATTTGTTCAAACAGTACATATCATAATTTGTTCAAACAGTACATATAATAATTTGTTCAAACAGTACATTCCATAATTTGTTCAAACAGTACATATCATAATTTGTTCAAACAGTACATATCATAATTTGTTCAAACAGTACATTCCGTAATTTGTTCAAACAGTACATTTCATAATTTGTTCAAACAGTACATTCCATAATTTGTTCAAACAGTACATATCATAATTTGTTAAAACAGTACATTTCATAATTTGTTCAAACAGTACATATCATAATTTGTTCAAACAGTACATATCATAATTTGTTCAAACAGTACATTTCATAATTTGTTCAAACAGTACATATCATAATTTGTTCAAACAGTACATATCATAATTTGTTCAAACAGTACATATCATAATTTGTTCAAACAGTACATTCCATAACTTGTTCAAACAGTACATTCCATAATTTGTTCAAACAGTACATATCATAATTTGTTCAAAAAGAACGTTCCATAATGTGTTGAAAACAGTTATATAATTAGCATAACAGAAACCTGAGTCTATTCAACGTTATTCTAGTTATTGTTTGGCTTTGAAGCTAACAATCACAAGATCAGTGCCCGGTGTTATAATCAGGGGTCAGGGGAAGATAGGGCAGAGCGATAACAAAATGGTTTCTTCCAAACATACAGATAACAAGTTATATCATAGATTATCCATGGCAGTCTTTATGATCCAGAGATCTGACCTGGATCAGGCGCTGGTATCTACTGAACGGATAAGATATTTATTCTTTGTATCACCTTAATTTGCTCTACTTTAATATAGAATAATTATGGATGACATCAGCGTGTATTGTGAAACATAAGGAAAAGTTGACTTTAAATAAGTAGACGGTTTAGACTTTATTTACAACTGCGACATTTTTAATGTATCTTTCGATATCGAAGTAAATTACAATAAACAGTTCCACTTGTAAAGTGGGTGAGTTATTTCTATGAGAACAAACTAAAATCTACCAAGAATTATTCTAAAGAGGAAAATATAACTGGTCATTGTTACAGAGTAATTAGAAATCTAGAAACCAGTATAAATCAGAAGTAGCAGAATATTTTTTTAAATGATTTTTTTCATTTTTTTTTTTGGGGGGGGGGAAGGGGGTGGGGGTCAGAGAGATTACCATAATGAGGGTTTGATGCGATCAGAGACGAAGGTGTATAACAGTATAACGAAATTAATAGTGATTTTTTTTCTTAATTTCTCAAAGGGTCTTAATAGCACAATTATCTTCCTTGAGTTCTGGAAATTATTGTCACGTGACCGGGGGACTCTGTGCATGTGATGTTCTGGAGTGAATATTCCCGCCTGAGATTATGAGAGTTCAGTAGAAGATTTCAGTGAGAGTGAACGTTTTGTCTGATTGGCCAAGTTATGTTAGGTTTTCTCTTGCTGTTAATCAGTGACGGTAGTTTGTTAATGGATTGATTGAAGTTTGATTATAAGTTAGTGTGACTGATAGATTCTCATGGCGACGATTGATTTGTATCTCCAGCCATCTAGAATCAAACAGATAAAAGGGATGGCGACTGTAGTAAAACTGGTTTAAATAAATAAGGTAGATAGAAGTGTATGCTGCAGTTTTAAAACTCACTCCCTCCCTTACTTTGTAAAACTGCACCATACACCTCCATCTACCATCTAGAATCAGCTTTTGATCGTTTCTCTGATTTGTTTGAGAAAGAACACTTCATATTCCTGATTTGTTTGAGATATGACACTTCATATTTCTGATTTGTTTGAGATATGACACTTCATATTTCGTCCACCCTCACGGATTTCTATCATCATCCTGTGCAGTTAATAAATTCGCTCCTTGTATTTTGGAACTGATTGTTAATTGCTGGCTCTTGCTTGTTAATGATTTGTGGTGCTTGTATTTTGGTGTCAAGTTCATCATGGAGTGTTCTTTGTTTTCGGAAGAAATAGTCTCAACCAAGTTTTATCGGTAGAAGTTACACACAACGCCAAGTGTGGCACGTACAGTAGCAAGGAGACGTCTATAAATAGAGAAAAGCCAGAGACATACGAGAGACAGAAAGAGACAGAAACTGAAAGACAGAGACAGACAGAGACAAAGAAGGACAGAGAGAGACAGACAGAGACAGAGAGAACGAGAAAGAGACTGAGACAAAGAGAGGAAGACAGAGACAGACAGACAGAGATACACACACACACAATCTTATGCTCAGATACTTCATCGAGTTAGTTATTTCAATAGCATCCCCACAGACCTCAACATGGACACTGGCTTGTGACAAGATGCTTATTTATGAAGAAACATGTAACAGGTACAGGATCAGCCATTGTCTCGGACGAGCGTGAATTAACTCTTCTTGCAGTTCCTGAACAATTCTGGCTCTGTCTTTGGCCAGTCTGTATATCAGAATGTCATCCACATAAGACATTGTTCATCCCCTCCCATCAGACTGTTTCCTTGTTATCAGGACTGTGTACACACTGAAGAGGATCTGTACACACAAGAGGACTGCACATGCTGAAAAGGACTGTGTACACACTGAAGAGGAATGTGTACACATAAGAGTGCTGTACACAGTGAAGATGACTGTGTACACACTCAAAAGGACTGTACGCACTGAAGATTACTGTGTACACACTGGAGAGGACTGTACATACTGAATATGACTGTATGCACACTGAAGAGGACTGTGTACACATTGAAGAGGACTTGTACACATTGAAGAGGACTTGTACACATTGAAGAGGACTTGTACACATTTAAGAGGACTTGTACACATTGAAGAGGACTGTGTACACACTGATGGAGACTGGTAATAATGGTGAGCTTTGTGCTAGGCCATGAGTGAATGCTGTCAGTTTTGATGCTCAGCTGCCACATCTAAGTACTACCTTTCTCTTGTGGAGAGCTGCTTATTTAACAAGGATTGGGAAAGCGCTGAGCTCCAGTAGCTGACACAATATAAAGCAAAATGGGACTGTTGTATGCATCTTCCAGATATGAAGCAGCTATGCACGTTTCAAGACCTACATGAAATCCTTAAAACGTATTATATCCGAATACTGCAGCAACTACATATAATTCGGGTGTAAACCCGATTATAGCTTTTCCAGTTTGACCAGTAATTTGTTTGTCGGTGCATGACGGAATTTTTGGCTCTACTAGGAACTTCAATAATTGTCGACATGTTTCGTCAGGATATTTGTTTACCTGTTTGTCTGGAATGGAAGCTTTATATCGTCTATATGGCCTGACTGTTTGAAGGCTGAACTGAAGACCTGTAATTCGACATATTGGTGAATGTATTTATCATCCATCCATCTATCCGTCACATCAAGTTCCATCAATAAACTATAATGTTGTGAGTTCCATCAATAAACTATAATGTTGTGAGTTCCATCAATAAACTATAATGTTGTAAGTTCCATCAATAAACTATAATGTTGTGATGTCTCGACAAAGAAGAAGATCATGGAAGTAATCTGAACGGTGAAGTTAGTCGCCTGTGCTGCGCCAAATTAGTTATAAAGGCGGTACAAAAACGACAAGGTCACACTGCAACATTGCGCCATGTTTCTGTATTCCGTCTATAGCCTCCTAGAGTGACAGGCAAAATGTGCTGCCTTTTAAGTTCATAAACTACTTTCCTAGCGACTGTCTTTTCCAGTATTTTGCTATTGTTGTTTCTCGTGGCAATCATCCTGTACACATTTATCTTCCATGTATTTTGTCAGGTTTTGGCAGTGGCACTGTGGGCGGGCGTGGCATAGTTGACGTGATACGGCCGGTCACGGCGATTATGTCACATGACCCGCTCACAAATTCTAATTTTATCATGGGGTATGTTAATGAGAGGATGATTACGTGAGACGGACGCGTAGATTCTGTCTCAGCACAGTTATCGTTCGTTCTGGCACAGGCGATCATGCATAATTGTGTCTGAGGAAGCTAATTGTCCTGCAGTAAAAAGGGCAGCTGTGTATTTCAGATATTATGAGTATGATTGTTTCGTCAGCTAAGATCTCAGAATGCTGCTCAACCGCCTTGTTTGTGATTCATAATTGTCAGTTATTGTCAGTGTTAGGTGACGTCACGTCACATGTGGTGTCCGCCGTCAGTAAGTAGTATGTGTTTTAGTTAAAGTACCAGTAGTATCTTTTAACGGAAGTAGTATGTAGGTATCAGACTCATATTGTGTGAAGGATAAATGATTTATAATGTTGAATGTTATATATATATCTATATATATATATGTTCATTGAGCCTCTGAACCAGGAAGAATTGATGTAATGTACTTTTACTGTGAGGCTCTGCTTACAGGGGGAGAACCATGTGAGATGTTAACGATACCATTTTGAATGTTAAGTTGTCAAGTATTCTGATATAACCATATTTCTATGTGAGATGTTAAGATTTTTTGTGGGTTACCATTACAGGCAATTCTTTATGAGGATTAATGAGATACACAGGACTATATATAATACAATGTATAACGTGATTGTGCATAATTTGTGTCGGCATGGGTATTAAGTACATATAGTCCTATTTCTGGAATAAATAGTTTCTGTTGGAATTTAAATACGTGTCAATGGATTTATGATTGGTCTGTTAGAGATGAATGGCAGGATGGTATTTAGATAAGGTCATTGTCAAGACACTATACGATCACAGGGTAGTGGACCCAGGAAAAAGGAGCTCCCATGAAGGAAAGGCACCTGCTCGGTGGAGAGATAGTTGGTGGGCAAACAGTCACCTGGGTGGAGAGATAGTTGGTGGGCAAACAGTCACCCGGGTGGAGAGATAGTTGGTGGGCAAACAGTCACCTGGGTGGAGAGATAGTTGGTGGGCAAACAGTCACCTGGGTGGAGAGATAGTTGGTGGGCAAACAGTAAGAATATGGGGGGGGGTGTAAGCTGTAACGTGGGCACGACATCACCCTGTAGGCTAAAGATTAGCCGTGCTACCAACATAAGAGTAATAAAGGGTTGAAGTGTTGGGTTGTGAATAAAAAGGGGACAATAAAGATTTTCGCCTGACCATAGAATCGGTTGTCACACGCCCATATCCAATATGATAACTTGTAAGACCCCTGGGACAATTGTCCATTTTAACAAAGGTTAAAATTGCAGGGAGGGGCAACGTATAAAGTAATCTCTCTCTCTCTGAACCTTAAGTGCCCAGGGCACATGGGGCTTCCGCAAGGGTTTTCCACAAATGCCTGTCCTTCGCCTTTTTTTCTGCTCTTGCCCAGGTGAGCCCTCTATTGCTCAACATCCTTTCTGTTGTTCTTTTCCATGTCTCTTTTGGTCTACCCTTACTTCTGTTCCCCTGTGGTGTCCATCTTAGTGCTATTTTTGGTAGTGAGTTGTCAGTCATTCGGAGCACATGTCCCAACCATCGCCAGCGACTTTCGTCAATAATTGTTGTCAGTGGCTTCATCTGCATTTCTGCTAATAAGATGTTATTTCTTATGGTGTTTGGCCAAAATATTTTTCTAATTCTTCGTAGACATTTAGTCTGGAAAGAATTCAACTTGTTTTCTATGGTTTTGGTGATTTTCCAGCATTCACTTCCATAGAGTAGTACACTTAGAACATTACTCTTAAATATCCTGATTTTCATATTTATGCTTAGTTTTTTTTTATTTCCATATAGTCTGCAGCATTGCAAAAGCCTGGTTTGCTCTAGTAAGTCTGCTGTTGATGTCCTCTGTGCTGTCTCCATTTTCTACTACTCTGCTGCCAAGGTATACAAATTCGTTTACCTCCTCCACTAACTTGTTATCTACTCTGAGTACATTTCTGTTGTTCACATTTTGCTTCATTAACTTTGCCTTTCCTACGTTGATCTTTAGTCCTATGTTGTTTGCATTCTGAGTTAGCTTGTTTATTTTATCTTGCATATCTTTGTGACTGCTTGATAATAGACAAATGTCGTCCGCAAAGTCAAGGTCCTCCAGCACTGTGTCAAGAGTCCATTGTAATCCTCTGCGTTTGTCTGATGTTGCCTCCTTCATTAACCAGTCTACTGCCAAGATAAATAATGTTGGTGATAGTATACATCCCTGTTTCACTCCTGTTTGTACCCTAAAGCTGCTGGAGGTATGTTCTCCACAGATAACTTTTCACTGAAAACCCTCGTATAGGGCTTTGATTACATTAACTATTTTATGGGGGAGGCCATGCCATCTTAGGATTTTCCACAGTGCATCTCTGTTGACACTGTCAAAGGCTTTCTCAAAATCTATGAATAATGCATATGTTGTGCTATGCCACTCATTTGCCTGTTCTAATATTTGTCTAAGTACAAATATGTGGTCTATGCATGATCTTCCTTTCCTAAATCCTGCCTGCTCTTTCCGAAGTTTTTCCTCAAGTGTTGGTACAATTCTGTTGATGATTATTCTGCAAAATACTTTACTGGTGAGTGGCAGTAGGGTAATGCCTCTCCAGTTCCCGCAATCTCTGAGGTCACCCTTCTTTGGTAGTTTTACTATAAGCCCAGTTTTCCACTCCTCTGGGGCTTTTTCTAGATCCCAAATTTGTTGTAATATCCGGCAAAGTTGTTTTGGTGTTTCTGTTTCTTCTGCTTTCAACATCTCAGCAGTCACTTCATCTTCACCTGGTGCCCTGTCTGATTTTAGCTTCTTTATCGCCTCCTTTACTTCATTTATTGTTACTGGTCCTGTATTGATGTTTAGTTCCGTTTTTGCTTCAGGTATGTCTATTGTTTGTGCTGCTTGTGTTCTGTTTAGTAGGGTGTTAAAGTGTTCCCTCCATCTTTCAATTTTTTCTCTTTCTCCACTGACCAGTTGTCCATTTTGTGTTCTTACTGCACTTTCACATCTTGTGTTGAAGTTACCTGTCATCTGTTTTGTGATTTTATATATGGTTTTCATGTCATTTGTATATGCTGCTTTCTCTGCTGTTTCTGCTAAGTTGTCATAATATTGACGTTTATCTTGACGGCATGATTCCTTCACTTCTTTGTCTTTTTGTGCATAATTACTTAAAACTCGTTCTTTAAGATGTTGTTATTTGGTGTTCAGTAATTTCTTCTTGATTTCTTTTCTTTGCTCTATCTTTTCCCATGTGGTCTCGCTTATCCATTCCTCTTTTCTCCTTTTCCGATATCCTAGTACCTCTTTTGCTCTTTCCTGTAGTGTTTTATTGAACTCTAATATGGACATTTCTGCTTTGTCTTGTAGGACACTGAAACGGATCTTAAGTACTATTGAGAATTCATTTCTTGTTTGCTGGTCTATTAATTTTCTTGTATCAAAATGTATCTTTCTGTGTTCTCCGATTTTGGCTTTCCTTAATTTTAGTTTTATTTTTGCTACCAGAAGGTTGTGATCACTTCCTACATCTGCTCCTTTCCTTCCTTGCACATCTTGTAGTGACCGTTTCCACTTGTTTATTAGTATGTGATCGATTTGGTTTTCTGTGGTTTTATCTGGTGACCTCCAAGTCACCTTATGGATGTTTTTGTGTTGGAAAATTGTCCCTCCGATGGTCATCATGTTTTCTTCACAGAAACTGCACAGTCTTTCTCCATTTTCATTTATTTCTCCGATTCCTTCTCTTCCCATGATTCTTCTTCTATCTTCATTTCCTTCATCTATTTCTACTTTTTCATTGAAGTCGCCCAAGATGAGTAGCATATCATGCTTGGGTATTGTTTCTACTGTTGCTTGGAGGCTGTTGTAAAAATCTTCTTTTAATTCCTCTTCAGCTGCTTCTGTTGGTGCATAACAAACTATAATAGACAGCTTCGTGAATCTTGAGTTGAACCGTGCATATAATAATCTCTCATTTATTGGGGTCCATTTCAGCAATGCTCTTGATGCTTCTTTTGTTATAATCAATGCTATTCCTCCTTCATGAAGATCTTCTTTACCTGACCATATTATTGTATCTTCTGTGTGCTGTGTTGTTAATTTCTTCTGCCTTGTCCTGTCTATCTTACTTCTTGTATTCCTAGTATGTCTAGTTTGTATCTGTGCATTTCCTTGATGGTTTGTGCTAGTTTTCCAGTCTGGTTTAGTGTTCTTACATTCCAGCTGCCTATTTGCATCTTGTGTTTAGGTTCCACTCTGGAGAAGCATAATAGCCAACGCCAGTCGGCACGACACATGATGATGATGATGATGTTTAGGTTCCAGGAGGTCTGCAGTCGGGCTGGGGACTTCCAGTGGCTGGCTTTCATCCACAACCTTCATGGGCTCAGTTTCCTGATACGCATTTCTCCTTCCACCTGCATTTGTTTTTTCCCTTGCTTCCGTTTCTGTAGCAGTCTGATAGGTTTTTTTTTACCAGATAGGGTTGCTGGCCCTATGCCGAACCCTCCTTAGTCGCCTTTTACGATCATGTTTGGTAGGGTACAGTGGTCCTGTTCTTTGCAGATCCCGGGTACCACACGGGGGGTATAAAGTAATATACACACCTAAATTAACAACCCTGAGAATTTAATTCTACATAAAAATTTTCTTACAGTACCAAGCTGCTGTACAACCAGTCTTTTGGCATGGCGACCTTTTGTACACTGTTGTTGTATTCAGTGTATTCGGTACATAGCGCTTCCATATCTGTATGTGAAAGTTTGCCAGTGTCTTCTTGCTGCATGCCATCAGGATGACGCATTGACTTTTTGAATGTTTGTTACTACTCCATTCATTCTGTTTGGATGTTTGTTACTGCTCCATTCAGTCTGTTTGGATGTTTGTTACTGCTCCATTCATTCTGTTTGGATGTTTGTTACTGCTCCATTCATTCTGTTTGGATGTTTGTTACTGCTCCATTCATTCTGTTTCAGATCATTCAGATCAAACAGGTTTCTGGGCTTCCTTGCTTTTTGACAGGCTTTTGCTGTATGCTTATTTTTGCATCCAAGCCTTCTCTATCTTGTTATTCTACCAAATTTCCTTCTGTGTTTCAGACTTATCTATGTTGTCTGATTTTGCTTATGTATGTAGACCTGCTGTGTTCAGATTGGGCATGGTATGTCAGTTGTGTTTATGTGCTTTGTGGCGGTGCCCTTTTTAAATAAGACAATGCAAGGACAGTGATCACTATCTTGGTATTCTAGGATATCCCAGAGACAGTTTTGATGCGAAGGCTGATGATGCCAAAGCCAAGTCAATGACACTATCTTTATCCCCTTGTCATCCTGGTTGTTCTACCATTATTTGGCAGAGTAGGCCCATGTTCATCATTACATCTTCTAACTCTACACCCTGTCTGTTTCTGCTTTTATTTCTTCACACTTTACTTTTGGCGATGAAATATCCACAGAACAATACATTTCCATCTGCTTGAATTATTTCACTTAAGCACAGCCAAAACTGTGCATCGATTTTTGCATTGCAGGCATAGATTTTTACCAGCAGAAATGGGCCAGTACCTTGTAATATACGTCCCTACTGTTTCGCCTGGATGTGTCTACTTCACCTGGATGTATCTACTTCACATGCCTCAATAATATACGTCCCTACAGTTTCACCTGGATGTGTCTACTTCACCTGGATGTATCTACTTCACATGCCTCAATAATATACGTCCCTACAGTTTCACCTGGATGTGTCTACTTCACCTGGATGTATCTACTTCACATGCCTCAATAATATACGTCCCTACTGTTTCACCTGGATGTGTCTACTTCACCTGGATGTATCTACTTCACATGCCTCAATAATATACGTCCCTACAGTTTCACCTGGATGTGTCTACTTCACCTGGATGTATCTACTTCACATGCCTCAATAATATACGTCCCTACAGTTTCACCTGGATGTGTCTACTTCACCTGGATGTATTTAATTCACATGGCTCAATGTTTGTCATGGATTAAAATTGCTTGTCAAAGGTGACATGTGCTGTATAAAGTTTTAAAGCCTGTCATTGTAATAGTGCTGTCACTGTCTCTGTGTGCTGACTGGTCCGCTACTTTCTCTATGTAGTTGTTGTGTTATTACTGTCTCTGTGTGCTGACTGGTCCGCTACTTTCTCTATGTAGTTGTTGTGTTATTACTGTCTCTGTGTGCTGACTGATCTGCTACTTTCTCTATGTAGTTGTTGTGTTATTACTGTCTCTGTGTGCTGACTGGTCCGCTACTTTCTGTAGTTGTTGTGTTATTACTGTCTCTGTGTGTTGACTGGTCCGCTACTTTCTCTATGTAGTTGTTGTGTTATTATTGTCTCTGTGTGCTGACTGGTCCGCTACTTTCTCTATGTAGTTGTTGTGTTATTACTGTCTCTGTGTGTTAACTGGTCCGCTACTTTCTCTATGTAGTTGTTGTGTTATTACTGTCTCTGTGTGCTGACTGGTCCGCTACTTTCTCTATGTAGTTGTTGTGTTATTACTGTCTCTGTGTGTTGACTGGTCCGCTACTTTCTCTATGTAGTTGTTGTGTTATTACTGTCTCTGTGTGCTGACTGGTCCGCTACTTTCTCTATGTAGTTGTTGTGTTATTACTGTCTCTGTGTGTTGACTGGTCCGCTACTTTCTCTATGTAGTTGTTGTGTTATTACTGTCTCTGTGTGCTGACTGGTCCGCTAGACAGGATCTCAGGATCTTTGAAATAAAGATCAATCAATCAATCAATCAGCACCAGCGAGAATCCTTATGAACGAAAAGATCTATCGGGGATTCATTCTCTTCCCCTTTCTCGAATGACTAACCTCAGCCATGCAGCTCCTTAAGGGGGCACCTTGGCTACATAATTTGCCAGTCAATACATACAACGGATAACTTTTGAATAAAGGCACGATATCAAGACTGAGGGAACTCTTGGGACTTATCATTGATTAAATACGTGCTTTTCAGGTCACTCTTGAAAGCGAGTTCCAGTATAACAAATCATATTGTACAAAGAACAATTAAAGAAGGAATGCTGGTACCGATTAAGAAAGGTTGGCACCAGAAGGCTACTCTCTCTTTGATGCAGAATCACGAGAAGAAGTAGTGCTACGTGTAACTAGTGATGAATGTATGCTGCTATTCAATCATTTGACGTCTGGTGGAATGATTTATGAAATTTTGAACCACTTCTCAGGATCAATTAATAAATCTTTTATTTGTGGAATCTTTTACTACTTGTTTCATCAACACATTCAAGAAACAGAAGACAACCAGACACGCATCTTCATCCTACACAACAACGCAGCAGAACTTAGCAAGCAAGCACTCAGCGGGATCAATGTAGCAACAGGGTTGAGTAATTAACCAAGAAAGTAATTTCAACATCAAGACAACAGTGTTGAGTAATTAACCAAGAAATTAATTTCAACATCAAGACAACAGTGTTGAGTAATTAACCAAGAAAGTAATTTCAACATCAAGACAACAGTGCTGAGTAATTAACCAAGAAAACAGTGTTGAGTAATTAACCAAGAAAGTAATTTCAACATCAAGAAAACAGTGTTGAGTAATTAACCAAGAAAGTAATTTCAACATCAAGACAACAGTGCTGAGTAATTAACCAAGAAAGTAATTTCAACATCAAGACAACAGTGTTGAGTAATTAACCAAGAAAGTAATTTCAACATCAAGACAACAGTGTTGAGTAATTAACCAAGAAAGTAATTTCAACATCAAGACAACAGTGTTGAGTAATTAACCAAGAAAGTAATTTCAACATCAAGACAACAGTGTTGAGTAATTAACCAAGAAAGTAATTTCAACATCAAGACAACAGTGTTGAGTAATTAACCAAGAAAGTAATTTCAACATCAAGACAACAGTGTTGAGTAATTAACCAAGAAAGTAATTTCAACATCAAGACAACAGTGTTGAGTAATTAACCAAGAAAGTAATTTCAACATCAAGACAACAGTGCTGAGTAATTAACCAAGAAAGTAATTTCAACATCAAGACAACAGTGCTGAGTAATTAACCAAGAAAGTAATTTCAACATCAAGACAACAGTGTTGAGTAATTAACCAGGGGAGTAATTTTAACACCAAGAAAACAGTTTTGAGTAATTAACAACCAAGGGAGTAATTTCAACACTAAGACATCAGTTGTATTAATGGGAAGGTGGAGAATGACTGGTGAGGATGGCAGACCCAACATAAAACTGGCTCTACTCCCCGGCAAGAGCTATGTTTGCCAATTGTGGAGGGACTGTTAAAAAAACAACAAACTAATACCTAGAGAAGGATCGCAAATCAATCAGTAGCAACAAAATGCCATACCTACTGATACCAGAATAAATTCAACAAATGAATCAACAAAACACATCTTTCAACTACTAAGCACTTATTTGGCCAATCAGTCTACAACTGCCAACAACAAAATCTGCTTCTGTCCTAATAAGGACAGCTGACATTAATCTCTACATGAGACAAATTCACTGGAACACACTATTATCAATCATAGTCACGAAAAATAAAAAACATGACTCCAAAAACAGAAAACTCCTTATCCTAACATGATCCTCACTAATGAACAATCCCTCATCCTAATAATCATAATAATAATTATCTATTTTTCTTAAAACCCTAGCTCTTTTATAACTCACATTTTCTCTAACAGCCTCTCCCTTCTTGCCCTTGCTCTAACATAAACTTAAACTGACCGTTATTCTTTCACTTCTGCTTCTTACATCTTACGTCCTTCCCGTGCCATTAAACGTCACATAGGGCTCGCATAGTTGTTTGCCAAGTTTTTCCTTTTTCGGCGAGTTTTTCAGTATCATCAAGGGATGTTATGCCTACTAAACTAGCTTCTCTTTCTTGCAGTATATTAGAATAAGAACAGAGTGATTGGGAAAATCCGATCCTCTGGTTGTCTCTAGAACGACACTAGAACTAGCAGACGATATTGGAAGCAGACGCCTTGACTAGCAGACGACATTAGGAGATACATTATGTTTTAATAAACGGTTAGGACAGAGATGACAGAAGTTTTGATCAGAGTAGAAGTTTTTATGATAGGACTGTGATCAGTGTGAAACTGTGTAGAACAGCTTGAAGTGATTTAGTCTGGTCAGCTTGACCAAGATGTTTGTGCTGGCTGTTATGGTAGTACTGTTGAGATTTATTAGGATCCGTGGTTGTAAAAATATGTGTGTGACTTTTGTGGAATTCAGTGGCATGCTCATTCAGTTGTTATCATGTTATTAGACTGTTGTTTGTCTGGGTGTGAATGTACATCACCCACTACCCATATTGCAAACTTCTGTCTTGCCGGGGGTGGAGCCTAACTGTACTTATTGCTTAACATTCTTCACCTCATGTCACCTATCATTAGTTCTCATTAATAAAACTTGTTTTGTGCTTCCCATCTTGTCAAGCCACTACATGATGTTATCTGTAGTTTTGTCTCGGAAATATCAGAGGTTTTCATACTGTGCTGTTGTGTTCTAAGTTGGAGCTGTGTGCCTGGGTGTGTTTGTTTTTCTGCGTATATCAAAGAAACAGTTGCTTATACTATCAGATTCAACACTAAAATTGACTACAACTTACTCCACTTAAACTCATAAAGCAGTAGCATACACAATCTCGGTAACTTGTCATCATTTAAAGGTTGTCTATTTAATATTAACAATGTCCTCTATGAGTTTCACTTGGTCGACCTCTTTTTCTTCGGCCTGATGTGCTCCACTTGATAGCTTGTTTTGGTATTCTCTGATTCTTTCTCCTCATCACATGGCCTACATATGTCCATCTTCTTTTTCTGATCACCCATGAGACAGGTTGTTGTTTGCTCATCTGTCTTATATCTGTGTTGTTCTTAAATTCGTTCCAGTTTATACCAAATATTTTACTGAGGCATTTGTTTTCAAAAGAGTCTAATTTGTTGTCTATTTCTTTAGTTGATTTCCAGCTTTCGCATGTATAAATGAGGGTGCATGTCACATTTGAATTGAATAATCTTAACTTGGTTGTGTGCTTATAACTTTTGAATGCCATATGTTCTCAATTTTTTAAAACAATGCTGCTTTTGCAATTCTAATTCTAATTTCCTTCCTGGTGTCACCATCCTAGTCTATGTAGCTGCCAAGGTAGGCAAACTGGTTTACTTCATCAACAGTTGTTCTTTGCACTTATATATTTCCTTCTTGATTAATGAGAAGATTCATTATTTTTGTTTTGTGTTTGTTAATTTCAAGTCCCATTTTGCTAGCCAAGAAAGACAGGGAATCTGTTTGTGTTCTGCATCGACTTCATATTGTCACTGATAAGAGTTATGTCATCTGCAAAATCAAGATCTTCTATTTGGGTCCCATGTACCCAATCAATGCCGATTTTATATGTACAGCATATTTTCATTATAAAGTCTATAGCAGTTCCAAAAAAGCAAGGGAGATAATATACATCTTTGTTTCATGCCTGTTTCAGTCTGACACCATTCGCTCATTACTTCTTCTGTCTTGACTGTACAAACATATCCATTGTAAAGGTCTCAAATGATGTTGACAAATTTAGATGGCATTCCATATAGTCTCAGAATTCTCTATAATAAATCTCTGTGTATGCTATCAATTGCCTTTTTTGTAGTCTATGAAGTTAGGATTAATGGTCTTTGCTTTCAATATATTCTTCAAATATTATTCGTAGAGTAAAGATCTGGTCGAGACACCTTCTCCTTTTTCGAAATCCTGCTTGTTCTTCTCTCACTGCAGCATCCACTATATCTTTAATTCTATTCAGAATCACTTTACAAAATACTTTTGACACGACTGATAGTAAGGTTATTGCAGTCACTGAGGTTGCCCTTTATGGGTATTTTAACAATGATTCCTTTTTTCCATTTAGAAGGGACCTTTTCTTCTTTCCAAACTTTATTAAACATTCTCTGTAATTGGCTCATGTTGTCACTGTTAATAGCTTTTAACATTTCGACTGTTATTTCATCTTCACCTGCAGCTTTGTTGTTAGCCATCAGATTCATTGCTGTTTCAGTTTCATTCAGTGTGACTTCATCTAAGTTGACATTTAATTGTGGGACTAGTAAATCGGTTTCAAGATTTATTAATTTATTTGATTGTGGTGGCTTAAGTATTTCTTGGAAATGTTCGGCCCATCTTTGCTTTTGGTCTTTTATTGATGTTAACAGGTTGCCTGTTTTGCTAAAGACTGGTTTTTCTCTGGAGGTAATGGCACCTGTTAGCTTCTTCTGTATGTTATATAGAGTTTTGTTGTCTCCTGGTTTTGCTACATTTTCTGAATCTTTTGCATATTGACCATATATTCTCTTTTGCCTCTTCTAGCTGAACTTTTTACTTTATTGTCTAGTTCTTTGTATCTTGCGTTTGCCAAAACCTTTCCAAGATCTGTCTTTAAACATGGCTAATTTGACTGCTCTTCTTTCATGTATGTATTTCCATGTGTTTCTGATATGCCTTTCTACCTGTTTATTGCTGTCTAGCACTTGGTTTTGCTGCCGTGATTATGGCAGTGCTGTATGAATTCCATAATTCATCTATATATGTCTAGTCTACCTAGATGATTGCTGCGAAATGTTTGGTAAGTTCCAGTTTGAAATTACTGTTGGTATTTTCTTCTTGTAGACTATGACTGTTTATCTTTCTGAGTACTGCTTTCTTGTGTTGGCCTTGGTTGTGATCACTGTTGACATCTGCACCCCTCTATGCTCTTACATCTATCAGAGATGTTCTGAATTGTTTTCTAATACAAAAATGATCTATCTGGTTTCTGATTCTATCATTAGGAGATATCCATGTTGCTTTATGTATTTCTTTGTGTGGAAATATTGTTCCTCCAATGACTATGGCCTCTGTTAGACATATTTCAATCAACTTTCTCCATTATGATTTATTGTATCAATCCCTTCTTTTCCCATTATTTTTTCGAGTTCGGTTGTGTCTTTTCCTACCTTATCGTTGAAGTCTGCCATGACAGTTAAGATGTCGTGTTTAAGTACTTTGTTGATGAGCTGTTTTAGTTTGTAAAAGAAATCGTCTTTTATTTTATCATCTGCATCGTTCGTGGGTTGTATCTTCTGTAAGTATTACTTTATACTTTGACCCCAACCTTAAACTTTGTTAAAGTTGACCATTTAGTCCCATGGGCTTACAAGTTATCATATTGGATATATGGGTATGTGACAACCAACTCTGTGGCCGGGTGAACATCACTATCTTTATTGTTTATATACACAACCCAAACCCTTCAACCCTTTATTACTCTTTTGTCGGCTTATCTTTATCCTACAGCATGAGAGGCATTCCACTTCCCCACTGTTGCACCAACTATTTTCCAACCCAGGATATTTTCTTTCACGGGCGCTCCTCTTGCCTGGGTCCACTACCCTGTGATCATATGTGTAGTGACGATAAATGGCCTTATCTAAAATATAATCCTGTCATTCTTCTCTCACATACAGTTATAACTCCAACGCCATGTATATTAAAATCCAACACAAACTATTTATTACTAATAGTATATAAGGACTCACTATTGTGCCAGCTCAGATCATGCACAAGCATGTTATACATTACATGATATATATTCTATGTATTTCCTAAATCTCATAAGAGGTTGTATGTCATGGCAACCCACAACAAAAGCTTAACATCTCATATCATCCATTCATTCATATCATTCATTCATTCATATCATTCATTCGTTCATTTGCATGTCCTTTGCGGAACTTGACCTTCCTAACAGCTCTCCTCTAGGTCTCTCAGGTTGTGAGCTAGATGGCCTGCTGCTGAAGAAGAAGAAGAAGGTAAACACTAATGACACATGGCGCCTTGCCTTTTAACTTCCTGGAATGGTTATCCTCCTGCCAGGCCATTTGCTAAAAATTAGCACACAAAAAAAAAACTTTGCCTGGTTAGTTTCTGTTTGTCTAGGTCGACGCATCACTCAGGGAGTCTAAGATAACCAGACAGAACACAGCCTGGGGCAACCAACGTTTACTTAAACAACATAAAATCACCAGGGCACTGGGATAAGCGCAGGTGAACATTATTCCCGAAACCAGAACTGGATGACGCTTTTTACTTGGACAAAACAACATCAAAAGCATTACTAGGCTACAATCCAGTAAGTGATAGAATCCTCACAATCAGACTTAAGGGCACTCCTAGAAATATAACAATCATCCAGATATATACACCTACATCAGCAGCAGAAGAAGAGGAAGTAGAAGACTTTTATAACACACTGCAAACGACGATGGTCTAGGTACGGAAAAATGATATTGTATTAATAATGGGGGATTTTAATGCAAAGATTGGTACAGAAAGAGCAGAAGATGAAGGACATGTTGTAGGGAAATTTAGCATAGGACACAGAAATGAGGCAGGTGACAATCTAATGGCGTTTTGCATGGAAAATGAGCTAATGATCGCTAACACACTTTTTAAACAACATCCAAGAAGACTTTACACATGGACATCACCTGATGGTAAAACCAGGAATCAAATAGATTACATTTTAGTGCAAAGAAGGTGGAGATCAAGTATAACATCAGCAAAAACTTTACCAGGTTATTAATAGCAGACATGAAGATAAAGATAAAAAAGATAGTTCCAGGATCAAGACCACTCCGCTTTGATCTTACAAAAATACCAGAACAATATGGTATAGAAGTGAAGAACCGCTTCGAAATCCTGATGACTGTACAGGAGGAGATGATACCAGATGAATTGGCTACCAGGCCAAAGATATCTTAATAACAACAGCTAAAGACATGGTTCCAGTAAAGAAAACACAAAAGAATGGATGGATTACAGCAGGTACACTAGAACTGATAAAACAAAGTAGAGAAATGAAGACTCAATGGAAAGTGACAAACAACAACAAAGAGAAATATAAATCTTTATCAAAAGAAGTACGAAGAAACATAAGAAAATACAAAAAAAATATATATATACAAGATTGTTGTGAAAGAATAGAAGAATATCAGAAGTGTGGAAGAGATAGTGAAATGTTTAAAGAAACGAAGACACTGACGAGAAATGTCACACCTAAGCTAAATGTAATTTGTGATGAGATGGAGAATACCTTGACAGAGACAGAGGAAATTCTAGAAAGATAGAAGGAATATTGCAGACACTCTTCCTCGCGTGCCCTGGGGTAAAACATCTTATCCTTTCCACATGTGAGAACTATCTGACTGTCCAAGTTCAATCGCACCAGCACATTATGTTACTACAGGTGTGTTAATGTACCTGACCAGATAGAAATGTAAACAGATGAATAATTCAAGCAGATAGGCACGGCACCAGCAACAGATGCCACACATGCGGGCGAGAAGGGCATATAGCCAGAGCATGCTGATTTGCAGATAACGTTGCTGATAGTGGACATTATAGCAGAGACAGACAGTTTTGGTGCATATCAGCATCAGCAGTTATCAGATTCAAACATCAGCACAGACTAAATGTCACTATAGTCCATCACTGATGCCAGCCAGCAGAGTAGCAGATTCAGTCAGCGTACACATCAGAACAATTTCAGTGCTGGTCTAGATGGACCAGATATGACTTTGCTACATCAGATTCAATATTTGTGAAACATCAAAAGATGACACGCCGAGACATCATAGGCTTGCAAGGATACGTCACGATCAGGAGACATACAGACATTGGCGATAACATAGTTTAGTGTGTTTTCTTATTCATTATTTTTGTGTGGCTATATGATGTAACTTTCTACATCATACAAGATGAAAACAGAGAGGGTTATGTATTATAGCCGACATGAGCTCGTCGAGTCAGATCAGGTCATATACGTGAGCCGGAACAAGGGAGACAAATGCTGGGAAATACATCAGCCATTTGATTGATCAAGTGCTAAGAAATACATCAGCCATTTGATTGATCAAGTGCTGAGAAATACATCAGCCATTTGATTGATCAAGTGCTGAGAAATACATCAGCCATTTGATTGATCTTTGCATAATAGTGTGCTTATTGCTATGTGACAGACATATTGACAGAGCGCATGAACATTTTTGATGAAGATATATAATTTTGCTTACTTGATTTGATTTCATCACTTGCGATGTATTTTTCATTTTACTTGCATTTTAGATATCCAACCTGATAAAGAAAAGTATACATTTGTTTCCGTTTGAAGGGAGAATTGTGGGCGAGGAGGGTTTGGCTGACGTCACACGGCCTACTTGGGAGGGGAGGGGGGGGTGGTAACCTGGCACATGCTCGCTGGCGAATTTTCTCATCATAGCAATTAGGGATGCTAATGAGATATAGATCACGTGGTCATGGCTAGACAAGAGGGGACGCGTAGATTCTTGGACAAAGTATATCTAAGGAAGGTATTGTCCCTATTATATGGTGGAAAATGTGTATTTCAATTTATTAAAAGGTCGTCAGTGTATGTGTATTCGTAAGCTATTATCTCAGATTTGCCGCCTAGTTCGTGAGTCATAATTGTTAGTTATTGTAAATGTCCGGTAAAGGTCACGTAATCTTTGGTGTCAGCCGTCAGTTAGTAGTATGTGTTTAGTAAAGCTATCAGACTCATATGGTGGGAGGTTATATATATATATATATACGACAACTTAAAATTCAAAATGATATCGTTAACATAGGCATATATATATTCTTATGTTAACGATATCATTTTGAATTATATATATATATGCCTATGTTAATGATATCATTTTCAATTTTAAGTTGTCATGTATCTTGATATATTATATTCTTATGTGAGATGTTAAGCTTTTGTTGTGGGTTGCCATGACATACAACCTCTTATGAGATTTAGGAAATACATAGAATATATATCATGTAATGTATAACATGCTTGTGCATGATCTGAGCTGGCACAATAGTGAGTCCTTATATACTATTAGTAATAAATAGTTTGAGTTGGATTTTAATATACATGGCGTTGGAGTTATAACTGTATGTGAGAGAAGAATGACAGGATTATATTTTAGATAAGGCCATTTATCGTCACTATACATATGATCACAGGGTAGTGGACCCAGGCAAGAGGAGCGCCCGTGAAAGAAAAGATCCTGGGTTGGAAAATAGTTGGTGCAACAGTGGGGAAGTGGAATGCCTCTCATGCTGTAGGATAAAGATAAGCCGTACTTCCAAACAAAATAGTTGGTGCAACAGTGGGGAAGTGGAATGCCTCTCATGCTGTATGATAACGATAAGCCGTACTTCTAAACAAAGGAGTAATAAAGGGTTGAAGGGTTTGGGTTGTGTATATAAACGAGAAAGATAGTGATGTTCACCCGGCCACAGAGGTCGTTGTCACATACCCATATATCCAATATGATAACTTGTAAGACCCATGGGACTAAATGGTCAACTTTAATAAAGTTTAAGGTTGGGGTCAGAGTATAAAGTAATACTTACAGAAGAGAAAACGCAATATTAGAAGAGGAAAAAGTTATTGTAAACTTATTATAAATATTTCTCACACCCGTATAATCTAACAAATGATATTCTATAGAGGACAAGTTCAATCTAAATGAGTCATTTTCTATACAAATCAAGTACAGTCTCACAAGTTTCATCCATAAAGAACAAATATAGTCTAACAAGTCATATTCTATACATAACAATTACAATCTAACAAGTCATATTCTATACATAACAATTACAATCTAACAAGTCATATTCTATACATAACAATTACAATCTAACAAGTCATATTATATAAAGAGCAAGTATAATCTAACAAAATATGTTCAATATAAAGTAAGTACAATCTAACAAGTCATATTCTATATAAAACCAGTACTGTCTCATCATCATCATCATCATGTGCCGTGCCAACTTGCGTTGGCTATTATGCTTCTCCAGGGTACCCGATCCTTCATGCAGGCCATCAGTTCAGTTGTTGATCTCCTCTCACACCATCCCGTCAGACTGTCAAGTATCATTTCTCTTGGTCTTCCTCTTGATCTTCTTCCTTCTAGTTTTCCTGTTGTTATAATATTTTCAGTGCCCCCTCTTCTCATTGCATGTCCTATGAAAGTACATTGTCTGTCTCTTTATCTTTTTGACAAGGTTTTTTGTCTCTCCAGCTCTTCTCATACATTCTTCATTAGTTATTTTTGCTGTCCAGGGGATTCACAACATTCTTCTAATAAACCACATTTCTGCTGCTTCCAATGATTTTTGTGCAGACTTGCCTATTGTCCATGATTCACTTCCATATAACAAGATAGGTTCAATATAGCATTTTAGGACTCGTTTTCTAACATTCATTGATAAAGATGTGTTAGCTAATATGTTTCTCATTCTCTGAAATACAGTCTTTGCTTGGCCTATTCTGTTCCTAATTTCTGTTCTGCATTTCCCATGTGAAGTTATTACTGCTCCAAGGTATTTGAATTTCTGCACCTGCTTTAGAATAGTTCTGTTTAATTTAATACTGCATTTTGGTGGATTCTATTTCTGGTTTTTAACCATAGTCTCTGTCTTTTTGATGTTCAAAGTAAGGCCTTTCTGTTCACTTTCTTTGGCGACTTTATCCATGAGATTGTGCAGGTCTTGTTGGTTCTCAGCTATCAGTACTGTGTCGTCAGCATACCGATGGTTGTTAATATTGCATCCTCCAATTTTGATGCCTGGTTCTGTGATGATTGTTCTTAGAATATTCTCGCTGTACAGAGAAAAAAGGTCTGGAGATAGTACACATCCTTGTCGCACCCCTTGTTTTATAGGTTGATATTTTCCAATTCTATTTTCAACTCGAACTGCTGCTTCTTGCTGTCAGTAAAGATGTTTTACAATCCTCAGGTCTTTGCCGTCTATATTGATGTCTTCAAGCATTTTAATAATTTCATTATGTTGCACCTTGTCAAATGCCTTGGTGTAATCAATGAAGCATAAGTAGAGATCTTTCTGTACTTCTAAGCTCTTTCTGTTAGTGTTCGTAAAGCATAAATGGCATTGTATGTTCCCTTTCCTTCAACAAATCCACACTGTTCGTCTACTATTTCCATTTTGATCTTTTTCCTTGTTCTTCTCATAATTATTCTGAGAAGTAGCTTTGTTATGTGACATGAGAGCCTGATAGTCCGGTGGTCTTCACATTCCTTTGCACCTGGTTTCTTTGGTAGTGCTATAAACGTGGATTTAATCAGGTCACTGGGAATATAACCACTGTTGTAAATGTCATTCAGTAACTTGGTTATTATTTTTATTTCTGTCTCCTCTAGTGCCTCTATTTCCTCTATTGTTATATTATCAGGCCCAGTCGCTTTTCCTTTCTTCATGTGTTTGATAGCATCTATGATTTCATCTTCAAGTATTGGTGGTCCCTCACAGTTTTCAGTATCTGGTGTTAATTCTGGTCTTTCTCCCCCATATAGCTCACCGATGTAATCTGTCCACCTGTCCACAATGTCTTCTTTTCCCAATAACATTTTACCTTCTTTCGATTTCAGGCATCCTGTGGTATATTTTGTTTTCCTGCCTGTGAGTTCATTAATTCGTTTGTGCATGTACATTCGTACTGTCTAGCATGTCATATTCTATACAAAATAAATACAATCAAACAAGTCATGTTCCAAACAAAACAAGTGCAGTCTTATAAGTCATATTCTATAAAGAACAAGTGCAATCTAAGAAGTCATTTTCCATAAAGAGCAAATACAGTCTAACAAATCATATTCTGTACAAAACAAGTACAATCTAACAAATCATATTCTGTATAAAGAAGTAAGTCTTACAAATCATATCCTATACAGGACAAGTTGCTATGTGACGGACAGTTGTTCAAGGAAAAAAAATTAATCACACGATTTAAAAAAAATTTAAACATATTAATCACATGATTAAAATTTTAAACCACGGATTAAATGCACAACATTCCAAATTTTACTTTCAAGCATTTTATTATTGTTACATAAATGTTGCATTCTAATATAAGACAGTTTTAAGAACCATTTGCTTGCAAAAATTAAATTATTTCATTTAGTTTAATAACAAATTTGTGTAACATAAATAACTGAATAAACAATGAAACTTAATCAGTCAACAGCTCAAAGTAATATTTACTTTTTAAACCTCAACATAATGCATATATATATGTACATGTATATATATACACACATATATATATACATACACACACATACACATACACACATATATATATATATATATATATATATATATATATATATATATATTATACTTGTATATCCTTCTTCATGTGTCCAAGTCATAAAATTGGGAGTAAGACAAGGGTGAGTTCTATCTCCTAACCTCTTCTCCTTGTATAGCGAAAAAATAATGAGAAATATAGAGAACATGCCAGGAATATCAATTGGCGGATACAACCTTAACAACTTAAGATATGCAGACGGCACAGTTCTGATTGCTAAAAGTGGAGGGGAGCTATAGGTTCTTCTGGACATCGTGATTCATGAAAGTAAAAGTAAAGGTCTCAGCCTGAACAAAAAGAAGACTGAAGTGATGGTCATCTCAAAGAAAAGAATACCACCAAAATACAGCATTACCGTCGATGGCACAGAACTGAAACAAGTTGATAGATTCAATTACTTAGGAACGATTATAATGATTGATGGGAAATGTCACAATGAAATAAAAAGCAGACGTGCTCAGGCCAAGTCAGCATTCCAGACAATGAGACACATCTTGTGCAACAGATCCATATCAGTGGAAACAAGATTCTGAGTACTTAAATGTTACATCGAGCCAATTTTATTTTATGGATGTGAAGCATGCTCTATGAATAAGAGACTACAGCTAGAAATGGAAATGTTCGGTTTAACAACAATTCAAGCACAGAAAACAAAGTTTCATTTAACAACTATTCAAGCACAGAAAACAAATGTTCTGTTTAACAACTATTCAAGCACAGAAAACAAATGTTCTGTTTAACAACTATTCAAGCACAGAAAACAAATTTTCTATTTAACAACTATTCAAGCACAGAAAACAAATGTTCTGTTTAACAAGTATTCAAGCACAGAAAACAAATTTTCTGTTTAACAAGTATTCAAGCACAGAAAACAAATTTTTCATTTAACAACTATTCAAGCACAGAAAACAAATGTTCTGTTTAACAACTATTCAAGCACAGAAACCAAATGTTCCGTTTAACAACTATTCAAGCAAATAAAACAAATGTTCCGTTTAACAACTATTCAAACACAGAAAACAAATGTTCCGTTTAACAACTATTCAAGCACAGAAAACAAATGTTCCCAAGGGACAGTAATGGCTGGGCGTGCTAAATATTTTCTAGGTATTTGTTCTCAAGTATGTCTTTCTCCAGTGTAATAGGTCCAAGTTAATGTTAGTTTGTTGCTCAATGTCTGTTTTCTAAATGTCTATATTACACATTGTCTGTATTGCTCAACAACTGTTTGTTTTTTTTTGTGGAGAAGGAGAGAGATAGTAGTGGTCCATCGTCAGATTCTTGATGCCAGTTTCTCATTTTCTTTTGGGGTGGCTTTTGTGCTTTCTCTTAATCATTATCAAGTTAGACAAATTTTTCCAGAAGAAACTGCAGCTATTGTCAAACTTGATTTTTTTTATCCTCTCGCATGATGATTTTTGAAGTGATGGTCTGTATATATAATCCTTCTCTATAAGGACTGGTTTAAAACAAGGTGATAGGCTAGAAAATGTTTAAACTAGGGAAAAGTAGGAGCATGTCCCATGTAAAAACGATGCTACCCGTTCAAATAATGATAAAGTGGAAGCAGCCATTAAAGACCTGATTAGAGGGGGGGGGGTAGTCTCCCACCTCGAGCTGTTTATCTTCACATCAAGGACAGCTGTTTAGGCACACCCACCTTCTATCTTCTTCCTAACATCCACAAATCAGGTAACCCTGGACATCCCATTGTATCAGCGTGTTCATGCCCCACTGAGCACATTTCTGACTTTTTGGACAGCATTTTCCAGCCTTTAGTACACGAACTACCCTCTTTTTTGAAAGATACCAACCACGTCTTAACTACTTTTGATACGATCACACTCTCTCAACACCACACCTATCACATCTTTCTCCTTGATGTCTTCTCCCTATACACTTATATCTCCCATGAGGATGGACTTTTTAACACTCCGCTATTTTCTCGACAAAGACCCTCACCCCACCACTAACATTGACACCATAATCAGATTACACGGCTAGTACTAAATCTAAGTTCTTTCGAATTTAACGGCGAATACTTTTAGCAAATCAGTGATGTTGCCATGGTAACGAAAGTGGGTCCCACTTATGCATATCTATTTATGGGCTTTCTGGAAGTCAGATTATGGAAAACCTACACTGGCAGACTTCCAGAATTCTATAAAAGGTACATCGATGATGACATTGGAGTCACCAGAACGCCACAGGAAGACCTAAAAAAATGTATTGAATTTGCCAGCTCACTTAATAATAACATAAAATTCAATTATGAAATTTCTGACAAGTCTGTCAACTTTTTAGACATTAAAGTTTCTATTGGCACAAACAGGCTTGTCACCTCTGTATTTTACAAGCCACCGACAGCCACACCTATTTGCTTTACACCTCCTCCCATCCTGAAGCCTGTAAGAACTCCATCCCATACTCCCAACTCCTCCATATGTTAGGATAATTTGGACTTTATAGATCAGTCCAACAAGTTATTAGAATTTTTCCGTCATCGCCACTACCCAGAAAAGGTCCTTCGTGAAGCCTTCAACCGTATTCAACTAGTGAGCCGCAAAGAAGCATTAAAAAAAAGTATGTTACTCCATCTGACAGAGTTAAATTAGTACTGCCTTTCCACCCGCATGGTCAGATGGTTAAGAAAATTCTTTATTGTCATCTGCCAATAATTCAGCTCGACTCTGACACTCGTGACATTTTCTCTGATCCACCCCTATTGGCATACAAACGTGAGCCAAACCTTAAGGACATCCTCGTCCACAGCCACTTGAAGCAGAGCCTTACATATGTTGGCACCAGAAAATGTAACCGCCCCCGCTGCGTTACCTGCCCTGTAGTCTGGGAAACGAAAATGATCACTTTTCTCAAAACTATCCTCACTCTTCATGAGAAATTCACATGCAAGTCCCGTACTGTGATATATATCATCGTATGCAAAAGATGCAGGATAACGTATATTTGTGAGACTGGCCTCAGATTAGGTGACCGCATGCAGAAACATCTGTACGATATCACATAGCATGCTTCGAAACCAGTACCAAATCATTTCAATGGCCCCAACCACAGAGGCACATCTGATTTTCTGGTAACAGCCATCAAACAATGTCACACAGATGACACAAACCGCCTAGCGCTTGAGAACCGCTACATTCAGGATTACTGGACGCTGGAACTACATGGGTTAAACTCTCTATTCAGCTAAACCTAACATCCTCCTCTACAACAATTATAATCCCTCTCTACTCTTTTTATTTTATATGTCTAATGTTGCTCACTCTCTCTGTTGACTGTGTCTAATGCTGTCCACTCTCTCAATTTGCCATGTCCACTGTCTAGTGACTCTTACACATTTCTATTAAATAAGTCATTTATAACTCTTTCACTACCAAATACACATCTAAAACCTATACACACATGTCTTTCACTACCAAATACGTATCTAAAGTCTATACACATACAAACACACACACACACACCCACACACGAACATTGACACATACAAACTGTAATGAATACACACCCTATGATTTAAAGAAAAATGAATACAGAGATATATTTAGCTTATATTTTCATTTCAAATGAGAATCTCCAGCGTAGAAGGCGTACAAGAAAGAAGAATTTAGTTTCTTCCTCTCTCTTTCTCATTTTTCACAGTAAAACTTTCCGCGTGGCAAGTATGACGGAACGTTTGTGCTAAGGGCATGGACAATTTGGTTTTGAAAATAATCTTTCCCAAATGTGAATAAGAATTATGCTCCGAGATCTTTTCGGTCACTTCGTCGATTCAAGGTATAAGTTAACGTAAAATGGGATTTAAGCCGTCTAAAGGTACACTTTGGTATATTGTTGATAGATCTTAATTAATTCAGTTTACAGCATAAATTATTCGGTGATGATTTTTTTCTAAAATCCAATTTCATACTGGATAACAATAACAGCCAGATATGCTGATAACTATGTTATGTATATGTGTAGGCCTATCAGCTATATAGACAGTTTTATAATCTTCCTGAGTAGTATGATTAGATTCAAAATCGTTTAAGAATTAAAAAAAGTAAAGATAGTCCCATAGCATTTCAAATGCCGTAGGGGGTGAAGCGTTAGAGACCTCATTATGCTGGGTCATCAGCGTATGAGGTAGGGTGACCAGTTCCTTTCCTCGCTGCCTTTACTTCCCAGATTTTCTCTGGTACCCATTTTACGAGGCTGGGTCGACCTCAGGGCCGTATTGGTCGGAAAAAAAAATCCCGCTCAGCTGGGGATTCGAACCCTCGACCATTTGGTTGCTAGACGAGTGCTCTAACCACTACGCTAGTTTAAGAATTACAAAACTAATATAAACGTGTATTCTTAGCAGTTGCATAACTATTACATGCATGCATAGGTCTATCAGCTACAAATTTTTTATGTACAAGTGTGGGTCTATCAGCTATAAATTTGTTACGTGCATATGTAGATCTATCAGCTATAAATTTGTTGTGTACATGTGTAGGTCTGTCAGCTATAAATTTGTTATGTACATGTGTAGGTCTATCATCATCATCATGATGTGAAGTGCCGACTGGCGTTGGCTATTATGCTTCTCCAGAGGACACGATCCTTCATGCAGGCCATCAGCTCAGTTGGTGATCTCCTCTCACACCATCTTGTCAGACTGTCCAGTATCATTTCTCTTGGTCTTCCTCTTGATCTTCTTCCTTCTAGTTTTCCTGTTGTTATAATATTTTCAATGCCCCCTCTTCTCATTGCATGTCCTATGAAAGTACATTGTCTTTCTCTTATCTTTTTGACAAGGTTTTTTGTCTCTCCAGCTCTTCTCCTATATTCTTCATTAGTTATTTTTGCTGTCCAGGGGATTCGCAACATTCTTCTAATAAACCACATTTCTGCTGCTTCCAATGATTTTTGTGCAGACTTGCCTATTGTCCATGATTCACTTCCATATAACAAGATAGGTTCAATATAGCATTTTAGGACTCGTTTTCTAACATTCATTGATAAAGATGTGTTGGTTAATATGTTTCTCATTCTCTGAAATGCAGTCTTTGCTTGGCCTATTCTGTTCCTAATTTCTGTTGTGCAGTTCCCATCTGAAGTTATTACTGCTCCAAGGTATTTGAATTTCTGCATCTGCTTTAGAATAGTTCTGTTTAATTTAATACTGCATGCTGGTGGATTCTGTTTCTTAGATATAACCATAGTCTCTGTCTTTTTGATGTTCAAAGTAAGGCCTTTCTGTTCACTTTCTTTGGCGACTTTATCCAAGAGATTTTGCAGGTCTTGTTGGTTCTCAGCTATCAGTACTGTGTCGTCAGCATACCGATGGTTGTTAATATTGCATCCTCCAATTTTGATGCCTGGTTCTGTGATGATTGTTCTTAGAATATTCTCGCTGTACAGAGAAAAAAGGTCTGGAGATAGTACACATCCTTGTCGCACACCTTGTTTTATAGGTTGATATTTTCCAATTCTATTTTCAACTCGAACTGCTGCTTCTTGCTGTCAGTAAAGATGTTTTACAATCCTCAGGTCTTTGCCGTCTATATTGATGTCTTCAAGCATTTTAATAATTTCATTATGTTGCACCTTGTCAAATGCCTTGGTGTAATCAATGAAGCATAAGTAGAGATCTTTCTGTACTTCTAAAGCTCTTTCTGTTAGTGTTCGTAAAGCAATAAATGTCATTGTGTGTTCCCTTTCCTTCAACAAATCCAAACTGTTCATCTGCTATTTCCATTTTGATCTTTTTCCTTGTTCTTCTCATAATTATTCTCAGAAGTAGCTTCGTTATGTGACATGAGAGGCTGATAGTCCGGTGGTCGTCACATTCCTTTGCACCTGGTTTCTTTGGTAGTGCTATAAACGTGGATTTAATCAGGTCACTGTGAATATAACCACTGTTGTAAATGTCATTCAGTAACTTGGTTATTATTTTTATTCCTGTCTCCTCTAGTGCCTCTATTTCTTCTATTGTTATATTATCAGGCCCAGTCGCTTTTCCTTTCTTCATGTGTTTGATGGCATCTATGATTTCATCTTCAAGTATTGGTGGTCCCTCACAGTTTTCAGTATCTGGTGTTAATTCTGGTCTTTCTCCTCCATATAGCTTACCGATATACTCTGTCCACCTGTCCACAATGTCTTCTTTTCCCAATAACATTTTACCTTCTTTCGATTTCAGGCATCCTGTGGTATATTTTGTTTTCCTGCCTGTGAGTTCATTAATTCGTTTGTGCATGTTTTTGCTGTCTTTAATATGAGAGTCCTCTATCTGTCTGCACTGTTCATTTAACCACACTTCTTTTGCTTCTCTGCATTTGCGTCTTATTTCTTTATTTATCTTGTTATATTTGTTCTCGTTATTTTTACTCTTCCTCCTCTTGTCCATCAATCCTAAGATGTCGTCTGTCATCCATTTATTTTTAGGGGCTTCTTTTTTTGTTGGTATTATCTCCTTAACAGTTTGGTGGATAGAATCTCTTAACATTTCCCATTGTTCATCTATACTATTTATCTTTGCTATTGCATTGTATCTATTTGTTATAATAACTTTGTATTGTTCTCGCAGTTCTTTGTCATTTTTAAGAAGTTCTGTATTCAGTTTGATGTTTCTCACTTTTCTGCCTGCTTTCTTTAGCTTTATTCTAACTTTTCCACAGAATGGATAATGGTCACTATTGCAGTCAGCTCCTGGCATGGTTTTTGTTGTCAGTAATGCATTCCGGAATCGTTTGTTGATTAATATGTAGTCTATCTGGTTAAAAGTCTTTTTGTCTGGGCTGCACCACGTTGCCAGTCTTCGAGGATGTTGTTTAAACCAGGTTTTTCCAACAACCATGCTGTGTATTCTTGCCCATTCAATTAATTTATAACCTCTATCATTCCTCTCCCCCAGTCCACAGTCACCAACGATGTCTGAAGTTCTTCCTTTACCAACTTTGGCATTAAAATCTCCCATGACTATGGTAACTTCATGTGACTTTGTGTGTTTTAGTGCTGTCTCTATGTCATTATAAAATAGCTGTACATCTTCTTCAGAGCTTTCAGATGTTGGAGCGTACACTTGTATAATATTTATGTTTATTGGTTGTCCTTTCAGTTGGGCTAGCAGGACTCTGTCTGAGATGTTCAAATATCCTACAATTGTCCTTGTCGTTTGTTCATCAAATATAATTCCTACTCCTCGTTCATGTTTCTCACTTCCTGAATATATTATTGTATATTTATCTTAGTTTATCTTCCCTGCACCTGTCCATCTAACTTCACTCATTCCTAATATGTTGATCTTCATCCTTTCCATTTCCATCTTTACATTTTCTAATTTTCCAGCCTGGAATCTCTCTCTCTGAACCTTAAGTGCCCAGGGCACATGGGGCTTCCGCAAGGGTTTTCCACAAATGCCTGTCTTTCGCCTTTTTTTCTGCTCTTGCCCATGTGAGCCCTCTATTGCTCAACATCCTTTCTGTTGTTCTTCTCCATGTCTCTTTTGGTCTACCCTTACTTCTGCTCCCCTGTGGTGTCCATCTTAGTGCTATTTTTGGTAGTGAGTTGTCAGTCATTCGGAGCACATGTCCCAACCATCGCCAGCGTCTTTCCTCAATAATTGTTGTCAGTGGTTTCATCTGCATTTATGCCAATAAAATGTTATTTCTTATGGTGTTTGGCCAAAATATTTTTTTAATTCTACGTAAACATTTAGTCTGGAAAGAATTCAACTTGTTTTCTATGGTTTTGGTGATTTTCCAGCATTCACTTCCATAGAGTAGTACACTTAGAACATTACTCTTAAATATCCTGATTTTCATATTTATGCTTAGTTTATTTGATTTCCATATATTCTGTAGCATTGCAAAAGCCTGGTTTGCTCTAGTAAGTCTGCTGTTGATGTCCTCTGTGCTGTCTCCATTTTCTACTACTCTGCTGCCAAGGTATACAAATTCGTTTACCTCCTCCACTAACTTGTTATCTACTCTGAGTACATTTCTGTTGTTCACATTTTGCTTCATTAACTTTGTCTTTCCTACATTGATCTTGAGTCCTATGTTGTTTGCATTCTGGGTTAACTTGTTTATTTTATCTTGCATATCTTTGTGACTGCTTGATAATAGACAAATGTCGTCAGCAAAGTCAAGGTCCTCCAGCACTGTGTCAAGGGTCCATTGTAATCCTCTGCGTTTGTCTGATGTTGCCTCCTTCATTAACCAGTCTACTGCCAAGATAAATAATGTTGGTGATAGTACACATCCCTGTTTCACTCCTGTTTGTACCCTAAAGCTGCTGGAGGTATGTTCTCCACAGATAACTTTGCACTGAAAACCCTCGTATAGGGCTTTGATTACATTAACTATTTTATTGGGGAGGTCATGCCATCTTAGGATTTTCCACAGTGCATCTCTGTTGACACTGTCAAAGGCTTTCTCAAAATCTATGAATAATGCATATGTTGTGCTATGCCACTCATTTGCCTGTTCTAATATTTGTCTAAGTACAAATATATGGTCTATGCATGATCTTCCTTTCCTAAATCCTGCCTGCTCTTTCCGAAGTTTTTCCTCAAGTGTTGGTACAATTCTGTTGATGATTATTCTGCAAAATACTTTACTAGTGAGTGGCAGTAGGGTAATGCCTCTCCAGTTCCCGCAATCTCTGAGGTCACCCTTCTTTGGTAGTTTTACTATAAGACCAGTTTTCCACTCATCTGGGGCTTTTTCTAAATCCCAAATTTGTTGTAATATTCGGCAAAGTTGTTTTGGTGTTTCTGTTTCTTCTGCTTTCAACATCTCAGCAGTCACTTCATCTTCACCTGGTGCCCTGTCTGATTTTAGCATCTTTATCGCCTCTTTTACTTCATTTATTGTTATTGGTCCTGTATTGATGTTTAGTTCCGCTTTTGCTTCAGGTATATCTATTGCTTGTGCTGCTTGTGTTCTGTTTAGTAGGGTGTTAAAGTGTTCCCTCCATCTTTCAATTTTTTCTCTTTCTCCACTGGCCAGTTGTCCATTTTGTGTTCTTACTGCACTTTCACATCTTGTATTGAAGTTACCTGTCATCTGCTTTGTGATTTTATATATGGTTTTCATGTCATTTGTATATGCTGCTTTCTCTGCTGTTTCTGCTAAGTTGTCATAATATTGACGTTTATCTTGACGGCATGATTCCTTCACTTCTTTGTCTTTTTGTGCATAATTACTTAAAACTCGTTCTTTAAGCTGTTGTGATTTGGTGTTCAGTAATTTTTTCTTGATTTCTTTTCTTTGCTCTATCTTTTCCCATGTGGTCTCACTTATCCATTCCTCTTTTCTCCTTTTCCGATATCCCAGCACCTCTTTTGCTGTTTCCTGTAGTGTTTTATTGAACTCTAATATGGACATTTCTGCTTCATCTTGTAGGACACTGAAGCGGTTCTTAAGTATTATTGAGAATTCATTTCTTGTTTGCTGGTCTATCAGTTTTCTTGTATCAAAATGTATCTTTCTGTGTTCTCCGATTCTGGCTTTCCTTAATTTTAGTTTTATTTTTGCTACCAGAAGGTTGTGATCACTTCCTATATCTGCTCCTTTCCTTGCTCGCACATCTTGTAGTGACCGTTTCCACTTGTTGTTTATTAGTATGTGATCGATTTGGTTTTCTGTGGTTTTATCTGGTGACCTCCAAGTCACCTTATGGATGTTTTTGTGTTGGAAAATTGTCCCTCCGATGGTCATCATGTTTTCTTCACAGAAACTGCACAGTCTTTCTCCATTTTCATTTATTTCTCCGATTCCTTCTCTTCCCATGATTCTTCTTCTATCTTCATTTCCGTCACCTACTTTTGCATTGAAGTCGCCCAAGATGAGTAGCATATCATGCTTGGGTATTGTTTCTACTGTTGCTTGGAGGCTGTTGTAAAAATCTTCTTTTAATTCCTCTTCAGCTGCTTCTGTTGGTGCATAACAAACTATAATAGACAGCTTCGTGAATCTTGAGTTGAACCGTGCATATAATAATCTCTCATTTATTGGGGTCCATTTCAGCAATGCTCTTGATGCTTCTTTTGTTATAATCAATGCTACTCCTCCTTCATGAAGATCTTCTTTACCTGACCATATTATTGTATCTTCTGTGTGCTGTGTTGTTAATTTCCTTCTGCCTTGTCCTGTCCATCTTGCTTCTTGTATTCCTAGTATGTCTAGTTTGTATCTGTGCATTTCCTTGATGGTTTGTGCTAGTTTTCCAGTCTGGTTTAGTGTTCTTACATTCCAGCTGCCTATTTGCATCTTTTGTTTAGGTTCCAGGAGGTCTGCAGTCGGGCTGGGGACTTCCAGTGGCTGGCTTTCATCCACAACCTTCATGGGCTCAGTTTCCTGATAAGCATTTCTCCTTCCACCTGCATTTGCTTTTTCCCTTGCTTCTGTTTCTGTAGCAGTCTGATAGTTTTTTACCAGATAGGGTTGCTGGCCCTATGCTGAACCCTCCTTAGTCGCCTTTTACGATCATGCATGGTAGGGTACAGTGGTCCTATTCTTTGCAGATCCCGGGTACCACACGGGGGCAGCCTGGAATAAAGTTCTAATATTCCATGTTGCTATTTTGAACTTGTTAGTTTTGCCACCAGTAGCTTGTGTAGGTCTACCAGCTATAAATTTGTTATGTACATGTGTAGGTTTATCAGCTATAAATTTGTTATGTATATGTATAGGCCTCTCAGCTATACATTTGTTATGTGCATGTGTAAGCCCAGTACTTATAATGCATTTGTGTATGTTTAGAAGTTATAAAATTATTATGTTCATAGTTTAGTTGATATTTTAATCATCTCTTTTATAGGGATAACACAGTATCATCACTGCGTTTTGTAAGAATTATGGGAATTAGTGTCTTGTAACTCTTATATATAAGACTATCACAAGTTTCCTTGCCATTAAAGTCGTACGTGGGACCACAAACTGCACTCCTCTAAAATATACCAACCCAAGTTCCAGCCCTTTCATCTGTACCCAGATAGCTACCATATAAATTTTACCTAACACGAAGAATTAGACACATTAACACAACACATTTGCACATACATAAGTAACAACTTGTAAACCACATAGTGATCAAGGCAAATAATTAATTTTAATCACAACACAAGAAAACATGTCACACACGACAAACGACAACAGAGAACAGCGAAAACTGTACACATCACGAACAAGAACATGCAACCAGAAAATGAGACACTTCATGAAAAGAAATCACGTGACAAAACTGCCGCTATATTAACCATAAATCTACTTTTAAAAAGTGACTCTTATTTACACAAAAGGCCTCACTGTCTTGTGCACGCACTAATCTTAGATAATTCTATTTTCTTTTCAACACAAAGCTACCTCAACAACTCGTGAGTTAACATCCATATTCTTAGCAACACATATTATATTCGTCCCAACTCATGAAACATTATATTATATTCGTGATAACCCATGAAACATCATATCATATTCATCAAAGGCCTCCTATAAGGAAAGCAGGGATATGATCATCAGTGAAGTAAGGAATTCAGAGGATGACAGGCGGGTCCAGAAGGCAGTCCAACAGGTACAACAAGGCCAGTGGACAACATGGGAGGAAGTCCTGCAGAGATCACTAACATGGGAGGAAGTACTGCAGAGATCACTAACATGGGAGGAAGTCCTGCAGAGATCACTAACAACAGAGTGCTGCAGGAACTAGTAGCCATTGTAGACAGGGCAAAAGATAAAGCAAATAACAGCAAAAGAGTTGAGGTCCCACCTAAATACTTCATAGGTGCTGGTACGACATCAAATATTGAAATCAAGGATATTCCCTTGCCATCACTGCTAGATAGTGGAAATGACTGGGATGTGACAGCGGACCTACCAGGAGGAAGAGAATACCCAACTGCCATCAAGAACACAGGAATGCAACCGGACATTGTATTGTACTCCATAGAAAAATTAACTAATAATGATCGACCTTACAGTTCCATACGAAACAAGAATAGAGGAGCAACATTTATTCAAATGTGAGAAGTACAATGATCTGGCCAAGCAACTGAGGCAGGGGGCAGGAGTCAGGGCAAAAGTGATAGCTGTAGAAGTGGGAGCGAGAAGTTTCTTAGCAACGTCAGCATACGACCTATGTAAGCAACTGAGCATAAAGGGACAAGCAAGAGCAAGGGCATTGAAAAGCCGTTCAGAGACAGCAGAAAAGGCTTCATGCTGGCTGTGGAGTATGCGAAACAAGCATTGAGAACATAAGTAATTTCATTTGCCACAACCAACACCAGTCCTCCGTAGCTAAATCGCTGAAGACGCGCTTCAAAGTGCAGTGCCAACTGGAAGATCACGGGTTCAATCCCGGAACGAAAAAAAAAGCAACAACTCACATGACCTCTGGGAGTCATGACCCAGATAAGCCCTCCCACTTAGAGTGTCAGGAGTTTAATAGGGCCGAAACACTTGTCCGAAGGGGCTACTTCCTCTGATGATCTGAAGGAGTTGTGCTGTTGTTCCGCTCTCTACAGTAGAGAGTTTCCTGCGTATTCGTGCTAACTCATGAAACATCATATTATATTTGTGTTAACTCATGAAACATCATATTATATTTGTGTTAACTCATGAAACATCATATTATATTTGTGTTAACTCATGAAACATCATATTATATTTGTGTTAACTCATGAAACATCATATTATATTTGTGTTAACTCATGAAACATCATATTATATTTGTGCTAACTCATGAAACATTATATTATATTTGTGTTAACTCATGAAACATCATATTATTTGTGTTAACTCATGAAACATCATATTATTTGTGTTAACTCATGAAACATCATATTATATTTGTGTTAACTCATGAAACATCATATTATATTGTGTTAACTCATGAAATATTATATGTGTGTTAACTCATGAAACATCATATTATATTTGTGTTAACTCATGAAACATCATATTATATTTGTGTTAACTCATGAAACATCATATTATATTTGTGTTAACTCATGAAACATCATATTATATTTGTGTTAACTCATGAAATATTATATGTGTGTTAACTCATGAAACATCATATTATATTTGTGTTAACTCATGAAACATCATATTATATTTGTGTTAACTCATGAAACATCATATTATATTTGTGTTAACTCATGAAACATCATATTATATTTGTGTTAACTCATGAAACATCATATTATATTTGTGCTAACTCATGAAATATCAAATTATATTCGTGCTAACTCATGAAACATCATATTATATTTGTGTTAACTCATGAAACATCATATTATATGCGTGCTAACTCATGAAATATCATATTATATTTGTGCTAACTCATGAAAAATCATATTCAAATGTGCGCAGTGATAATGCCTGCACTTTACCATCACGAAACTATGACTCTCAAATGAAATATCACAAGATATGAAATACGACACATTTGAATAAAAAATTGTGACATTATGTATGTATTAAAGATGAAAATTGGCGAACTACTTTGCGAGCCCTATGTGACGTTTAACGGCACGAGAAGGATATAAGATATAAGATATAAGAAAGATGAGCACTGGCACTAGTATAAGTGAGCTTAACAATGAACATTCACATGAATATTTCTCATTACATTCAATGATGCACATTTAAACATAACACAACAATTGTCAATGCAATAAATCAAATATATAAAAAAAATGTCATTGAATCAATGAGTTATAGTTTTCATGATACATAAACCTTAACTACGTCTATAATATAACGGTGAACACATTTAAAAGTTCACCACGAACTACCAATTCCTTACATAAAACAATCAGTAATACTTCTTCTAACAACACTTACACTTAAGTTCACATAAGACAATCAGCAATGCTTCTTCTAACTAAATTTACATTTAAGTTCGCATAAGACAGTCAGCAATGCCTCTTCTAACTAAATCTACATCATAAGACAACACCAGACGCACAAAAACTTACATAACCTTGAGGATGGCACAGGAGGAGATCATGGCAGGAAACGATGCAACCAAATATACACTGATCCATAGGGCAGTAACGATAACATGTTCCCAGGATTGCCGTGCCTTCTCATAAACAACGGACGAATGACTAGTCAACTAACTGGACAACACACAACCCAACCACGTGCCCCAAAATCACGAGGTGATTTCCTGTCGGCCACTTCGACAACACCAAAGCCAGCAACCTTCAGTCTACTTATGTCCGAATTTCTTTTGCAGTTTTTCTGTAGCTTCGACAGCATAGAAAAAACAAAAGAGAGTACAGACGAAGTTGATCGGTTTTTTTAGTGGCTACGTACATACGATTATGGCTATAGAAGAGTTAGCCTTAAATAACATTAACCAGAGTTACATAACCTTAGCCAGAGTTAGGGTTAGCCTTAAATAAGTTTAAGCAGACTTAAGGTTAGTTTTATATAACATTAATAAGAGTTAATGTTAGCCTTGTAAGGTTATACCTTATAAGGTTATAAGGTGTTACCTTATAATGCTATAAGGTTATACCTTAACCAGTGTTATATAACCTTAACTAGAGTTAGGGTTAGCCTTATATAACCTCAACCAGAGTTAGAGTTAGCTTTATATATATTCACGGAAAAAAGTAAGTGTGCAGTGGTGTCAAGCTTATCAATCACGTTGTCATGAGTGAAATGAAATCAAATTTGGCACGAAGTTTTGTTTGAGTGTTGTCCACTTCTCCGTGCTGCACGAAATTGATCGCACTATTCATGGGGAGATAACCACAGCTCCAGTGAAATCACGTGCGTGATCCATGATTGGTTACTGACCACGGATAAAATGAAGGTAAGTGTGTAATTCTGTTTCTATTGCCTTCCCCCTACCCCTTTCTCCCACTTGTTCTCCTCCTCTCTCTCCGCTTCTTCGTTATGATTGGTTCTATCGGGAATCTTTTGTCTGTAGGCAGCGTGAGTTTTTTTTCCTCCTCCTTTTTTTCCTCCTCCTTCTTCCACACACATTTCTGCTTCTCACTGGGAGCAAGACACTTCAGATAAGTTCTATATGTTTGCATTTCGTTGTGTATGTATCCTCGAATAAAGCTCACGCTGAAATATCGGATGTTGTATGTTTTTCATTTATACATTCTCATACTTTCTATTCGTTTTTTTCTCACCTTGCTCACTTCCTCCCTCACTTTGTAAAACTGCACCATACACCTCTATCTACCTTATTTATTTAAACCAGTTTTACTGCAGTCGCCATCCCTTTTATCTGTTGTAATTCTGTTCTCAGAGATCTCTTCACGTAATCGTTGAAGAAAGAAGTAGTGGAATTCCAACATAAACAACTTTTTTTTCATAATGCCAAGATTGAATGAACATCAGCGAGAAATATCTGTTGGGATGTTAATTGCTGGATCAACAGTAGCAGCAGTATCTCAATATTTTAATGTTCACAGAAACACAATATCACGCCTTCAAAGTCGTTTTAACCAAAATGGTTCCGTTTCTGACCGCCATAGAAGCGGCAGACCACGAGTTACCACCCTTGCACAAGAGCACTACATCCACCTCACGCACCTTCGTAACAGGTTTCTCCAGGCAACATGGACTGCCTGCAACATTCCAGGTGTAAGACGTGTGTCGGGCAGGACAGTGAGGAAAAGACTCAGAGAGGTAAATCTCTTACCTCATAGGCCTGCAGTTAGACCAGTACTGACAGTTCGCCACACACAAACCCGCTTGAACTGGGCCAGGCACCATGTTGCATGGCCTTATCATCAATGGAGACGGATCCTATTCACTGATGAGTCCAGATTATGTCTGCAAGGCCATGATGGGCGTGCTTTAGTGTATAGGCGAAGAGTAGAACGCTTTGCAAATAACTGTGTGCTAGAGGTGGATAAGAGGAGATGAAGCAGTGTGATGGTTTTGGGGAGAAATTTCCTATGCTGGCTGAACAAACCTGGTCTTCCTCAATGGCACCCTTACAGGTTTACAATATAGGGAGGAAATCATTACACGCCATGCCATGCCTTTTCTGAATGCTAATGGACAAGGCGTGATACTGCAGCAGGATAACGCTCGTCCACATGTCGCACGTGTGGTCAGGGACTACTTTCAGCAGCATCAGATTACTGTCTTGCCATGACCAGCAGTTTCACCGGACATGTCACCTATCGACAAAACACCTTTTTTGGGGTGCTAGTTGGCTAAGTTGCTAATTGGAAGAAGGGAATCATTGTGAAAATACCAAAAAAAGGGCAACCTTAGTGACTGTAACAACTGGAGAGGAGTAACCTTAATATCAGTTGTGTCAAAAGTATTTTGCAAGGTCATTTTGAATAGATTCAAAGATATAGTGGATACTGCAATGAGAGAAGAACAAGCAGGATTTCGAAAAGGGAGAAGCTGTCTCGACCAGATCTTTACACTCAGAATAATACTTGAAGAACATATTGAAAAGCAGAAACCATTAATACTGAATTTCATAGATTTTAAGAAGGCATTTGATAGCATACACAGAGATTCATTATGGAGAATTTTATGTCTATATGGAATACCATCTAAAATTGTCAACATCATTAAGGACTTATACAATGGATATGGTTGTGCAGTCAAGACAGAAGAAGGGATGAGTGAATGGTTCCAGATTGAAACAGGCGTGAAACAAGGATGTATACTGTCTCCTTTACTTTTTGGGATTACAATAGACTTCATAATGAAAAAATGCTGCACAGGTAACACAGGTATTGACTGGGTACATGGGACCCAACTAGAAGATCTTGATTTTGCTGATGACATAACTCTTATCAGTAATAATGTGAATTCCATGCAAGAAAAAACAGATAGCCTATCTTCACTGGCTAGCAAAATAGGACTTGAAATTAACAAGGACAAAACAAAAATAATGAAAATTCCCATCAATCAAAATGGAAAAATACACATAGAAGGGACAGATATTGAAGAAGTCAATCAATTTGCATACCTTGGCAGCTACATAGACCAGGATGGTGACACTAGAAAGGAAGTTAGGATCAGAATTGCAAAAGCAGCATCAATCTTCAAGAATCTTGAGAACATATGGAATTCAAAAGTTATAAGCACAAAAACCAAGTTAAGACTATTCAATTCAAATGTAATATCCACCCTCATTTATGCATGCGAAAGCTGGAAAACAACTAAAGAAATAGAAAAGAAATTAGACTCTTTTGAAAACAAATGCCTAAGGAAAATACTCGGCATCAAGTGGAATGAATTCAAGAACAATGCAGAGATAAGACAGATGACTGAACAAGTCTCATGGGTGATCAGGAAAAGGAGATGGACATATGTTGGCCACTTGATGAGAAGAAATGAGCAGAGAATCCCAAAACAAGCTATCAAGTGGAACACAACAGGCCGAAGAAAAAGGGGCAGACCGCGTGAAACTCTGAAGAGAACATTATTAAGAGAGGCCAAGTTAACAGGCATAAAATCCTTTGTTGAGGTTGAAAGACTCGCCGAAGACAGGAAAAATTGGCGAACTACTTTGCGAGCCCTATGTGACGTCTAACGGCACGGGAAGGATATAAGATATAAGATATAAGTTGGCTAAGTCGATAGTACGCTGTTCTCTCGTGGCAAGACGGCTGCTTGTCCTACCGGAGTCCGTGTTCGAATCCCAGGTAATCTCTTGTGATTTTTCTTTCTCTCACGTCTCACTAAAGTGCTTTGTCTACGATTTTTTCGAGGTTTAATCCTACAATATTTGTTATCTTACTTTATGTCACCTATCGAGCACATTTGGGATGAACTGGACCGCAGGTTGCGAAGACGACACAATCGTCCTGGAAACCACCAAGAATTAGCCCAAGCGTTGCAAGAAGAATGGAATAACATGCCTCAACAATTGTTAGAACTTGTCATTGGTTCGATGAGAAGGCGGTGTCAAGCAGTGATAGCTGCCCAAGGAGGACACACACGATATTGAAACCCTGATTTTCTTTTCTTGATGTGGTGAGCCACATTAGGTGAGCTTTTTTTTACTTTTTTGTGACATGCGACTGGCCTGAAAGTTATCATTTTATCTGTTATTGGATAATCAAACATAATGTGTGCCAAATGTTATTTCAGTCATCACCTGAGCACGTTCATGGTACTTTTTAAAGCATTGCACACTTACTTTTTTCCGTGAGTATACATTTAAACAGACTTAGGGTTAGTTTTATATAACATTAATAAGAGTTAGGGTTAGCCTTACATAACCTTAACTAGGTGTAGCAGTATTTTCTTACGGTCTAGCAACATCTTTCTGTTATACTAGTGACAGCCCGGTTACATAGTGCCTTGTCTGGCAACATTTTTCTGTTGTACAAGTTTAGGGTTAGCCTTAAATGATATTAATCAGAGCTAGGGTTAGCCTTATATAGCATTAACCAGAGTTAGCTTTATATAACATTAACCAGAGTTAGGGTTACCCTTATATAACATTAACTAGAGTTGGGGTTAGCCTTATATAACATTAACTAGAGTTAGGGTTAGCCTTATATAACATTAACTAGAGTTAGGGTTAGCCTTATATAACATTAACTAGAGTTAGGGTTAGCCTTATATAACAGTAACTAGCGTTAGGGTTAGCCTTATATAACATTAACCAGAGTTAGGGTTAGCCTTATATAACATTAACCAGAGCCGAACTTAAACAAAAACTAATATCATTGGATTAAGTTTGGAAGGCTAATTCGAAATTAAGCAAAAACTAATATCCTTGGATTAAGGGTGGAAAGCCAAGTCGAACTTAAACAAAAACTAATATCCTTGGATTAAGTTTGGAAGGCTAATTCGAAATTAAACAAAAACTAAGTCAAGTAGGACAGCAATGTCGAGAACAGAGATAAACAGTCACAAGCTAGAGAGAAGACTGGAGAGATAAAGAGCCACAGGGCTAGAGAGATAAAGAGCCACAGGGATGGAGATATAAATCGTTGCAGGGCACGAGAGATAAACTGCCACAAGGCTGGAGAGATAAACAGCCACAAGGCTAGAGAGATAAACAGCCACAAGGCTAGAGAGATAAACAGCTAATGAGAGATAACAGCTACAGGGCTAGAGAGATAAACTATCACAAGGCTAGAGAGATAAACAGCCACTGAGAGATAACAGCCACAAGACTAGAGAGATAAACAGCCACTGAGAGATAAACAGCTACAAGGCTAAAGAGACAAACTGTCACAAGGCTGGAGAGATAAACAGACACTGAGAGATAAAAAGCCAAAAGACTAGAAAGATAAACAGCCACTGAGAGATAAACAGCTACAAGGCTAGAGAGATGAAAAGCTGTAAGGCTAGAGAGATAAACAGCTACCAAGTTAGAGAGATAAACAGCCACAAGACTAGAGAGATGAGCAGTCACAGGCTGGAGAGATAAACAGCCACTGAGAGATGAACAGCCACAGGGCTAGGGAGATAAACAGCCACAAGCTAGAGAGAATGCTACAGATGAACACCGACCAGGCTAGAATGAATGAATGAATAATCTTTATTTTTCAAGGGTAAAGAATTCGGCACGCAGGCCCGTCTTACGTTCTGCCCTTCATCACTCCATCTTTCATTCTTCCCACACACTTGATTTAGTAAAAAAAATACAAATTAAATTAGGAAAAACATGTCAAAAGAGTGTAAGATTTAACTATTACATTCAAGGTAAAAGATAAGACGTCATTAACCTAATAAAATAGCACTCACGCACACATACACACGCAGACATATACATAAATAAAAATACATTGTAAATCATCTTCTAACATATGTTTTTTTAACAAAAAATAATTTCTAACAATATCTAACAAGTTGCTTTTATAACTATGTCATTGAAGTACTTGATGGTTTACGAGCCATGTGTTGAGAGAGTGCTGGCTATTTTATGGAGGCATATAATTACAAGCAAGTAAATAATGAAACAGGTTTGAGTTAAAGGATGAAGTATTACCAATGGATTTTAAATTGTAGGGGAGGATGTTCCAGAGCTGTACTGCAGAGTATGCAAGGCTTTTCTTGTACAGATCAATCCTGGGTTTAGGAAGAAGACAGTTTTTTAAACGCTGGCTATGTTTAGTGTTATACGTAAACAGTGACCACAAGTAAGGCGGAGCATTGTGCGACAGAATTCTGTGAACAAACTTAACTTTGTTAAAAATGATTCTATTTTTGAGGGGTAGAATTTTGAATTGTTTGTATTGATCTACAGTCTGTACTTGGTGTTTGTCACAAATAAGATTTAATGCTCGCTTGTGAAGTGAGTGGAGCCTTTTTGTGTTTGAGACTGAGCATCCATCCCAGATTGTGGAACAGTAATCTAAGTGTGTTTGTATGTGTGATATGTAGTATATTTTTCTTGTGTCTTTGTCGATAAAGTGTTTAATTTTGGCTAATTGGTAAACTTTCTGTGCAATCAAATTTGTTAGGTTATGTACGTGAGAATTCCAAGTTAAATGCTGATCAATGATGAGTCCTAGGGTTTTATGTTCATGAACATTTTCTATTGCCTTAGTCCCAGCACAAAGCTGTAGTGAAGTTTTAGTTGCATTTTGCAGTTTCTGTCTTGTAGTGATGAGCATGGATTTTGTTTTGTTGGTGTTTATCAACATACCATTTTTATTACTCCTTTTAATCAAACTGTTTATATCATTTTGGAGCGTTGTCTGTAGTTTATTGATGTCATAGTCACTATTGTAAACAGTACAGTCGTCAGCGAAAAGATCACATGAAGAGTGCTTTAAATGTAGTGGTAGGTCGTTAATATAGATAACAAAGAGAAGAGGACCAAGAATGGAGCCTTGAGGAATACCAGTATCAACCACAGTCGAGCCAGATATTTTGTTTCTAAAGCAAACTACTTGTTTTCTACCTGAGAGAAAAGATGTAATACATTTTGTTAGGTCAGGGTGTAATCTATAGCCTTCCAGCTTTTTTGCAAGAATTTCATGATCAATCATATCGAAGGCTTTCTTAAAATCAACAAAGACAGCACCACACAATTTGTCATCATTTATATTAGACAGCCAGCTTTCTGTCATTTTAGTTAATGCTGTGTGGCAGGAGTAATTTGGTCTAAAACCTGACTGACTGTCTATTAGTAGATTGTTTTCTTGCATGTGGAGCAGAGTTAACTTTTGTATATGTTTTTCAAGAGGTTTAGATAGTGATGACAGAATGGATATGGGTCTATAGTTTGAGAGGTCACTAGTCTGTCCAGATTTAAAAAGAGGAAAAACTTTGGCGAGTTTAAAAGCGTCAGGGAAATATTTTATGTCAATACACAAGTTGTATAAGTATGTTAGTGTGTCTGTGATAACTGGTGCAGGGTAGCGTAGTATCTTGTTACTAATGTCATCACATCCTGCTGAGTTAGTGTTCTTTAAGGACCGGATGTAGTTATAAACCTCACCGACTGTGAGGAAAGGAATATTAGTTTGTTTTAGCTTTACACATTTACTGTCACTGAAAGTTTTCAACACGCTCAGGTCGCAATTAGGGGTCGGTAATGAAGATTTTAGAATACTAATTTCTTCCCTAAAATGTTCACTGAAGTTAGTGCAAGTATGTTCACCATTAAGTGTTTGTGGGTCAGTCTGCTTCCTTTTATTTACAAGAGTATTAATCGCTTTCCAGTTTGATTTACTATCAGTTTTGTCTTTCACTAAATTTCTGAAGTAATTTTTCTTTTCCTGCCTAATTAAATACTGCACCTTATTCCTAAGTGAACGATAGCTACTGAATTTTCTGTTTTTGTGAGCTTCATCCCGTTTCCTCATCAGTTGCAAGATATCGGGAGTTATCCACGGGGATTTTGTTACGTGTTTTACTCTCATTTCTTTGATGGGGACATGCTTGTCAAAAATATTTCGAAATATCTTGATCCAGTATTCGATAGCCTCATCTGGATTTGTTAACTGGAAAACGTACGTAAGAGGCGAAGCTTTTAGATCAGTTAAAAATAATTCCAAGTTAAAGTTTTTAAAGTTTCTATATTTGATGCTGGTATGTTTGTGTTTCGGTATTTTATACCCCTTATATGACCACGTACAGCAGACCGGGTAGTGATCACTCAGCGACACATGAGGGACAGTACATTCAGTAATGTTTCCTGGATCAGCTACATAAATATGATCTATTAGTGTTGATGATGATTCAGCAACTCTAGTAGGTTCGTTAACAATTTGGGAGAAGTTGTAGGATGTTAAAATGTTCTTCCATGTAGGATTTGGCTGATTAAGATCTATATTGAAGTCGCCTAGAATGATTATGTCTTTGAATTTATAAGCTACAGCATCATCCATCATGGTCGCTAAGTGATCATACCACTAGGCTGAAGCATTTGGATTTCGGTATATAAAACTAATTAGAATTGGACTAAGATTTGATATTTTGATTTCTAGCATAATACATTCAACCTCTGATGTTTCCAGGTCTTCTCTTCTACAAAAGTTAATTGTGTTAGAAATGTAAACGACTAAACCTGTCTCTAGCTTCCTAGTTGGGTCGCGCCTGATCAAATTAAAACCATCTATTCGTATATCATTGTCTGTGATGTTTTTATGTAATCTGCTTTCAGAGAAACCAAAAATATGAAAATGTTGTTGAAGTATATGTGTAACCTCAGGGAGTTTTCCTAACAAATGATAAACATTTAAGTGGCCAACACGTAGGCCATCGTGTCGCAGCCACTCCTCCATTTTCTGAGTCACTATAACAATGTTAGAAATATTATATTTCAGTAAAAATAAAATAACTGGTCAGACTTCAATCATACAATTATAGGTATACGTTTAAGCTAGTAGAGATAATGAATCTAACTAAGTTTATAATATACTGACAAATAATGGAAAAAAGTACAAAAATCAACAATGCAATGAACGTTATGTAAGTGTAAATTGTAAAAGACTTGATGACAATATTAGCTGTAAGCTAGCACTAAGAAATGTCTGTTCTGCTGTAAGAACTTCTGCGGTTTTTTGTTTTTGTTCAGTTAAATTTATCTACAGAAGTTAAATAGTGCTGGAAGTTTCAAGCTATCTAGTATCTGTATGTGGGTGTTGAGTGTTGACTGTGTAGTAGGGACATCATATACGCGTGGCTCAGAGCTGCAGGACTAAACTGCATTAGATATTGTAGCTGAAAGTTCCACGGTTCTTGTGTTTGTGTCCTGTACAGCTGTTGTGGTATTCCTAAGTGGTGATTGTGCAGGAGTCTCCATGTTGTTCGCTGTACTAAGTGTTGGTATAATTTGTTGAGCTTGCCGTTTAGGCAGCGGCGGGAACATGGAATCGTATAGTGGGTCAGTGGATGGAGTGGGCAATGGTAGAGAGGCAGAGGGTGATGTTTCTGAGGGTCCTTGGAGTCTTGTAGTTGGTGTAGAGTGTGTGTTCCTGGAGCTACGAGATGTGGGTGGCTGTCTAAACTGTTTCTGGCTATTTGAGTGTTTTGTTATGTTCTGCTCAGTTCTTGCTTGATATTTGATATTTTTTGCAAGGATGCTACTGCCAGTCTTGTTAACGTGGATGTGGTCGCTGTAAAGGCGTTTTTTGGGAGCACCTGAGGCTGAAGTAAAAAATGGCGTGTTGTTTATAAAAACTACTGTGTTCTGTAGACAGAATGTTTTTAGTATTTTGTTGTTTATATCCACCACGCGACGTCCAGGACCAGAACAAGGTGGAATGATGGATGAAATGTTGATGGAAGTGTTAGGGTATTTTTTCTTGATGGTGGATATCAAGTCCTGTATATCAGAGGGCCGAAGATTCTGGCCGTTCATGCTGTCATTAATGCCAACATGTACGGTCGTTCTCCTCACTCTCTGATCGACATCAAGTCGTCTCAGTGTCTGCGTTAGTTTTATAATACCAGCTCCAGGTACTGGCATGACTGAGACAGTGTCTTCAGAGGTAAGTGACATCCGCTCACCATAGATTCCTTTAAGTAAGGAATCTTCGATTATCAAGTGTGTCGTATATTCTTTGATGTTGTTACTGTGTTGTTGTGTATCTTGTTCTTGATGATGTTTATGAGACCGTGACTGGGGAGTGGATGTATTGTTTGAGATATCTGTTTGGGTTCTTGGTGCTTTATGATTATATACAATGGGGCTATCTTGTAAAGCTTGAAACCTATTACTTATCTGCACATCAATAGGGTAAGCTAAATTTTCAGGTGCTACCTTTATAGGTGTTGTGGTGCTGGTGTGTTTCTCTTGTGCAGCTCCTTGCTGTGGCGTGTCTTCTTTGTTGATATCTGGTGAACTTGTGCATGAATTTACAGCCATATTGTCTGTGTCAGCAGTCACTTCTTGAATTCTTGTCAACACTTCCTTGCTGTGGATGAGTGGCTCACTCATTCAGATATCATGAGTCTCATTTTAGCATTTTCGTCTCTCAGTGACGTAAGTTCAGCCCTGAGACTGTCATTCTCCAGCTTGAATGAGTGCTTAATCTTGTTCTTGCATGTCGGTGATGGTAGCGCCTTGATTGATATCAGTGGCGACAGTATCGTGTCCGTCACTGGTGGTGATGGCCGGTCTGTCACTCATGGCAACAGATGATAGAGAGAATGCTAGAAAGGTAAACGGTGAACAGGCTAACGAATTGAAAAGATACACAGCTAGAGAGATAAATAGCCACCAGACTAGAGAGATAAACAGCCACCAGACTAAAGAGACATATATCCACAGGGCTAGAAAGATGGATAAAAAGTTACAAAACTAGAGAGATAACAGTCACTAGACAGGAGAGATAAAAAGCTACAAAGCTAGAGAGAATAACAGCCACAAGGCTAGGGAGATAAACAGCCACTAGACTGGAGAGATAAAAAGCTACAAAGCTAGAGAGAATAATAGCCACAAGGCTACGAGGGCCTATCGGAAAGTTCTCGGACAGTAACTGCCGTGAGTTACACATTTGTCTTATACACAGGAAATCTGTAGATCTAGGCTCCCACGTCTGTTGACTCAGTGGGTCAAGGAAATAAAGCTTTGACACACCATTACTTGACCTTAGTGGGTCAAGGAAATAAAGCTTTGACACACCATTACTTGACCTTAGTGGGTCAAGGAAATAAAGCTTTGACACACCATTACTTGACCTTAGTGGGTCAAGGAAATAAAGCTTTGACACACCATTACTTGACCTTAGTGGGTCAAGGAAATAAAGCTTTGACACACCATTACTTGACCTTAAGTGAAGTCCACTCTGCAATATTGAAGATGGCTGACAAGTTCGAGCAAGTGTTTGCATCAAATTTTACATGAAACTTGGCAAATCTGCTACCGACGCCCTAGAAATGCTTCATCATGCATTTTACGAACACAGGTAGAACACAGGTAGGACACAGGTAGAACACGGGTAGAACACAGGTAGAACGCAGGTCTTTGAGTAGCTGCGATGGAAGTGCCAACAGCCACCAAGATCAAAGAAGTCACGACTAGTCCAGAGTGCGAAGAAATGCATGATTTTCGTCTTTTTTTTATATCAAAGGCATTGTTCAACTAGAATTTGTTCCAGCTGGTACTACAGTGAATTCTAACTTCTAGTGCGATGTTCTACGGCGCCTGGGAGAAGACATGCTTCGAAAAAGAATTGAACTTTGGCGCAGACACAATTGACTGCTGCATCATGACAACGCGCTTGCTCACACATCCTCAGAAGGATACAATTTCTTTTTTTTTAATGGAAAACAGCGTAGTGGTTATCCTGCACCCTCCGCGTTCGCCTGACATAGCCAACTGCGACTTCGTATTGTTAAAAAAAAATTAAATTGAATCTAAGGGGGCGCCGCCTTGACACTTTAAATGACATCCAAAAGGCATCGCAGGTGGCATTGGAAAGCCTTGAGGAAAAGAACTTCTCTTGTGCTTCTGAGTCGTGGAAGAAGGTGTGTGTACGTTCCCAATGACAATATTTTGAAGGTGATGGCGACCTAATTTAAATACGGTAAGCTTTTTAAAGCTTAGGACTGATGGACAGGAGGAGGAGGAGTAAAAATAACGAGGAAAAATATAGCAAGATAAATAAAGAAATAAGACGCAAATGCAGAGAAGCAAAAGAAGTGTGGTTAAATGATCAGTGCAGACAGATAGAGGACGCTCATAATAAAGACAGCAAAAACATGCACAAACGAATTAATGAACTCACAGGCAGGAAAACAAAATATACCACAGGATGCCTGAAATCGAAAGAAGGTAATATGTTAATGGGAAAAGAAGACATTGTGGACAGGTGGACAAAATATATCGGTGAGCTATATGGAGGAGAAAGACCAGAATTAACACCAGATACTGAAAACTGTGATGGACCGCCAATACTTGAAGATGAAATCATAGATGCTATCAAACACATGAAGAAAGGAAAAGCGACTGGGCCTGATAATATAACAATAGAAGAAATAGAGGCACTAGAGGAGACAGGAATAAAAATAATAACCAAGTTACTGAATGATATTTACAACAGTGGTTATATCCCCAGTGACCTGATTAAATCCACGTTTATAGCACTACCAAAGAAACCAGGTGCAAAGGAATGTGACGACCACCGGACTATCAGCCTCTCATGTCACATAACGAAACTACTTCTCAGAATAATTATGAGAAGAACAAGGAAAAAGATCAAAATGGAAATAGCAGATGAACAGTTTGGATTTGTTGAAGGAAAGGGAACACACAATGCCATTTATGCTTTACGAACACTAACAGAAAGAGTTTTAGAACAACAGAAAGATCTCTACTTATGCTTCATTGATTACACCAAGGCATTCGACAAGGTGAAACATAATGAAATTATTAAAATGCTTGAAGACATCAATATAGACGGCAAAGACTTGAGGATTGTAAAACATCTATACTGGCAGCAAGAAGCAGCAGTTCGAGTTGAAAATAGAATTGGAAAATATCAACCTATAAAACAAGGTGTGCGACAAGGATGTGTACTATCTCCAGACCTTTTTTCTCTGTACAGCGAGAATATTCTAAGAACAATCATCACAGAACCAGGCATCAAAATTGGAGGATACAATATTAACAACCTTCGGTATGCTGACGACACAGTACTGATAGCTGAGAACCAACAAGACCTGCAAAATCTCTTGGATAAAGTCGCCAAAGAAAGTGAACAGAAAGGCCTTACTTTCATGGACAATAGGCAAGTCTGCACAAAAATCATTGGAAGCAGCAGAAATGTGGTTTATTAGAAGAATGTTGCGAATCCCTGGACAGCAAAAATAACTAATGAAGAATGTATGAGAAGAGCCGGAGAGACAAAAAAACCTTGTCAGAAAGATAAGAGAGAGAGACAATGTACTTTCATAGGACATGCAATGAGAAGAGGGGTCATTGAAAATATTATAACAACAGGAAAACTAGAAGGAAGAAGATCAAGAGGAAGACCAAGAGAAATGATACTGGACAGTCTGACGGGATAGTGTGAGAGGAGATCATCAACTGAACTGATGGCCTGCATGAAGGATCTGGTACTCTGGAGAAGCATAATAGCCAACGCCAGTCGGCACGGCACCTGATGATGATGATGATGATGATGATGATGATGATGATGATGATGATGATGAAGCCTTTTAAGTTTTTTCGACATAGTCCGAGAACTTTCCGATAAAGCCCTCATACTGAGATAAACAGCCAGCTAAAGAGATTAGCAGCCACAGGGTTAGAGAAAATGAATGAATGAATGAATGAATGAATAATCTTTATTTTTCAAGGTTAAAGAATTGAGCATGCAGGCCCGTCTTACATTCTGCCCTTCATCACTCCATTTTTCATTCTTCCCACACACTCGATTTAGTACAAATATACAAATTAAATTAGGAAACATATCAAAAGAGTGTAAGATTAAACTATTACATTCAAAGTAAAAGAGAAGAAGTAATTAACCGAATAAAATAGCACTCACGCACACATACATATGCAGACATATACATAAAAAATACATTGTAAATACAGATCTTCTAACATATGTTTTTTTTTTAACAGACATTAAAATAATTTCTAACAATATCTAACAAGTTGCTTTTCGAACTATGTCATTTTAGTACTTGATGGTTGACGAGTCACGTGTTGAGAGAGTGCTGGTTATTTTATGAAGGCATATAATTACAAGCAAGTAAATAATGAAACAGGTTTGAGTTAAAGGATGAAGTATTACCAATGGATTTTAAATGGTAGGGGAGGGTGTTCCAGAGCTGTACTGCAGAGTATGCAAGGCTTTTCTTGTACAGATCAATCCTGGGTTTAGGAAGAGGACAATTTTTTAAACGCTGGCTATGTTTAGTATTATACGTAAACAGTGACCACAAGTAAGGCGGAGCAAACTTAACTTTGTTAAAAATGATTCTATTTTTGAGGGGTAGAATTTTGAGTTGTTTGTGTTGATCTACAGTCTGTACTGGGTGTTTGTCACAAATATAAACAGCCACAAGGCTAGAGAGAATAGCAACCACAGGATTAGAAAGATAAACAACAATAGCGTTAGAGAGATAAACACCCACAACCCTAGAGATAATAGCAGCCACAATGCTAGAGAGATAGCAGCTACAAAGCCTAGAGAAAATAGCACCCACAAGGCTAGAGAGATAGCAGCCACAAAGCCTAGATAAAATAGCAGCCACAAGGCTAGAGAGATAGCACCTATAAGGCCTAGAGAAAATAGCAGCCACAAGGCTAGAGAGATAGCAGCCACAAGACCTAGAGAAAATAACAGCCATAAGACTAGAGAGATAGCAGCCACAAGGCCTAGAGAGATAGTAGCCACAAGGATAGAGAGATAGCAGCCACAAGGCCCAGAGAGAATGACAGCCACAAGGCTAGTGAGATAACAGCCACAAGGCTAGAGAGATAGCAGCTACAAGGTCTAGAGAGGAAAGCAGCCACAATGCTTAGAGAGATAGCAGCCGCAAGGCCTAGAGACAATAGCAGCCACAGGGCTAAAATGATAGTGCTCATAAGGCCTAGAGAGAATAGCAGCCACAAGGCTAGAGAGATAGCACCCACAAGGCATAGAGAGATAGCACCCACAAAGCCTAGAGAGATAGCAGCCACAATTCTAGAGAGATAGCAGCCACAAGGCATAAAGAGATAGCAGGTGAATGGCCTAGAGAAATAGCAGCCACAAGACCTCGAGAAATAGAAGCCACAAGGACCAGAGAGAATGCAGCCACAAGGCTAGAGAGATAGCGACCACAAGGCTTAGAGCCACAAGGCAAGAGAAATGAAAAGCTACAAGGTTAGGGACATGAATAGGCATAACATTGTGGTTATTTCTCTATACGCTAGAAAGCGAAATAGCCACAATGGTGTAGTTGCACCACAATGTTGTGGTTGCACATCTCTCTCATGTTATGGTTGCACATCTCTTTGGTGTTGTGGTTCCACATCTGTCTGGTGTTGTGGTTCCACATCTGTCTGGTGTTGTGGCTGCAAATCTCTCTGATGTTGTGGTTGCACATCTGTCTGGTGTTGTGGCTGCACATCTCTCTGATATTGTGGTTGCACATCTGTCTGGTGTTGTGGCTGCACATCTCTCTGATGTTGTGGTTGCACATCTGTCTGGTGTTGTGGCTGCACATCTCTCTGATGTTGTGGTTGCACATCTTTCTGGTGCTGTAGCGGGACATCTCTCTGGTGTTGTGGTTGTGCATCCCTCTGGTGTTTTTGTGATGTTGAAATATCTAACCGTGTGAATGGCTCTCGCATCAGTTTTCTAGGCTGTCCTGTGCTTGCATATGCTGACATATTTGAGAGAGGCTGGGACTAGTTACAAACTTGAAGCTTGCTCGTCTATTATCGGTGACTCATCAAATGTTTGCTACAGCGCCCGCATGCGACTGGCCTGGTTCTACTGGTGTGTATGAGCATAAGCAAGGAGACGGCCTAACTAGGCTCAGTCTGACAAGAACTGAAGGGAGACCTGCTGTTTAAAAGTGATACTGTGTTAGCCTTATGGTTAATATATATGGCTATTCTGTATTGTGATAGTCTTCGCTGCCATGTTCGACACTGTGATAATTTCACTATGATTATATGATATTATGTATTTCGATAAGCTTTACTGTACTATCAGTTTATCAATTTCATGTAATATGATTAATCTTCTCTATATTTATGTAATATTCGGTACTGTGATGTTTTTAATTGTAATTGTAATTCATACTTTGACAATTTCACTGTAATTTCGTACAGTGTGATAATCTTCATATAATTATGTGATGTTTTGTAGTCTTATAATCTTCATTATAATACTCTGATGACGTGTACTGTGATAGATTTTGACTATATTTTTGTGATGTTCTGTACTGTAGTAGTCTTTATTACATCTGTATGAAGGTTAGTATTGTTATAATCTTCACTATAACTGTGTGATGTTCTGAATTGTGTAAGTCTTCACTCTTAACTATAATTATATGTTCTGAACTGTAATAGTTCCCGCTGGTATTAGGCGGAAGTTCTGTAGAAATATTAACAGGAAAGATTGAGATTTGTAGGTGTAAGATGCACAAAAACTGTCCTTGTAAATGTTCTGACTTAATTCCAGTCCACTGTGTCGAGTTACCGTCCATTCCAGTCCGCTGTGTCGAGTTACCGTCCATTCCAGTCCGCTGTGTCGAGTTACCGTGACAAAATATGTACCTAATGCATACCAGCTGCAGATCTTTACTTGTGACCTCATTGATTTTGGTGAGTGAATACATATTGTCGTGTCTGCATTTTCAAATATTTATTTTGTAATAATCTCATATTATTATCTTCTCCACTAGTTACCGGCCCAGCTCTTTTCTCTGATGTTTGTCTCACTTTTCTCTGTTGTCTGTCTACCTTTCTCTGATGTTTGTCTCACTTTTCTCTGTTGTCTGTCTACCTTTCTCTGATGTTTGTCTCACTTTTCTCTGTTGTCTGTTTACTTTTCTCTGATGTCTGTCTCACTTTTCTCTGATGTCTGTCTCATTTTTCTCTGATGTCTGTTTACTTTTCTCTGATGTTTGTCTCACTTTTCTCTGATGTCTGTCTCACTTTTCTCTGATGTCTGTCTCACTTTTCTCTGATGTCTGTCTACTTTTCTCTGATGTTTGTCTACTTTTCTCTCATGTCTGTCTCACTTTTCTCTGATGTCTGTCTCACTTTTCTCTGATGTCTGTCTCACTTTTCTCTGATGTCTGTCTCACTTTTCTCTCATGTCTGTCTCACTTTTCTCTCATGTCTGTCTCACTTTTCTCTCATGTCTGTCTCACTTTACGTGATCATGATGTACTGGTTTGTTATTTCCCAGAGCCATCATTATTTCCTGAAATGTTTTCTCACTAGAATTATCTTCCTCCAACTAGTCTGCTTCTTAATTAATGTCCATGCTCTGCTAAGTAAATTTTGATAAGAAATTTTTGATCAAAGAAACTACTGTATAACTGAAAAAATATGGATTAGGTTAGCATTGTGCTAATGTTCGTTTTATTGATACTTTGCCTAAAGACTGCACTGAGCAGATAGATGTGCAAGACCCTCCAACATCATTAGTGTTGTTCTGGAGTGAAAAAGTTAAACTCTTCTCTCATACCTTTTTTTTTTTTTTAATGGATTCTTCATTTCTCCGGACCTTCCCCTTTGTTCGTTCTTGAACTGAAAGCGTTTTCTGTTTCTTAAAATGAAAGATTTGTTCGAAAATTTGACATTCAGTGTAGAAATATTCTCAAAAAAATAAAAAAACATTGATCAGGTAGTTGAAAGTCAACTAGAAAAGTTTTTACCTTAAGAAAATGTAGGATGAAACTTTTTTATTTTACTTTCTATATAAAGTTTCTCGCGCCTTGTACTGCAGAAGATAGGTGACATTTATGTGATAACTCAATGAAGTAATACGAAGAGTGATTGATAAGTTCGCGGCATAAGGTACAACTTGAAAGGAAAATAGGACTTGAAATTAACAAGGACAAAACAAAAATAATGAAAATTCCCATCAATCAAAATGGAAAAATACACATAGAAGGGACAGATATTAAAGAAGTCAATCAATTTACATGCCTTGGCAGCTACATAGACCAGGATGATGACACTAGAAAGGAAGTTAGGATCAGAATTGCAAAAGCAGCATCAATCTTCAAGAATCTTGAGAACATATGGAATTCAAAAGTTATAAGCACAAAAACCAAGTTAAGACTATTCAATTCAAATGTAATATCCACCCTCATTTATGCATGTGAAAGCTGGAAAACAACTAAAGAAATAGACAAGAAATTAGAAAACAAATGCCTAAGGAAAATACTCGGCATCAAGTGGAATTAATTCAAGAACAATGCAGAGATAAGACAGATGACTGAACAACAACCAGTCTCATGGGTGATCAGGAAAAGGAGATGGACATATGTTGGTCACTTGATGAGAAGAAATGAGCAGAGAATCCCAAAACAAGTTATCAAGTGGAACACAACAGGCCGAAGAAAAAGGGGCAGACCGCGTGAAACTCTGAAGAGGACATTATTAAGAGAGGCCAAGTTAACAGGCATAAAATCCTTTGATGAGGTTGAAAGACTCGCCGAAGACAGGAAAAATTTGGCGAACTACTTTGCGAGCACTATGTGACGTTTAACGGCACGGGAAGGATATAAGATATATAAGATAAGATAAGGTACAACGGATTATTTGTGGACAACCTGCAAGTTTATACACTTAGTCCAGCGATCATGGAGCATATAGATTCCTTCTTTGTAAAAGTCAACATCTTGTGCCAGTAGAAAGTGGTCTACAGCATGAATGACGTCATTCTCTGAAGCAAATTTGCGATCATGGAGCTCCTTTTTGAGTTTGGTAAACAGGTAACAGAAGGGGCCAAATCTGGGGAATAAGGAGGATGTTCAAGAAGCTGGAACCTGCATTCATAAATGGCAGCCATTGCCACCGCCGACTTGTGAACTGGAGCATTGCCTTGATAAAAGGCAATTTCTCGTCAATTTCCCTCCACGTTTTTTGATCCGCAGTTGCTTCAGAAGATTAGCTTAATAGGCCCCGGTGACTGTTCTACCCTTTTGAAGACAAGGATAGTCTACCAATAGCACACTTTCTGAATCCCAAAAGATGGAAGCCATCACTTTGCCTGCAGACAGAACCATCCTTGCTTTCTTTGGAGGTGGGGATCCATGATGTTTCCACTGCTTTGACTGTTCTTTGGTTTTTGGTTGAAAATGATGAACCCAAGTCTCATCCATAGTCATAAATTGCTGAAGAAACTTTTCAGGATCTGCAGAAAAATGGCCAAGATTGTCTCTTGACATGTAGATACGCTGTCGTTTGTGATCAGCTCCAAGAAGTTTAGGGATCCATTGAGAGAGACCTTTGTCATTTGAAGATCATTGTGAATAATGGCATGAACAAGTTCCTGGGAGATACTCAACTCAGTAGCAATGTATCGCTCAGTTAGTCGTCAATCCTCCATTATCATGTTATGGATTCTGCCGGTGGTTTCATTGGTGGTTCCTGTTCTTGGTCTTCCTGGACGGGGATCATCTTCCAGACTGTCCCTTCCATGTTTGAATTGAGCTGCCCGTTTCTTCACTGTGCTGTAAGAAGGGGCACTCTCCCCTAGAGTCTGTACCATATCCTCATGGATCTCCTTCGATGATAAGCCCTTGATGCAGATCTAGCGAATGACTGCTCGATGCGAAATTTTATCCATTTTCTCAGTTTCTGCAACACCTTCCGACTTCAGTAGCCTGTAAAAAAAAATTGATTGCAGTTAATTCCTTGAAACTTGGTGTTTAATCTTACATTAACCTGATCTACAAATGCACCTAATATCAACTGTATGTTTCAAGTATGTGTACCTTATGCCGAGAACTTATCAGTCACCCCTGGTATGCGGTGAAACTGTTGTCACGACATACTTCCATGAGTAGTAGAAGTCTGTGCCAGCATCTCCTCCTACCACTCTCTGCAACTCCGGACTTTGTCTTATGGCGATTATATCACAATAGAGAAGTAGGCTGCAGAAACTCCGGACTTTGTCGGATGGCGATTATATCACAATAGGAGAAATGGGCTGCAGAAACAGCTAGACCAGTGGCTGTTAACATGGGATCCATAGATGAAAAAAGTTAAGAAGCATTAAAGCAGGTTAGGGCCAAGATTCTGGTGCTCATGTCAATCATACATATAATTTACATTTTGTAATCATACATATAATTTACACTTTGTAATCATACATATAATTTACACTTTGTAATCATACATATAATTTACACTTTTTAATCATACGTATAATTTACACTTTGTTACCATACATATTATTTACACTTTGTTACCATACATATAATTTACACTTTGTAATTATACATATAATTTACACTTTGTAATTATACATATAATTTACACTTTGCAATCATACATATAACAACCAGTCTCATGGGTGATAAGGAAAAGGAGATGGACATATTGGTCACTTGATGAGAAGAAATGATCAGAGAATCCCAAAAATATCTTAATGCAAAGAAAACTAAATTGATGACAACTGACAAAACAAACAAGGCAGCTGAAATATGTATCAATGAGGAAAAACTGGAAGAAGTGGACAGTTTTAAATATAGAAGTGGACAGTTTTAAATATCTTGGATCACCACTAACTAATAATGGAGATACAATGAGGGAAATTAAAAGTAGGACATCTATCGCTCTTCAGAAAGTAAAACAACTAAAGAATCTGTGGAGAGGAGCAAACAGAACCACACAAATAAGATTTTTAAGGGCATGCATCTTTCCCTTCGCAACATATGCCCGTGAAACCTTGACACTTAACAAAACAGCTGGTAAACACATAAATGCCTTTGAATGTAAATGCTACAGAAGAGTTCTCCAAATATCGTGGCCACAAAAAAGAACAAATATATCTATACTAGAAGAGCTTAATATTGAAGAAGGCTGGCTAGTAAAGAGGATGAAAGAGAGAAAACTTAAATATTTTGGACACATTAAACGTCATGATAATTTAGAGAAGACCGTACTGGAAGGATACATAATGGGAAAAAGAAAAAGAGGAAGACCAAAACGAAGATGGCTGCAAGACATCGTTGACGATCTGCAAATGGATGCATCAGCAGCAGGCCATCTTGCTCACAACCGAGAGGCCTACAGGAGAGATGTTAGGGAGGCAAAGTTCCGCAAGGGACATGCAAATGAATGAATGAATGAATCAAACATATAATTTAAACTTTGTAATCATATATATAATTCACAGTTTGTAATCATACAATAAATACACACAAAAAACAAAAATGTATGCTTGCATTAGATTGCTCTCCACTACAAATGCTTATCAAATAATAAGTCCTGATATGTCCTGTGCAGGACACATGGTTATCAAATAATAAGTCCTGATATGTCCTGTGCAGGACACATGGTTATCATATAATAAGTGCTGATATGCCACGTGTAGGACACATGGTTATCAAATAATAAGTGCTAACATGTCACGTGCAGGACACATGTTTATCAAATAATAAGTGGTGATATGTCATATTCAGGAAAAGTGCTTATCAAATAATAAATGATGTTATTTCACGTGCAGGACACATGATTAGGAGATTGTTTTCGTCAACATCTTAACCACATTTCTAAGAGGGCCTGGACACCTGTGGCTAAACATTTTTGCCTTAGCAACCACAGGGGTAAACAGGACATTTCTGTTAGTGTGATCCGCTCTTGTTCTGCTGATGTTCGATCTCAGAGGGTCCTAGAACAGCGCCTTATTTCCAGACTGGCTGTCTCCACACAGCTGGCATTAACAATGTCTGCAGCTTTCTGTAACTTCTTTAGTTTTGCACTTTTTTTCTGCGATTTATTCTCTACTTTCTTGTTTCTTTCTCCTAGCTTCCCTCCAAATCCTTACTGCCATCTTCTCTTCTTCTCTAGCGGCCTACATGTGTTTTTGCTCCTACTGGTCTTGTCCTTTTCACCAGTTTCATGTTATCTCCCCGCTTCCCTGCCCCTCTCCACAGCCACCACCCCGTTTGACACCTGTTTCTCTAGCGAGTTAAAGGTGTCTACTGCCCCCCCCCAACCACCTCTTTCTCTAGCGGGTTGAAGGTGTCTACTACCCCCACCACATGTTTCTCTAGCGAGTTAAAGGTGTCTACTGCCCCCCCTCCCCAACCGTTTCTCTAGCGGGTTAAAGGTGTCTACTGCCCCCCCACCACATGTTTCTCTAGCGAGTTAAAGGTGTCTACTGCCCCCCACCACCTGTTTCTCTAGCGAGTTAAAGGTGTCTACTGCCCCCTCCCCACCACCTGTTTCTCTAGCGAGTTAAAGGTGTCTACTGCCCCCTCCCCACCACCTGTTTCTCTAGCTAGTTAAAGTGTCTACTGCCCTTCCCCCCCCCCACCACCACCTGTTTCTCTAGCGAGTTAAAGGTGTCTACTGCCCTTCCCCCCCCCCACCACCACCTGTTTCTCTAGTGAGTTAAAAGTATCTACTGCCCTTCCCCCCCCCCCCCACCACCACCTGTTTTTCTAGCGAGTTAAAGGTGTCTACTGCCCCCTCCCCCCACCACCTGTTTTTCTCCGCCTCTTCTTTCCGATTGGCTTCGTCTGCTTTCCTCTGTGGTTTCTATGCCTCGTCTGGTCTGAGGGACACGCATTCTTGTGTTCCAACTCTCTGGAGGATGCCACACAGTTAAGTTTTTCGTTTAGTTATATGTTTTGTCTTGTTTTGTGGATGTAATCCTCGAAAAAGGCTCACGCCAAAATATTGGATACATTCTCATCTTACTTTCATATTTTCTATTTGTTTTTTCTCACTTACTCACTCCTTCTGCCGCCTTGTAAAACTGCACCATACACCTCTATCCACCTTTATTATTTGAACCAGTTTTACTGCAGTCGTTATCCCTTTTAATCTAGAATATGCTTGTAGCAGGGTTGTAATCTAGAATATGCTTGTAGCAGGGTTGTAATCTAGAATATACTTGTAGCAGGGTTGTAATCTAGAATATGCTTGTAGCAGGGTTGTAATCTAGAATATGCTTGTAGCAGGGTTGTAATCTAGAATATGCTTGTAACAGGGTTGTAATATAGAATATGCTTGTAGCAGGGTTGTAATATAGAATATGCTTGTAGCAGGGTTGTAATCTAGAATATACTTGTAGCAGGGTTGTAATCTAGAATATGCTTGTAGCAGGGTTGTAATCTAGAATATGCTTCTACCAATGTTGTAATCTAGAATATGCTTACAGCAAGGCTAACATGTAGAATATGCTTGTAGCACTGTTGTAGTCTAGAATATGCTTGTAGCAAGTTTGTAATCTAGAATGTGTTTGTGATAAAGCTGTAATGTAGGATGATTGTAGCAAGGTTGTAATATAAAATGTGTTTGTAGTACATCTTTTTACATAGCGTGTGCTGTAGCATGGCTATCAGATAGAGTGTGTATTCTGTTTTAAAGAATGTTGTTATGTTTCTTATTTGCATGCAGTAGAATATAATCTTGCTGTCATTATAAAATAGGTCAGTGCTATGATGTCCGAGACAAGAACTGCCATTCAATGGCAAGGTAGAGAGCGTGATCTTTCAAAACAGATAATGTATGATGGAAATGACGACTTGAGGTTGTCGCGACAAGAGAGGCAAGACGTGAGCAGCGAATTAGTATTGCTAAGACAAAAACGTCTTGACAATGACATCGAATCGGAGGTATTTAAAAAAAAGCTAGTAGATGTCGACAGCGAATCAGCTTTATCGAGACAAAAACGTCTAGGTGATAACCTCGAATTGGAGTTGTCAAGACAAAATCTAGTAGATGTCGACAGCGAATCAGCTTTATCGAGACAAAAACGTCTAGGTGATGACCTCGAATTGGAGTTGTCAAGACAAAAGCTAGATGTCAGCAGCGAATCAGCTTTATCGAGACAAAAACGTCTTGATGATGACCTCGAATTGGAGTTGTCAAGACAAAATCTAGTAGATGTCAGCAGCGAATCAGCTTTGTCCAGACAAAAACGTCTTGATTTTCTTGCCGAATAAATCTTTAACACTGACCCTACGCTTCGCGAAGGGAAATGACCTCGACCTTGAACTTTGCTTCTGCGTGAACCTTGCTGTATAACAATCCATGAATTCTAATATTGACGTTCTTGTCATTCAAGATACTGCTAGCAGCGCTATATAACACAACTACGATATTTTGTGTAGAAGTTATCGCCATAATTAACACTAATGATATAACTAATGATATCATTAACACTGCTATATAACACAGTAAATGAGAAGTTATTTGTATCTCTGGCTCTGTAAGCATTGCTATATAACACAATATATGGGAAGTTATTGTTATCTCCGACACTGCTAGCATTGCTATACCAGTCTAAGATTATTGGTATAAAAAGTTCTTGTCATCTATGAGACTGGTAGCTATGCTCCACCACTACACAATAGTCTTTCATCTCTCCCTGGTTGACTATCTAATTACAGTGCTGCTTGTATTGTTGATGGAAGAGAAAACGATTGTTGGGGATGCAGAGCTTCAGTAATCAGCAGAAGATATCGTTTTTTGTCAACAATTTTCAGCCAATTTTCAAATTATCTTTTTTTGTTTTTGTTCGTCACACAGGAAAAGTAGATTAAGAGCGATAAATGTTCTTATTATGTCTTCCTACGGGTTATGCATATATGCAAAATGTGCCTTTCTTTAGAAAAGATACACAGATACGCACACACTTTCTGTAAATAAATTTTAGGTACGAAACATGAGCTCCATCGTCTTATAAAGTACGACATGTAACACTCTGTCTGTGCTATTTGCAGACAATATGTTTTGCCAGATACTGTCTGTGCTATTTGCAGAAAATATCATGTGTTGCCAGATACTGTCTGTGCTATTAGTAGAAAATATGTTTTGCCAGATACATTCTGTGCTATTTGCAGAAAATATCATGTGTTGCCAGATACTGTCTGTGCTATTTGCAGAAAATATCATGTGTTGCCAGATACATTCTGTGCTATTAGTAGAAAATATCATGTGTTGCCAGATACTGTCTGTGCTATTAGTAGAAAATATCATGTGTTGCCAGATACTGTCTGTGCTATTAGTAGAAAATATCATGTGTTGCCAGATACTGTCTGTGCTATTAGTAGAAAATATGTGTTGCCAGTCTTCTGCCGATGGCATGTATAGCGCGTCTCTGTTTAATAAATAAGAACATGTAAAAGACACATATGGGCAACTAGCTATTTAAACTGTGTAGAGCACAAACTCAACCATGAATAGTCAGGCCTGGATTGTGTGCACCAGTAACTCAATACATTTTAATAACCATAAAAAAATAATACCATGAACAGGTTAATGCAAAAATTCTGCATACGTATCTCATAACATGAGCAACAACAGCTGTAGTGCTTCACCTACATGTAAATGATATTCGATGTAACTCTCTTTTACATGTCAGTATATTTCTCGATTACATGTAACATATGATTTGGTGTTGGCGAAAACGTGTCAGTAGATACTATACTTAATATACGCAATCCATTACAAGCTTCCATTATGTTACGGTTTGTAGAAACACGAGTTTTGCAGAGTGCATGCACCTGATGACACTCACAACTAAGCCAACCTTTCTGTTCTTGTTCCTTGTATATTTGATTTCCTGCATGATTAATATATAATGTAAGATATGATTAATGTACAATATTAGATATGATCAATGTGTAACCTGAGACCATTAACAATTACTGATTTGTTAAAGTTGAACATTAAACTTCAAGAAAATGTTAAAGCGACTGCGTTTTATTGCATATTGGGTATAATGTGTATTCTGTTTTATCTTATACTGAGCGATGTTGTGTATTCTGTTCTATCTTATACTGAGCGATGTTGTGTATTCTGTTTTATCTTATACTGAGCGATGTTGTGTATTCTGTTTTATCTTATACTGAGCGATGTTATGTATTCTGTTTTATCTTATACTGAGCGATGTTATGTATTCTGTTTTATCTTATACTGAGCGATGTTATGTATTCTGTTTTATCATATAGTGAGTGATGTCGCATATTCTATTTTATCATATATTGAGAGATTTTAACAGTATACTGGGGCTGTTGCCTATAAGTAATCTACTAATTATACCCTTTATCTATAAGTAATTGCTAAGAAACGATATACTACCACATACTTCCCCCTCCCCTAGCAAGAAATATGCCCGGCCCGTCAGATCTCTCCCTCAAAAATTGTACAACTTAACTCTCACAAGAACTAAACTATTATTACCAAAATATGCTCATAATGCTATACTCCAAGTCTCTTTGTAAAATAATAGTTCTCTCCAACAGAGCACACACATTGGCGTTATTGAACTCTGAAAATGATGCATTTTCATGCTCTGTTTGTAAACATCTATTCTCATTATATGCAGGTACATGTTGTACATATAATTCAAGTAGAATATATTATCATCTATTCATACGATACACAACTATACGTTATACGTTATATGTTGCGTATAACATGTAATCATCCATTCTAATCATATGCAACTCTAAATTATACGTATGTAGAACAGGTAAACTCTGGTATTATATGTAATCATCCATTCTAATCATATGCAACTATACGTTATAAATATGTAGAAAGGTAAACTCTAGTATTATATGCAATCATCCATTCCAGTCATATGTAAATATATGTTATAAATATGTAGAACAGGTAAACTCTAGTATTATATGCAACTATACGTTATAAACATATCATCATCATCAGGTGCCGAGCTGACTGGCGTTGGCTATTATGCTTCTCCAGAGTACCCGGTCCTTCATGCAGGCCATCAGTTCAGTTGTTGATCTCCTCTCACATCATCCTGTCAGACTGTCCAGTATCATTTCTCTTGGTCTTCCTCTTGATCTTCTTCCTTCTATTTTTCCTGTTGTTATAATGTTTGCAATGCCTCCTCTTATCATTGCATGTCCTATGAAAGTACACTGTCTCTCTCTTATCTTTTTGACAAGGTTTTTTTGCATCTCCAGCTCTTCTCATACATTCTTCATTCGTTATTTTTGCTGTCCAGGGATTTCACAACATTCTTCTAATAAACCACATTTCTGCTGCTTCCAATGATTTTTGTGCAGACCTGCCTATTGTCCATGATTCACATCCATATAACAAGATAGGTTCAATATAGCATTTAGGACTCGTTTTCTAACATTCATTGATAAGGATGTGTTAGCTAATATGTTTCTCATTCTCTGAAATGCAGTCTTTGCTTGGCCTATTCTGTTCCTAATTTCTGTTGTGCATTTCCCATCTGAAGTTATTACTGCTCCAAGGTATTTGAATTTCTGCACTTGTTTTAGAATAGTTCCATTTAATTTTATACTGCATGCTGGTGGATTCTGTTTCTTAGATATAACCATAGTCTCTGTCTATTTGATGTTCAAAGTAAGGCCTTTCTGTTCACTTTCTTTGACGACTTTATCCAAGAGATTTTGCAGGTCTTGTTGGTTCTCAGCTATCAGTACTGTGTCGTCAGCATACCGAAGGTTGTTAATATTGTATCCTCCAATTTTGATGCCTGGTTTTGTGATAATTGTTCTTAGAATATTCTCGCTGTACATAGAAAAAAGGTCTGGAGATAGTACACATCCTTGTCGCACACCTTGTTTTATAGGTTGATATTTTCCAATTCTATTTTCAACTCGAATTGTTGCTTCTTGCTGCCAGTATAGATGTTTTACAATCCTAAGGTCTATACCGTCTATATTGATCTCTTCAAGCATTTTAATAATTTCATTATGTTTCACCTTGTCGAATGCCTTGGTGTAATCAATGAAGCATAAGTAGAGATCTTTCTGTACTTCTAAGCTCTTTCTGTTAGTGTTCGTAAAGCATAAATGGCATTGTATGTTCCCTTTCCTTCAACAAATCCAAACTGTTCATCTGCTATTTCCATTTTTATCTTTTTCCTTGTTCTTCTTATAAACATATCGAACTCTGGTATTATATGTAATCATCCATTCTAATCATATACAACTATACGTTATACATATGTAGAACAGGTAAACTCTAGTATTATATGTAATAATCCATTCTAATCATATGCAACTATAGGTTATACATATGTAGAACAGGTAAACTCTAGTATTATATGTAATAATCCATTCTAATCATATGCAACTATACGTAATAAACATGTAGAACTTTGGTATTAGGCTAAACCGCCTTCCACCCATCCCTGCAGGTGATTGTGCTCCCTACCAATTATACGGGCCACAAATCTTATAACTGGTCTAACAAGACCCCTCTATGGAACATCATCTCGTAGATAATACCGTCAGGTCCAAGATAATAATTCATATCAGGAATAGGAATATCTCTAACACTAAAGTCTGTCACAATCCAATTGTGAACCGAAATTAGACATCACAACCGTAGCTCCAGTGCCAGGATACCTCAGTGGGATACTTAGGCTCTGGGATATGCTATGTTGTATTGAGAACTACATACTCATAACTTTACTCAAACTATTATTTGTGCTGACTACGACAGCTTTCATTATAATCAAATCATGAACTATATCTAATTAGCTGAAAGAGAAACATTCAAAATCGAAATATTATGCTGCCAATATCTCATTGCAGATTAATTCCCAGTTCATCACAAATATGGTAAATACGGAACTTCAAATCATATGGTTGATATCAAACAACCATATCACAGGCTAACATCATCCAGGGGTGGAGGAATCTTTCTATTATCTGGATAAAACATATCAATGCATAAAGCAATACAATAGCAATAAATTGTACGTAACCACTAACTAGCTATCTAACTAATCTTGAGAATAGAGGGGAAAAAATAAAAACTTCACTGCTGTTGATGTCTACACTGGCGAAACTTGTCAATTTATCTGATGTTGATACTATCACTGGAAGAAATACATCCTGCTACTGTCCTCATACAAAATGTTCAATGTTCTACCCAATATTCTTGAAATCCCTAGTATTCCAAAGTTCATTGTTGATCCAAATGCAAATGTGAACGACTGAAGTATAAGACTGACACTGGCCGTACCTAGAAAAGCTGTGAACATATACAACAAATGTTACCTTTCTGCCTGGAGGGTGAGGATCTAGGACGTGACAGGTGTCTCTGGTTCTATATAGCATACAGGTCCAGGCCCTGCTGTACTGCACTGGACTGCAGGCAGGTATGGCTGGAAACAAGCACTGCAGGCAGGTATGGCTGGAAGCAAGCACTACAGGCAGGTATGGCTGGAAGCAAGCACTACAGGCAGGTATGGCTGGAAACAAGCACTACAGGCAGGTATGGCTGGAAACAAGCACTGCAGGCAGGTATGGCTGGAAACAAGCACTACAGGCAGGTACGGCTGGAAGCAAGCACTACAGGCAGGTACGGCTGGAAGCAAGCACTGCAGGCAGGTATGGCTGGAAGCAAGCACTACAGGCAGGTATGGCTGGAAACAAGCACTGCAGGCAGGTATGGCTGGAAGCAAGCACTGCAGGCAGGTATGGCTGGAAGCAAGCACTGCAGGCAGGTACGGCTGGAAACAAGCACTGCAGGCAGGTACGGCTGGAAACAAGCACTGCAGGCAGGTACGGCTGGAAACAAGCACTGCAGGCAGGTACGGCTGGAAACAAGCACTGCAGGCAGGTACGGCTGGAAACAAGCACTGCAGGCAGGTACGGCTGGAAACAAGCACTGCAGGCAGGTATGGCTGCAGGAACCCGAAGGGCTAGAGGTGCCCCATACTTCTGGCTCGTATGGTCTTCATCGCCGTCTTGACAACTAAACAACACTCCTGAATTGCCACCCCATTATTGTAAACCTACTAGACAGTGCTTTTTCCTTAGCTGAGGACCTGATGGAGGGTGTGAACCTATCTAACCGTTGAATGACTTGATTTCCCTCTCTAGCTAATACCTAACAGCTCCTAAGCTAAACTGTATACAACTTGAGAACCTGTGCTAACTGACTTACTCTATTCCAATAAACTTCAATACCTACCACTAAACATACAATATTTGCTTCACAGTCACTTACGTGTAATAGCTGACATAACAAGTATAAGCTATTGCAAAGAGTGACAGTGATACAAGACGTTGTAGCAACAAATATCGTATAGTAAATAGCAAAAGGTTACTGTCGGCGCTACTGAAAAAGGCCCGAATAAGACAGTAATAAATCGTACTGACAAAGAAAGAATAGTGTCCACCATGAGAAAAACGCTGAGGTGTAACATAAATCAACCGTGAACGAAAGCGCTCTTCGGGACACTAGCTACTGACCGTAACAGAAAGGGCTGGTCACGGCATCAGCTTTAAGAGTATACTGGGGCTGGTGCCGATAAGTCAGAGTCAAAGTAGGTTGCATGTACTACTTCTTTATGAAATTTTTAAGTGGAGTAAGATATTTCTTTTAAATTGGCTGTTAGTTATGAAAGTATTGGCAAGTGCTTCTTTGATATACCCTTTGAAACGATGACACCCAGGTACACAACTCCAATTTAGAGAACAACAGCACAGAATAAAAACCTCTGTCTCTCTCCACAACAACAGAAAACATTGTATAGTAAACTTGAAAAGGTGTGGAGTACAAATAACAAGTTTTATTGATGGATACTGATGGTAGATGACGAATGTCAACAAGAAAAAAAATACACATAGGCTCCACTCCCGGCAAGACAACAGTTTGCCACATGAGAGAGAATGATCTACATTCTCACTCAACCAGAACAGCAATCAAAGAGTGATGAACAAAGAGTTGCAACTTACGGATATCACGAATATGCATCACTGCCTCTCAAAAATCACACATATAATTTGAGAAACACTGGTCTCGACACAATCTCAAAAAATAGAACTAAGTTTACATTCTTTAGTTCTACACCTTCTGCTGAACAAAACTATAATGCAAACTCAGCACAGCACAAATAATTACAGTAACAGCTAGATCAAACATCTTATCCAACCAGTTTAGTAACTGAATTGATCTCTAACACATCTGATAATCATACTCATATTGAACTCTCTCAAAACTTTTGTCTTGAAAATATCAAGTATATTTTCACGAGACGTCTGACCCTTTTGAAATTGTTTATCTACTGATCTTGGGTCATAAAGTGTTAACACATCTCCAACTTTAACTTTCTGTTACTAAATATAACTAGTCTAGACAAACAACTTACAAAGTCTCGAGATACGTAAATATCTCGTAGCAGAGATATGTGTACATGTGTGTTGAGAGTAGAGCAATGTGTACATGTGTGGTGAAAGAGTAGAGCTATGTGTACACATTGGTGAGAGAGTAAATCTATGTGTGCAAGTATGGTGAGATAGTAGATATGTATACATGTATACATGTGTGGTAAGAGTAGAGCTGTGTGTGCATATGTGGTGAAAGAGTAGAACTTATAAATATAAGTGTGGTGAGAGAGTAAAGCTATGTGCACAAGTGTGATGAGAGAGTAGAACTATGTGTGTAAATGTAGTGAGAGAGTACAACACTGTGCACACGTGTGGTTAGAGAGTAGAGCTACGTGTACAAGTGTGGTTAGAGAGTAGAACTACGTGTACAAGTGTGGTTAGAGAGTAGAACTACGTGTACAAGTGTGGTTAGAGAGTAGAGCTACGTGTACAAGTGTGGTTAGAGAGTAGTGCTACGTGTACAAGTGTGGTTAGAGAGTAGTGCTACGTGTACAAGTGTGGTTAGAGAGTAGAACTACGTGTACAAGTGTGGTTAGAGAGTAGAACTACGTGTACAAGTGTGGTTAGAGAGTAGAACTACGTGTACAAGTGTGGTTAGAGAGTAGTGCTACGTGTACAAGTGTGGTTAGAGAGTAGAACTACGTGTACAAGTGTGGTTAGAGAGTAGAGCTACGTGTACAAGTGTGGTTAGAGAGTAGTGCTACGTGTACAAGTGTGGTTAGAGAGTAGTGCTGTGTGTTTTCTCTGAAGACAGGGATTTCTTTCATAAATTCTTAAACGGAATAGTGCAGCAGATCTACTGTAGTGTATACGATTAATGTAGCAGCACTAATATAGTGTATAAATAAAGTGTAGCAGCACTAATATAGTGTATAAATATAGTGTAGCAGCACTAATATAGTGTATAAATATAGTGTAGCAGCACTAATATAGTGTATAACTATAATGTAGCAGCACTACTATTGTGTATAGGTATAGTTTAGCAGCTCAAATATAGGTATACGTATAGTGTAGCAGAAGTGCTGTAGTGTATAATTATAGTGTAACATCACTACTATTGTGTATAAGTTTAGCGTAGAAGCACTACTGTAGTGTATACGTATAGTGTATAAGCATAGTATTGAATCATAACCTTAGTGTATAACAGGTGTAGCAGCACTACTACAGTGTCTAAGTATAGTGTAGAAGCACTACTATAGTGTAGAAACAGTACTATAGTGTAGAAACAGTGCTATAGTGTATAAATATAGTATAGAAGCACTACTATAGTGTATAAGCATAGTATAGAAGCACTAAAATAGTGTATAAATATAGTGTAGAAGCACCACCTATAATGTATAGATAAAGTGTAGAAGCACAACTATATTGTATAAGAATAGTGTAGCAGCACTACTATAGATTATACGTATAGTGTATAAGCACTATCATAGTGTATAAGTATAGCATAGAAACTCTACTATAATATATAAATATAGTGTAAAAGCACTACTATAGTTTATAAATATAGTGTAGTAGCACTAATATAGTATACACATATAGTGTAGCAGCACTAATATAGTACATAAATATAGCTTAGCATCACTAATATAGTGTAGAAACATAGTGTAGCAGCACTACTGCTGTATATAAGTATAGTGCAATGGCACCATTGTAGTGTATAAGTATAGCGTAGCAGCACTAATGTAGTGTATAATATATCATAGCAGCACTAATGTAGTGTATATTTATAGCATAGTAGCACTAATGTAGTATATAAGTATATTGTAGCAGCACTAATGTAGTGTATAAGTATAACAAAGCAGCAATAATATAATGTATAAGTATATTGTAGCAGCAGTAATATAGTGTATAAGTGGCACTAATGTAGTGTATAAGTATAGTGTAGCAGCACTAATGTAGTGTGTAAGTATAGTGTAGCAGCACTAATATTGTGTAAAGGTATAGTGTATTACAACTAACTGAAAAACAACCATATTCATGGTAACTAGAGGTATGTGGTTCAGTTTTATGCAAGTCAGCCTAACATTACGTTACCGAAAATCCCAAAGTTTTACATCCAAACATTTACATCCATTCATCACTTCACCATACATATAAATTCATTCATCACCTCACCATAGATTCATCCATCACCTTGCCATAATATATATTCATCCATCACCTCACCTCACCATTCATTCATCACATCACCATACATTCATTCCTTATCTCACACACACATATTCACAGTGTAAAAATTGAAAAATACAATATGGAAACTATGAAATCATGTGAAAAATACTGAAATATCTCAGATATACTTTCTGTTTAAATAAAATGGTCACTAAAACTGTGAGAGTTACCTTGTGCCTGTAACTTCATGTGTGTGTGTGTGTGTACGCGCATGCGTTCGGGAGGGGGAAGAGAAGTAACAGAGTATTAACAAGAGAAGTATAAACATTGTAGCAGAGTATTAACAGGAGAAGTATAAATATTGTAGCAGAGTATTAACAAGAGAAGTATAAACATTGTAGCAGAGTATTAACAAGAGAAGTATAAACATTGTAGCAGAATATTAACAAGAGAAGTATAAATATTGTAGCAGAGTATTAACAAGAGAAGTATAAACATTGTAGCAGAGTATTAACAAGAGAAGTATAAACATTGTAGCAGAGTATTAACAAGAGAAGTATAAACCTTGTAGCAGAGTATTAACAAGAGACGTATAAACCTTGTAGCAGAGTATTAACAAGAGAAGTATAAACCTTGTAGCAGAGTATTATATTAACTCCATTAATTAAGACCAATCCTTAACAAAACTGGCAAACTATTAACTTCAAGTAAAGACAAAAAGCAAAGATGGGCTGAACACTTCCAAGAAATGCTTAATTGACCACACCCAAAAGAACTGATAAACCTTGAAACCAACTTACCAACCCCACAACTAAATGTCAACTTAAATAAAATTACATTGCCCGAAACTGAAACAGCAGTGAATTTAAAGGCTAACAACAAAGCTGCAGGTGAAGATGAAATAACACCCGAAATGTTAAAAGCTATCAATAGTGACAACATGAGACAACTACAGAGAACGTTTAAAAAAATTTGGGAAGAAGAAAAGGTCCCTTCTAAATGGAAAAAGGAGTCATTGTTAAAATACAAAAAGGCAACCATAGTGACTGTAACAAATGGAGAGGAGTAACCTTAGTATCGTTGCGGACGCCGTAGATGTAACACTTGTCCGTTTGTTGTCGAGGCCAGCCAGATCTCCTTCCCTAAATCCACGTTATCAGTACAGGAGGGTTTCACCTGTACTTCACGCAATGTTATTTATGTTATCATGTGCAAACGTTGCGGTTTGAAGTACATAAGGGAAATTGGCTTACAGTTAGGAGATCGATTTCGCCAGCATCTCAGTGATATTTCTAAGACAGCCTGGACATCTGTGGCTAAACATTTTTGCCTTAGCAACCACAGGGGTAAACAGGACATTTCTGTTAGTGCGATCCGCTCTTGTTCTGCTGATGTACGATCTCGGAGGGTCCTAGAACAGCGCCTTATTTTCCAGACTGGCTGTCTCCACCCACCTGGAATTAACAATGTCTTCAGCTTTCTGTAAGTTCTTTATTTTTCCACGGGCCTTTTTTAAACTCTGCTTTCTTTCTCTATGCTACCCCTCCCTACCACCATTTCCTTCTCTGTCAACATATTGGTCTTGTCCTATTCACCAGTTTCACATTTTCTCCCGGTAGGTGTTTATGTTCTTCATTCATTATCTCTCCGCGTCCCCTTTTCCCTCCCCTCTCTCCCTTTCCCCCCCCCCACACCTCTAGCGGCTATCATGTTTCTTTTGCCTTCCCCCCACCCCTTTCTCCAACTTGTTCTCCTCTCTCCGCTTATTCGTTATGATTGGCTCTATCGGGAATCTTTTGTCCGTAGGCAGCGTGGTTTTTTTTTCCTCCTTCTTCCACACACATTTCTGCTTCTCACCCGAGCAAAACACTTCAGATAAGTTCTATGTGTTTGTATTTCGTTCTGTATGTATCCTCGAATAAGGCTCACGCCGAAATATCGGATGTTGTATGTTTTTCATTTATACATTCTCATACCTTCTATTCGTTTTTTTTCCCACCTTCTCACTTCCTCCCTCACTTTGTAAAACTGCACCATACACCTCTATCTACCTTATTTATTTAAACCAGTTTTACTGCAGTCGCCATCCCTTTTAACCTTAGTACCAGTTGTTTACAAAGTATTTTCGAGGTCATTTTGAATAGATTTATGATAAGATATAGTGGATACCGCAATGAGAGAAGAACAAGCAGGATTTCGAAAAAGGAGAAGCTGTCTTGACCAGATATTTACTCTAAGAATAATACTTGAAGAATATATTTAACAGCAGAAACAATTAATACTGAACTTCATAGACTTTAAAAAGGCATTTGATAGCATACACAGAGATTCATTGTGGACAATGTTAAGTCTACATGGAATATCGTTTAAAATTGTCAACATCATTAAGGACCACTGCAATGGATATATTTGTGCAGTCAAAACAGAAGAAGGAATGAGTGAATGGTTTCAGATTGAAACAAGAGTGAAACAAGAATGTATACTGTCTCCTTTGCTTTTTGGAATTGCAATAGACTTTATAATGAAAAAATGCTGCACAGGTAACACAGGTATTGATTGGGTACATGGGGCCCAACTAGAAGATCTTGATTTTGCTGATGACATAACTCTTATCAGTAATAATGTGAATCCCATGCAAGAAAAAACAGATAGCCTGTCTTCACTGGCCAGCAAAATAAGATTTGAAATTAACAAGGACAAAACAAAAATAGTGAAACTTCCCATTAATCAAAGTGGAAAAATATACGTAGAAGAGACAGATATTGAAGAAATCAATCAATCTGCATATCTTGGCAGCTACATAGACCAGGATGGTGACACTAGAAAGGAAGTTAGAATTAGAATTGCAAAAGCAGCATCGATCTTCAAGAATCTTGAGAACATATGGAATTCACAAGTTATAAGCACAAAAACCAAGTTAAGACTACTCAATTGAAATGTAATATTCACCCTCATTTATGCATTTGAAAGCTGGAAAACAACTAAAGAAATAGAAAAGAAATTAAACTCTTTTGAAAACAAATGCTTAATGAAAATACTCGGCATCAAGTGGAATGAATTCAAGAACAATGCAGAGATAAGGCAGATGACTGAACAACAACCAGTCTCATGGGTGATCAGGAAAAGGAGATGGACATATGTTGGTCACGTGATGAGAAGAAACAGTCAGAGAATCCCAAAACAAGCTGTCAAGTGTAACACAACAGGCCAAAGAAAAAAGAGCCAGACCACATGAAACTCTGAAGAGGTCATTGTTAAGAGAAGCCAGTCGACAGATATCTGACGCTTCCGGTTTCCCACGTGGATGCCAGTCTTAAAATATTTGACGCTTGGTTTGTGTCATTAAAATAAAATTAAAAAACCGGTGTAGCGCGTGTCCGGTGACACTTTTCAAAATGGCGAAAGAGTGCTTAGTTACGGGAGATGTTGAGCGAGAGAAACGAATGGAAATTTCAAAGTTTGGTGATGTAGACAGGGGTATGGACATGGCCTGTGACTAGACCACTCCTCTAGAATGTATCTCAGACACATTATACGAAGGTTAGAAGGTTATTTTATACATTATTTTAGCGATAATGCAACATAGAATCACAATACGAGACCAACAGGTAGATCTAGACATCTCAGAAGGTAACTACTGTACATACAGACCTAGCCGATGGTAAGCTGGACACAATCATTGTCTAAAAACATCGCGTTGCTTCTTTTTTCCTAAAACATATCTGCATTTATGAAATCTTCATACATTTAGTTATATTTTAAAACATAACATGTACACGGAAGTACATGGAAATACTGTTTTCCATTCCATTTTACAACTACCCCCTATACAGATCAAGACCCGCGCTTTTACTTCGGCACCTAACTGAACGTCCGCGTGTTTTCCTGTGGCACGGGAAGAGTTTTAAGAGAGGTCAAATTAATAGGCATAAAATCCCTTGATGAGGTTGACAAGCTCGCCGAAAACAGGAAAAACTGGCGAAGTACCTTGCAAGCACTATGTGGCGTCGTGCCCCAGAAGAAAAAAAACTGGACGTTCCCGTCTGTGCCACACAAAAAGCGCGGGTCTTGATATGTATAGGGGGTATAGTTGTACAAGTGAATGTACAAAGTATTTCCACTTTAAAAGTATACATATTATGCATGAAAATAGTTGTAAATGCAAGACGATTTCATACATGAAAAATTTTTTTAGGAAAAAAGAAGTAGTGTGATGATTTTAGCTGATAATTGTGTACTGCTTACCATCGGCGATGCCTAGATGTACAATGTTTACCATCGGCGATTTCCAGATCTACTTACATTTTCGTCCGATCTCATCATGTAGTGGCATTCTCACTAAAATAATATCTAAAATAACCTTCTAAATTCTTCTCCAGTCCATTTAATAGGTCTAGATGTAATTGGGGTACATTCAGGAACAGTGGTCGGGTCATAGGATATGTCATTATGCCTCCGAAATCACAGTAAATACCGACATTTCTCCGGTAATTCATCGCTGTCGCTCGGTTGTTAGCCACGCTTTTTTTTAAGTGAACTATGAAAGGTCACCAGAAATGCGCAGATAAATAGTGTACAATAAAAAGTTTTACAAAAGTTTTACGTTGCAACGAAACACAATTGCTATAACGACAATGGCAGTCACTAGACTAACAGGAAGTCATCGCGATATCAACAATGGAAAGGGAAGAGTTAACAGCACGGGAAGGATATAAGAGTATTAACAAGAGAAGTGAAAACATTGTAGCAGAGTATTAATAACAGAAGTATAAACATTTTATTGTGTGCCAGAGATTTTAAAATTGATCTTCAGTTTCTTTTCTATACACCGAGTTAGCAAATTCTGATTTTATATGATTCCCCTGAATCTTCTTCCCTCTATTTTTCCTGTTGTTATAATATTTTCAATGCCCCCTCTTCTCATTGCATGTCCTATGAAAGCATACTGTCTCTCTCTTATTTTTTTTTCCAGATTTTTTTGTCTCTCCAGCTCTTCTCATACATTATTCATTTTTGCTGTCCAGGGGATTTGCAACATTCTTCTAATAAATCACATTTCAGCTGCTTCCAATGATTTTTGTGCAGACTTGCCTATTGTCCATGATTCAACTCCATACAATAATATAGGTTCAATATAGCATTTTAGTACTCGTTTTCTAACATTCATTGATAAGGACGTGTTGGATAATATTTTTCTCAGTCAGTGAAATACAGTCTTTGCTTGGCCTATTATGTTCCTAATTTCTGCTCTGCATATATATGTATATATATATATGATATAACCAGTCCCTAATCACTTCGATGACCCCAACCACAGAGGCAAATCTGATTTTCTGGTAACAGCCATCAAACAATCCATGCAGATGACAGAAGCTGCCTTGCACTTGAGAACCACTATATTCAGGACTATGGGATGCTGGAACCATTTGTTTTGATCTCGCATTTCAGCTACATCCAACATTCCCCTCTTTCACAATATTATTCCTTCTGCACTAAATTCCACTCCTTTCTCGCTTGTAACACATAGTTCAGAACCTCCTCACAGCATCACATTACAACCCCTCCATCCCAACTATAATCACCTATTCCACCTTCTCCTGGCTAGATTACCATTGTATCACTCTCTCCCCTTTTCACTGTCCGTCCCCCTCCACTTCAACCTTTATCACCCACCTATCACACATCACAAATCTGCATTTATACATTCTCTACACTCCACCATACATATTTCTGAACATAGCAGCTTACAAGTCACAGCTGAGTGGTTCATTTATTTTATTTTATTTTTTCCATTCATCAGTCATTTGCATGTCCCTTGCAGAACATTGCCTCCCTAATAGCTCTACTGTAGGGCTCTCGGTTGTGAGCAAGATGGCCTGCTGCTGATGCATCCATTTGCAGATCATCAACGATGTCTTGCATCAGTCTTCGCCTTGGTCTTCCTCTCTATCTTTTTCCCATTATGTACCCTTCCAAGACAATCTTCTCGAAATTGTCATGAAATTTAATGGGTCCAAAATATTTAAGTTTTCTCTGTTTAATTCTCTTTGCTAGTCAAATTTCTTCAATATTAAGTTCTTGTAGTATGGATATAATTGTTATTTTTTATGTCCTTGATATTTGAAGAACTCTTTGTCTCTTACAATCAAAGGCATTTATGTGTTTCTCAGCTGTTTTATTAAGTGTCCAGGTCTCACAGGCATATGTTGCCATGGGAAAGATGCATGCCCTTAAAAATGTTATTTTTGTAGTTCTGTTTATTCCTCTCCACAGTATCTTTAATTGTTTTATTTATTTTTTTTTCGAAGAGCTATAGATGTCCTCCTTTTAATTTTTCTCATTGTATCTCCATTATTAGTTAGTATGATGCAAGATATTCAGAACTCTCCAACTCTTCCAATTTGTTCTCATTGATACATATTCCAGCTGCCTTTTTTGTTTTGTCAGTTGTTATCAATTTAGTTTTCTTCGCATTAAGATAGAGGTTTTGCTCTTCACTATTCTTACGGACTGACATAATTAGTTTTTCCATTCCTTTTTGTGTTGTGGACAATAATACTGTGTCATCAGCATATCTAATCTCTGGTATTTCATAACCTTCAAATGTTATGGCATCGTAATATTCTTTGTCTACATCTTCTCTAACATTCCTCATTATATTTTCAGTATACAATTTAAATAAGTAAGCGACAATATGCACCCCCTGACGGACCCCTTGTTTTATATCAAATCAAGTTGCTGTTTCACAATTTATTCTAAGCGCTGCCTGTTGGCCTAGATACAGCAGTGATATTAATTGTGTTGGAAATCCGATTTTTCCATTATTTTCCAAAGTTTCTGATGTTATGCACAATCAAATGACTTTGAATCTCTCTCTCTCTCTCTCTCTCTCTCTCTCTCTCTCTCTCTCTCTCTCTCTCTGTGTGTGTATGCGTGTGTATGTTCCAGCATAACACGGAACGCCTGGGGTAATTTCAACCAAACTTGGTACACATATGACTTACAATATTTAGAAAAGCACAGTGGGGGTATGACACCTCTATCTCCCTGAAGGTGGGAGTATGAAGAGGGTCGTGTTCGTCTACATTAAATTCAAGGAGAAAAAAATGGCCCAATGAAGATAATCATGAAATAGCTCTGTACTGGTCTAAGAGAAGTATTTGTAGCCTCCTTTGGCAAGTTATAATTTTGATCGTTTCTTTTCGTTTTAAATATATTTTTAAAAATAAATTTTAAGTTTGTTTTTTCCATGTGTTTATATTAGCTTTTTATTGTATTCTATAGTAGATTTCATTGCTCAGTGACAGTGTGCCTTTTCTTATTTGTTTTTTTAAATTAGCTTTTCAGATTAGGGAGAGAGAGAGCGGGAGAGGGGATAGAGAGGGAGAGAGGGAGGGAGAGAGGGACAGGAAGAGGGAGGGAAAGAGGGGAGAGAGATAGGGACAGAGAGAGAGAGAGAGAGAGATTTGAGATCGCTATGTTTATCCTACACACAACTGTATTCTGCTTGCTCTATAACAGAATTTACTATTTCTCTGTTCAAAGGGGACCACTGAAATGGTATGACTACTGGTTTGATTAAATCTTCTTGTGGAGTACATTTTCATCTTATAAATTTCTTCTTGTTGTTGGTGTTCTAAAACCACCTAATTTTCTATATTATACACTGAGAAAATACAACAAGACACCCAGGCTTCCAACTCCACAGAATAATACAGATACAACAACTTAAACATAACTTGGCAGTCTTCCAACCAAAACAAACTGGTCAACAATGAGAATTCCAACAAAGCCAATTGGTGTAGTTATATCTTCAGACAACACACATTTATTAATGGACAAAATGAGGGGTGAAATCATGATGAGGGGATTGTAGCCATCAGGCTGAACAGAATTCACAATGACAATGCTCGGCGTGAGAGAACTCTACGCCATATGGGCGAAAACCTTACAATGTCCTATACACATAAAATCATACTTACAACATTTCACCAAAAACCTCAGCCATCAAGAAACCTAATTCCTCCAACTAACTACCAACAAATTGCCACTGCTAGAAACTCTTCCTAAACGAGATTCCATCTACATCAAAGCTACTAATGTTCTTCCTACAACACAAACAAGTAAGGCTCTCCTTTTACTAAATCGTGAGTGGTTTTTATACTATCCCTATCCACTCAGTTTTCTCCATGCTGCACGCTTTTCCCAAGACCCCCGCTCAATGGTCTCAACCAACCTACCTCTCAAACAAGGGTACTCACTCTATTAATTATTTCCTAAATACCAATCCTGCTTATAACTCCTAGCCAAAAGCAATACTGCTATAGCTCGAGAGTGGGCTGACCCAAGTATTTATTTATTCTTGCTGCCGGAGGTGAAACTAAAAATGTTGTTTATAATCGAGTTTTAAATGAAATTAATATTATAGTGAATATGTAAAAGACTTTATTCTATAATTTGCACACTGTACTTAAACTTTTAAATACCTGTAAATAAACTTACTTCAGTATTACACTATATATAGAATGCATTGTTTTTCCTTTCTAATAGATGATTGGGATAAATAAATTTTAACTTTGTTTTTTCCTTATATTTGTATTAGCTTTTTGTTGTATTCTATCGTAGATTTAATTGCTCGATGACATTGTGCCTTTTTCTTATTTGTTCAGATTAGCTTTTCAGATTAGGGAATGCGAGAGAGAACAAGAGGCAAAGAGAGAGGGAGAAGTAAAGAGGGAGAGAGTGAGGAAGAGAGTGAGGAAGAGAGTAAGATGGACAGGGAGAGGGATATACAGGGGGAGAGAGATAGAGAAGGAGAGAGAGGGAGAGAGTTAAGGATAAAGAAAAAGAGAGAGAGAGAGAGAGAGAGAGAGAGAGAAGAGAGAGAGAGAGATTTGAGATTGCCATGTTTCTCCACGGACAACTTTATGTTTTGTGCTCAAGTGTGGGTTCATCCAAGAAATTATTTATTCTTGTTCCTGGAGGTGAAACTAAAAAATGTTTATAATCATGTTTTGAATGAAATTAATATTATAGTGAATTTGTAAAAGACTTTGCTTTATAATTTGTATGCTGCACTTATACTTCAAGATACCTGTAAATAAAATTACTTTGATATTACACTATAGATAGAATTCGTTCCTTTTCCTTTCTAATAGAAGATTGTGATAAACAAATACCCGGGCAACGCCGGGTAATCAACTAGTAGTTCTATAAAAGATAAATATAAATTCAAATTAAATTCTCTGCATTTCTCTAGTATTAATCTTACATTGAATATATGATATCTTCTTCTTCTTCCTTGTCTAATTTGTACACAGTTGTGACATTTCGGCGTGAAACTTAATCATACAAAAACACACATGACAAAGAAATAGAGAGATGAGATAAAATATAAATTCACGTGAATGCTGCGTTGAAAAGAAAAAAAAATAATAAAATGAATAGAGCACTTAGCTGTAACTTGTATGAAGCTGTTGCTTGTCCGACGCTGTGTGTCAGAAATGCTCATGGTAGAGTGTAAAGAGTATTTAAATGGAGACTTGGGATGTGTGATAGGTGGGTCGTAACTGAGGGTGGTGGGCGGGGAAACCGTGGAGCGGAGAGTGATACGCTGGTAATCTAGCCGGAGGAAGGTGAAATATGCGACTATAGTTGGGGTTGTAATGTGATGATGTGAAGAGGTTCTGAGCTATGTGTAGCATGTGAGAAGGGAGTGGGACTTAGTGGGGATGGATTATGATTGTGCAAGAAGAAAATGTTAGGTGTAGCTGAATAACGAGTTCAAACCATGTGGTTCCAGAGTCCCATATTGTATTTGAGGAGTATCTGGGAGTATAGAACTATTGTATCTGTGGAGTATCTGGGAGTATAGAACTATTGTATCTGTGGAGTATCTAGGAGTATAGAATTATTGTATTTATCTGGGAGGATAGAACTACTGTATTTGAGGATTATCTAGGAGTATAGAACTATTGTATTTGAGAAGTATCTGGGGATATAGAACTATCATATTTGAGAAATATCTGGGAGAACAGAACTATTTTATTTAAGGAGTATCTGGGAGTATAGAACTATTGTATATGAGGAGTATCTGGGAGTGTAGAACTACTGTATGAGTTGAGTATTTTTTCTGTTGGTCTTAAAGTCTACATTCTTTTCTTCTAAACTTCTGTTTTTTATCATTTTTTTCTATCTTTTGTATTAAATGTTACCTGCCACATGTAGTTTTATGTATAAATGATACAGATCTCTAAGTACAGAACATTTATCACGTGACATAAATATATGTGGTATTATGGATATACAACACACATCTATATAATGTTACTTTACATGGCATATATATGTTTTTATTGTGTACAGACAACATACATCTAAATAGTGCTACAGTACATTTCAAATAATATATGTATGCGGTATTATATATAGAAAACACCCATCTATTTAGTACAGTAGTACATTTCAGATGATATATAATGTCGTATTATGTATAGAATATACATCTACATAGTGTTACATACATCATCATCATCATCATCATCAGGTGCCGTGACGACTGGCGTTGGCTATTATGCTTCTACATAGTACACGATCCTTCATGCAGGCCATCAGTTCAATTGGTGATCTCCTCTCACACCATCCCGTCAGACTGTCCAGTATCATTTCTCTTGGTCTTCCTCTTGATCTTCTTCCTTCTATTTTTCCTGTTCTTATAATATTTTCAGTGCCCCCTCTTCTCATTGCATGTCCTATGAAAATACATTGTCCCTCTCTTATCTTTTTGACAAGGTTTTTTGTCTCTCCAGCTCTTCTCATACATTCTTCATTAGTTATTTTTGATGTCCATGGGATTCGCAACAATCTTCTAATAAACCACATTTCTGCTGCTTCCAATGATTTTTGTGCAGACTTGCCTATTGTCCATGATTCACTTCCATATAATTATATAGGTTCAATATAGTATTTTAGGATTAGTTTTCTAACATTCATTGATAAGGATGTGTTGCATAATATGTTTCTCATTCTCTGAAATGCAGTCTTTGCTTGGCCTATTCTGTTCCTAATTTCTGTTCTACATTTCCCATCTGAAGTTATTACTGCTCCATGGTATTTGAATTTCTGCACCTGCTTTAAAATACTTCCATTTAATTTTATACTGCATGCTGGTGGATTCTGTTTCTTAGATATAACCATAGTCTCTGCCTTTTTGATGTTTAAAGTAAGGCCTTTCTGTTCACTTCTTTTAGCGCCTTTATCCAAGAGATTTTGCAGGTCTTGTAGGTTCTCAGCTATCAGTACTGTGTCGTCAGCATACCGAAGGTTGTTAATAGTGTATCCTCCAATTTTTATGCCTGGTTACATTACATGACATATATATGTAGTATCATGTACCGATGCTACTTTGATCTCTGTACTGGTAATGCCACTCATTAATGTTCAGTGTACACACTGTATGAATTTTATTCTGGTTTTCTGGGGCTTATTTTATCTCTGGTGTGATATAAGTGTTTGCTCAAGTTACAAAGTTCCATGATCTCTATTGTGATATAAGTACTTGCTCAAGTCACAAAATTCCATGATCTCTAGTGTGATATAAGTACTTGCTCAATTCACAAAGTCCCATGATCTCTAGTGTGATATAATACGCAATAATTAGTTTTATAAGTATACACTTATACATAAAGCACTGTAGTAATGCTGTGATACCAAAATGTATAAACTAGGGAAAATGTAGGAACAGCTTTATTACTTAACGACTCTGTAGTCTTGAGTCATGCCTATATGTTATCTCTGCATAATTCACATGGCATGGTACCTTACAGACACCGCATGCCTTAAACTGATGGCAGTATCATCGTAATCCATCACAAACTGAAACCTTCAACCTGCAATGTCGAAAAAGAATTATTACTCAGCAAGACATAGTGACTGATATCTTCATTCTTACGTTTATTTAGAATTTTTACATTTTATTATTGCATTTTATTTCTTGCCCCTTTTCTTTTGTATCTATTTTTCTAACTCAACTTTCTATAGGTCCTTGCAGTTTGTGAGTTGTATCTGTGTGTGTGTGTGAACTATATACTTAATTACTCAACTTGTTAGTGAATTCACATATTTCAGCGTTTAATTATTCAGTAGTTAGACGCGTCTCTCTTTCAGCTTCCAGTTATTTCAGCTAGTGAGTTGTGTACAAGTTGAAAGTTTAATATACAGAGTGTGTCTCTGTGTAGTATTTAAAAGTTTATTTACTTCAGTATTAAGTATCATAATAGGAATTATTTTCAAACCAGTAACAGGAGACAGGAAAATAGAATGACCCCACCTACCGAAAAATGGTTACATAAGGAAGGTCTTCGATTAGGCCATCTGAATATATATCACCTATTAGGTAAAATTCCTGAAGTAACACACATATTACATCAAAATTTCCACATTTCTGGCTTCTCTGAAAGCCGTTTAAATATGAACATAACCGATGAAGATATTAGAATTAACGGTTTTAACCTGATCCGGCGTGACTCAACCAGGAAACTAGAAACAGGTCTAGTAATGTATGTCTCCACAACTATCCAGTTTAGTCGTAGAGAAGACCTAGAATCATCAGAGGTAGAGTGTATTTGGGTGGAAGTTAAAATGCCAAACCAGAGTCCATTAATTATTGGACTTTTGTACCGTAATCCAAATGCATCATCTCTGTGGTACGATCACTTCACGACTATGATAGATGAGGTTTAAACCTTTAGGTTCAAAGATATTATCATTCTTGGAGATTTCAACATAGATCTAACACAATCAAATCTAACTTGGAGCAATATTATATTATCCTATAATCTTTGCCAAATTGGCACCAAACCTACCAGAGTAACAGAAGTATCATCCACATTATTAGATCATATATATGTAGCCCAACCAGAAAACATCATTGAATGTAACATCCTTCATACTTCGTTAAGTGATCATTACCCAGTCTGCTGTACGTGGACAAGAAAGGGGTATAAACTTCCTAAACACAATCACATCAGTATGAAATTTAGGAGCTTCAGAAAATTTAACCTAGAATTATTCCTTAATGATTTGCAAGAATCTTCACTTACAGACGTGTACCAACTAACTGACCCTGATGAGGCAATAGAATATTGGCTAAAGATCTTCAGAGATATATTAGACAAACATGTCCCCATGAAAGAGGTGAGAGTAAAACACCAGACGAAGTCACCTTGGATAACACCTGAAATACTACAATCCATGAGAGAACGTGATCGGGCACACAAAATCAAGGACTTTATGACCTACCGTTCACTCAGAAACAAAGTTCAATACTTAATAAGACAAGAGAAAAAAAATTACTTCAGGAATCTAATACAGAATAAATCAGACAGTAAATCAATTTGGAAAGCCATAAATACCCTATCAAATAAAAGAAAAGAATTTGATTCTCAAGCCATCAATCGTGCATACACTAGCGCACATATCAGTACACATTTCAGAGAAGAAATCAACGTTCTTAAATCATCAATATCAGCTCCTGTATGCGACTTACATGAACTGCAAACATTCCTGGACAGCAGATGTACTGATTTTAAACAGTTACACATTCCATTCTTAACAGTCAGTGAAGTTCACAGTTATCTCTTAACCTTAAAAAACAATACAGCTGGGCTTGATGATATTAGTAATAAGATCTTACGTTATGCTGCACCTGTCATTTCACATACACTAACATATATTTACAACCAGTGCATTGCAAAATGTTATTTCCCTGAGGCTTTTAAAACTGCTAAGGTGTATCCTCGCTTTAAATCTGGCTCATCCAACAATCTTACCAACTATAGACCAATATCCATATTATCGTCATTATCAAAACCACTCGAAAAACACATACACAAAATAACTCTACGACACATGCAAGAGAACAATTTACTCATAGACAGTCAGTCAGGCTTTAGACCCAATCTTTCCTGCCACACAGCTCTTACCAAAATGACAGAAAACTGGTTAGTAAACATAAATGACGACAGACTATGTGGTGCCATCTTTGTCGACTTTAAAAAGGCATTTGATATGATTGACCACGATATTCTTGTAAGAAAAATAAAGACTTATAGACTGCACCCTGACCTAATAAAATTAATTGCATCGTTTCTTTCAGACAGACAACAGGTAGTATTCTTCAACAATTCTCTATCAAACTCTGCTAAAGTTGACACTGGTGTTCCGCAAGGTTCTATCCTAGGCTCGTCGCTCTTTGCTATCTATATCAATGATCTTCCACTTCATCTTAAACACTCTTCTTGTGACCTTTTTGCCGATGATTGCACAGTCTACACCAGTGACTACGATTGTGTTAATCTACTCTTCAGGTCGAGTTATACAATTTAATTGGATGGAGCAAAAATAATGGCATGATTATGAACAACGATAAAACAAAATCAATGCTCATAACAACAAGACAGAAACTACAAAACGCAACAAAATCAACATTTCGACTCTGTACAGAAACATCACAGATAGAAAACGTTAGCGAGCACAAAACACTAGGTCTTATTATTGACCAACATCTGACGTGGAACTCTCATGTGCAATGTCTAACAAAACTCATCGCACAAAATGTATATCAATTAGCTAAAATTAAGCACTTCATAGATCAAGACACTAGGAAGACATACTACATAGCTCATATACAAACACATTTAGACTATTGCTCAACAGTTTGGGATGGTTGCTCAGTGTCAAATACAAAGAGGCTTTGCTCTCTCCAAAAGCGAGCAGTAAAGCTCATTAGTGACAAAGATCAAGCACAAACAACTAATCATCACAAACGTATCAAAATACTACCCCTTAAGAACAGGTTCCTCTTCAACAAAGCCAAGTTAGTACATCAAATTATTTCACGGCATGCCCCGCCTTATCTATGGAACCTGTTTAAATTAAGCCCAAAGTGCAGCCAACGCTTGAACAACATATGTCTTCCAAAACCTAGACTTGATCTTTACAAGAAAAGCTTTAGTTATTCTGCTGCTCATCTTTGGAATACCCTCCCATCCTATATAAAAAATATAAATTATACTCCTTCCTACAACTACAAGCTTTCCCAATATCTATTTGATGTCGACTACATGCCTCCATGAATTATAAAACTTAAAAGTTATCTTAAGCTGCTCTTACAGACACCGAATACAATTAATTGTTTTCTGAATAGTCCCGAAAATTTTGTTTAGTAGATAGTCATTTATAATGTATGTAGTTACTTCTGTACTGAGTGAATGTTTAAGAGTGAAACGTAAATGTTATATTTTATGTCTCTCAGCTTCAATGTTAGTTATGTTTGTTATATGAACAGCATATTTGTAGAATGTCTGGAATAGAGTGAAAGATTTATGATAAAGGGCAGAATGTCAGACGGGCCTGCATGCCCAATTCTTAACCCTTTTGAAATAAAGATCAATCAATCAATCAATCAATCAATCAATCAATCAATCAATCAATCATTAAGTAATAAAGCTATTCCTACGTTTTTCCTAGTTTATACATTTTAGTGTGATATAAGTACTTGCTCAAGTCATAAAGTTCCATTAGTGTGATATAAGTACTTGGTCAAGTCACAAAGTTTCATTATCTTTGGTGTGATATAAGTACTTGCTCAAGTCACAAAGTTCCATCATCTCTAGTGTGATATAAGTACTAACAGACACACGTCTGTATGTGTACATATGAAAAGGAACAATATTTTTTAATGTCAGGATAGACAGACAGAATAACATACTCAAACGAGGGGTGATTAATAAATTCTCGGCATAAGGTACAACGGATTATTTGTGGACAACATTTTGGGGTTATTTCTCAACATAATCCCCTTGCAGGTTTATGCACTTAATCCAGCGATCCTGGAGCATATGGATCCCTTCTTTGTAAAAGTCAGCATCTTGTGCCAGTAGAAAGTGGTCTACAGCATGAATGACGTCATCATCTGAAGCAAATTTGCGATCACTGAGCTCATTTTTGAGTTTGGTAAACAGGTAATAGTCCGAAGTGGCCAAATCTGGGGAATAAGGAGGATGTTCAAGGAGTTGGAACCCGCATTCATCAATGGCGACCATTGCCACCGCCGACTTGTGAACTGGAGCATTGTCTTGCTGAAAGATGATTCCTCTCGTCAATTTCCCTCGACACTTTTCTTTCAGTTTGACCCGCAGTTGCTTCACAAGATTAGCGTAAAAGGCCCCGGTGACCATTCTGCCCTTTTGAAGATAGTCTATCAATAGCACACCTTCTGAATTCCAAAAGATGGAAGCCATCACTTTGAGTCTACCAATAGCACACCTTCTGAATTCCACAAGATGGAAGCCATCACTTTGAGTCTACCAATAGCACACCTTCTGAATTCCACAAGATGGAAGCCATCACTTTGAGTCTACCAACAGCACACCTTCTGAATTCCACAAGATGGAAGCCACCACTTTGCCTGCAGACAGAACCACCCTTGCTTTCTTAACAGGTGAGGATCCATGGCGTTTCTATTGCTTTGACTGTTCTTTGGTTTCTGGTTGAAAATGATGAACCCAACTCTCATCCATAGCCACAAATTGCTGAAGAAGCTTTTCAAGATCTGCAGAAAAATGACCAAGATTGTCTCTTGACACATGGGCGCGAGTCATTGGACGGTACGAAACCCAAAGACGCAGTGAAAGCCAGGGTCGTCTCGCGCGACCCATGTGAGATCCTCCTCTCCTTCGCGGGAGCGGTGGCGCACCACCGGTCTGTCCCGTCCGCGCCGTCGGTGGGGCGGAGCAAGAGCGCGCACGCTGGGACCCGAAAGATGGTGAACTATGCCTGAGTAGAACGAAGCCACAGGAAACTCTGGTGGAGGTTCTTAGAGATTCTGACGTGCAAATCGATCGTCAAACTTGGGTATAGGGGCGAAAGACTAATCGAACCATCTAGTAACTGGTTCCCTCCGAAGTTTCCCTCAGGATTGCTGGTGCTCGATCGCAGTTTTATCCGGTAAAGCAAGACACTGCTGGCGAGATTCTTCGGATGCTGTGCGTGGAGTGAAGCTCCTCCTGGCCAAGGAAGAAAATGCGGAAAAACAACGAGGGTTGCTGTGTGGCGCCGATGTGTAAAGGTGATGGAAAGGATAAAGTGAAGCTTAATCGGTATGTTCAGTAGTATCGTGGCGAGAGCTACTCATACCACGGCACCTCTGCTCAATCATCAAATTGCTTATATTTACCCACACAGTCATTAAACTGCTTATATTTACCCACACAGTCATTAAACTGCTTATATTTACTCACACAGTCATTAAACTGCTTATATTTACCCACACAGTCATAAAATTGCCTATATTTACTCACACAGTCATTAAACTGCTTATATTTACTCACACAGTCATCAGATTGCTTATATTTACTCACACAGTCATTAAACTGCTTATATTTACCCACACAGTCATTAAACTGCTTATATTTACCCACACAGTCATTAAACTGCTTATATTTACCCACACAGTCATCAGATTGCTTATATTTACCAATATAGTCATTAAACTGGTTGTAGTTATCAACATTCTCACTATTCAGAAATTAAGAGTCGAACCTGATCTTACTGAAAAGGTAGGGAGCCTCCTGATAAGCATGAGCATTATCTATTTCTTTTTCCATTCTGGTCTGGCAAGAAGCCTCTGTGGTCAGGATCCCAGTTTCTGGTTGTGGCCTGCACCCCGTGTGAGTAGGAATCAGTGCTCACTGTTGAAGTAATTGCATTCGATCCGCTACTGTCCCGACGGTCAGCACTTTTTGATGTGGCACCAGAAGTGAGTATTAGAATCTGTCCTCGGCGGCGCTTGAAAGTTCCTGTTCGGATAAGTTGTACCCAGGCCAGTTTTGCTTCTGGGTTAAAAAGACACCGAAAAATGAAGATGAAGAACCCCTGAAGGGAGTTGCAGATACAGAATAAGTAATTTAAAGTGAGCTGCGTTTCTCCAACTGCCAAGGGTCCAAATATCCAGGTGACGCCAAGCAAAAACATGACAGCAAACATTCCTCGAATCTGTGCTGGAGTGATGAAGTTTGCGATTGTCTTTACCTTCTGCTGGGAACAAATGTGAGAGTTTAACTTTTGCAATATGTCCTTAATCTACGACACAGAGAACTATTTAATCTAGTCCTTAATCTACAATAGAAAGAACTAACTAATCTAATTCTTAATCTGCAATACAAAGAGTTAATTCTACAAAGAAAAAAAAAGAATGAATACTGTCCACAATTTACAGCACACAGAACTAATTTAATAGCACTTCTTACAGTATACAAGTAAATAAAATATGCTCCATAACTCATCTCTCTCTCTCTCTCTCTCTCTCTCTCTCTCTCTCTCTCTCTCTAGATGTCCAAGGCACATGGTGCTTCCACAAGAATTTTCCATAAATGTATGTCTGCCTTTTTCCCTCAGTTCTTGCACAGGTGAGCCCTCTATTACATCATCCCCCCTCCCTCTCTCTCTCTCTCTCACTATGTTATTCTTCTCCTTCTCTCTTGCCCAGGTGAGCCCTCTATTTCAGCATCCTCTCTCTCTCTCTCTCTTTCTTTGTTGTTCTTCTCCTTCTCTCTTGCCCAGGTGAGCCCTCTATTACAGTATCCTCTCTCTCTCTCTCTCTCTCTCTCTGTTGTTCTTTTCCATGTCTCTTTTGGTTTATCCTTACTCTCTTTCCCTGAGGTGTTTATTTGAGTGCAGTTTTAGAAATGAGTTACAAGTCATCTGGAGTGCATGCCCCTGCCGTCACCAAAGTATTTCTTCCATAATCGAACTCAATGGGTCATTTGCTTTTTTGTCAGCAGGGTGTTAATTTCTTACGGTTCATTCATTCATTCACACATTCATTTGCATGTCCCTTGCGGAACTTTGCCTCCCTAACAGCTCTCCTGTAGGCCTCTCGGTTGTGAGCAAGATGGCCTGCTGCTGCTACATCCATTTGCAGATCCTCAACGATGTCTTGCAGCCATCTTCGCTTTGGTCTTCCTCTTATTCCCATTATGTACCCTTCCAAGATGGTCTTCTCTAGATTATCATGACGTTTAATGTGTCCAAAATTTTAAAGTTTTCTCTCTTTAATCCTCTTTGCTAGTCAGCCTTCTTCAATATTATGTTCTTGTTGTATAGATATATTTGTTCTTTTTTGTGTCCATGATATCTGACGAACTCTTCTGTAGCATTTACATTCAAAGGCATTTATGTTTCTCAGGTGTTTTGTTAAGTGTCCAGGTCTCACAGGCATATGTTGCGATGGGAAAGATGCATGCCCTTAAAAATCTTATTTTTGTAGTTCTATCTGCTCCTCTCCACAGATTCTCTTTTGTTTTATTTTCTGAAGAGCGATAGATGTCCCCCTTTTAACTTCCCTCATTGTATCTCCATTATTAGTAGTGACCCAAGATATTCAAAATGCTCCACTTCTTATGGTATTTGACCAAAATATTCATCTAATTCTAAGTAAACATTTAGTCTGGAAGAAATTCCGTTTGTTTTTTCTCTAGTTTTCCAATATTCCCTTCCGTATAACAGTTTGTTTTCTTTTTCTCTAGTTTTCCAACATTCACTTCCTATAACAGTTTGTTTTTTCTCTAGTTTTCCAACATTCCCTTCCGTATAACAGTTTGTTTTTTCTCTAGTTTTCCAACATTCCCTTCCGTATAACAGTTTGTTTTTCTCTAGTTTTCCAACATTCACTTTCTATAACAGTTTATTTTTCTCTAGTTTTCCAACATTCACTTCCTATAACAGTTTATTTTTTCTCTAGTTTTCCTACATTCCCTTCCTAATACAGTTTGGTTTTTTTTTCTCTACTTTTCCTACAGTCCCTTCTGTATAACAGTTTGTTTTTCCTCTAGTTTTCCAACATTCCCTTCCATATAACAGTTTTTTTTTTTCTCTAGTTTTCCAACATTCCCTTCTTATAACAGTTTATTTTCTCTAGTTTTCCAACATTCTCTTCCTGTAACAATTTTTTTTCTCTAGTTTTCCAATATTCCCTTCCTATAACAGTTTTTTTTTTCTTTAGTTTTCCAACATTCCCTTCCTCATAACAGTTTGTTTTTTCTCTAGTTGTCCTACATTCCCTTGCTAATACAGTTTGGTTTTTTCTCTAGTTTTCCAACATTCCCTTCCGTATAGCAGGTTGTTTTTTCTCTAGTTTTCCAACATTCCTTTCCTATAACAGTTTGTTTTTCTCTAGTTTACCAACATTCCCTTCCGTATAACAGTTTGTTTTATTTTCTCTAGTTTTCCAACATTCTCTTCCCATAAAAATTTGTTTTTTCTCTAGCTTTCCAACATTCCATTCCATATAACAGTTTGTTTTTTTTTCTCTAGTTTTCCAACATTCCCTTCTGTATAGCAGTTTGTTTTTTCTCTAGTTTTCCAACATTCCCTTCCTAATACAGTTTGTTTTTTTTCTCTAGTTTTCCAATATTCCCTTCCTATAACAGTTTGTTTTATTTTCTCTAGTTTTCCAACATTCTCTTCCGTATAACAGTTTGTTTTTCTCTAGTTTTCCAACTTTCCAGTTTCTTAGTTCTATCCTGATTCTCGTTTTCTTTGTCAGCTTTTTTTTTTATTTCTCCATAATCCATGTCATGAAACAAAAGAAGATATGTCAAAAATATAATTATCCTTGCTTATACATTCAATGCCTCTTTTCCCTATAATGTGTTCTTCATGGATGTATTTAATGCAATGTTATATTTTGTACATATGTGTACTTAATACAGTATTACAATATGCTGTTCATGTATGTAATGTTATAACATGTTCATCATGCATAAATTTAATACAGTATAACATGTTCTTCATGTTTATATTTAATACAATATTATAATATCTTGTTCATGTATATAGTTAATACAGTATTATAACATTATAGTTATATTATAGTTTTTCATGTATATATTTAATACAATATTAAAGTATGCTCTTCAGGTATATATTTAATACAATATTAAAGTATGCTTTTCAGGTATATATTTAATACAATATTAAAGTATGCTTTTCAGGTATATATTTAATACAATATTAAAGTATGCTCTTCAGGTATATATTTAAAACAATATTAAAGTATGCTCTTCAGGTATATATTTAATACAATATTAAAGTATGCTCTTCAGGTATATATTTAATACAATATTAAAGTATGCTTTTCAGGTATATATTTAATACAATATTAAAGTATGCTCTTCAGGTATATATTTAATACAATATTAAAGTATGTTCTTCAGGTATATGTTTATTACAATATTAAATGTTCTTCAAACATGCACTTAACATGAAGTATTGATTGTAAGGTGTGTCTGCTAAACATCCAGTTTGTAGTTGAACTTGTTTGACTTTGGTCTAACTCTTGGGTGTAGTTAGGTTTCAGTTTATTTCTGTATAATTTCCCTTGTGTTTCTTCTTTCTTGTATTTGACTCATATATATATATATATATATACTTAGATTAGTTTGGAGGTTACTTCACTTAGAGATGGTTTAGATTAGTTTGGAGTTTAATTCACTTAGAGATGGCTTAGATTAGTTTGGAGTTTAATTCACTTAGAGATGGCTTAGATTAGTTTGGAGGTTAATTCACTTAGAGATGGCTTAGATTAGTTTGGAGGTTAATTCACTTAGAGATGGCTTAGATTAGTTTGGAGTTTAATTCACTTAGAGATGGCTTAGATTAGTTCACTTAGAGATGGCTTAGATTAGTTCACTTAGAGATGGCTTAGATTAGTTCACTTAGAGATGGCTTAGATTAGTTTGGAGGTTACTTCACTTAGAGATGGCTTAGATTAATTTGGAGTTTAATTCACTTAGAGATAGCTTAGATTAGTTTGGAGGTTAATTCACTTAGAGATGGCTTAGATTAGTTCACTTAGAGATGGCTTAGATTAGTTTGGAGTTTAATTCACTTAGAGATGGCTTAGATTAGTTTGGAGCTTAATTCACTTAGAGATGGCTTAGATTAGTTTGGAGTTTAATTCACTTAGAGATGACTTAGAGATGGCTTAGATTAGTTCACTTAGAGATGGCTTAGATTAGTTCATTTAGAGATGGCTTAGATTAGTTCACTTAGAGATGGCTTAGATTAGTTTGGAGGTTAATTCACTTAGAGATGGCTTAGATTAGTTTGGAGGTTACTTCACTTAGAGATGACTTAGATTAAGTTGGAGGTTACATTTCAGAAGTGAGTTTTGTTCTGAGTTATTTTCCCACCTGGAAAAATGTATGTACAATTTAGTATTTCTGCTGTAACGTTGTCTGAACTGCAAATGGCGATGAGTATTTCTCGCCAGGACTCTTGTCTGTATTGTTTTTGTGGTCTTGTGGGCCTCACATTCACCCTCATTTTGCCATTAATAAATGCTGTCATTGAGTGTGTATCGTAACAGAAGACTTGGTGATTCTCTCTTGGAACGTTAATTGTCAGTTATGTTAGACGACTGTAGGCTCACTCTGCCACACTGGTATTCTGCTGTGGAACTGTTAGAAAGCCTGGATGTTTGTTGTTGAGTTGCTGTGCGAATAGTGTGGCAACAGATTTAGCAAAGGGAGGGCTTATCAGTAATAAAGTACGGATAAGTACGCTGTGGGGGCTGCTTATTCCTAATATAGCCACTGCGCACGTCTTCTGGGCACCGCTGGAGAGCGCTTGTTTTTTTTTAGGGGAAACGGATTATGTACTACAAAAGTGATTATTCTTTGGACCCTCCGGCTAGTTCAGTCGGTAAAACTATGACTCTAGTACCATCGGGAGCATGGATTCGATCCTCACGGTTGGAGAAGTTTGTTTTTTTTAAAAACTTTTTAAAGTTATATTTTAGATTATGACACTGTTTATTTCTCTTTTTATTAAGAAAAATTATACTTTTAACTTTTAGAAAAACTAGCAATGTTCAACAAAGTGAACACACCTGACTCAACAAACTCAGAAAATACTGTCTCAGCCATCACTGTCCATCACAGGCTCCGTGGGCAATAGGAACCCCGAAGGATAATTTTTTTTTAAACCGGTGCCGTAGGGGACCTAGCACGTTCCATGACGCGGACAGCCAAGCTGGAAAGGTAATCGTAGGCGATCTAGCACGTTCCATGACGCGGACAGAGAAGCTGGACAGGTAATCGTAGGTGATCTAGCACGTTCCATGACGCGGACAGCCAAGCTGGACAGGTAATCGTAGGCGACCTAGCACGTTCCATGACGCGGACAGCCAAGCTGGACAGGTAATCGTAGGTGATCTAGCACGTTCCATGACGCGGATAGAGAAGCTGGACAGGTAATCGTAGGCGACCTAGCACGTTCCATGACGCGGACATCCAAGCTGGACAGGTAATCGTAAGCAACCTAGCACGTTTCATGACGCGACAGAGAAGCTGGACAGGTAATCGTAGGCGACATAGCACGATCCATGACATGGACAGCCAAGCTGGACAGGTAATCGTAGGCGACCTAGCACGATCCATGACGCGGACAGAGAAGCTGGACAGGTAATCGTTAAGTAATAAAGCTGTTCCTACTTTTTTTTTCTAGTTTATACATTCAGATATCAAGTAAAGTCGGCTGTTCTCCCCGCAATGTTATTGCAATTGGGTCAGGGGCCAGGGGACATGCGCAGTCTCAATGTAGGTCATACACTGCAAATTGTTTCAACATTGAAGCAGCTGTGAAACAACAAGAGGAGATATAGGCAGCAGACACTTTAACCAACAACTTCACTATATTGATATCAACTCAGGGCAGCAAACACAACAACAAAAAATTATGTTTTATTGGGTCATCCTCTCTTTCTTTTCCCGGGGGTGTCTATCACATGGATGTTGTAGCAATGTTGCTAGGGTCCTCTCAGAATATATACTGTGTTACTTTACTCGTATATCATATTATATATCTTATATCCTTCCTGTGCCGTTAAACGTCACTCCCAAGGTAGTTCGCCAATTTTTCCTATCTTCGGCGAGTCTTTCAACCTCATCAAAGGATTTTATGCCTGTTGATTTGGCCTCTTTTAACAATGCCCTCTTTCACGCGGTCTGCCTCTTTTACTTTGGCCTGCTGTGTTCCACTTGATAGCTTGTTTTTGGGATTCTCTGATCATTTCTTCTCATCAAGTGACCAACATATGTCCATCTCCTTTTCCTGATCACCCATGAGACTGGTTGTTGTTCAGTCTTCTGTCTTATCTCTGCATTGTTCTTGAATTCATTCCACTTGATGCAGAGTATTTTCCTTGGGCATTTGTTTTCAACAGTATAATTTTATGTTTATTTCTTTAGTTGTTTTCCAGCTTTCACATGCATAAATGGGGGTGGATATTACGTTTCAACTGAATAGTCTTAACTTGGTTTTTGTGCTTATAACTTTTGACTGGCATATGTTCTCAAGATTCTTGAAGATCGATGCTGCTTTTGCAATTCTAACTTCTTTTCTGGTGTCACTAACCTGGTCTGTGTAGCTGCCAAGGTATGCAAATTGATTGACTTCTTCAATATCTGTCCCTTCTACGTATATTTTTCCATTTTGATTAATGAGAAGTTTCATTATTTTTATTTTGTCCTTGTTAATTTCAAGTCCTATTTTGCTAGCCAGTGAAGACAGGCTATCTGTTTTTTCTTGCATGGAATTCACATTGTTACTGATAAGAGTTATGTCATCTGCAAAATCAAGATCTTCTAGTTGGGTCCCATGTACCCAGTCAATACCTGTGTTGCCTGTGCAGCACTTTTTCATTATGAAGTCTATTGTAATCCCAAAAAGTAAAGGAGACAGTATACATCCTTGTTTCACTCCTGTTTCAATCTGGAACCATTCACTCATCCCTTCTTCTGTTTTGACTGCACAGACATATCCATCGTAGAAGTCCTTAATAATGTTGATAATTTTAGATGGTATTCCATATAGATTTAAAATTCTCCACAATGAGTCTCTGTGTATGCTATCAAACGCCTTTTTAAAATCTATGAAGTTCAGTATTAATCATTCTGCTTTTCAATATGTTCTTCAAGTATTATTCTGAGAGTAAAGATCTGGTCGAGACAGCTTCTCCCTTTTCGAAATCCTGCTTGTTCTTCTCTCATTACGGTATCCACTATATCTTTAAGTCTATTCAAAATGACCTTGCAAAATACTTTTGACACAACTGATACTAAGGTTACTCCTCTCCAATTGTTACACTAACTAAGGTTGCCTTTTATTTTTGGTATTTTAGTAATGATTCCTTTTTCCATTTAGAAGGGACCTTTTCTTCTTTCCAAATCTTATTAAACATTCTCTGTAGTTGTCTCATGTTGTCAATATTGATAGCTTTTAGCATTTCTGGTGTTATTTCATCTTCACCTGCAGCTTTGTTGTTAGCCATTAAATTCATTGGTGTTTCAATTTCAAGCAATGTAATTCCATCTAGGCTGACATTTAGTTGTGGGGCTGAAAAGTCAGTTTCAAGGTTTAACAATTCTTTTGGGTGTAGTCGATTAAGTATTTCTTGGAAGTGTTCAAACCATCTCTGCTTTTGGTCTTTACTTGATGTTAATAGGGTTCCAGTTTTGCTAAGGATTGGTCTTTCTTTAAATGTAATAGTACATGTTAGCCTCTTTGTATGTTATATAAAGTTTTGTTGTCTCCTGTTTTTGCTGCTTTCTCTGCCTCTTTCGCCATATTGTCTGTTAGTTCTAAGAACACACAATAATTCTGTTAGTCTAAGAACACACAATAATTCTGTTAGTTCTAAGAACACACAATATTTCTGTTAGTTCTAAGAACACACAATAATTCTGTTAGTTCTAAGAAGACACAATATTTCTGTTAGTTCTAAGAATACACAATCATTCTGTTAGTTCTAAGAACACACAATAATTCTGTTAGTTCTAAGAACACACAATAATTCTGTTCTAAGAACACACAATACTTCTGGTAGTTCTACTAAGAACATACAATACTTCTGTTAGTTCTAAGAACACACAATAATTCTGTTAGTTCTAAGAACACACAATAATTCTGTTAGTTCTAAGAACACACAATACTTCTGTTAGTTCTAAGAACACACAATACTTCTGGTAGTTCTAAGAACACACAATAATTCTGCTTACCTGAAAACTATGTTTGAGAATTACTCTGCTCACAACAATGAAGATGGCAGTGTTGACAACGATTATAATGCACGAGGGCCCGAAGTGAGCAGCAAAGAAAGTGGCAGGTCTGGAGTTGGTTAAGAAGCAGCTGGAGAGAAAAAGAAATTGCCATCCGCTCAACACAGCTTTTTTTCTTGTTATGTACCCTCAACACAGGTTTTTTCCTATTATGTTCCTCTCAACACAGCTTTTTTCTTGTTATGTTCCCCTCAAAACAGCTTTTTTCTTGTTATGTTCCCCTCAACACAGCTTCTTTATTGTTATGTTCCCTTCAACACAGCTTTATTATTATTTTCCCTTCAACACAGATTTTTTATTGTTATTTTCCCTTCAACACAGCTTTTTTATTGTTATGTTCCCTTCAACACAGATTTTTTTCTTGTTATGTTCCCTTCAACACAGATTTTTTCTTGTTATGTTCCCTTCAACACAGATTTTTTTCTTGTTATGTTCCCCTCAACACAGCTTTTTTCTTGTGATGTTCCTCTCAACACAGCTTTTTTATGTTTCCCTCAACACAGCTTTCTTCTTGGTATGTTCCCCTCAACACAGCTTTTTTCTTTTTATGCTCCCTTCAACACAGCTTTTTTGTGTGATGTTACCCTCAACACAACTTTTTTCTTATTATGCCCCCTCAACACAGCTTTTTTCTTGTGATGTTCCTCTCAACACAGCTTTTTTCTTGTTATGTTAACCTCAACACAGCTTTTTTCTTGTTATGTTCTCCTCAACACAGCTTTTTTCTTTTTATGTTCTCCTCAACACAGCTTTTTTCTTGTTATGTTCTCCTCAACACAGCTTTTTTCTTGTTATGTTCCCTTCAACACAGCTTTATTATTATTTTCCCTTCAACACAGATTTTTTATTGTTATTTTCCCTTCAACACAGCTTTTTTATTGTTATGTTCCCTTCAACACAGATTTTTTTCTTGTTATGTTCCCTTCAACACAGATTTTTTCTTGTTATGTTCCCTTCAACACAGATTTTTTTCTTGTTATGTTCCCCTCAACACAGCTTTTTTCTTGTGATGTTCCTCTCAACACAGCTTTTTTATGTTTCCCTCAACACAGCTTTCTTCTTGGTATGTTCCCCTCAACACAGCTTTTTTCTTTTTATGCTCCCTTCAACACAGCTTTTTTGTGTGATGTTACCCTCAACACAACTTTTTTCTTATTATGCCCCCTCAACACAGCTTTTTTCTTGTGATGTTCCTCTCAACACAGCTTTTTTCTTGTTATGTTAACCTCAACACAGCTTTTTTCTTGTTATGTTCTCCTCAACACAGCTTTTTTCTTTTTATGTTCTCCTCAACACAGCTTTTTTCTTGTTATGTTCTCCTCAACACAGCTTTTTTCTTGTTATGTTCTCCTCAACACAGCTTTTTTCTTTTTATGTTCTCCTCAACACAGCTTTTTTCTTGTGATGTTCCCCTCAACACAGCTTTTTTATTGTTATGTTCTCCTCAACACAGCTTTTTTCTTGTTATGTTCTCCTCAACACAGCTTTTTTATTGTTATGTTCCCCTCAACACAGCTTTTTTCTTGTTATGTTCTCCTCAACACAGCTTTTTTCTTGTGATGTTCCCCTCAACACACCTGTTTCTTGTTATGTTCTCCTCAACACAGCTTTTTTCTTTTTATGTTTCCCTAACACAGTTTTTTTATTATGTTCTCCTCAACACAGCTTTTTTATGTTTCCCTCAACACAGCTTTTTTAAGTTTCCCTCAACACAGCTTTTTTATGTTTCCCTCAACACAGCTTTTTTATGTTTCCCTCAACACAGCTTTTTTATGTTTCCCTCAACACAGCTTTTTTATGTTTCCCTCAACACAGCTTTTTTATGTTTCCCTCAACACAGCTTTTTTCTTGTGACGTTTTCACCGGGCCTTTTGTTATCATAGCAGCTGAGCCTACTTCAGATACTGTCAGTGCTGGCTTCATTGTGTTAATATATGAGCCTACTTCAGATACTGTCAGTGCTGGCTTCATTGTGTTAATATATGAGCCTACTTCAGATACTGTCAGTGCTGGCTTCATTGTGTTAATATATGAGCCTACTTCAGATACTGTCAGTGCTGGCTTCATTGTGTTAATATATGAGCCTACTTCAGATACTGTCAGTGCTGGCTTCATTGTGTTAATATATGAGCCTACTTCAGATACTGTCAGTGCTGGCTTCATTGTGTTAATATATGAATATAATAAGTGATCATTTTATTACATGATTAAATGTATAAAATGAGTGATGGCTTCATTATATGATTATATGAATACAATAAACTACCACTTCTTTACATAAATGTATAAATAAAATATTGAACGCTTATTCACAGGAATATATTAATATAGTTTGATAAAAGCACAAATGAGATTTTACGCTTTTTTGTATGGTCACAGATGAAGTCAAGCAATGTCGATGATTTCGGTTTCTTGTAAGAAAAGATAGTGACAGGTGGGAAAAACTTATCCACCGACTTTACTTACACATTTTTATCTTGCTTTTCCTTGTAATAACTTTCTCTGTCCAGTGACGCTGTGATAGCTACAACCACAGCAGGCATTCCTATAATATAATATAATACAATATAATATAATATAATATAATATTATATAAACATAATGATGATGATGATGATGGACATTGGCAGATATAAAAGACGCAGGCATTCTTATAATCAGAAAAAAAGCATGATAATCATGATGGATATTGCCAAATATGAAATTCGTTTGAAACTGACTTCTTTTTGTTTTATACTTTAGTTAGTGACAGTTTTACCTGAAGCTTTTCTTGTGTAACCAGACAGGATACTATGACACAAGAGCAAAACAGGCATAATTCTTGTGTATTCTGTTACATAGAACATAGCAGTCACAGTTCTTGTGTATTCTGTTACATAGAACAGAGAAGTCACAGTTCTTGTGTATTCTGTTACATAGAACATAGCAGTCACAGTTCTTGTGTATTCTGTTATATGGAAAAGAGCAGTCACAGTTTTTGCGTATTTTGTTACATAGAAAAAAGCAACAACAGTTCTTGTGTATTCTGTTACATAGAACAAACCAGCCACAGTTCTTGTGTATTCTGTTACATAGAACAGAGAAGTCACAGTTCTTGTGTATTCTGTTATATGGAAAAGAGCAGTCACAGTTTTTGCATATTTTGTTACATAGAAAAAAGCAACCACAGTTCTTGTGTATTCTGTTACATAGAACAAAGCAACCACAGTTCTTGTATATTTTGTTACATAGAAAAAAGCAACCACAGTTCTTGTGTATTCTGTTACATAGAACAAAGCAACCACAGTTGTTGTGTATTCTATTACACAGAACAAAACAGCCTATAAATAATAATGTGGTGCCGTGAGAGGGGAGATGATGATGCTGAGACGCTGATGATGTGCTGCTACAGAGTAGTGCATGGATGTCGTTTTCGTGGCGCCGATAAGTGGCGGCTGTGACTCTGTAGACAGGATGGATAGCAGGACAAGTACTGGCGGCTGTGACTTTGTAGACAGGATGGATAGCAGGACAAGTACTGGCGGCTTGTGACTTTGTAGACAGGATGGATAACAGGACAAGTACTGGCAGCTTGTGACTTTGTAGACAGGACGGATAGCAGGACAAGTACTGGCGGCTTGTGACTTTGTAGACAGGATGGATAACAGGACAAGTACTGGCAGCTTGTGACTTTGTAGACAGGATGGATAACAGGACAAGTACTGGCAGCTTGTGACTTTGTAGACAGGATGGATAACAGGACAAGTACTGGCGGCTTGTGACTTTGTAGACAGGACGGATAACAGGACAAGTACTGGCAGCTTGTGACTTTGTAGACAGGATGGATAACAGGACAAGTACTGGCAGCTTGTGACTTTGTAGACAGGACGGATAACAGGACAAGTACTGGCAGCTTGTGACTTTGTAGACAGGATGGATAACAGGACAAGTACTGGCAGCTTGTGACTTTGTAGACAGGACGGATAGCAGGACAAGTACTGGCGGCTTGTGACTTTGTAGACAGGATGGATAACAGGACAAGTACTGGCAGCTTGTGACTTCTAGAAACTCAGGATTTTTACCTATTGTCATAACCGTTGCCTAACTCTAACCAGAGATATCTCATATGTGTAACCTTTACATTCCTAGCCAAGTCATAACCCTAAGCAAACTCATCCTTCATGCACTCCACCACCATAAAATAATAAATAAGACCATAAAACATGAAATGAAAAGGATGGCTTCCAGGGGCAACAGAGTTTATTGTGATTTTACACAGACCTGCACCCAGTTTATTCAGAACTCTTGAAGAAAACACATGAGACTACATGTCCATAATTCTGTATCGTTCCTAAATGACAGATCCTAACAGTTCCTAAATGACAGATCCTAACAGTTCCTAAATGACAGATCCTAACAGTTCCTAAATGACAGATCCTAACAGTTCCTAAAGCATCAGTTCAATAGTCTCCTCAAAACATGAGATATCTTCTCTTTAAAACATAGTTATCTTCTCCTCATACCACAACACAGTGATCTCTTCCTCTAAACACATTATTTCCTCTACAAAATATGTATAATAAAGTTGAACATTATTTCCTCTACAAAATATGTATAATAAAGTTGAACATTATTTCCTCTACAAAATATGTATAATAAAGTTGAACATTATTTCCTTTTGAAACTAAATGTAGTCTTCTTCATAAAGCTAAACAGAGTAATCTTCTCCTCATAACTAAACATGATGATTTTCTCATGAAACTAAACATATTTCCTCTTGAAGCATACACCATGGGTAGATTTGCAAGCTATATCGTGTTAGTGGAGACTGCCCACGCAGATATAAAGCCTGTTCGTGTTTCATACATAGAAATGTCACAGGTTATCATGCTTGTTTAATAACTGTGATGGTGTGAGTTTCTCATTTCATTTGACTGTCATTTTTTGTAGCCCATGTGAAAACTGCACAAATGATTTTTGATTTATGGGTTTTGTAGATGTAGACATGTTTTCCTGTGTGTTTTAATAATGACTTATGAGTTTGTAGATGTAGACATGTTTGTTGTGTGGCTTAATGATGACCCATGAGTTTGAAGATGTAGTGAAGAAACAAGGTTGAAGTACTGTGTCATTTTGCACAAGGTTATTTAGTGATGCCTTATTTTGGAAAAGGGCCATTTTGAAGTTCATGTATAGCTTAAATGAGAGAGACACCAGTTTATATATATATATATATATATATTTTTTTTTTTTTTTAAATTTTGATTCATGAGGTGTTTAACTTTTTAGTTAAATGTTTGTTTTATTTTTGTGTTGCATCAGTTTTCGTTGTTCCCAGTTTAATGTTTGTGTTGTGTGTGATGTTTCTGTCTTGTGATTAAATGATATGTACTTGTATAATTTCTCTGATCATCAAGTAGTCATGTGTTGTTGCTTATGTTTTTGTCAAAGTTCTGCTGAATGTCAAAGTTTTTATTTTTTTCTACTTGTAAAATACGCAAGGAGCTAGACATAAATAAAAGGGTCTGAACCTGGCCTGCACGTCTTGGGTCCTGTTGTACGGCTGTAGCAATAAACATTCTGATTATAGGAATATGTATTAAGGAAAGCACTATCTAAGTATATTTTTCAACAGCACAATGTCTGTGTTCCATCATTATGAGGTGTTGCTTGGGCTGTTGTGTACAAAACAATGATGTCTGTGTTCCTTCATTATGAATGAGATGTTGCTTGGCTGTTGTGTATAATACAATGTCTTTGGCCCATCATTATGAATGATGTGTTGTTTGACTGCTGCCTACAATACAATGATGTCTGTGTTCCTTCATTATGAATGAAGTGTTGCTTGACTGTTATGTACAATACAATGTCTATGTTCCTTCATTATGAATGAGGTGTTGTTTGGCTGTTATGTACAATACAATGTCTGTGTTCCTTCATTATGAATGAAGTGTTGCTTGGCTGTTGTGTAGAATAAAATGTCTTCCATCATTAAGAATGAGTTGTTACTTGGCTCTTGTGTAGAATAAAATGTCTTCCATCATTAAGAATGAGGTGTTGCTTGGCTGTTGTGTAGAGTAAAATGTCTAACTGTATCTACTTTATCAATGACTGAGGTGGAGGAAGGGAGATTTTCTTATTTTTAACACTGCTATTACAGTTATACATATACTAAAATATTTACTGAAACATGCTAAAACATTTTTCTACATAAAACATACTAAAATATTAAAAATTACAAATATGTTGAAATATACACAAACATGTTACAGCTTGTACAGTATAGATAGATAGTATAATATGATCAGTATACATAGAATAATATAATCAGATTACATAGATAGTATAATATGATCAGTATACATAGAATAATATAATCAGATTACATAGATAGTATAATATGATCAGTATACATTGAATAATATAATCAGATTACATAGATAGTATAATATGATCAGTATACATAGAATAATATAATCAGATTACATAGATAGTATAATATGATCAGTATACATAGAATAATATAATCAGAATACATAGATAGTATAATATGATCACTATAGACTGATGTAAAATTTTACATTATGCAGACATCTTATAATTTGTAGGATGTTATAAAAACTTTTTATCCTTCGTCTTCTCTCTCTCACCACATATATTATAAGCACTAACTCCATGCTTGTCTTTTCTTCTCTCTCACCACATATTATAAGCACTAACTCCATCCTTGTCTTCTCTTCTCTCTCTCACCACATATTATAAGCACTAACTCCATGCTTGTCTTTTCTTCTCTCTCACCACATATTATAAGCACTAACTCCATCCTTGTCTTCTCTTCTCTCTCTCACCACATATTATAAGCACTAACTCCATGCTTGTCTTCTCTTCTCTCTCACCACATATTATAAGCACTAACTCCATCCTTGTCTTCTCTTCTCTCTCTCACCACATATTATAAGTACTAACTCTATTCTTGTCTTCTCTTCTCTCTCACTACATATTACAAGCACTAACTCCATTCTTGTCTTCTCATCTGTCTTTCTCATAACTGACTACAAGGACTAATTCCAAGCTTGTCTTCTCTTCTCTCTCACCACATATTACAAGCACTAACTCCATCCTTGTCTTCTCATCTGTCTTTCTCATAACTGACTACAAGGACTAATTCCAAGCTTGTCTTCTCTTCTCTCTCACCACATATTACAAGCACTAACTCCATCCTTGTCTTCTCATCTGTCTTTCTCATAACTGACTACAAGGACTAATTCCAAGCTTGTCTTCTCTTCTCTCTCATCACTGATTACAGGCATCAACCCTGAGCACTGAACAAAAGACTGATTACAATCACTAACCCCATGCTAGGAGACATCTCTTGAACAGGAAGAAACGTTCATATTTGCTGAAGATTGTCACTAGAGCCTGATACATCTCCACTGCCTCCACCAGCATCCACATCAGAGCTGCCAGCATGAAGTAGTGCAACAACATTCCAACAGCCATGCAGGATAAATCACTGGTAAAAGAAGAAGGTCACAGGAACTTACAGAGACAAAAAGGTCAAGGTCATGACATCACAAAGGACATAAAACCTTGAGAAAGAACTGAGATCTACATTACAGATGATCTGATGAAATAGTCAAAGACATGAGATCTATATTACAGATGATGAAGTGGAATGGTCAGAGAAGTGGTATTTACTGTATATTCCATCATACATCTTACATCCTTCCTATGCTGCTAAACGTCACATAAGGCCCACATGGTAGTTCGCCAAGATTTCCTGTCTTCCGCAAGTTTTTCAATTTCACTAAGGGTTATTATGCCCAATGAACTGGCCTCTCTTAACAATGTCCTCTTCAGAGTTTCGTGACATCGACCTCTTTTTCTTCGGCCTGTTGTGTTCCACTTGATAGCTTGTTTTGGGATTCTCTGATCATTTCTTCTCATCAAGTGACCAACATATGTCCATCTCCTTTTCCTGATCACCCATGAGACTGGTTGTTGTTCAGTCATCTGTCTTTTCTCTGCATTGTTCTTGAATTCCTTCCACTTGATGCCAAGTATTTTAATTATGCATTTGTTTTTAAAAGAGTCTAATTTCTTTTCTATTTCTTTAGTTGTTTTCCAGCTTTCACATGCATAAATGAGGGTGGATATTACATTTCAATTGAATAGTTTTAATTTGGTTTTTGTGCTTATAACTTTTGAATTCTATATGTTCTCAAGATTCCTGAAGATTAATGCTGCTTTTGCAATTCTGATTCTAACTTCCTTTCTAGTGTCACAATCCTGGTCTATGTAGCTGCCAAGGTATGCAAATTGATTGACTTCTTCAATATCTGTCCCTTCTATGTGTATTGTTCCATTTTGATTAAGGGGAATTTTCATTATTTTTGTTTTGTTCTTGTTAATTTCAAGTCCTATTTTGCTAGCCAGTGAAGACAGGCTATCTGTTTTTTCCTGCATGGAATTCACATTATTACTGATAAGAGTTATGTCATCAGCAAAATCAAGATCTTCTAGTTGGGTCCCATGTACCCAGTCAATACCTGTGTTACCTGTGCAGCATTTTTTTCATTATGAAGTCTATTGTAATCCCAAAAAGTAAAGGAGACAGTATACATCCTTGTTTCACACCTGTTTCAATCTGGAACCATTCACTCATTCCTTCTTTTGTCTTGACTGCACAGACATATCCAATTGTATAAGTCCTTAATGATGTTGACAATTTTAGATGGTATTCCATATAGACATAAAATTCTCCATAATGAATCTCTGTGTATGCTATCAAATGCCTTTTTAAAATCTATGAAGTTCAGTATTAATGGTTTCTGCAATATGTTCTTCAAGTATTATTCTGAGAGTAAAGATCTGGTCAAGACAGCTTCTCCCTTTTCGAAATCCTGCTTGTTCTTCTATCATTGCGGTATCCACTATATCTTTAAGTCTATTCAAAATGATCTTGCAAAATACTTTTGATACTAAGGTTACTCCTCTCCAATTGTTACACTAACTAAGGTTGCCTTTTTTTTTGGTATTTTAACGATTCCTTTTTCCATTTAGAAGGGATCTTTTCTTCTTTTCAAATCTTATTTAACATTCTCTGTAGTTATCTCATGTTGTCACTATTGATAGCTTTTAACATTTCTGGTGTTATTTCATCTTCACCTGCAGCTTTGTTGTTAGCCATTAAATTCACTGCTGTTTCAGTTTCGGGCAATGTAAGTTTATTTAAGTTGACATTTAGTTGTGGGGTTGGTAAGTTGGTTTCAAGGTTTATCAGTTCTTTTGGGTGTGGTCAATTAAGCATTTCTTGGAAGTGTTCAGCCATCTTTGCTTTTGGTCTTTACTTGATGTTAATAGGGTTCCAGTTTTGCTAAGGATTGGTCTTTCTTTAGATGTAATAGTACCTGTTAACCTATTTTGTACGTTATATAAAATTTTGTTGTCTCCTGTTTTTGCTGCTTTCTCTGCCTCTTTCGCCATATTGTCTATGTATTCTATTTTATCCCTTCTAGCTGAACTTTTTACTTTCTTGTCTATTTCTTTGTATGTTGCTTTCACCAGATATTTTCCAAGAACTGTCTTTACATTCAACATGTCTAATATGGCTGCTCATTTTTCATTATGTACTTCCATTTGTTTTCTGATATCCATTGGTTCCAAAATGAAACTTCCCAAAATGGAAAAGTACATGTAGAAGGGACAGATATTGAAGAAGTCAATCAATTTGCATACCTTGGCAGCTACATAGACCAGGATGGTGACACCAGAAAGGAAGTTAGAATTAGAATTGTAAAAGCAGCATTAATCTTCAGGAATCTTGAGAACATATGGCATTCAAAGTTATAAGCACAGAAACCAAGTTAAGATTATTCAATTCAAATGTAATATCCACCCTCATTTATGCATGCGAAAGCTGAAAAACAACTAAAGAAACTGACAAGAAATTAGACTCTTTTGAAAACAAATGCTTAAAGAAAATACTTGGCATCAAGTGGAATGATTCAAGAGCAATGCAGAGATAAGACAGATGACTGAACAACAACCAGTCTCATGGGTGATCAGGAAAAGGAGATGGACATATGTTGGTCACTTGATAAGAAGAAATGATCAGAGAATCCCAAAACAAGCTATCAAGTGGAACACAACAGGCCAAAGAAAAAGAGACAGGCCACATGAAAATCTAAAGAGGACATTGTTAAATGATGGCCACTGAAAACAAATGCAGATCACTCTGAGGATTCATCATAAAATCTGGAGTGAGGCAGGGTTGTGCACTGTCTCCATTACAATTTATTAACATACACTAACATCTTCAGTGAAGTAGGCATGCACAGTAATAATGTTGTCTGTCAGATTTACAGCATCTCATGAAAAGTGGAACTAATCTTCTTCTTCTTCTTACGCACTTTGGCGATGATGCATGGTACCCTGATTTTTTCGATGCGCTTTTGGCTGGGTACCTCCGACTTCAGCACCTTTCCTTGCTAGCACAGACTGTGGTCTTGCTCTGACTTCAGCACCTTTCCTTGCTGGGGCAGACTGTGGTATTGCTTGGACTGCCATAAAGACAGTGGTGTAGGCTGCCCTGGCCAAAACTTTTGTTTTCCAGCCTCTGGTGGCTGTACTTAAGCTCCTTCTCCACATCAGATCCAGCGTGCAACACAGGCTGGCCAGACAGCTTTGAGACAGTTCCACAGAGACACTTTGGGATGAGGAATCCATTGAGTGTCTCAGCGATATCCATTCCCCGCCACCTATAGTCTACTGGCTCTGTTTTGTTTACATCATTCTGACTGCCGTTGTTGTAAAGACCCATAGGCTTGTCAAGTCCTGAATTCATTGGTTTCACACCAGACTTTCCTCATCCCTGCCAGTGATCTACATGTCTCAGTCCATCCACGACCCTGACATTACATTTTACACGAATAACAGTTACAATTAGTGCTGACTGCTACAAGTTTCAGCCTACAGAAGTAGGTCAGAGTTTTTAAACAAACAGATCTGTTCCCTGTCTCACAAAGATTATGCAGTTGTTCTCAGGGGAGTGGAACTAATGTCTGTCAGATTTACAACAACTCATGAAAAGTGGAGCTAATGTTGTTAGATTCACAGCACCTCATGAAAAGTAAAATGCTAAAACTATTTAGAACAAACAGTAGGAACAGCTTTATTAATTATAAACAAGCACATAATTGTAACATTTTGGTTTACACTTTAATCATACAAAAACATATAGGACAAAGAAGTAAGGAAAGGAGGAGAAAATATATATTCACATTAATGATACATAACAGAAATGTAAATTCACATTGAAGATATATAATAAAATATAAATTCACATTAATGATATATAACAAATAAGAGTGTCTTACTTCTCATCAAAAGCAAGATTAATAGATCAGATGGTGACCTAACAACAGCATATAATAACAGCAATGTAAAATTCACTTAAAAAAAAAACAAACTAAAGTCATGGCCAATGCTAAAGAAATAAGCATGAATGATGACCTTCAGTCCCTAAAATTGTGTAAAGACCTGTGAATTATAGTTTCAGCCTGCAGAAAAACATTCTTAAAATTGTGTAAAGACCTGTGAATTATAGTTTCAGCCTGCAGAAAAATCATTCTTAAAATTGTGTAAAGACCTGTGAATGATAGTTTCAGCCTGCAGAAAAACATTCTTAAAACTGAGAAAAGATGCAGTAAAGCAAATCACATCATTGGAGGAATGATATCTTTACTGAAAAACAAATACATCACAACTGAAACAAAAAGAGCACTGTACAAGACAATCTTCCTCCCGGCTTTGTGGTATAAGCATCAAACATGGACACAAACAGGTAGTAATAAAAGGAGATCATCATGACAGAAATGAGATGTATAAGGAGAATACTAAATGTGACAAGAAGAGACAAAATCAGAAATGTTATTAGGGGCAAAAACTGCAGTAAACCAACAGTGAACTACGATAAAACCAGAAACATGCAAGGACTGCAGTAAACCAACAGTGAACTACAATACAACCAGAAACATGCAAGTACTGCAGTAAACCAACAGTGAACTACAATACAACCAGAAACATGCAAGGACTGCAGTAAACCAACAGTGAACTACAATACAACCAGAAACATGCAAGGACTGCAGTAAACCAACAGTGAACTACAATACAACAAGAAACATGCAAGGACTGCAGTAAACCAACAGTGAACTACAATACAACCAGAAACATGCAAGGACTGCAGTAAACCAACAGTGAACTACAATACAACAAGAAACATGCAAGGACTGCAGTAAACCAACAGTGAACTACAATACAACAAGAAACATGCAAGGACTGCAGTAAACCAACAGTGAACTACAATACATTTAGAAACATGCAAGGACTGCAGTAAACCAACAGTGAACTACAATACATTTAGAAACATGCAAGGACTGCAGTAACCCAACAGTGAACTACAATACAACCAGAAACATGCAAGGACTGCAGTAAACCAACAGTGAACTACAATACATTCAGAAACATGCAAGGACTGCAGTAAACCAACAGTGAACTACAATACATTTAGAAACATGCAAGGACTGCAGTAAACCAACAGTGAACTACAATACATTTAGAAACATGCAAGGACTGCAGTAAACCAACAGTGAACTACAATACATTTAGAAACATGCAAGAACTGCAGTAAACCAACAGTGAACTACAATACATTCAGAAACATGCAAGGACTGCAGTAACCAACAGTGAACTACAATACATTTAGAAACATGCAAGGACTGCAGTAAACCAACAGTGAACTACAATACATTTAGAAACATGCAAGGACTGCAGTAAACCAACAGTGAACTACAATACATTTAGAAACATGCAAGAACTGCAGTAAACCAACAGTGAACTACAATACATTCAGAAACATGCAAGGACTGCAGTAAACCAACAGTGAACTACAATACATTTAGAAACATGCAAGGACTGCAGTAAACCAACAGTGAACTACAATACAACCAGAAACATGCAAGGACTGCAGTAAACCAACAGTGAACTACAATACAACAAGAAACATGCAAGGACTGCAGTAAACCAACAGTGAACTACAATACAACAAGAAACATGCAAGGACTGCAGTAAACCAACAGTGAACTACAATACATTTAGAAACATGCAAGTACTGCAGTAAACCAACAGTGAACTACAATACAACAAGAAACATGCAAGGACTGCAGTAAATCAACAGTGAACTACAATACATTTAGAAACATGCAAGTACTGCAGTAAACCAACAGTGAACTACAATACAACAAGAAACATGCAAGGACTGCAGTAAACCAACAGTGAACTACAATACATTTAGAAACATGCAAGTACTGCAGTAAACCAACAGTGAACTACAATACAACAAGAAACATGCAAGTACTGCAGTAAACCAACAGTGAACTACAATACAACCAGAAACATGCAAGGACTGCAGTAAACCAACAGTGAACTACAATACAACAAGAAACATGCAAGGACTGCAGTAAACCAACAGTGAACTACAATACAACAAGAAACATGCAAGGACTGCAGTAAACCAACAGTGAACTACAATACATTCAGAAACATGCAAGTACTGCAGTAAACCAACAGTGAACTACAATACGTCCAGAAACAAGTCAAATGCTCTGACCACATTACATCATCACCATCAGACAGCCTACCACAGAAAATATTCACAGTATTAACTAAAAGAGAGACAGAAGGAAAGAGTGAAAAACAGACAGACAGACAGACAGAGAAAGAGAACGAACAAACAAACAAACACTTTATTTTCAAAGGGTTAAGAATTGAGCATGCAGGCCCATCTGACATTCTGCCCTTCATCATACAGCTTTCACTCAGTCACAGTCATTCAGCATTTGTTAATGAGCATAATAATCATGAAGACACATTAAATGATTACATAAATAAATAATAAATTTATCTTTTGTCCATACACTCTACACTCTGATTTATGAAACAATATGAAATAAACTTGCATTCTTACATTCATTCAAAACTAACAAATTTATAGAAAAGCAATATTTTTTTAAAAATTACAACACTCAAGCCATACTTTAAACTACTTTAAACTATGCTTAGGGAGGCATATAGTCCATATCAAGCAGATGTTGACAAAGTTTAAAGTTATAAGAATGAATATTACTTATAAATTTTACATGAATTGGTAGGGCATTCCAAGGGTGGGCTGCTGAGTAAGAGAAGCTTTTTTTAAACATGTCAAGCCTTGGTTTTGGGAGAATACAATTGCTTAAGCTTTGACTGTGTTTTGGGTTGGATTTGAACAACGACCACAGATAGGGTGGAGCATTGTGCGATAGAATTTTATGAATTAACTTGACCTTGTTGAAAAGAAATCTCTTCTTGAGAGGTAGAATATCAAGATGTTTGTCCTTATTTGTTATAATGTGCTGCATGTTTGTCATCTATAAGCGTTAATGCTTGTTTCTGAAGTGAGTAAAGTTTTTTCATGTTTGACATGGACCAACCATCCCAGACTGTGGAGCAGTAGTCCAAGTGTGTTTGTATCTGTGATATGTAGTATATTTTTTCTGGTGTCTATGTCAAGAACATTTTTTGTTTTAGTAAACTGGTAAACTTTTTATGCAGTGAGCTTGGTTAGACTGTCTGCATGATGATTCCAGCTGAGGTGGTGGTCAATCATGAGACCTAGAGTTTTATGTTTATTAACATTCTCTATCTGTGAAGTTCCAGCATGGAGCTGTAGTGTTGTTGTTGGTGAATTTGTTAATTTCTGTCTTGTAATGAGCATGGATTTTGTTTTGCTGATGTTTATGAGCATTCTGTTGTTATTGCTCCAGTTAATTAGACTGTTTATTTCAATTTGAAGAGTTGACTCAAGGTTAATAGTCACTGTCACTAGTGTAAACTATGCAGTCATCAGCAAAGAGGTCACAAGATGATTTTTTGAGATGAAGTGGAAGATAATTGATGTAGATGGTAAACAGGAGAGGACCAAGAATAGATCCCTGTGGAACACCATTATCAACCACAGATGAACTTGACTTAGAGTTTTTAAGGCAAACTACCTGTTGTCTGTTGGAAAGAAAAATGTAATAAATATTGTGAAGTCAGGTTGAAGTAGTATTATTACTTTTAAGTTATGACAGGTTATCAAGATTGTGTGTGCTACTGCTTTATGAGTTTAAGTGAAGTAAGTTATAGTAAATTTTAGTGTTGAATCTGATAGTATAAGCAACTGTTTCTTTGATATACGCAGAGAAACAAACACACCCAGGCACACAGCTCCAACTTAGATCACAGCAGCACAGTATGAAAACCTCTGACATTTCCGAGACAAAACTACAGATAACATCTTGTAGTGACTTGAAAAAATGTGAAGTTTTATTAATTAATACTAATAATAGGTGACATGAGGTGAAGAATGTCAAACAATAAGTACAGTTAGGCTCCACCTCTGGCAAGACAGAAGTTTGCCATATGGGAAGTGGGTGATCTACATTCACACCCAGACAAACAGCAGTCTAACAACATGATAACAAAAGTGCAACTTACTGAATATCATGAACATGCCATGAATTCCACAAAAAGTCACACACATATTTTTAAAACCACGGATCCTAATAAATCTCAAAAGTACTACAATAACAGCCAGCACAAACATCTTGGTCAAGCTGACCAGACTAAATCATTCAAGCTGTTCTACATAGTTTCACACTGATCACAGTCCTATCATAAAAACTTCTGCTCTGATCAAAACTTCTATCATGTCTGCCCTAACCGTTTCTTAAAAAATCTCTTATCTTCTAATGTTGTCTGCTAGTCAAGTCGTCTGCTAGACAAGTCGTCTGCTTCCAGTATCGTCTGCTTCCAGTATCGTCTGCTAGTTCTAGTGTCCTTCCAGTGACAACCAGAGGATCGGATTTTCCCAGTCACTTTGTGCTTATTCTAATACACTGCTACAAGGTGTAGTCTATACATCTCAATTTTTCTAACTAGGATTTCATGATCAATCATGTCAAATGCTTTTACAAAGTCAACAAAGACAGCACCACATAATTTATCATCATTTATATTAGACAACCAATATTCTGTCATTTTTTGTGAGAGCTGTGTGGCAGGAATGTTTTGGCCTAAAACCTGAGTCAACAATCACATTATTTTCGTGCATGTGTTGTAAGGTTCTTGTTTTTGTATGTGTTTTTCTAGGGTTTTTGACAAAGTCGATAGAATGGAAATTGGTCTATACTTTGAGGGATTTTTCTCTGAACCAGATTTAAAAAGAGGATATATTTTTGCAATTTTAAAAGCCTGCGGAAAATGACGATGTGCAATGTATTGATTATAAATGTATCTGTAGTCACTGAGGTTGAGTAGTGTAATATCTTGTTGCTGATTTCATCAAGTCTTGCTGTGTTGTTGTTCTTTAAAGATGAAAGATAATTATAAACTTCACTAACTGACATGAAAAGAATACTGGGTTGGTTAATTTTGCACATTTGCTACTTATAAATGTATTTAATTCGCTTAAGTCAAAAGTAGGGATTGGTAGTGAAGATTTTAGGATATTGACTTCTCTGAAGTGATTGGTGAACACTTCACAAGTGGGCAAATGATTATAACTCTATAAGTCGGATTGTTTCTCTTGTTTGCTAGAATGTTAATTGCTTTCCAGACAGACTTAGTGCCTGATTTATTCTGAACTAGGTTCCTAAAGTAATTTCTCTTTTCTTGCCTAATTAAACATTGAACTCTATTTCTAATTAATCAGTAGTTAGTGAATTCCTTAATTTTGTGGCCCTGATCCCTTGCTTCTCCTGAGTACACAATCCTTCATGCAGGCCATCAGCTCAGTTGGTGATCTCCTCTCACACCATCCCATCAGACTGTCCAGTATCATTTCTCTTGGTCTTCCTCTTGATATTCTTCTTGATGATGATGATCTCTTTTCCTCATGACTTGCAATATCTCAGGTGTTATCCAGGGGGACTTCACTTGATGTTTAACTCTCATGTCTTTAATAGGAGCTTGCTTGTCAGATATATCCCTGAAGGTTTTTATCCAGTATTCCAGGGCCTTATCAGGGTCAGTTAGTTGGTACACCTGATCTAGAGGCGCTGCTTGTAACTCTTTCAGAAATGATTCTAAGCTGAATTTGCTAAAACTTCTAAATTTGATACTGGTATGTTTATTTTTGGGAATTTTCAGGCCATGTCATGTCCATGTGCAACAGACCAGATAGTGATCTCTCAGTGATGTGTGAGGGACTTTACATTCTATAATGTTTTCTGGACAAGCTACATATATGTGATCTATTAGAGACAGAGACAGACAGACAGACAGAGAGAAACCAGCTGTGCAAAACAAATGTTATATTCATGCAGCCAACATTGCTCTGCAATAACTCTCTCTCTCTCTCTCTCTCTCTGAACCTTAAGTGCCCAGGGCACATGGGGCTTCCGCAAGGGTTTTCCACAAATGCCTGTCCTTTGCCTTTTTTCTGTTCTTGCCCAGGTGAGCCCTCTATTGCTCAACATCCTCTCTGTTGTTCTTCTCCATGTTTCTTTTGGTCTACCCTTACTTCTGTTCCCCTGTGGTGTCCATCTTAGTGCTATTTTTGGTAGTGAGTTGTCAGTCACTCGGAGCACATGTCCCAACCATCGCCAGCGTCTTTTCTCAATAATTGCTATCAGTGGCTTCAACTGCATTTCTGCCAACAAGATGTTATTTCTTATGGTGTTTGGATAACATATTTTTCTAATTCTTCATAAACATTTAGTTTAGAACTAGTGTTACTATAATTCTGAGGTGCGAAAAAAAGAGAAAACTTATAGCAACAGCAGATTCAGCTAATGTGGTTTTCAACTGGTCTAATGCGCAGTCCATCACAAGAAATGTGAAAGTACCTTCGGCTGCTAATAGTTCTTCTACTTTGCTACCTGATTTTTAAAAGTTTCTTAATTCTGATGACGATGTTTCTCCTCGAACCGCTCTTCTATATATTCCCAAGTCCAAGTGCGAATGTAATTAGAGTCCTCCTTTACATGACACAGAGGCAAAGTACCTGGCTAACATACCGGCTTTGACCAAGTAAGACACAATCAGATAATGGAAATGTTGGAAAACATAAAGATAGATAACAAGGATTCAGAGTTAGCAAAAACATGTCCTGGCAGCAGTTAGTAGCAGTAAGGGTGGGGCAAGAGGTTGGCATATACTAGGAAATCAGTTGAAGTGCACCAAGGATGTGTGATATCTCCAGACCTATTTTCTTTATCCAGCAACAAAAAAGTGTGTTACATAGGACTACCAGGAATTTCAGTAGGGGGATATAGTTTGAACCACCTGAGATTTGAACCACTAGATCACACAGTTAGGATTGAAAATTAACTGCAGGAGCTGATAAATAGGGTAGTTATAGAAAGTGAAAAGTGGAGACAACCTGAATGAGAAGAAAACATGTCATGGTCATCTCTAAGAAAATAGAAGTCATGGTGATCTGTAAGAAGATAGAAGTCATGGTTATCTCTAAGAAGATAGAAGTCATGGTGATCTGTAAGAAAACAGAAGTCTTGGTCATCTCTAAGAAGAAAACAGAGGTCATGTTCACCTCTAAGAAGAAAATAGAAGTCTTGGTCATCTCTAAGAAGAAAATAGAAGTCATGTTCATTTTTAAGAAGAAAATAGAAGTCTTGGTCATCTCTAAGAAGAAAATAGAAGTCATGTTCATCTCTAAGAAGAAAACAGAAGTCATGGTTATCTCTAAGAAGAAAACAGAAGTCATGGTCATCTCTAAGAAGAAAATAGAAGTCATGTTCATTTTTAAGAAGAAAATAGAAGTCTTGGTCATCTCTAAGAAGAAAATAGAAGTCATGTTCATCTCTAAGAAGAAAACAGAAGTCATGGTTATCTCTAAGAAGAAAACAGAAGTCATGGTCATCTGTAAGAAGAAAACAGAAGTTATGGTTATCTCTAAGAAGAAAACAGAAGTCATGGTTATCTCTAAGAAGAAAACAGAAGTTATGATCATCTCTAAGAAGAAAACAGAAGTCATGGTCATCTCTAAGAAGAAAACAGAAGTCATGGTTATCTCTAAGACGAAAACATGTCATGGTTATCTCTAAGAAGAAAACATGTCATGGTTATCTCTAAGAAGAAAACAGAAGTCATGGTTATCTCTAAGAAGAAAACAGAAGTCATGGTTATCTCTAAGAAGAAAACAGAACTCATGGTTATCTCTAAGAAGAAAACAGAAGTCATGGTCATCTCTAAGAAGAAAACAGAACTCATGGTTATCTTTAAGAAGAAAACAGAAGTCATGGTTATCTCTAAGAAGAAAACAGAACTCATGGTTATCTCTAAGAAGAAAACAGAAGTCATGGTTATCTCTAAGAAGAAAACAGAACTCATGGTTATCTCTAAGAAGAAAACAGAAGTCATGGTTATCTCTAAAAGAAACAGAACTCATGGTTATCTCTAAGAAGAAAACAGAAGTCATGGTTATCTCTAAGAAGAAAACAGAACTCATGGTTATCTCTAAGAAGAAAACAGAAGTCATGGTTATCTCTAAGAAGAAAACAGAAGTCATGGTTATCTCTAAGAAGAAAACAGAAGTCATGGTTATCTCTAAGAAGAAAACAGAAGTCATGGTTATCTCTAAGAAGAAAGTGATTCCGAGTTGTAAAGTAACAGCACAATCCGAGAGCAGGTGGAAAAGCTGAACTAGCGACATTCATAACTTCAGACAGAAGATGTGACATGGAGATAAAAGCATAGGCTGAAATAGTGTTTCAAAGGAGGAAAATATTTGATGTAATCAATCACTAACACTGAAAGTGAGGAAACGAGTGATGCAGTGTTATATTGAACCAGTTCTGTTTTATGGATGTGAAACATGGACAGTCGTCAGGGAAGTACAGCGCCACATAGTGGCCACAAAAACATGGTTCCTTAAGAGTATGCTAAAGACACCATGGACAATGAAGAGATCAAATGAAGAGGTTCTGAAAGAGACAGAAGAAGAGAAACAAGCAATAACAAAACCCAGGAAGAGACAATTCAAATTCATAGGACACGCCATGAGAGCAGGTGGATTGGAATGTTTGATAACAACAGTGATGATAGAGGGCAAAAGAGACCGAGGCAGACAGAAGATGATAGATGGCTGATGAAGTGGTATGGAGAAAGAACACCAGTCCAGCTCATAATTAACACCTGGAATAGAGAAGAACACCAGTCCAGCTCATAATTAACACCTGGAATAGAGAAGAACACCAGTCCAGCTCATAATTAACACCTGGAATAGAGAACCGTGAAAAAAAGAATGACCATTAAAGTCTGTTGCCATGGCACTAGACAGACAGACAGACAGACAGACGGATGGACAGACAGACAGACAGTGTTACGACAGTTCAGTAGCGGTGTTACGACAGCCATGTTCTCAGTGAATCTTCACATATAAAAAATATCCAAGCACACGAAGAAATGCCAAAGTTTCAAACATCTCCATACTTCAACAAACCACACCCACCCACCTTCCCGGATGTAAATTCAGAGGACTACATGAAGGACTTGTTCCGATACAACTTGAAGCCTGGTAACCCCACTAGAACATCTCTCTCTCTCTCTCTCTCTCTCTCTCTCTCTCTCTCTCTCTCTCTCTCTCTCAGCACAAACGTATCAAAATACTACCCCTTAAGAACAGGTTTCTCTTCAACAAAGCCAAGTTAGTACATCAAATTCTTTCACGGTATGCCCTGCCTTATCTATGGAACCTGTTTAAATTTAGCCCAAAGTGCAGCCAACGCTTGAACAACATATGTCTTCCAAAACCTAGACTTGATCTTTACAAGAAAAGCTTTAGTTATTCTGCTGCTCATCTTTGGAATACCCTCCCATCCTATATAAAAAATATAAATTATACTCCTTCCTACAACTACAAGCTTTCCCAATATCTATTTGATGTCGACTACATGCCTCCATGAATTATAAAACTTAAAAGTTATCTTAAACTGCTCTTACAGACACCGAATACAATTAATTGTATTCTGAATAGTCCCGAAAATTTTTTTTAGTAGATAGTCATTTATAATGTATGTAGTTGCTTCTGTACTGAGTGAATGTTTGAGAGCGAAACGTAAATGTTATATTTTATTTTATGTCTCTCAGCTTCAATGTTAATTAATTTTGTTACATGAACAGCATATTTGTAGAATGTCTGGAATAGAGTGAAAGTTGTATGATAAAGGGCAGAATGTCAGACGGGCCTGCGTGCCCAATTCTTAACCCTTTTGAAATAAAGATCAATCAATCTCTCTCTCTCTCTTCTGTCTTTTATTTCTTTCCCTTTCTCTTTCTCTGACTCATTCTCCTTTCATTCATTTCTTTCCATACATCTGTTTTCTTGGTTGTTCCTGTTTTCTTGGTTGTTTCTATTTTCTTGGTTGTTTCTGTTTTCTTGGTTGTTTCTATTTTCTTGGTTGTTTCTGTTTTCTTGGTTGTTTCTATTTTCTTGGTTGTTTCTGTTTTCTTGATTGTTTCTGTTTTCTTGGTTGTTTCTATTTTCTTGGTTGTTTCTGTTTTCTTGGTTGTTTCTATTTTCTTGGTTGTTTCTATTTTCTTGGTTGTTTCTGTTTTCTTGGTTGTTTCTATTTTCTTGGTTGTTTCTGTTTCCAAGAAAGAACAAAAAAGACAACTTGATACTTCTGTAGATAGAAGATATAGACTCTGCAGTGATACTTAGAAGATATGGACTGCAGTGATACTTAGAAGATATGGATTCTGCAGTGATACTTAGAAGATATGGACTCTGCAGTGATACTTAGAAGATATGGACTCTGCAGTGATACTTCTGTAGATAGAAGATATGGACTCTACAGTGATACTTAGAAGATATGGACTCTGCAATGATACTTAGAAGATATAGACTCTGCAGTGATACTTAGAAGATATGGACTCTGCAATGATACTTAGAAGATATGGACTCTGCAGTGATACTTCTGTAGATAGAAGATATGGACTCTGCAGTGATACTTAGAAGATATGGACTCTGCAGTGATACTTAGAAGATATGGACTTTGCAGTGATACTTAGAAGATATGGACTCTGCAGTGATACTTCTATAGATAGAAGATATGGACTCTGCAGTGATACTTCTGTAGATAGAAGATATGGACTCTGCAGTGATACTTAGAAGATATGGACTCTGCAGTGATACTTAGAAGATATGGGATCTGCAGTGATACTTAGAAGATATAGACTCTGCTGTGATACTTAGAAGATATGGACTCTGCAGTGATACTTAGAAGATATGGATTCTGAAGTCTAGTTTGCCCCTGGCCCCACAACCTTTTCCCCTTAAATACGAAGGTTGTCCTAACATTTAAGACTTACCTGTAGTTGGAGACATTTATGGTGGCCAAAAGGAAGGCCACGTTCAGAAGCAAGAGAGCCATGCACAGACTGAGTAGAATCTTTCCAGATTTCTCCTTGTTCAAGCACCTGAAACAGGAAGAATATTGCCGGCTTTGAAAAGATTTTCTACCTGTAGCAAAAACATTGACGACATTTGGGAAAAAATCTTTACTTGTGTCAAGATGACATTTTAGAAAATAATATTTACCTGTGTCCAAAAAAAAAATAGAAAGAAAACACATTACAACACTATTTTCTTACCTTTTCTCTTGTAAACCTCATGTACAAAGTTTATTCATGCTGTTCTTTTATATGTATATTCTGTCCACATTCTTGGCTTTGACATATGGTGTAGCATGTTTGTATATATACATACACATTTCCCATTTTGTATTCTTCAACCACTTTCGTACCATTTGAATTATAACATATGTCTATATGTCTAGCGTGTCTATATATCTTGCGTATCTATATATCCAGAATGTCTACGTATCTGTATATCTAACGTGTCTATATATCTAGCATGTCTATATATCTGATATATCTATATGTCTAGTGCGTCTACGTATCTACATATCTAACGTGTCTATATGTCTATATGCCTACATATCTACGTATCTAAAGTGTTTATATATATATATATATATATATATATACATGTCTGCATGTCTACATAAAGTGTCTATACATTTATCTGTCTACATATCTACATATCTAAAGTGTCTATATATCTACATGCCTAAATATCTACATATCTAACGTGTCTATGTATCTACATGCCTATAAATCTACACATCTAACGTGTCTATATATCTATATGCCTACATATGTTCATATCTAAAGTGTCTCTATATCTAAATGCTTACATATCTACATATGTAACTTGTCTATATATCTACATGTCTATATATCTACATATCTAACGTGGCGATAATTCTACATACAATTATGACACTGATTGTTTTTCTTTACTTCCTAACAATTTTCTAGTTATTTTTTTTTTGGTTGGTTGATTGGTTAGCTAAACAGTTGGGTTGTTAGTTGGTTGATTGGTTAGCTAAACAGTTGGGTTGTTAGTTGGTTGATTGGTTAGCTAAACAGTTGGGTTGTTAGTTGATTGTTTGGTTAGCTAAACAGTTGGCTTGTTAGTTGTTTCAGTGGCTAGCTAAATCGTTGAATTGTTAGTTGACTGATTGGTTAGTTAAATAGTTGGCTTATTAGTTGATTGAATAGTTATTTGGTTCGTTGTTTAGTTCACTGGCTGATTATTTGGTTTGTTGGTTAGTCGGCAGGTTTATTATTTAGATGGTTAGCTGACTGTTTAGTTAGTTGGCAGGTTTATTATTTAGATGGTTAGCTGACTGTTTAGCTAGTCGGCAGGTTTATTATTTAGATGGTTTGCTGACTGTTTAGTTAGTCGGCAGGTTTATTATTTAGATGGTTAGCTGACTGTTTAGTTAGTCGGCAGGTTTATTATTTAGATGGTTAGCTGAATGTTTAGCTAGTTGGCAAGTTTGTTATTTAGATGGTTAGCTGAATGTTTAGCTAGTTGGCAGGTTTGTTATTTAGATGGTTAGCTGACTGTTTAACTAGTTGGCAGGTTTATTATTTAGATGGTTAGCTGACTGTTTAGCTAGTTGGTAGGTTACTTCTTTGATTAGATGATTTGTTAGATGCTTTAATTGCAATTAATTTAGATATTTAGTCAGTTGGTGAATTAGTTAGTCAGCTAACCAGTTAATCAGTCAGTTAGTAAGCCAGTTTCTCAGTTCATCCATCAGTCAGTGTCAGTCAGTCAAACAATTAATCAATCAATCAGTCGATCAGCTAGTCAGTCAGTCAGTAAGATAAATGATCATCCAGTTAGCCACCCAGTAGTTATTCAATCAGTCAATCAGTCAGGTAGTTAGTTAGTTAATCAGTTATTTTGCTTGATGGTTAGTCAATCAGTTAGCTAAGATTATAATTTCTGTACTGTGGATAAATCCATGGATGATCTGGTCTCTTCCTTAATTACCATATCCACACTGCACAAAAGCAGATGTCAGCACTTGTGTGTATTCACTTACAATTCTTCTCTGTCATAATGTAGTGTTGATGGCGGCAAGACGACACTGTGGGCTTTCTCATCCTAAACAGGAATATTATGCCAACAGCCATTTTGTGTGAACAGCTGATCTTAAAAATTTGGGGAATGATTTCTGAGAAAGAGAGGATTACTAACAAAAAAATAATTAGCAAACGTCTCCTTAGATGTCAGTGCATAAACATTAGATAAAAGGTAGGCGACTGCAGTAAAACTAGTTTAAATAATAAAGGCAGATAGAGGTGTATGGTGCAGCTTTATAAAGTGAGGGAGAGAGTGAGTAAAGTGAGAAAAAACGAATAGAAAGTATGAGAATGTATAAATGAAAAAATACATCCGATATTTCGGCGTGAGCCTTTTTCGAGGATTACATACACAACGAGACACACAAAAAAAGAACTTATCTTAATGTGGCCTTCTCCAGAAGTAGGAAAAGTGTGTCTAGTCTTAGAAGGACCACGCAGACCACACAAAGGATACCCGGTAGAGCCAATCGTAAAGAAGAGGTGGAGGAAGAGGAGGAAAACAAGTGGTAGAAAGGGGTGGGGAAAGGCAATAGAAACATGATAGCCGCTAAAGAAGAAGGTGTGGGGGGGGGGAGGTGAAGCGGAGAGACAATGAATGAAGATCATAAATACCTGCAGGGAGAAAATGTGAAACTGGTGAATAGGACAAGACCCTATAAACACCAATATGTTGCCAGAGAAGAAAAGAGGGTGGTGGTAGGGAGGGGTAGCTAGGAGAAAGAAAGTAGAGTTTAAAAAGGGGGAGTGGAAAACTAAAGAAGTTACAGAAAGCTGAAGACATTGTTAATTCCAACTGGGTGGAGACAGCCAGCCTGGAAAATAAGGCGCTGTTCTAGGACCCTCCGAGATTGTACATCAGCAGAACAAGAGCGGATCGCACTGACAGAAATGTCCTGTTTTCCCTGTGCTTGCTAAGGCAAAAATGTTTAGCCACAGGTGTCCAGGCCTCATAGTTTGGCAGGTAAGAACAAACTGTTTCGTCATCTCCATCTCCTCCACACCGAGCCTGAGACACGTGAACTTTTTGAGGAACCCCCATTGGTAGCCTACAGACGGGACAAGAACCTCAGGGACCTTTTATTTCGTAGTCACCTCAAGACAGATGACACTTTTTATGGTACCAGACGTTGCGGACGCCGTAGATGTAACACTTGTCCGTTTGTTGTCGAGGCCAGCCAGATCTCCTTCCCTAAGTCCACGTTATCAGTTCATGAGGGTTTCACCTGTACTTCACGGAATGTTATGCTATCATGTGCAAACATTGCGGTTTGAAGTACATAGGGGAAACTGGCTTACGGTTAGGAGATCGATTTCGCCAGCATCTCAATGATATTTCTAAGAGGGCCTGGACACCTGTGGCTAAACATTTTTGCCTTAGCAACCACAGGGGTAAACAGGACATTTCTGTCAGTGCGATCCGCTCTTGTTCTGCTGATGTACGATCTCGGAGGGTCCTAGAACAGCGCCTTATTTTCCAGACTGGCTGTCTCCACCCAGCTGGAATTAACAATGTCTTCAGCTTTCTGTAACTTCTTTAGTTTTCCACTCCCCTCTTTTTTAACTCTACTTTCTTTCTCCATGCTACCCCTCCCTACCACCACCCTCTTTTCTTCTCTGGCAACATATTGGTGTTTATAGGGTCTTGTCCTGTTCACCAGTTTCACATTTTCTCCCTGCAGATGTCATGTTCTTCATTCATTATCTCTCCCCGTCCCCTTCCCCCCATCCCCCCCGACACCTCCTCTAGCGGCTATCATGTTTTTATTGCCTTTCCCTCCACCCCTTTCTACCACTTGTTTTCCTCCTCTCTCTCCACCTCTTCTTTACGATTGGCTCTACCGGGTATCCTTTGTTATGGTCCACGTGGTCCTTCTAAGACTAGACACACTTTTCCTACTTCTGGATGAGGCCACATTAAGATAAGTTCTTTTTTTTGTGTGTGTGTCTCGTTGTGTATGTAATCCTCGAAAAAGGCTCACGCCGAAATATCGGATGTTGTATGTTTTTCATTTATACATTCTCATACTTTCTATTCGCTTTTTCTCACTTTACTCACTCCCTCCCTCATTTTGTAAAATTGCACCATACACCTCTATCTACCATAAAAAAAATGTCAAAATAAATGAGCAAAGGTTAAATGATGATGATGACGATGATGATGATGGCTACCTGAACATAGTGTACGTAATGACAGTAATCAGCAGACAGCTCATTGAAATCCCACATCCGGTGTAGGTTAGATAGGTCAAGGTCATCTCTTGTTGGGGTGACAAGCTATGGCTGACATCCTGGAGACAGAGCAAGATATATATGTGTGTACGTGTGTTTGTGTGTGTGGACATGCATGTATGTTTATGTGTGCAGCTTTATGTACGTTTTATACATTTATACATGCAGCTGTATATTTGTTTTATATGTTTATTTGTGGTGCAGCATATGTTTTATATGTCTCAGTGTGTAGTTGCATGTATGTTTTATATGTTTATGTGCAGCTGTCTGTATGTTTTACATGTTTATGTGTGCAGATGTGTGTACGTTTGTACTTTTATGTGTGCAGCAATATGTACTGCATATGTTTTTGTTTTTTATGTTTATGAGCAGCTGTATGTTTGTATTCTCATCATTTCGTGCAATCACCCGACGGAAGATTGACTACATGAATCTCCACTCTGTTCTGTTTCTTGTCTTTGTAGAACACCAGGCCAAGCTTGTCCTTGTCCATCTCTTGATGTTGTCCGCGATCTACAAGTTTATCGCTGTCGTTCTTTGGTTCTTTTCCCTTCGGTCTCGCACTCAAGAAGGGTCTTCAGTATAGTAACCGTAACTCTAACCTGGTCCAAGTTGTTCTTTGCCGTCTTTCAGCCATTCATCGCTCCCACTTCTTGCCCCGTCGTTAGGGGTCATTTGTTGTATTCTGTACTAGGAGGATTCCACGAAGCTAAGCTTTTCATTTTTCTTCTTTGTATTTATGTGTTGTGTTGTTATTGTATGTAATCCTTGAAAAAGACTGAGGCTGAAATAATGGATGTTGTTGTATGCTTTTTTTTCATTTATACATTCTCATCTTACTTTCATACTCTCTACCATTTGTTTTTTCTTCCTCACTTTCCTCACTCCCTCTGTCGTTCTGTAAAACTGAACCATACTCCTCTATCTACCTTTATTACTAGAACCATACTCCTCTATCTACTTTCATTACTAGAACCATACTCCTCTATCTACCTTCATTACTAGAACCATACTCCTCTACCTACTTTTATTACTAGAACCATACATTTCTATCTAGCTTTACTACTAGAACCATACACCTCTATCTACCTTTTTTACTAGAACCATACTCCTCTATCTACCTTTATTACTAGAACCATACTCCTCTATTCTCTATCATTACCAGAACCAGTTTTACCAGAGTCATTATCTCTTTTATCTGTCAGTATAGTATTGTGCCTTTTTGACATGCCCAAAGTATCTTAGCTGTCTTATTTTTACGATTTTCAATATTTCTCTTTTCACTTCTAGTTGGTTTAGCACAACGTTGTTTGTTTTCTGTCCATGTGATACACCCTGTTCTTCTTTGTTGCCCTATTCAAGGTCCAGACTTCTATACCATAACGCAGTGCTTCTGAAACTTTTTTTTTCGCACACATTATCTGTTATAGTAGGTCCCTGAGGCACACTAACTTACGAGTTGGCAACCCTGCAAGAGACTGGGTTTGTCAGTTGTCTGTTGGCTCCAAACACCATTTTGTTCAAGTCTGGCTTGTTCTGAACTTGATTAGTTTTACTGACGTGTGTTATATGTGGTACTGTGTTCATTTTGCTTTTTGTAAATTGAAAAGACACTTAAATACCAAAACCTAGACACTTATCTGGAAAAGATAAGATACGTTTCTGGTTAAAAAGAGACAAGTTAAAGATGAGCCAGTGACAAAATGTAACAGAAACAAAAGTAAGAAGGAACCGGTTCCAAGTGTAAGTGACAAAATGTAACAGTAAACAAAAGTAAGAAGGAACTAGTTCCAAGTGTAAGTGACAAAATGTAACAGTAAACAAAAGTAAGAAGGAACTAGTTCCAAGTGTAAGTGACAAAATGTAACAGAAACAAAAGTAAAAGGGAACCAGTTCCAAGTGTAAGTGACAAAATGTAACAGTAAACAAAAGTAAAAGGGAACTAGTTCCAAGTGTAAGTGACAAAATGTAACAGAAACAAAACTAAAAGGTAACCAGTTCCAAGTGTAAGTGACAAAATGTAACAGAAACAAAAGTAAAAGGGAACTAGTTCCAAGTTTAAGTGACAAAATGTAACAGTAAACAAAAGTAAGAAGGAACTAGTTCCAAGTGTAAGTGACAAAATGTAACAGTAAACAAAAGTAAGAAGGAACTAGTTCCAAGTGTAAGTGACAAAATGTAACAGAAACAAAAGTAAAAGGGAACCAGTTCCAAGTGTAAGTGTCGTGAAAGCAGTGCTTAAAGACGTGCAATCTATTGGAACAGTCCCCAAGTACCAAGTCTGGAACAGTCCGCAAATACCAAGAATGGAACAGTCCACAAGTACCAAGACTAGAACAGTCCTCAAGTACCAAGACTAGAACAGTCCTCAAGTACCAAGACTAGAACAGTCCTCAAGTACCAAGACTAGAACAGTCCTCAAGTACCAAGACTAGAACAGTCCTCAAGTACCAAGACTAGAACAGTCTTCAAGTACCAAGACTAGAACAGTCCTCAAGTACCAAGACTAGAACAGTCCTCAAGTACCAAGACTAGAACAGTCTTTAAGTACCAAGACTAGAACAGTCCTCAAGTACCAAGACTAGAACAGTCCTCAAGTACCAAGACTAGAACAGTCCTCAAGTACCAAGACTAGAACAGTCCTCAAGTACCAAGACTAGAACAGTCTTCAAGTACCACGACTAGAACAGTCCTCAAGTACCAAGACTAGAACAGTCCTCAAGTACCAAGACTAGAACAGTCCTCAAGTACCAAGACTAGAACAGTCCTCAAGTACCACGACTAGAACAGTCTTCAAGTACCAAGACTAGAACAGTCCTCAAGTACCAAGACTAGAACAGTCCTCAAGTACCAAGACTAGAACAGTCTTCAAGTACCAAGACTAGAACAGTCCTCAAGTACCAAGACTATAACAGTCCTCAAGTACCAAGACTAGAACAGTCTTCAAGTACCACGACTAGAACAGTCCTCAAGTACCACGACTAGAACAGTCCTCAAGTACCAAGACTAGAACAGTCCTCAAGTACCAAGACTAGAACAGTCCTCAAGTACCAAGACTAGAACAGTCCTCAAGTACCACGACTAGAACAGTCCTCAAGTACCAAGACTAGAACAGTCTTCAAGTGCCAAGACTAGAACAGTCCTCAAGTGCCAAGACTAGAACAGTCTTCACGTACCAAGACTAGAACAGTCCTCAAGTACCAAGACTAGAACAGTCCTCAAGTACCAAGACTAGAACAGTCCTCAAGTACCACGACTAGAACAGTCCTCAAGTACCAAGACTAGAACAGTCCTCAAGTACCAAGACTAGAACAGTCCTCAAGTACCAAGACTAGAACAGTCCTCAAGTACCACGACTAGAACAGTCCTCAAGTACCAAGACTAGAACAGTCCTCAAGTACCAAGACTAGAACAGTCCTCAAGTACCAAGACTAGAACAGTCCTCAAGTACCAAGACTAGAACAATCCTCAAGTACCAAGACTAGAACAGTCCTCAAGTGCCAAGACTAGAACAGTCCTCAAGTACCAAGACTAGAACAGTCCTCAAGTAACAAGACTAGAACAGTCCTCAAGTACCACGACTAGAACAGTCCTCAATTAACAAGACTAGAACAGTCCTCAAGTACCAAGACTAGAACAGTCCGCCATCGTCTTTCCCCAGTAATTGCTGTCAATGGCTTTATCTGCATTTCTGCTAACAAGATGCTATTTCTTATGGTCAGTCAGTCAGTTATTTGCATGTCCATTGCGAAACTTTGCCTCCTTAATAGCATTCCTGTAGGTCTCTCGGTTGTGAGCAAGATAACCTGCTTCTAATGCATCCATCTGCAGATTATCAACGATATCTTGCAGCCATCTTCACCTTGGTCTTCCTCTATTTCTTTTTCCCGTTATGTACCCTTCCATGACGATTTTCGCTAGATTATCGTGACGTTTAATGTGTCCAAAATATTTAAGTTTTCTCTCCTTAATCTTCTTTACTAGCCAGCCTTCTTCAATATTAAGTTTTTGTAATATATATATATATATATATATATTTTAAGTCCATGATATTTGAAGAACTCTCTGTAACATTTACATTCAAAGGCACTTATGTGTTTCTCAGCTGTTTTGTTAAGTGTCCAGGTCTCACAGGCATATGTTGCGATGGGAAAGATGCATGGAAGACAAGATAAGATGCATTTCTTATGATGTTTGGCCAAAATATTTTTTTAATTCTTCGTAAACATTTAGTCTGGAAAGAATTCAACTTGTTTTCTATTGTTGTGGTGATTTTCCAGCATTCACTTCCATAGAATAGTACACTTAGAACATTACTCTTAAATATAATGATTTTCGTCTTCATGCTTAGCTTTTTAGATGTCCATGTAGTCTGCAGTATTGCAAAAGTCTGGTTTGCTCTAGTAAGTCTGCTGTTGATGTCCTCTGTGCTGTCTCCATTTGCTACTACTCTGCTGTCAAGATATACAAATTCGTTGACCTCCTCCACTAACTTGTTATCTACTCTGAGTACATTTCTGTTGTTCACATTTTACTTCATTAACTTTGTCTTTCCTACGTTGATCTTTAGTCCAATGTTGTTTGCATTCTGAGTTAGCTTGTTTATTTTATCTTGCATATCGTTGTGACTGCTTGATAATAGACAAATGTCGTCCGCAAAGTCAAGGTCCTCCGGCACTGTGTCAAGGGTCCATTGTAACCCTCTGCTTTTGTCTGATGTTGCCCCCTTCATTAACATTGAAGGATAACACGACATAATATTTTTCCTCCGTCGCTGTGGGCATGTTTATGTGTCTGCTAAATCCTTGCGTTATCATGTCCTCATCTGTGGCTAAGTTTATGTGACGGTGGAATCCTTGCTTTACCATGTCCTCAGCTGTGGCTACGTTTATGTGGCTGCTAAATCCTTGCGTTATCATGTCCTCAGCTGTGGCTGCTAAATTCTTGCGTTACCATGTCCCCAACTGTGGCCAAGTTTATGTGGCTGCTCAATCCTTGCGTTACCATACCCCCAGCTGTGGTCAAGTTTATGTGGCTTCTCAATCCTTACGTTACCATGTCCCCAGCTGTGGTCAAGTTTATGTGGCTGCTCACTCCTCGCGTTACCATGTCCCCAGCTGTGGCCAAGTTTATGTGGCTGCTCAATCCTTGCGTTACCATATCCCCAGCTGTGGTCAAGTTTATGTGGCTTCTCAATCCTTACGTTACCATGTCCCCAGCTGTGGTCAAGTTTATGTGGCTGCTCACTACTCGCGTTACCATGTCCCCAGCTGTGGCCAAGTTTATGTGGCTATGCAATCCTTATGTTACCATGTCCCCAGCTGTGGCTACGTTTATGTGGCTGTGCAATCCTTATGTTACCATGTCCCCAGCTGTGGTCAAGTTTATGTGGCTTCTCAATCCTTATGTTACCATGTCCCCAGCTGTGGCCAAGTTTATGTGGCTATGCAATCCTTATGTTACCATGTCCCCAGCTGTGGCTACGTTTATGTGGCTGTGCAATCCTTACGTTACCATGTCCCCAGCTGTGGCTACGTTTATGTGGCTGTGCAATCCTTATGTTACCATGTCCCCAGCTGTGGCCAAGTTTATGTGGCTGTGCAATCCTTATGTTACCATGTCCCCAGCTGTGGCTACGTTTATGTGGCTGTGCAATCCTTGCTTTACCATATCCCTAGAATCGCCAGCGGACCTCCCTCTGGTAAAAGAAGAGCTACTCAAACAGCTTCAGCCTGAGCCAACACTTGGACTGAGCAGTGGGAATCTGCCTCTTCTTAAGTTTTGAATGTTGGCGAAGAAAGACTATCTAGAAATAGTAGTGAATGAAGACCTGTCCAGAGACTTGTTCCTGGATATTGTCAACCCAGTCAAGAGACTTGTTCCTGTATACTGTCAACCCAGTCAAGAGACTTGTTCCTGTATATTGTCAACTCAGTCAGGAGACTTGTTCCTGTATATTGTCGAGTCAGTCCAGAGACTTGTTCTTGCATATTGTCAACCCCGTCCAGAGACTTGTTCCTGCATTTTGTCAAGTCTTTCAAGAGACGTGCTGTCGTATGGCCATCCTGATAGAAGATGCGCCTGTTTTGTATATGTGGCCGGTATCAAAGACAATATCTTGTGATACTCGGACACTATACCTTCCTGGAATTCTTTCTGACGTGGATGTCTGCTTGAGTGTAGGTACCTTTGTGGTGTATTATGAGCATTGATTTCTTGCATTTTTTTATGACGTGTTAGTATACTTCATTATGGTATGGCAGTTTCATTGTTTACGTGTGTAGTGTGTTTATATTATGGGAGTTGGCGTGTCTGTGTGTGTCAGTGTGTGTTTATATAGTGGGAGTTGGCGTGTCTGTGTGTGTCAGTGTGTGTTTATTTTCTTTCACTACGCCGGCCCTGTGTAATTGCAGTTTATTGCTGTTATGTAACGTGGCCGAGTTACGCTCTTTTTATTTATTACAAGTGTCATTTGAGTAGTGGTGCAATTCTTTTGTGCTGGTATGTGTGTAGAAGTGGAGTTTAATACCTGTCATGTATAACTTGAAAGGCTGGTATGATGTGTGTAGTACCTAATGTCTCGGAATATGTGATGTTCCCAAGTGCACTCAGTGGTGGTAATTGTTGCTGTGTAGCAGTGTTGTGTTCAATGGCTCTCATGTAGGATAGACAGTGAACATGGCTCTTATGTAGAATAGACGGTGAACATGGCTCTTATGTAGAATAGACGGTGAACATGGCTCTTATGTAGAATAGACAGTGAACATGGCTTTCATGTAGAACTTATTCAGAATTTTAGCGAATTTTCTTTTTTTTCTGCTGTTTCATTTGATGCTCTTTGATATGTGTGATGTATTTCATTGATATCTTATGATATGTGTGATGTATTTCACTGATATCTTATGATATGTGTGATGTATTTCATTGATATCTTATGATATGTGTGATGTATTTCATTGATATCTTATTATATGCGTGATATATTTCATTGCTATCTTATGGTATGTGTGATGTATTTCATTGATATCTTATGACATGCGTGGTGTATTTCATTGATAAGATATTTGCACTATTGATGTACTGTTAAATGATAAGTATTCACATGATATGTTTTTATATGAGATATCATATGATGCATCTGCATTTTGAATCTTATTTGATGTTATGATATCCTAATTACATTGTTTGATGATATTCTACATTATGAGTATTCTATATAATGCGTTTACATGAGATATTGTGTGATACATTTGCAGTTTGAAGGTTATTTGATTATGAGTATGTTATGACATGGGATATCATGTATCTGATTGATAGTTCATGCCTTGTTTTGTATTTAAATGTGGACATTGTTTTTGGTGATGTTATTAGAATTGTGTATGGAAGTATGTGCTCCTTGGTGATGTTATTAGAATTGTGTATGGAAGTATGTGCTCCTTGGTGATGTTATTAGAATTGTGTATGGAAGTATGTGCTCCTTGGTGATGTTATTAGAATTGTGTATGGAAGTATGTGCTCCTTGGTGATGTTATTAGAATTGTGTATGGAAGTATGTGCTCCTTGGTGATGTTATTAGAATTGTGTATGGAAGTATGTGCTCCTTGGGGCAAATCTCTGCTATGTATGTGTGTGTGTGTGTGTGTGTGTGTGTGTGTGGGTGGGTGGGTGGGTGGGTGTGGAGGGGAGGTTAACGCCCTTGGGTTATTTTAATTTTTTTTTTGTATGTCCGATGTCAAGTGTCTAGAGACTTCTGGAAAGGGTCACGGGACTTTGGAGGTCACGTGACACGTGATTCTGGCTCGACTGAGTTCAGTCTTCGTCTACATGTGGACCATGGCTGATGTGTTGTGGTAGTTGTCGTTGATATGTATCTGTAAAAGTGGTTGTGATTCTGCAGAACTATCTTGTGAGGATCTTTTGTTAGTATATTAGTTCTGAATGAATGTTTGAATTACCATATGGCAGGGCAACCTGCCGTCAGTTATTATTTGTGTGTCCCCATAATGATATTCATCCTTTCCATTTCACTAAAACTTCTTGTCAAATGTTAAGCCAAATTTTTGTTAGGTTACTGCAATGTGTTTTGTCAACGTAAGTGTTTGTAAAGTTCATGGAATCTGGTACAGTGTATAACAACACAAGGTCGTAATTCACATTGATTTTCCGTAGAGATGCATCACACGGCCATATTAGATACCAGACTGGCATATTTGGCATAGTTAACCAGACCAACAACAGATACTACTTCACTGCAGCTTACCATGAGAACAGCACAACAGATACTACTTCACTACAGCTTACCATGAGAACAGCACAACAGATACTACTTCACTACAGCTTACCATGAGAACAGCACAACAGATACTACTTCACTACAGCTTACCATGAGAACAGCACAACAGATACTACTTCACTACAGCTTACCATGAGAACAGCAAAACTGGTCAGATGAGTTGATTGACAAGCAACGCCATGAAAATCTTCACTGAACAAAGTGATACCTTCTGTCGACCAAGTGCACTCTGAACGAAACAATTCACATTCAATTTTAGCTCTGAACAAAACAATTCACAATTGTAGCTCTGAACGAAACAATTCACAATTTTAGCTCTGAACGAAACAATTCACAATTTTAGCTTTCAGATCACTTTACCACCCGGGATAAAAAAAAACCCGAAAATAATTATATAACGTGTATTCACACAATCTAATGTATGTTTTATCACACAGCCTAATGTAACAAAAACTCTCAGGACAGGAGGTGACTTTTGGCATGTCTGGGATGTCCAGCATTTTCGTCAAGCTCAGGGTACAGACCAAATGTTTCGTGATTAGTGAGGAAAAGTTGTATATCAGCTGTTGTAGAAAAGAGTACATATACTGTAGACATGGAGACAGACATGGAGACAGACATTGAGACAGACACTGTAGGCAGACATGGAGACAAACACTGGAGGCAGACATGGAGACAGACATGGAGACAGACACTGGAGGCAGACACTGGAGGCAGACACTGGAGACAGACACTGGAGGCAGACACTGGAGGTAAACACTGGAGATAGACATGGAGGCAGACACTAGAAACAGACACTGGGGCAGGCACTAGAAACAGACACTGGAGGCAGACACTGGAGGCAGACACCGGGGGTAGACACTGGAAACGGACATTGGAGACAGACACCGCAGGCAGACACTAGAAACAGACACTGGAGGCAGACACTGGAGGCAGAAAAAAGTTGAAATATCGGTGTGTGTGTGTTCTTTGTGTGTGTGTGTGTGTGTGTGTGTGCAATGGCAGAAAAACAAGTTAGAGAAGCTGTGAGACAGGATAGTGTAAAGTGTAAAGTATGTGTGTGTGTGAGAGAGAGAGAGAAGGAGAGAGAGATTAATCGACGGAGAGACTGAGAGAATATGTAACTGGAAAGATAACTGAGAGTATCTAACTGGAGAGATAACTGAGAGTATCTAACTGGAGAGATAACTGAGAGTATCTAACTGGAGAGATAACTGAGAGTATCTAACTGGAGAGATAACTGAGAGTATCTAACTGGAGAGATAACTGAGAGTATCTAACTGGAGAGATAACTGAGGGTATCTAACTGGAGAGATAACTGAGAGTATCTAACTGGAGAGATAACTGAGGGTATCTAACTGGAGAGATAACTGAGAGTATCTAACTGGAGAGATAACTGAGAGTATCTAACTGGAGAGATAACTGAGGGTATGTAACTGAAGAGATAACTGAGAGTATCTAACTGGAGAGATAACTGAGGGTATCTAACTGGAGAGATAACTGAGAGTATCTAACTGGAGAGATAACTGAGAGTATCTAACTGGAGAGATAACTGAGAGCATCTAACTGGAGAGATAACTGAGAGTATCTAACTGGAGAGATAACTGAGAGTATCTAACTGGAGAGATAACTGAGGGTATGTAACTGGAGAGATAACTGAGAGTATCTAACTGGAGAGATAACTGAGAGTATCTAACTGGAGAGATAACTGAGAGTATCTAACTGGAGAGATAACTGAGGGTATCTAACTGGAGAGATAACTGAGGGTATCTAACTGGAGAGATAACTGAGAGTATCTAACTGGAGAGATAACTGAGAGCATCTAACTGGAGAGATAACTGAGAGCATCTAACTGGAGAGATAACTGAGAGTATCTAACTGGAGAGATAACTGAGGGTATGTAACTGTAGAGATAACTGAGAGTATCTAACTGGAGAGCTTAGTGTAAGTATTTTTATTTGTTAATATCTTCTTCATGTCATAACAACTACTTCTACTTCATCTGATGATGATTTTATTTCATTTGTGCACTTGCCATCAGCTGTTACTGTTGTTCTGACCCAAATTAATTTAATTACTTGTATTAATGAATTTCCACTTGATATCATTTTACACTTTGCTATATTTTATCTACGTGTATGTGATACAAGAAGAAAAAGAGGCAGACCACGTGAAACTCTGAAGAGGACATTATTAAGAGAGGCCAAGTTAACAGGCATAAAATCCTTTGATGAGGTTGAAAGACTCGCCCAAGACAGGAAAAATTGGCGAACTACTTTACGAGCCCTATGTGACGTCTAACGGCACGGGAAGGATATAAGATATATAAGATAAGTATGTGATATTACAGTATTTTTTCAGTTGTATTTTTAAGAGTTTAGCTACACTCCTCAGTGTTTTTTTTTCTTTTTTTCATATCTTTAGAGTATACACAAAGCCTTTCAAAAATAATCTTCAAAAATTGTGCGGTCTAATTGATAAGACTTTATGACTGATAAGAAAGCATGATTCATGAAACATAACAAGCGCTTATAAAAGAGATTGATTTATAAAATTATATGTTTCATACAAGTGTTACAGTAGATGTGATTTACAAAATGATTTTATTGTGTAAAACTGTAGGACTTATCATACCATAATCTGAAATGAATAATAACTGCCTCAACAAAACGAAACAAAACAAGAAAAACAAAACGAAAAAACAAAAGCAAACAAAAAAGAAGAAATTCCTTACTGTGAACGTCCCAGAACACGCACCTGTGTCTTCGGCCAGACTGGAGAAGAAGAAGAAGAAGAACAGAAGATAACAGACACACAAGTTAGTTACAGTTATTTATAAGGTAGATAGAGGTGTATGGTGCAATTTTACAAAGTAAGGGAGGAAGTGAGCAAGGTGAGAAAAAAAACGAATATAAAGTATAAGAATGTATAAATGAAAAACATACAACATCCGATATTTCGGCGTGAGCCTTATTCGAGGATACATATACAACGAAATACAAACACATAGAACTTATCTGAAGTGTCTTGCTCCCAGTGAGAAGCAGAAATGTGTGTGGAAGAAGGAGGAGGAAAAAAAGGAGGAGGAAGAAAAACCATGCTGTCTACAGACAAAATATTCCCGATAGAGCCGATCATAACGAAGAAGCGGAGAGAGAGGAGGAGAACAAGTGGGAGAAAGGGGTTGGGGGAAGGCAATAGAAACATAAAAAAGGCCAGTGAAAAAATAAAGAAGTTCTGTAACTTCTTTATTTTTCCACTGGCCTTTTTTATACTCTAATTTCTTTCTCTGTGCTACCCCTCCCTACCACCATCCTATTTCCTTCTCTGCCAACATACTGGTCTTGTCCTATTCACCAGTTTCACATTTTCTCCCTGTAGGTGTTTAAGTTCTTCATTCATTATCTCTCCGCGTCCCCTCTGTAGACAGCATGGTTTTTTTCCCTCCTCCTTTTTTTCCTCCTCCTTCTTCCACACACATTTCTGCTTCTCACTGGGAGCAAGACACTTCAGATAAGTTCTATGTGTTTGTATTTCGTTGTGTATGTATCCTCGAATAAGGCTCACGCCGAAATATCGGATGTTGTATGTTTTTCATTTATACATTCTCATACTTTATATTCGTTTTTTTCTCACCTTGCTCACTTCCTCCCTCACTTTGTAAAACTGCACCATACACCTCTATCTACCTTATTTATTTAAACCAGTTTTACTGCAGTCGCCAACCCTTTTATAGTTATTTATACACCCGCACACACGTTAGTTACAGTTATTTATACAGCCACACACAAGTTAGTTACAGTTATTTATACAGCCACACACAAGTTAGTTATAGTTATTTATACAGTCACACACAAGTTAATTATAGTTATTTATACAGCCAAACACACATTACTTATAGTTACTTATACAGCCACACACAAGTTAGTTATAGTAACTTATACAGCCGCACACAATTTAGTTACAATTATTTATACAGCCACACATAAGTTAGTTACAGTTATTTATACAGCCACACACAAGTTAGTTACAGTCATTTATACAGCCACACACAAGTTAGTTACAGTTATTTATACAGCCACACACAAGTTAGTTACAGTTATTTATACAGCCACACACAAGTTAGTTACAGTTATTTATACAGCCACACACAAGTTAGTTACATTTATTTATACAGCCACACACAAGTTAGTTACAGTTATTTATACAGCCACACACAAGTTAGTTACAGTTATTTATACAGCCACACACAAGTTAGTTACAGTTATTTATACAGTCACACACAAGTTAGTTATAGTTACTTATACAGCCACACACAAGTTAGTTACAGTTATTTATACAGCCAAATACAAGTTAGTTATTGTTATTTATACGGCCACAAACAAGTTAGTTATAGTTACTTATACAGTCATACACAAGTTAGATGTATTTACTTATACAGTCACACACAAGTTAGTTATAGTTAGTTACGCAGCCACACACAAGTTAGTTATAATTAGTTATAAGCCACAAAAATGTTTCTCTCTCTCTCCCTTTCTCTCTCTCACTCTCTCCAGGATTGATCTGTACAAGAAAAGCCTTGCATACTCTGCAGTACAGCTCTGGAATACCCTCCCCTACCATTTAAAATCCATTGGTAATACTTCATCCTTTAACTCAAACCTGTTTCATTATTTACTTGCTTGTAATTATATGCTTCCATAAAATAACCAGCACTCTCTCAACACGTGACTCGCCAACCATCAAGTACTAAAATGACATAGTTAGAAAAGCAACTTGTTAGATATTGTTAGAGATTATTTTAATGTCTGTTAAAAAACATATGTTAGAAGATCTGTATTTACAATGTATTTTTGTTTATGTATATATCTGCGTATGTATGTGTGCGTGAGTGCTATTTTATTAGGTTAATTACTTCTTCTCTTTTACTTTGAATGTAGTAGTTAAATCTTACACTCTTTTGATATGTTTTTCCCTAATTTAATTTGTATATTTGTACTAAATCGAGTGTGTGGGAAGAATGAAAGATGGAGTGATGAAAGGTAGAATGTAAGACGGGCCTGCGTGCCCAATTCTTTACCCTTGAAAAATAAAGATTCATTCATTCATTCATTCATTCATTCATCTCTCTCTCTCTCTCTCTCTCTGGTATGTGCGCGCGCACGCGCTTGTTTTAAGATTTTCTTTATCTCGAGTACATCGTTCTGTGAGTTTTTTAAAATCTCGGCTGCATTCAAACATCTAATATTGTTTTTGTTTTTTTTTTTCTGAACAAAACCCCGGGAGAGTACAACTAATCTATCTTTTTAAAAAACAAATTGTAGAAAACTTTCAAAATAAAGGTCTATCTGCTATGGAAACATTATTCCTAAATATTTATCTAATATTATATCTGAAAAAAACCCACAGATATCTTCACATCTGAAGATATCTAAGCCAGACACGTCATGTTCTATTCCTTCCAACTTTGTTTTACGTGTGTAAAAATTTAAATTCTGTTCGTAATGTATAACAATGTTGCTATGCTACTCAAAACATTTCATTAAATGGCAAGAATCACTTTTCAGGTGAGATGTGGAAAAAAATTACTGCTCCAAATTCTGAAATGGCTACCTATGGCAACTGAATGTCAAGGTTAGGTACACTGATACAGCACATGATGATGGTGTCAAATTCTTCAGATGAAGCACGATAAGTCACGCTTTTATAAGCTCTCCAAATATCAAGAAAATCACGAGAAAATTGTCAGTGGTCTCTACGTTTCACTCTACGAAGGATACATTTCCCACAATGATAAAAATGTCTTGCACATGCAACCTCTGCAGTACTGAACGTAGTTCAGTCTTTTCTTTTCGGGTACAAAGGTATTTATAACCGTGTTGGTGGGACTACTTAACAATATCTCAGAGTATAAGAGAATTTATAATCGTGCTGGTAGGACTACTTAACAATATCTCAGAGTATAAGAGAATTTATAATTGTGTTGGTGGGACTACTACACAATGTCTTAAAGTACAAGTGTATATATAATCGTGTTGTTGGAGCTACTTTACAATTTCTCAGATTATAAGGGTATTTATCTCCGTCAGTCTACGGGACACCCTTGGAAAAGGTGGAGTACCTGTATAGCCCAACCCCCCGATCAGGGTGACGTAAGGCTATGGGAGAAGGTGGTGGATTGGATGGGAGAGCAGCCGACAGATAATATTGGTTATGGTCACCATTCTATGATCTCAATGTAGGGACAATGGGTACGATCACTGACTAGTACAGTCAATGCCCGGAAGGAAAGCAGTGTTAAACTATCTTCTGGAAATATACCAAGAAACCCAAATAGCAATCATGGAAAGTCAAATAGGAAAAAAGATCTGGTGGTGAGGCCCCCAGGCCAGATAGATCTAATTTTAACACTGGGGAAGAGTGAGACAGAGGTCAGTACTAGTAATTGTGATGACGGACAAAATCCTGACAGTGTTACCAAGGAAAACTCCTGCATCAAACTAAAAAGAAAAATAAGAGTAGGAACATGGAATGTAAGAAGTATGTATGAGAGGAAGTATGAAATAATAAATGTTGAGATGAAAGTAACGGGGATACACATTTTGGGAATCTGTGAACATCGATGGAAAGGATCAGGACACTTCAAGAGCGAGAATGATAATATCTTTATATACTCTGGTGGAGAATTAGGAGGGAAAAAAAAGTGGCTTTTTACTTGGACAAATCAACATCAAAAGCATTACTACGTTACAATCCAGTAAGTGATAGAATCCTCACAATCAGACTTAAGGGCGCTCCTAGAAATGTAACAATCATCTAGATATATGCACCTACATCAGCAGCAGAAGAAGAGGAAGTAAAAGACTTTTATAACACACTGAAAACGACGATAGACCAGGTACGTACAAATGATATTGTATTAATAATGGGGGATTTTAATGCAAAGATTGGTACAGAAAGAGCAGAAGACGAAGGATATGTTGTGGGGAAATTTAGCATATAGCATAGAAATGAGGTAGGTGACAATCTAATGGCGTTTTGAATGGAAAATGAGCTGTTGATCGCTAACACATGATTTAAACAAAATCTAAGAAGACTTTACACATGGACATCACCTGATGGGAAAATAAAGAATCAAATAGATTACAGTCTTAGTGCAAAGAAGGTGGAGATCAAGTATAACATCAGTAAAAACTTTACTTTGTGCTGATTGTGACACAGACCATGAGTTATTAATAGCAGACAAGAAGATAAAGATAAAAAAAACAGTTAGGGGATCAAGACCACTCTGCTTTGACCTTACAAAAATACCAGAACAATACGGTATAGAAGTGAAGAACTCTTTCGAAATCCTGATGCCTGTACAGGAGGAGATGACACCAGATGAATTGGCTACGTAGGCCAGAGATATCTTGATAACAACAATTAAAGACGTGGTTCCAGTAAAGAAAACACAAAAGAATGGATGGATTACAGCAGGCACACTAGAACTGATAAAACATCGTAGAGAAATGAAGATGCAATGGAGAGTGACAAACAACAACAAAGAGGAAAATAAATCTTTAACAAAATAAGTACGAAGAAACATAAGAAAAGACAAAAAACAATACATACAAGATTGTTGTGAAAGAATAGAAGGACATCAGAAGTGTGGAAGAGATAGTGAAATGTTTAAAGAAATGAAGACATTGACGAATAATGTCATACCTAAGCTAAATGTAATTTGTGATGAGATGGGGAATACCTTGACAGAGACTGAGGGAATTCTAGAAAGATTTAAGGGATATTGCAGAGGAATGTATGAAACAACCGACTGTGAAAGCAGAAATCAACAGTGTGAATTATTATTAGAGGAGAAAGAACTCGAACCGACAATAGAAGAAGTTTTATGGACAATAAAAAATCTGAAAAATGGTAAATCACCAGGATGTGATGAGATAACAGCTGACTTATTAAAGCAGGAGGAAAGGAATGTGCAACAATCTATTATGCAATATGTGAAAAGATATGACATTCAGGTATCTGGCCAAAAGAATGGAAAAGAACTCTCTTCCCGTGCTGGAGGAAGAAACGCGGACGTATGGTAGCGAACGGGACTAAAAACGTGGGTCTTGGTCTGTAAGGGGGTCTAGTTGTAAAATGAAATGGAAAACAGTATTTCCATGTACTTCCGTATACTTATTATGTTTCAAAGTATAGCTAAATGAATGAAAATTTCATAAATGCAGAGTTTTTTTAGGAAAAAAGAAGTAATGTGACGTTTTTAGACACTGATTGTGGCCAGCTCACCATCGGCTAGGTCTAGATATGCACTACTTACCATCTGAGATGTGTAGATCTACTTCTCGATCTCATATTCTGATTCTATGTTGCATTCTCGCTAAATTAATGTCTGAAATAACTCCTAACTACTTCTCCAGTCATATAAATATGTCTAGATCTACTTGGGATACATTCAAGAGCAGTGGGGTGGTCACAGGCCATGTCCATAACCCTATCTACATCATCAAAAATTGAAAAATTTCGGTCTTTCTCTTCCTTTTTCTCGCTCGGCATCGCTGTAACTAGGCACTCTTTCGCCATTTTGAAAAGTGTCACCGGAATCGCGAACGAAATATGTACAATCTAAATGTTACACCGCTTGTTTTATTGAAACAAACCAATGATCATTATAATGACCATTCGCACGTACCGGGTATACCGGAAGCGTCATTATAATGACCAAAAGCACGGAAAGGTGTCCAACAGGGGTGCATATTGTCGCCTTACTTATTTAACTTGTATACTGAAAATACTGAAAATATAATGAGGAACGTTAGAGAAGATGTAGACAAAGAATATTACGATGCCATAACAATTGGAGGTTATGAAATACCAGAGATTAGATATGCTGATGACACAGTATTACTGTCCACAACACAAAAAGGAATTTAAAAACTAATTATGTCAGTCCCTGAGAACAGCGAAGAGCAAAACCTTTATCTTTATGTATCAATGAAGAAAAATTGGAAGAAGTCGAGAGCTTTGAATATCTTGGGTCACTACTAACTAATAATGGAGATACAATGAGGGAAATTAAATGGAGGGCGTCTATCGCTCTTCGGAAAGTTAAACAACTAAAGAATCTGTGGAGAGGAACAGACAGAACTATAAAAATAAGATTTTTAAGGGCAAGCATTTTTCCCATCGCAACATATGCCCGTGAGACCTGGACACTTAACAAAACAGCCGAGAAACACATAAATGCCTTTGAATGTAAATGCTACAGAAGAGTTCTTCAAATACCATGGACATAAAAAAAAGAACAAATATATCCATACTACAGGAACTTAATATTGAAGAAGGCTGGCTAGTAAAGAGGATTAAAGAGAGAACACGTAAATATTTTTGACACATTTAACGTCATGATAATCTAGAGAAGACAGTCTTTGAAGGGTACATAATGGGAATTTTTCACAGGGATCTTCCATATCTGGAGGACTTTCACCATCCACCACCTGTGACGCGCTGGGTTGGGGATGGTCGTCCCAGCTTTACCCAGAATCATCATCGTATGACAGATAACCGCGATCATTATCATTCCACAACCTCGATATACAGAAGGAGCAAGAAAAGTTCAGAGATATCTTGGAGATAAAAACTAGACTGAAGAAGTCTGATGATTCAGACTTATAGACTAAATCATTCATTTTGGAGAATGATATCGTGTACAGTGTGACAGAAGATGGAGAAACACCGCCAGCATTATACATACTTGCAGATCTGAAGGATATTATTATACTCTACTATCATGACAAGAATGGACATATCTGTACAAAGAAAGCAGTCCAAGGCATTTGGACTAAATACTGTTGGAGGGATATTCATAAAGATATAGAACAACATGCTAAAGCTTGTGTGACATGCAAAACAAGGAACCTGAAAGCGCGCAAAATTCCATCACAAATCATGGACACCCCCCACGGTTGGTTGTATGTTGAAGGTCAGCATGGACTACTCAGGTCCATATCCGATTACCAGTTCGCGAAACAGGTACATTGTCCACTTTACAGATGAATCCTCAGCCTGAACACAATGTTATGCAACACCACATTAGAGTAGTCTCACCATTGCAAAATTATTAGTCGACGAATTTGTGCCCAGACTTTCCGTGCCAATCGTTATACTGACAGGTGGCGAGTTTATTGGTCAACCATTTAAAAAAGTCATCAAGGAACTAAATGTTCAACACATTCGAACAACCCCATACCATCCAAAAGGAAATGTCACCACTAAGAGACAACATCGAACCCTAAATGACATATTGGTAAAATTAGTGTCAGATGAGCTAAAGGAGTGGGGCATATATTTAAACTCGGTAGTAGGAGCTCTCAGCATTGAACATAACAAGTAGGAGCTTTCAGCATTGAACATAACAAGTAAAAGGGATGGCGACTGCAGTAAAACTGGTTAATATAAATAAGGTAGATAGGGGTGTATGGTGCAGTTTTACAAAGTGAAGGAGGATGTGAGCAAGGTGAGAAAAAAACGAATATAAAGTATGAGAATGTATAAATGAAAAACATACAACATCCGATATTTCGGCGTGAGCCTTATTCGAGGATACATGCAAAAACAAAATACAAACATATATAACTTATCTGAAGCGTCTTGCTCTCAGTAAATCGGAAATGTGTGTGGAAGAAGGAGGAGGAGGAAAAAAAAACCGTTGCCTACAGACAAAAGATTCCCGATATAGCCAATCATAGCGAAGAAGCGGAGAGAGAGGAGCGAGAGGAGCAGAACAAGTGGGAGAAAGGGGTTGGGGGAAGGCAATAGAAACATGATAGCCGTTAGAGGTGTCGGGGGGGGGGGTGGGGGGAAAGGGGAGAGAAAAGAGGACGCGAGAGATAATGAATGAAGAACTTAAACACCTACAGGGAGGAAATGTAAAACTGGTGAATGAGACAAGACCAATATGTTGGCAGAGAAGGAAATAGGATGGTGGTAGGGAGGGGTAGCATAGAGAAAGAAATTAGAGTATAAAAAAGGCCAGTGGAAAAATAAAGAAGTTACAGAAAGCTGAAGACATTGTTAATTCCAGCTGGGTGGAGACAGCCAGTCTGGAAAATAAGGCGCTGTTCTAGGACCCTCCGAGATCGTACATCTGCGGAACAAGAGCGGATCGCACTAACCGAAATGTCCTGTTTGCCCCTGTGGTTACCAAGGCAAAAATGTTTAGCCACAGGTGTCCAGGCCCTCTTAGAAATATCATTGAGATGCTGGCGAAATCGATCTCCTAACCGTAAGCCAGTTTCCCCTATGTACTTCAAACCGCAATGTTTGCACATGATAACATAAATGACATTTCGTGAAGTGCAGGTGAAACCCTCCTGTACTGATAACGTGGATTTAGGGAAAGACATCTAGCTGGCCTCGACAACAAACGGACAAGTGTTACATCTACGGCGTCCACAAAAGTGTCATCTGTCTTAAGATGACTACGAATTAAAAGGTCCCTGAGGTTTTTGTCATGTCTGTAAGCCACAAGTTTACGTGTCTCAGGCTCGGTCTGGAGGAGGTGGAGATGGCGAAACAGTATGTTTTAACTGCCAAGCTATGGGGGTGGTACGTGAGTACTAGTTTCACCCTGTCCGAGCTACAGTGCGGTATAGGGGTGAGGGCTTGTTGCCGCGATATGTGGCTAATGCGGTTCCAAGACGACGAGAGAACGTGGTCTGGATAGCCGCGTTGACGGAAGAAATCTAGTAATTGTGGCCTTGATCCTGGAAATCCAAATCCTCCTTACACAAACGTCGCAACCTAAGAAGCTGGGAAAAAGGAATAGAGTCCTTACACGATCTGGGATGGGAGGAAGAGTACAGGAGGTAGCTGTGAGAGTCTGTAGGTTTATAGTGGATAGAAGTAGTAAGCGCGGAGGGGCCGATAGTGACGGCAATGTCAAGAAAGTTAGCGGAAGTAGCAGAGATATGGGAGGTGAAAGAAATGACAGGATTGTATTCTGTAACAAAACTGATAAAGTTGTTAAGGTCTTCCTCTGGCATTGATGTGATCCCAATGCCATCGTCTATGTAGCGACTATAGAAGGCGGGAAAAGGGCCTCTAAAGGCTCTCAGAATCTTGTGTTCGAAGTGGCCCATGAACAGACACGCGTAGCTGGGGCCCATCTTGGTACCCATGGCTACACCGCTAATCTGGTCGAAGTAAAGGCCATTAATTCAAAAGAATTGAGTTGGAGGACAAGTTGTGTAAGCGCAGAATAGTAGACGTAGGAATAGAGGGGTTGCGTCTTTTGTTCAGAAAGAACTTGACGGCCTGAAGTCCCTGATCATGCGGGATGGATGTGTATAAGGATACTACATCAAGGGTGAAGATACGGTAGGTGTGACCAGGCAGGAGTGTAAAGGTCTCAAAAGTAATGAGAGCATGATTGGTGTCCTTAAGATAAGTGGGCAGACTAGTGACCAGAGGTTGAAAGATGCTGTCAAGAAAATCAGAGATTTGTTCCGTAGGGCAGGAACAAGCAGACACTATGGGCCTTCCTGGGTTTCCTGGTTTGTGAATCTTAGGGAGTAGATAAAAAGATGGTTTCCCTAAGCAGCTGTCGCGGATGTGAAGATGTGTAGCCGAGGGAGAAAGACCAGACTTGGTCTTGTGGATGAGTTCGTTGATCGTGTCTCGAACATGGTGGTTATTGGCCAGAGTCGGATCTTGAGGGCGAGAGGCATAAAATTTAGTGTTGCTCAGCTGGCCCATGGCCTCCTGGATGTACAATTCTTTCTTCCAACAAACAATAGCTCCGCCCTTGTCTGCACTCTTGATCACGACATCTCGCCTACGCTGAAGTTGAGAAAGTGCGCGTTGCTCCCCGGGGGTCAGGTTCGAGTGTCGTACACGGGGAAGGCGAAGCTTGCGGATTTCGTAGAGAGCGTGATCAATGTAGAGGTTGAAGGCACAAGACGCTCCTGCTGAAGGTGTCCAGGTGGATGGTTGTTTGGAGAAGCGAGAGAAAGGGTCATCATTGCCGTCACTATCGGCCCCTCCGGGCTTACTACTTCTATCCACTATAAACCTACAGACTCTCACAGCTACCTCCTGTACTCTTCCTCCCATCCCAGATCGTGTAAGGACTCTATTCCTTTTTCCCAGCTTCTTAGGTTGCGACGTTTGTGTAAGGAGGATTTGGATTTCCAGGATCAAGGCCACAAATTACTAGATTTCTTCCGTCAACGCGGCTATCCAGACCACGTTCTCTCGTCGTCTTGGAACCGCATTAGCCATATACCGCGGCAACAAGCCCTCACCCCTAAACCGCACTGTAGCTCGGACAGGGTGAAACTAGTACTCACGTACCACCCTCATAGCTTGACAGTTAAAACATACTGTTTCGCCATCTCCACCTCCTCCAGACCGAGCCTGAGACACGTGAACTTTTTGGGGAACCCCCATTGGTGGCTTACAATCGTGACAAAAACATGGGGGGCCTTTTAATTCGTAGTCATCTTAAGACAGGTGACACTTTTTATGGTACCAGACGCAGTAGATGTAACACTTGTCCGTTTGTTGTCGAGGCCAGCCAGATCTCTTTCCCTAAATCCACGTTATCAGTACAGGAGGGTTTCACCTGCACTTCACGAAATGTCATTTATGTTATCATGTGCAAACATTGCGGTTTGAAGTACATAGGGGAAACTGGCTTACGGTTAGGAGATCGATTTCGCCAGCATCTCAATGATATTTCTAAGAGGGCCTGGACACCTGTGGCTAAACATTTTTGCCTTGGTAACCACAGGGGCAAACAGAACATTTCGGTTAGTGCGATCCGCTCTTGTTCCGCAGATGTACGATCTCGGAGGGTCCTAGAACAGCGCCTTATTTTCCAGACTGGCTGTCTCCACCCAGCTGGAATTAACAATGTCTTCAGCTTTCTGTAACTTCTTTATTTTTCCACTGGCCTTTTTTATACTCTAATTTCTTTCTCTATGCTACCCCTCCCTACCACCATCCTATTTCCTTCTCTGCCAACATATTGGTCTTGTCCCATTCACCAGTTTTACATTTCCTCCCTGTAGGTGTTTAAGTTCTTCATTCATTATCTCTCGCGTCCTCTTTTCTCTCCCCTTCCCCCCCCCCCCCGACACCTCTGACGGCTATCATGTTTCTATTGCCTTCCCCCAACCCCTTTCTCCCACTTGTTCTGCTCCTCTCGCTCCTCTCTCTCCGCTTCTTCGCTATGATTGGCTATATCGGGAATCTTTTGTCTGTAGGCAACGGTTTTTTTTTCCTCCTCCTCCTTCTTCCACACACATTTCCGATTTACTGAGAGCAAGACGCTTCAGATAAGTTATATATGTTTGTATTTTGTTTTTGCATGTATCCTTGAATAAGGCTCACGCCGAAATATCGGATGTTGTATGTTTTTCATTTATACATTCTCATACTTTATATTCGTTTTTTCTATAACAAGTAGGAGCTCTCAGCATAAACATAACAAGTAGGAGCTTTCAGCATAAACATAACCAGTAGGAGCTCCCAGTATAAACAAAACACGTAGGAGCTCTCAGGATTGAACATAACAAGTAGGAGCTTTCAGCATTGAACATAACCATTAGGAGCTCTCAGTATGGACATAACAAGTAGGAGCTTTCAGCATTGAACATAACAAGTAGGAGCTTTCAGCGTTGAACATAACCAGTAGGAGCTCTCAGCATGAACATAACAAGTAGGAGCTCTCAGCATGAACATAACAAGTAGGAGCTTTCAGCATAAACATAAGAAGTAGGAGCTCTCAGCATGGACATAACAAGTAGGAGCTTTCAGCATTGAACATAGCCAGTAGGAGCTTTCAGCATGAACATAACAAGTAGGAGCTCTCAGCATGAACATAACAAGTAGGAGCTCTCAGCATTGAACATAACAAGTAGGAGCTCTCAGCATTGAACATAACAAGTAGGAGCTCTCAGCATTGAACATAACAAGTAGAAGCTTTCAGCATAAACATAACAAGTAGGAGCTCTCAGCATAAACATAACAAGTAGGAGCTCTCAGCATAAACATAACAAGTAGGAGCTCTCAGCATTGAACATAACAAGTAGGAGCTCTCAGCATTGAACATAACAAGTAGGATCTCTTTTCATAAACATAAGAAGTAGGAGCTCTCAGCATAAACATAACAAGTAGGAGCTCTCAGCATAAACATAACAAGTAGGAGCTCTCAGCATAAACATAACAAGTAGGAGCTCTCAGCATAAACATAACAAGTAGGAGCTCTCAGCATAAACATAACAAGTAGGAGCTCTCAGCATTGAACATAACAAGTAGGAGCTCTCAGCATGGACATAACAAGTAGGAGCTCTCAGCATGAACATAACAAGTAGGAGCTCTCAGCATTGAACATAACAAGTAGGAGCTCTCAGCATGGACATAACCAGTAGGAGTTCTCAGCATGGACATAACCAGTAGGAGTTCTCAGCATGAACATAACCAGACATACTGGCTACTCTCTATTTTTTCTGTTATATGGAAGACAGAATTCTGCAACCCAGAAAGAAATTCTTGGGAGGAAGCAATACAGTTTTAATTGTCTTACAGCGACAACATAAGGCTTCCATAAAAGTTACAAAACGCATTGAAAGAGATAAAGAAACGAGACAATTCATCCGAACACGAATCAGCACAGCAGAAGAATTAAGATTTGGAGACCCAGTTTATTATAAGAATCACAGTATGTTATCTAAACATGACATCACATGGAAACCAGGTTATTTTATCATCGAGGTACTGAATCCTGTAGTATTTTGTTTTAATAAAAAAATCAAATTACAGGAAACATACAAAGAGTGCATGCTGAAGATATCAGACGTGCAAATAAGAAATGGACGACCACAATCATCAAACCAGGGCAGAGGAAGAACAGCCACATTGGCAGAAGACAACGTGAGTAGTTCTAGTTTGAACGAGAATTAGAAGGGATAGTTCGTAGCAGAAATAACTGACACAGAGAACAATGAACCAATCTCCAAATGGAGATCAGCGGAATATTGGGAAGAGGAAATGTCGAGTGAGAGAAATGTGGAGCGTAGTGATCCACTAAAATTATTCAGAAAAATGAATGAAGTAGGCTGTCCGGAGACTGCAGGACAAAGTCAAATTCATGAGAGAAGACAGAACTAGGATGAAAATAAAATATAAAAAGCCCATTCAGTTTGTCGGGGAGGATGATACGGATACGGATAATTAGTCCAAGGGAACGCTGCTGGCGAGATTCATCAGCTGCCGCGCGTAGGGTGAAATTCCTCCCCCGCCAATGAAGAAAAATGCGATTAGGATTGCCGTTCGGCAATGATGTAAAGGATTAAGTGAAATCTCGCGACGAGGCCTACTCATACCACGGCACCGCACCTCTGCTCTAGAGGCCGGCCACGTCCTATATACACCTATACTGGGGCAATATGCCTAAACCGGCTTAACCCAGGGGTGAAACTTACTAGTGGTGAGAATTCGTCCTCCTCAACAAAAGCTCCGTCCTGGTCACCACTAGGAAGGGTGGCGGTCACGACCACAAAATGCTGATGTCGGAGACACTGGACCAGTGCAGTCTAGATGGACAACCACCTCTCATTCGACGGGGATATATACATATCCAAATCATGTTGAGGTTTTCCGGTGAGGAAGTCCAACTCGAGGCTAAACGGATGCAACGAAAACGACAGTGTCACTCAATTCCGCTTCTGCAACCCACCGAGAATACAGGTCCAAGCCCCACGATACTCCGAACTCCTTTCGAGGAACACAGGAGTAAATTCAGTAGGATCATGGGGCGATCCTTGTGGTTGAAGCGTACGAAGAAGAAGAAGTTAAAGGGGAATCACATGTCACATTTATAAGTGAAAGACACTTTTGTTGTATTTTATTTTTTCCTTTGTTTTGGATGTACTATACATATATATTTATGAGTTCAACAACACCAAGGTTATACATTTTAAAGTATGATTTTTTTTTTGATGGCACGTGTATATTTAACCTATATATTATGTCAATTTTAAACAATAGTATATGTTAAAAAAGTAACCCAACACCAGCATAGCAAGACAGGCACTGACATGAGATCCTCAAGGAAATCGAAAGCGAGGAAGACCTAGACTTGCCTGGAGAAGAGAAATTATGACAGTGCTCAGAGACAAGGGATGCACAGGGAAAGAAGCAGAGAATAATTCCAAGAACAGGGATGACCGGAGAGTTTATTTTTATCCGTGGTTTATGCTCTCTAAGGAGTGAAAGATGATGATGATGATGATAATGATGATGACGATGACGATGACGATGATGATATAAAAGTACCACGATATTTCCATGCTATGTTTATATGCTATAATTAATTATGTTGTTTTTTTTTCTTTGTGCCCGTATAATGACGAATGTTATTTACATATTTAAATCAGTAAGATTATTCCCTTTTTTAGGAAGGGGAGGATGTAAGTGGCACGTGTCTAGTGACGGTGATTGACTGGCGGTGTATGACGTCAGGGATTAGAGAGGGACAGGAAGTGCGTGGACGTGGTTTAGGATGCTTGTTGGCAATTAGGAATGTGTGTCAGTTGTACAAACGTTTTCTATTCCTGAGTATTTGGGCTAAAACTCAGAAGCCTAACTAATATAGAGTGGAATAAGATGATAGTAGAAATTATAAGTGACAAATGTGTTCCACAACTGATGAGTGAATAAACTGATTTGACATTGACATGTGGAATCTAGTTTTCTGTGACAGCTCCGTGCGTGTGTGTGTGGGTGTGTGTGTGTGTGCTAGCTATTGAGAACCGCCCCACAATTGTACAACAATTTGTACTCCAAGCACTTCAGGCTTTTAGGCAAAGCAACACTCGTCCTCACAGAGCTCTTGTTCTTAATCACTTCTTCCAGCAGCATCATGTCACCAGGAAGGGCTGGCCAACACTTTCACCTGATCTCAACCCTCCACCATATCACAAGTAAAAACTGGCAAACACTCTCACCTGATCTCAACCCTCCACCATATCACAAGGAAGAACTGGCCAACACTCTCACCTGATCTCAACCCTCCACCATATCACCTGGAAGAACTGGCCAACACTCTCACCTGATCTCAACCCTCCACCATATCACAAGTAAGAACTGGCCAACACTCTCACCTGATCTCAACCCTCCACCATATCACAAGGAAGAACTGGCCAACACTCTCACCTGATCTCAACCCTCCACCATATCACCTGGAAGAACTGGCCAACACTCTCACCTGATCTAAACCCTCCACCATATCACAAGTAAGAACTGGCCAACACTCTCACCTGATCTCATCCCTCCACCACATCACAAGTAAGAACTGGCCAACACTCTCACCTGATCTCAACCTTCCACCATATCACAAGTAAGAACTGACCAACACTCTCACCTGATCTCACCCCTCCACCATATCACAAGTAAGAACTGGCCAACACTCTCATCTGATCTCAACCCTCCACCATATCACAAGCAAGAACTGGCCAACACTCTCACCTGATCTCAACCCTCCACCATATCACCTGGAAGAACTGGCCAACACTCTCACCTGATCTCAACTCTCCACCATATCACAAGTAAGAACTGGCCAACACTCTCATCTGGTCTCAACCCTCCACCATATCACAAGTAAGAATTGGCCAACACTCTCATCTGATCTCAAAAATGCACCATGTCACAAGGAAGAACTGGCCAGCACTCTCACCTGATCTCAACCCTTCACCATGTCACAAGGAAGAACTGGCCAGCATTCTCACCTGATCTCAACCCTGTCCCATGTCACAAGCAAGAACTAGCCAACATTCTCATCTGATCTTAACATTGCATCATGTCACAAGGAAGAACTGGCCAGCACTCTCATCTGATCTCAACTCTGCACCACAATAATTGGTGTATAAGTATACAACTATACACTAAGCACTGCAGTAAAGCTGTGATACCAGAATGTATAAAATCGGAAAAAAGTAGGAGCAGCTTTATTACTTAACGATTACAAAGTTGTGACGTTTCGGCGTGAGCCTTAATCATACAAAAACATACAGGACGAAGAAATAGAGAGAGGAGATAAAGTATAGATTCACATGAATACTGTTAAAAAAAAATTTTTTTAAGGAGTACTTAGCTGTAAATTGCAAGGTGTGGCTTGTCCGGCGGTGTGTGTCAGGAATGGATCTGGTAGGACGTGGAAATTGTTTAAATAGAGACCTGTGACATGTGGTCGGTGGGTTGTAACTGGGGGTGGTGGATGGGGAACCGGGGAGGGGAGAGAGAGTGACGCACTACTGGCCTAGCTAGGAGAAATTGAAACAGGTGATTGGGGAAGAGGGGTTGTAGAGAAGAGGGGTTGCAGAGAAAATAGCGGGGTTGCAGAGTGATGTTGTGAGGAAGTTTGAAAAGTAAGAAGGGGTGGATTTAGTGAAGAGGTACTATAATGATTGAAGAAGATGATGTTACGTGTAACTAAACAGCGAGTTTAACCCATGTGGTTCCAGCGTCCCATAATTTTGAATGCAGCGGTTCTCAAGTGCCAGACGGAGGTGTAAAGCAAATAGGTGTGGCTATCGGTGGGCTTGTGAAATACAGAGGTGACAAGCCTGTTTGTGTCAATAGAAATTTTAATGTCTAAAAAATTAACAGACTTGTCAGAGATTTCATAAGTGAATTTTATGTTGTTATTGAGTGTATTGGCGAATTCAATAAATTTTTTAAGGTCTTCATGTGGCATACTTGTAATTCCAATGTCATCATCTTAGTACCTTTTATAGAATTCTGGAAATCTCCCAGTGTAGGTTTCCCATAATTTGACTTCCAAAAAACCCATAAATAGACATGCATAACTGGGACCCATTTTCGTTCCCATAGCAACACCACTGATTTGCTCGAAGTATTCGCCGTTGAATTCGAAAGAATTTTGGTTTAGTACTAGCTCTGTAAGTCTGATTATGGTGTCAGTGTTAGTTGTGGGGCGAGGGTCTTTGTCGAGAAAATGGCGGAGTGCTAAGAGTCCATCCTCATGGGGGATAGAAGTGTATAGGGAGCAGACATCAAGGAGAAAGATGTGATAGGTGTGGTGTTGAGAGAGTGTGATCGTATCAAAAGTTGTTAATGCGTGGTTGGTGTCTTTCACAAAGGAGGGTAGTTTGTGTACAAGAGGCTGGAAAATGCTATCTAAAAAATCAGAAATGTGCTCAGTGGGGCATGAACACGCTGATACAATGGGGCGTCCAGGGTTACCTGGGTTGTGGATTTTAGGAAGAAGATAGAAAGTGGGTGTGCCTAAACAGCTGTCCTTAATGTGAAGAGAAATAGCTTGGGGTGGGAGGCCACCTTCTGCGATTAGGTCTTTAATGGTTGCTTCCACTATGTCATTATTAGAACGGGTAGTATCGTTTTTCGCTGGGGCATAGAATTTTGTATTGCTGAGTTGGGACATTCCTTCCACGATATATAAATCTTTTTTCCAAACTACGAGATTGCTGGTCTTATCTGCTGGTTTGATCACGATATCGTTTCTTTGTCTGAGGCTGGACAATGCCTTGGACTCTCCCTTATTTAGGTTACGCTGGGACGCTGGAACCACATGGGTTAAACTCGCTGTTTAATTACACGTAACATCATCTTCTTCAATCATTATAGTACCTCTCCACTAAATCCACCCCTTCTTACTTTTCAAACTTCCTCACAGCATCACTCTGCAACCCCGCTATTTTCTCTGCAACCCCTCTTCTCTGCAACCCCTCTTCCCCAATCACCTGTTTCAATTTCTCCTAGCTAGGCCAGTAGTGCGTCACTCTCTCTCCCCTCCCCGGTTCCCCATCCACCACCCCCAGTTACAACCCACCGACCACATGTCACAGGTCTCTATTTAAACAATGTAAACGTCCTACCAGATCCATTCCTGACACACACCACCGGACAAGCCACACCTTGCAATTTACAGCTAAGTACTCCTTAAAAAAAAATTTTTTTTACCAGTATTCATGTGAATCTATACTTTATCTCCTCTCTCTATTTCTTCGTCCTGTATGTTTTTTGTATGATTAAGGCTCACGCCGAAACGTCACAACTTTGTAATCGTTAAGTAATAAAACTGCTCCTACTTTTTTCCTATTTTATACATTCAACTCTGCACCATGTCACAAGCAAGAACTGGCCATCACTCTCACCTGATCTCAATTTGCACCTTGTCACTAAGAAGAACTAGCCAGCACTCTCATCTGATCTCAACCCTGCACCATGTCACAAGGACGAACTGGCAAACACTCTTACCTGATCTCAACCCTGCAAAATATCACCTGGAAGAACTGGCCAGCACTCTCACTTGATCTCAACCCTGCACCATGTCACAAGGAAGAACTGGCCAACACTCTTACCTGATCACAACCCTCCACCATATCACCTGGAAGAACTGGCCAGTACTCTTACCTGATCTCAACCCTGCACCATGTCACAAGCAAGAACTGGCCAACACTCTCACCTGATCTCAACCCTCCACCATATCACAAGCAAGAACTGGCCAACACTCACATCTGATCTCAAAACTGCACCATGTCACAAGGAAGAACTGGCCAGCACTCTCACCTGATCTCAAATCTGCACCATGTCACAAGGAAGAATTGGCCAACACTCTCATCTGATCTCAACATTGCACGATATCACAAGGAAGAACTGGCCAGCACTCTCATCTGATCTCAACCCTGCACCATGTCAAAAGGAAGAACTGGCAAGCACTCCCATCTGATCTCAACCCTGCACCATGTCAAAAGAAAGAACTGGCCAACATTCTCACCTGATCTCAACCCTCCACCGTGTCACAAGCAAGAACTGGCCAGCACTCTCATCTGATCTCAACCCTGCACCTTGTCACTGAGAAGAACTGGCCAACACTCTCACCTGATCTCAACCCTCCATTTTGTCACTAAGAAGAATTCGTCAGCACTCTCACCTGATCTCAACCCTGCACCATGTCACAAGGAAGAACTGGCCAGCACTCTCACCTGATCTCAACCCTGCACATTGTCACAAGTATGAACCGGCCAACATTCTCACCTGATCTCAACTCTGCCCCATGTCACAAGGAAGAACTGGCCAACACTCTCACCTGATCTCAACCCTCCATTTTGTCACTAAGAAGAATTCGTCAGCACTCTCACCTGATCTCAACCCTGCACATTGTCACAAGTAAGAACTGGCCAGCACTCTCACCTGATCTCAACCCTGCACCATGTCACAAGGAAGAACTGACCAACACTCCTTTATTTCCCTTGCCAACATATCTGAATAGTTTATGGTATTTCGGCTGCCAGCATATTTGAATGGTTTATGGTCTGCGTCATCATCATTGCACTCCAGACATGTCCATAAGTGCTCAGATCTCCCCCTACCCCCAAATAAAACATATCCATCAGCGTCCTGTGGCTGACTGTGCCTGTCCTCTATTGCTTGACCAGTTGTTTCGCATGTCCAGTATGCCTCTCGTTTCTGGCTGTGCCGATCTGTATTCCCAGCTCTCCCAGTCTCTGTAGCAAAGCTCTCCCAGTCTCTGTAGCAAAGCTCTCCCAGTCTCTGTAGCAAAGCTCTACTAGTCTCTGTAGCAAAGCTCTCCCAGTCTCTGTAGCAAAGCTCTCGAAGTCTCTGTAGCAAAGCTCTCGAAGTCTCTGTAGCAAAGCTCTATCAGTCTCTGTAGCACAGCTCTCGAAGTCTCTATAGCAAAGCTCTCTCAGTCTCTGTAGCAAAGCTCTCCCAGTCTCTGTAGCAAAGCTCTCTCAGTCTCTGTAGCAAAGCTCTACTAGTCTCTATAGCAAAGCTCTCTCAGTCTCTGTAGCAAAGCTCTCGAAGTCTCTGGAGCAAAGCTCTACTAGTCTCTATAGCAAAGCTCTCTCAGTCTCTGTAGCAAAGCTCTCCCAGTCTCTGTAGCAAAGCTCTCCCAGTCTCTATAGCAAAGCTCTCTCAGTCTCTGTAGCAAAGCTCTCTCAGTCTCTGTAGCAAAGCTCTCTCAGTCTCTGTAGCAAAGCTCTCTCAGTCTCTGTAGCAAAGCTCTCTCAGTTTCTATAGCAAAGCTCTCTCAGTCTCTGTAGCAAAGCTCTCTCAGTCTCTGTAGCAAAGCTCTCTCAGTCTCTGTAGCAAAGCTCTCTCAGTCTCTATAGCAAAGCTCTCTCAGTCTCTATAGCAAAGCTCTCTCAGTCTCTGTAGCAAAGCTCTCTCAGTCTCTGTAGCAAAGCTCTCTCAGTCTCTGTAGCAAAGCTCTCTCAGTCTCTGTAGCAAAGCTCTCTCAGTCTCTGTAGCAAAGCTCTCTCAGTCTCTGTAGCAAAGCTCTCTCAGTCTCTGTAGCAAAGCTCTCTCAGTCTCTGTAGCAAAGCTCTCTCAGTCTCTGTAGCAAAGCTCTCTCAGTCTCTGTAGCAAAGCTCTCTCAGTCTCTGTAGCAAAGCTCTCTCAGTCTCTGTAGCACAGCTCTCGAAGTCTCTGTAGCAAAGCTCTCTCAGTCTCTGTAGCACAGCTCTCGAAGTCTCTGTAGTACAGCTCTCTCAGTCTCTGTATCACAGCTCTCGAAGTCTCTATAGCAAAACTCTCTCAGTCTCTATAGCAAAACTCTCTCAGTCTCTGTAACAAAGCTCTATCAGTCTCTGTAGCAAAGCTCTCTCAGTCTGAGTAGCAAAGCTCTATCAGTCTCTGTAACAAGTCTCTGTAACAAAGCTCTCTCAGTCTCTGTAACAAAGCTCTCTCAGTCTCTGTAACAAAGCTCTCTCAGTCTCTGTAACAAAGCTTTATCAGTCTCTGTAGCAAAGCTCTCTGTCTCTGTAGCAAGGCTCTCTCAGTCTCTATAGCAAAGCTCTCTCAGTCTCTGTAGCAAAGCTCTCTCAGTCTCTATAGCAAATCTCTCTCAGTCTCTGTAGCAAAGCTCTCTCAGTCTCTATAGCAAAGCTCTCTCAGTCTCTGTAGCAAAGCTCTCTCAGTCTCTATAGCAAATCTCTCTCAGTCTCTGTAACGAAGCTCTCGAAGTCTCTGTAACAAAGCTCTCTCAATCTCTATAGCAAAGCTCTCTCAGTCTCTATAGCAAAGCTCTCTCAGTCTCTGTAGCAAAGCTCTCTCAGTCTCTGTAGCAAAGCTCTCGAAGTCTCTGTAACAAAGCTCTCGAAGTCTCTGTAACAAAGCTCTCTCAGTCTCTGTAGCAAAGCTCTATCAGTCTCTGTAGCAAAGCTCTCTCAGTCTCTGTAGCAAAGCTCTATCAGTCTGTAGCAAAGCTCTCTCAGTCTCTGTAGCAAAGCTCTCTCAGTCTCTGTAGCAAAGCTCTCTCAGTCTCTGTAGCAAAGCTCTCTCAGTCTCTGTAGCAAAGCTCTCTCAGTCTCTGTAGCAAAGCTCTCTCAGTCTCTGTAGCAAAGCTCTCTCAGTCTCTGTAGCAAAGCTCTCTCAGTCTCTGTAGCACAGCTCTCGAAGTCTCTGTAGCAAAGCTCTCTCAGTCTCTGTAGCACAGCTCTCGAAGTCTCTGTAGTACAGCTCTCTCAGTCTCTGTATCACAGCTCTCGAAGTCTCTATAGCAAAACTCTCTCAGTCTCTATAGCAAAACTCTCTCAGTCTCTGTAACAAAGCTCTATCAGTCTCTGTAGCAAAGCTCTCTCAGTCTGAGTAGCAAAGCTCTATCAGTCTCTGTAACAAGTCTCTGTAACAAAGCTCTCTCAGTCTCTGTAACAAAGCTCTCTCAGTCTCTGTAACAAAGCTCTCTCAGTCTCTGTAACAAAGCTTTATCAGTCTCTGTAGCAAAGCTCTCTGTCTCTGTAGCAAGGCTCTCTCAGTCTCTATAGCAAAGCTCTCTCAGTCTCTGTAGCAAAGCTCTCTCAGTCTCTATAGCAAATCTCTCTCAGTCTCTGTAGCAAAGCTCTCTCAGTCTCTATAGCAAAGCTCTCTCAGTCTCTGTAGCAAAGCTCTCTCAGTCTCTATAGCAAATCTCTCTCAGTCTCTGTAACGAAGCTCTCGAAGTCTCTGTAACAAAGCTCTCTCAATCTCTATAGCAAAGCTCTCTCAGTCTCTATAGCAAAGCTCTCTCAGTCTCTGTAGCAAAGCTCTCTCAGTCTCTGTAGCAAAGCTCTCGAAGTCTCTGTAACAAAGCTCTCGAAGTCTCTGTAACAAAGCTCTCTCAGTCTCTGTAGCAAAGCTCTATCAGTCTCTGTAGCAAAGCTCTCTCAGTCTCTGTAGCAAAGCTCTATCAGTCTCTGTAGCAAAGCTCTCTCAGTCTCTGTAGCAAAGCTCTATCAGTCTCTGTAGCAAAGCTCTCTCAGTCTCTGTAGCAAAGCTCTATCAGTCTCTGTAGCAAAGCTCTCTCAGTCTCTGTACAAAGCTCTCTCAGTCTCTATAGCAAAGCTCTCTCAGTCTCTGTAACAAAGCTCTCTCAGTCTCTGTAGCAAAGCTCTCTCAGTCTCTTTAGCAAAGCTCTCTGTCTTTGTAGCAAAGCTCTCTCAGTCTCTGTAGCAAAGCTCTCGAAGTCCTGCACTCTGAACGTCTCTCTGAGAGAGTTTATCAGTTCGATCCAGCAGTTCTCCGTCTGCAATGATGGCAGAGCCAGCCAACCTATCAGCTTTCTCATTGCCCTGGATGCCTGCATGCCTAGTGACATATTATATCTGAATTTCAGAAAGAAGAGAGTATCCAACTAACCAGCAATTACTTCCATGTAAGTTCGCTATTCTTCATGAAACTGTCAGAGTCTGATGTCCAAATGACCGAAGAACAATGTGAGTAAATATAATTCATTTCTCATTTTTGTACTTTTAATATGGTGAGATTTGGTTAATGGCATTTGACCTTTTTTTTAGCTGCATGTTTTAGATTGTAGGCAGAGCCATTTGCTAAAAGTATGATTTTGTAACCAGCTAATGCAAGTATTAAATAACAGAGACCGCCATATAAGTATAAGATAACAGAAACCATAATATAAGTTTGATATTATAAATAATCACCATAAATCTGAGACTACAGCCATTTACCATAAATATGAGTGTACCCAGATATCATAAACATGAATGTAGCCAGATATCATAAACATGAGTGTAGCCAGACATTGTAAACCTGAGTTTGTAGCCAGCAACCTCAAACATTAGATTAAAGGTAGATACCATAATTATGTAGATTAATCTGATACTAACATCAAATATCTGAAATTGTACTTTGCTAGTTAAAGTTTGATTACTTTGCTAGTTAAAGTTTGATACCTCAACAAGCTGTCATAACCTTAACCATACTGACAGCTGCAAGATGCAACTCAGCAGTCAATCTACACACATCCATGAAGTCATGTAAATGAAGCTGTGTTATATTACCTGAATTTTAGGTAAAATTATTTCTACAGGTGTTGTAAGGTTCCTAATGGCTTTGCCCTTGATGGAAGCGGAGATAACTTTCTGAAGGTCCAAAGAATTGATTTCCTCTGGGAATCCGCCATCAGGAACGAAAAGCTGCGACCTCCTGTAAGCAACAAACTGTATCCTGGTCGTCTGGTCAGCTGTGCTGAATATATGGTCTGGCAGTTTTAGCGTAATATTTACCTGAAAGACACAAGGTGTCCCTATATTTTCTTTCATGTCAACAAGCAAAATGTTCCCTATATTTTCTTTCATGTCAACAGGCAAAATGTTCCCTATATTTTCTTACATATCAACAGCCAAATGTTCCCTGTATTTTCTTACATGTCAACAGGCAAAATGTTCCCTATATTTTCTTACATGTCAACAGGCAAAATGTTCCCTGTATTTTCTTACATATCAACAGCCAAATGTTCCCTGTATTTTCTTCCATGTCAACAGGCAAAATGTTCCCTATATTTTCTTACATGTCAACAGGCAAAATGTTCCTTGTATTTTCTTACATGTCAACAGGCAAAATGTTCCCTATATTTTCTTACATGTCAACAGGCAAAATGTTCCCTGTATTTTCTTACATATCAACAGGCAAAATGTTCCCTGTATTTTCTTACATGTCAACAGGCAAAATGTTGTTCATTTGTTGAAAACAAAAAATAGTAGACAGCTCATTCCTTTTGTTCATGAGAAAATCTAAACAAGAAATGACTTACTTTGATAGAATAAACACTCACGAGAATATACATTACAAATAATCACCATAAATCTGAGACTACAGCCATTTACCATAAATATGAGTGTACCCAGATATCATAAACATGAATGTAGCCAGATATCATAAACATGAGTGTAGCCAGACATTGTAAACCTGAGTTTGTAGCCAGCAACCTCAAACATTAGATTAAAGGTAGATACCATAATTATGTAGATTAATCTGATACTAACATCAAATATCTGAAATTGTACTTTGCTAGTTAAAGTTTGATTACTTTGCTAGTTAAAGTTTGATACCTCAACAAGCTGTCATAACCTTAACCATACTGACAGCTGCAAGATGCAACTCAGCAGTCAATCTACACACATCCATGAAGTCATGTAAATGAAGCTGTGTTATATTACCTGAATTTTAGGTAAAATTATTTCTACAGGTGTTGTAAGGTTCCTAATGGCTTTGCCCTTGATGGAAGCGGAGATAACTTTCTGAAGGTCCAAAGAATTGATTTCCTCTGGGAATCCGCCATCAGGAACGAAAAGCTGCGACCTCCTGTAAGCAACAAACTGTATCCTGGTCGTCTGGTCAGCTGTGCTGAATATATGGTCTGGCAGTTTTAGCGTAATATTTACCTGAAAGACACAAGGTGTCCCTATATTTTCTTTCATGTCAACAAGCAAAATGTTCCCTATATTTTCTTTCATGTCAACAGGCAAAATGTTCCCTATATTTTCTTACATATCAACAGCCAAATGTTCCCTGTATTTTCTTACATGTCAACAGGCAAAATGTTCCCTATATTTTCTTACATGTCAACAGGCAAAATGTTCCCTGTATTTTCTTACATATCAACAGCCAAATGTTCCCTGTATTTTCTTCCATGTCAACAGGCAAAATGTTCCCTATATTTTCTTACATGTCAACAGGCAAAATGTTCCTTGTATTTTCTTACATGTCAACAGGCAAAATGTTCCCTATATTTTCTTACATGTCAACAGGCAAAATGTTCCCTGTATTTTCTTACATATCAACAGGCAAAATGTTCCCTGTATTTTCTTACATGTCAACAGGCAAAATGTTGTTCATTTGTTGAAAACAAAAAATAGTAGACAGCTCATTCCTTTTGTTCATGAGAAAATCTAAACAAGAAATGACTTACTTTGATAGAATAAACACTCACGAGAATATACATTACAAATAAAAAGCAAACAAACACACACACAGCCAACCACTTGCAATAAGAAGAAAAAATATAAATAGAATGTTACAGCTGGAAATACTGACACTACATCATAGACAGAAGAACTGACAGAATGTTGACACTATACCATAGACAGAAGAACCGACAGAATGTTGACACTATATCACAGACAGAAGAACTGACAGAATGTTGACACTATATCATAGACAGAAGAACAGACAGAGTGTTGACACTATATCATAGACAGAAGAACCGACAGAATGTTGACACTATATCACAGACAGAAGAACAGACAGAATGTTGACACTATATCATAGACAGAAGAACAGACAGAGTGTTGACACTATATCATATACAGAGGAACTGATAGAACGTTGACAATATATAACAGACAGAAGAACAGACAGAATGTTGACACTATATCATAGACAGAAGAACAGACAGAGTGTTGACACTATATCATAGACAGAAGAACCGACAGAATGTTGACACTATATCACAGACAGAAGAACAGACAGAATGTTGACACTATATCATAGACAGAAGAACAGACAGAGTGTTGACACTATATCATACACAGAGGAACTGATAGAACGTTGACAATATATAACAGACAGAAGAACTGACAGAATGTTGACACTATATCATAGACAGAAGAACTGACAGAATGTTGACACTATTTCAAGGACAGAAGAACTGACAGAATGTTGACACCAGCAACAGTATTCTCAAAATGTCAAATATATTTTATTAATTGAATGTTTCAAAGATAATTTCAACAAAATAATGCACATACAAATATAAGTTTATCATTGATAGAAATAATGGAAGAATTTATAGACCGAATTTCAGGAACAGAAATAAAATGAAGATATCACATTCAATACATTCTGTTCTAGACATCTGACGTCACTCAAGTTTGGTAGCAGCAGTGATGCGTGGGTGATAGATGGACAGAGAGGTGGAGTGAGAGAGACAGAGAGGGCGGAGAAAACACGGAGATAATAATAACAATAATAATAATAATAATAACAATGGAAACACCAACAACAAATTTATTCAAGGATGTCGTTATATTTTAGGATAAATAATAAAAGAGTAACATTAGATAATGTGGTTATATTTTAGAATGAATCAAAGATAGTAACTTTAGCTAATGTGGTTATATATTAGGATAAATCAAAGATAGTAACATTAGCTAATGTGGTTATATTTTAGGATAAATCAAAGATAGTAACATTAGCTAATGTGGTTATATTTTAGGATAAATCACAGATAGTAACATTAGCTAATGTGGTTATATTTTAGGATAAATCAAAGATAGTAACGTTAGCTAATGTGGTTATATTTTAGGATAAATCACAGATAGTAACATTAGCTAATGTGGTTATATTTTAGGTTGTGGAGCTTTTGGAGAAAGTTTTTTCATAATTTGGACTTGGAAGAGAGCTAAGCATCTCTTCCTCAACATACAAACTTCATGCAAGATCTTCACCGCAGCAGCAGCTACCAAAACAATAACACTCTTCACACTTTACAGATGAAAATATTACAATGAGCAATAACTGAGAGAAACAATAACATTTCCTACACGTTACAGATGAAAATATTACAATGAGCAATAACTGAGAGAAACAATAACATTTCCTACACGTTACAGATGAAAATATTACAATGAGCAATAACTGAGAGAAACAATAACATTTCCTACACGTTACAGATGAAAATATTACAATGAGCAATAACTGAGAGAAACAATAACATTTCCTACACGTTACAGATGAAAATATTACAATGAGCAATAACTGAGAGAAACAATAACATTTCCTACACGTTACAGATGAAAATACTACAGTGAGCGGTAACTGAGAGAAACAATAACATGTCCTACACGTTACAGATGAAAATACTACAGTGAGCGGTAACTGAGAGAAACAATAACATGTCCTACACGTTACAGATGAAAATATTACAATGAGCAATAACTGAGAGAAACAATAACATTTCCTACACGTTACAGATGAAAATACTACAGTGAGCGGTAACTGAGAGAAACAATAACATTTCCTACACGTTACAGATGAAAATACTACAGTGAGCGGTAACTGAGACACATATACCTCTGAGCTGATGTTACTCTCGTCCGTAAGGAAGGGCAGAAATGTTAATACTCCATTGTCTGATGTGTTGAATTCTTGCACTGACATGACCTTGACATGCAGCTCAGGTGTGCTAATGTCGACCACGTCGCTGGTGTCCGCCAGACTTACCTGTGAGGTATAGTTGTCCAGGAACTCTCTAAGTCTTTATTAAAACAACGGCACTTGTTAGGGAGTCAACATTTTTTACATTAGTCATTTTATCATTTCTTATTACTAAATAAGAGCAGAAGTGCTGGTACTTGTGAAGTTTAAAGACATTTTAATAGTGTCATAAATATGGGACGGAGTGTAGTATTATGGGGAAGTGGGTGGGGGAGAAAAGAGAGAGAGGGACAGACAGAGAGGGAGAGAGACAGAGAGAGACAGAGACAGAGAGGGAGAAACAGAGACAGAGAGGGAGAGACAAAGACAGAGAGGGAGAGACAGAGACAGAGAGGGAGAGACAGAGAGGGAGAGACAAAGACAGAGAGGGAGAGACAGAGAGGGAGAGGGAGAGAGAGAGGGAGAGACAGACAGAGAGAGAAAGAGAGGGAGAGACAGACAGAGAGGGAGAGACAGAAACAGAGAGGGAGAGACGGACAGAGAGAGACAGAGAGGGAGAGACAGACAGAGAGGGAGAGACAAAGATAGAGACAGAGAGGGAGAGACAGAGACAGAGATGGAAAGACAGAGACAGAGAGGGAGAGACAGAGACAGAGAGGGAGAGACAGACAGAGAGAGACAGAGAGGGAGAGACAGAGGGAGAGACAAAGAGGGAGAGACAGAAATAGAGAGGAAGTCAGAGAGGGAGAGACAGAGACAGAGAGAAAGAGACAGAGACAGGGAGGGAGAGACAGAGACAGAGAGGGAGAGACAGAGACAAAGACAGAGAGGGAGAGACAGAGACAGAGAGGGAGAGACAGAGACAGAGAGGGAGAGACAGAGACAGAGAGGGAGAGACAGAGACAGAGAGGGAGAGACAGAGACAGAGGGAGGGAGAGACAGAGACAGAGAGAAAGAGACAGAGAGGGAGAGACAGAGACAGAGAGAAAGAGACAGAGACAGGGAGGGAGAGACAGAGACAGAGAGGGAGAGACAGAGACAGAGAGGGAGAGACAGAGACAGAGAGGGAGAGACAGAGACAAAGACAGAGAGGGAGAGACAGAGACAGAGAGGGAGAGACAGAGACAGAGAGACAGAGACAGAGACAGAGAGGGAGAGACAGAGACAAAGACAGAGAGGGAGAGACAGAGACAGAGAGGGAGAGACAGAGACAGAGAGGGCAGAGACAGAGAGGGAGAGACAGAGACAGAGAGGGAGAGACAGAGACAGAGAGGGAGAGACAGAGACAGTGTTGCAAAGGCTGGAAATGTAAAATAATAATAAGAAAAAAACGAACAAACAGATAAATGAAGGAAAACGAATAGCAGACTGAACAACCATTTCCACAACCTGAAGTCCCTTGGCTGGAAGAAATCTCTGTCAGTCAGTCATTTACATGCCCCTTGCGGAACTTTCCCTCCCTAACAAAATGTATAAACTTGGAAAAAAGTGGAAACAGCTTTATTACTTAACGACGTCATTAAGTAATAAAGCTGTTCTTACTTATTTCCTAGTTTACATATTTTGGTATCACAGCTTTACTGCCGTGGCTCCGTGTATGCTTATACACTGTTTATTGTGTCCCTAACAGCTCTCCTGTAGACCTCTCGGTTGTAAGCAAGATGCCCTGTTGCTGATGAATCAACGATGTCTTCCAGCCATCGTCGCCTTGGTCTTCCTCTCTTTCTTTTTCCCATTATGCACCCTTCCAAGTCTGTCTTCTCTAAATTCTCATGACGTTTAATACGTGCAAAATATTTAAGTTTTCTCTCTTTAGTCCTCTTTACTAGCCAGCCTTCTTCAGTATTAAGCTCTTGTAGTATAGATATATTTGTTCTTTTTTTGTGTCTTTGATATTTGAAGATATTTGATATTTGATATCGTGGACACAAAAAAGAACAAATATATCTATAATACAAGAGCTTAATATTGAAGAAGGCTGGCTAGTAAAGAGGATTAAAGAGAGAAAACTTAAATATTTTGGACACATTAAACGTCATGATAATTTAGAGAAGACCGTATTGGAAGGATACATAATGGGAAAAAGAAAAAGATGAAGACCAAAACGAAGATGGCTGCAAGACATCGTTGACGATCTGGAAATGGATGCAGCAGCAGCAGGCCATCTTGCTCACAACCGAGAGGCCTACAGGAGAGCTGTTTGGGAGGCAAAGTTCCGCAAGGGACATGCAAATGAATGAATGAACGAATGAATGATATTTGAAGAACTCTTCTGTAGCATTTACATTCAAAGGCGTTTATGTGTTTCTCAGCTGTTTTGTTAAGTGTCCAGGTCTCACAGGCATATGTTGCCATGGGAAAGATGCATGCCCTTAAAAATCTATGTAAATACAAATATTCAGAAACCAATGATCAGGTCATTGACAACAGTGCTCACCTGAAGATGCCCCTGCTAACTCTTTGTTTGCTCCTCCTACTTGCGTGTTTTTCCCTCCTATCTGTTTATTTGCTCCTCCTATCTGTTTGCTCCTCCTATCTGTTTGTTTGCTCCTCCTATCTGTTTGTTTGCTCCCCCTATCTGTTTGTTTGCTCTCCTATCTGTTTGTTTGCTCCTCCTATCTGTTTGTTTGCTCCTCTATCTGTTTGTTTGCTCCTCCTATCTGTTTGTTTGCTCCTCCTATCTGTTTGTTTGCTCCTCCTATCTGTTTGTTTGCTCCTCCTATCTGTTTGTTTGCTCCTCCTATCTGTTTGTTTGCTCCTCCTATCTGCTTGTTTTCCCCTCTTACCTGTTCTTTTGCTCCTCCTAACTGTTTGTTTGCTCCTCCTAACTGTTTGTTTGCTCCTCCTATCTGCTTGTTTCCTCCTTTTATCTTTTTGTTTGCTCCTCTTATCTGCTTGTTTGCTCCTCCTATCTGCTTGTTTGCTCCTCCTACCTGTTTGTTTGTCACTCCTATCTTTTGCTTCCTCCTCCTACCTGGTGCTCCCTATTCTCACAAATGTCGTGACACATATTGTTTGCCTGTGACACAGAGTGGAAACAGCTTTATTACTTAACGACGTCATTAAGTAATAAAGCTGTTCTTACTTATTTCCTAGTTTACATATTTTGGTATCACAGCTTTACTGCCGTGGCTCCGTGTATGCTTATACACTGTTTATTGTGTCCCTAACAGCTCTCCTGTAGACCTCTCGGTTGTAAGCAAGATGCCCTGTTGCTGATGAATCAACGATGTCTTCCAGCCATCGTCGCCTTGGTCTTCCTCTCTTTCTTTTTCCCATTATGCACCCTTCCAAGTCTGTCTTCTCTAAATTCTCATGACGTTTAATACGTGCAAAATATTTAAGTTTTCTCTCTTTAGTCCTCTTTACTAGCCAGCCTTCTTCAGTATTAAGCTCTTGTAGTATAGATATATTTGTTCTTTTTTTGTGTCTTTGATATTTGAAGATATTTGATATTTGATATCGTGGACACAAAAAAGAACAAATATATCTATAATACAAGAGCTTAATATTGAAGAAGGCTGGCTAGTAAAGAGGATTAAAGAGAGAAAACTTAAATATTTTGGACACATTAAACGTCATGATAATTTAGAGAAGACCGTATTGGAAGGATACATAATGGGAAAAAGAAAAAGATGAAGACCAAAACGAAGATGGCTGCAAGACATCGTTGACGATCTGGAAATGGATGCAGCAGCAGCAGGCCATCTTGCTCACAACCGAGAGGCCTACAGGAGAGCTGTTTGGGAGGCAAAGTTCCGCAAGGGACATGCAAATGAATGAATGAACGAATGAATGATATTTGAAGAACTCTTCTGTAGCATTTACATTCAAAGGCGTTTATGTGTTTCTCAGCTGTTTTGTTAAGTGTCCAGGTCTCACAGGCATATGTTGCCATGGGAAAGATGCATGCCCTTAAAAATCTATGTAAATACAAATATTCAGAAACCAATGATCAGGTCATTGACAACAGTGCTCACCTGAAGATGCCCCTGCTAACTCTTTGTTTGCTCCTCCTACTTGCGTGTTTTTCCCTCCTATCTGTTTATTTGCTCCTCCTATCTGTTTGCTCCTCCTATCTGTTTGTTTGCTCCTCCTATCTGTTTGTTTGCTCCCCCTATCTGTTTGTTTGCTCCTCCTATCTGTTTGTTTGCTCCTCCTATCTGTTTGTTTGCTCCTCTATCTGTTTGTTTGCTCCTCCTATCTGTTTGTTTGCTCCTCCTATCTGTTTGTTTGCTCCTCCTATCTGTTTGTTTGCTCCTCCTATCTGTTTGTTTGCTCCTCCTATCTGTTTGTTTGCTCCTCCTATCTGCTTGTTTTCCCCTCTTACCTGTTCTTTTGCTCCTCCTAACTGTTTGTTTGCTCCTCCTAACTGTTTGTTTGCTCCTCCTATCTGCTTGTTTCCTCCTTTTATCTTTTTGTTTGCTCCTCTTATCTGCTTGTTTGCTCCTCCTATCTGCTTGTTTGCTCCTCCTACCTGTTTGTTTGTCACTCCTATCTTTTGCTTCCTCCTCCTACCTGGTGCTCCCTATTCTCACAAATGTCGTGACACATATTGTTTGCCTGTGACACAGAGTGGAGCACATAAAACAGTCATCAGCCACATATTCAGTACAGTCGAACCCACTTAATATCACAGCATTTGATGTCACAACCTGAATATTGTCACAGAAATTTGTATCCCAGGCCAACTCCCATAAGTAATTAGTGGGCTTTACTTCGATTAATATCACCCCGCTTATTAGCACAAATCGGTTAATATCACGGTATTTTTGCACACGGAGGACTTTCACTCGTCAAACTGTAAGCGAAGATGTAAGAGTTCTTACTTGGATATTGAGTGTGCTCTGCTGAAATGATTCAAACAGACACGTTCTGCACAGTTGCCTGTGTTCGGTCCTGTGTTGGAGGGAACTGTGGAACGTTTTGCGAAAGAAATGGATATGCCTGACTGGAAGTGTTCGAACGACTTTCTTGCGCGCTTTAAGAAACGCCACAACATAATATTTAAGGTCGTTTCAGTGAAGCGGCCCGAGTTAACATCGATGCCTTTAATGATTGGATTTCTCGCTTGCCAAAAGTTTTGGATGCGTACAGCCCAAATGACATTTTTAATATGGATGAAACAGGCGTGGTTTGTAAACTGCTACCGAACAGAGCTTTGTGCTTTCATGATGAGAAGTGCCACTGTGGCAAACGAAATGAAGGTCGTTTAACAGCTGTCATGTGCTGTAACATGTCTGACATGTCTGATTAGCAGACCAGTTATCATTACACAACGCAAAATCACGCATTTTTAAAATTACTACTGCTGACAAGTCAGGTGCTGCTTGATTTTAGTCTTATCTATACTGTAAGACTAAGACTTACTTACTTTGTAATTAATATATTTTATAATTAGCACATTTTGTGTCAGATGACTATAGTTTTGGCTGCTTGTTTTGTGTTTAATTTAGCAAATGTGGGACGGACGGACACACTGGCCCAGTTAAAACCCTTATAATGGACCTCGCTTAATGTCAACTCCGCTTAATGTCACTATATTTTCTTTACGGTCCAGCCGTCTAGCCACGAGAGAACAGCGTACATACATCGACGTACTATCCGGTAGGACGAGTTAGAGGGGTGCTAGTTGGCTAAGTATTATTGAGGAAAGACGCTGGCGATGGTTGGGACATGTGCTCCGAATGACTGACAACTCACTACCAAAAATAGCACTAAGATGGACACCACAGGGGAACAGAAGTAAGGGTAGACCAAAAGAGACATGGAGAAGAACAACAGAAAGGATGTTGAGCAATAGAGGGCTCACCTGGGCAAGAGCAGAAAAAAAGGCGAAGGACAGGCATTTGTGGAAAACCCTTGCGGAAGCCCCATGTGCCCTGGGCACTTAAGGTTCAGAGAGAGAGAGAGAGAGAGTTGGCTAAGTCGATAGTACGCTGTTCTCTCGTGGCTAGACGGCTGCTCGTACCGGAGTCCGTGTTCGAATCCCAGGTAATTCTCTTGTGATTTTTCTTTCTCTCACGTCGCACTAAAGTGCTTTGTCTACGATTTTTTCGAGGTCTAATCCTACAAAATATGTTCTCTTACTTTACCGTACCAAAGCCTCGTAGTTTCCTATTTATAAAAAATTGTTCTTCACGGTCCCAACGATGTGACATTAAGCGGGTTCAATTGTACTTTGTATTTCCCCACTGGGCATAGCTGCACGCATGCACAAATTCTGTGGTTGGGGGTACTGTATCCTTGGTGACTGTCAATTATAATTAGCATTTCCCTTCCTAAGTGGTTAGTGTTATTCCATGTTTGCTCTCATATCAGACGTTTCCTACTCCTTCCTGATGTTTGATGTTTGCCTTCATACCAGATGTTTGCTACTCCTTCCTGATGTTTGATGTGTGCCCTCAAGCCAGAAATTTGTTGCTCCTTTCTGATGTTTGCCCTCATATCAGATGTTTGCTACCCCTTCTTGATGTTTGCCCTCAAAGCAGATGTTTTGTGTGAGATGACGACTGCGGTAAAACTGGTTCTAGTAGGTCATAAGATCATACAGCTGAACCATACACCTCCGTTTGCTTTTAATTCTAGTAATAAACAAGACTGAGGTGCATAGTTAAGATTTATAAAAAGATGGAAAGAATGAGAAAGGTTGGCAGGAGCAGGAATGGTGAAAGGCAAAATGATCAAGTATAAGTGTAGAATAAATCAATATTTCGGCAAAAGCCTTGTCAAGTTTTATGTACAGAAAGAACACAACAGATGACACACGAAAACTATGAACAATTAAACGCTTGTTCTTTTGGCGTCCTCTTTGTAATAAAGACAGACACAAGTTGGGCACATACAGATATAGGTAAGCACAAGGTGGAAGCAGGCAGAAAGCCTTGGTCCTACCTGGTGTTTGTTTGACTGTCAGACTCCGCCCCGAGGCTGACTGACATGTTCACTCTGGCTAAGTTTCCCACGACTCTGAAAGCTTTTCTTGCAATCTGGAAAACGAGAAACTACTGTCAAACAGTATCTTCTTCTTATTATTCTTCTTCTTCTTTTTCTGATGATGATGATGATGATGATGATGATGATGATGATGATGATGATGATGAAGTGAACAGTTTTCGTGGCTGCCAACTCGAAGATCAAACTTGTACTGTGCAGACTGTGTGTAGTTAAAGTTAGTCGGATTTCGTGAGGGAAGTTTGTTAACATGTGTCGGGTTTCGTGAGGGAAGCTTGTTAACAAGTGTCGGGTTTCGTGAGGGAAGTTTGGTAACATGTGTCGGGTTTCGTGAGGGAAGTTTGTTAACATGTGTCGGGTTTCGTGAGGGAAACTTGTTAACAAGTGTCGGGTTTCGTGAGGGAAGTTTGTTAACATGTGTCAGGTTTCGTGAGGGAAGTTTGCTAACATGTGCCTGGATTTGTTTTGTGAGTATAAGGAAATAGTTAACTAAATATAGTTTCTGTTGTGAAATGTGGCGTCAGTAAACTAAGTGTAGTTTCTGTTGTGAAATGTGGCGTCAGTTAACTAAGTGTAGTTTCTGTTGTGAAATGTGGCGTCAGTTAACTAAGTATAGTTTCTGTTGTGAAATGTGGCGTCAATGTAAGCGATGATCCATGCTCTCACCCTACTCCTGTAAGTTAGATTTGTGTTAAATGCTTTAAATAATTGTCAGATGTCTCGGGGGACAAGAATACTCGATGGTTTCTCAGTTTTAACTTGTTTCATTGACATGGTGCACCCTAAACTAGCAGTCATTCAGTATTGGTTTCTTTTGTTTGTATGTTTGTATGGATATATAGTGTCTTTCCTCTTGATAATATTGCCTTCTTCACACAAGAGGGAGACGTGTTTGTTTTTCAAGATTAAGTAACTGATAATGATATTATTCTGAGCACTGAAAATATTGACGTCCTTCGGAAAATGGGACGTCAGATGCTTAATGATTGTATTTCTTTGGTCATTTTCACTTTTCTACCATCATATTCATGGCCTTGCATATTCTACTTATAATAATGTCAAGGTGTGAATTATCTATCATTGATGGCACCATTATAATACTGAAGATTGTGCATCATATATCGGCACCAGTATAATACTTTCAAGTTGTGAATGATATAGTTCTGACTTAAAGAAGATGTTCTTGATTAATACCGACTTTATCTTCACACTCATCCAGATTTCTGTTGTTTAGATTAGGTTTCACAAACAATTACCACTTCACTAAATCAGAGGAGAGCAAGTCCGATGAAATGTTCTCTACAGAATTCATTTAATTCTGACAAATAAGATATTCGACTTAGAATTCACAACATCACTTGTACTAAGATGCAGTATGACATAATCTTCGTTAGTTTCGTCGTTGAAGCACATCAATATCAAACTATCATATTCTACATGCAGCACTTCTCAATGTTCTCAACATCACAATATTCTACACTTGATACTAGAACATTTCCTAACTCAGTATTATATCAGGTGTGTAACACGTGGTCAATCAGTTACACGACTAAATCACTGTACTCGAAGTTTCAAAGTATCAATTCTTCACAATCACTTACACGACTAAATCACTGTACTCGAAGTTTCAAAGTATCAATTCCTCATAATCAGTTACACGACTAAATCACTGTACTCGAAGTTTCAAAGTATCAATTCCTCATAATCAGTTACACGACTAAATCACTGTACTTGAAGTTTCAAAGTATCAGTTCTTCGCAATCAGTTACACGACTAAATCACTGTACTCCAAGTTTCAAAGTATCAATTCTTCGTAATCACTTGAATCACTTGAAACACGTCTGTCCTAAAACTACTTCTTCAAAACTGCTTTTCTTGAGTATCCATTGCTCTAATTGTCCATCTATTCCAACTGTCGTTACCTACGTCTTCTTTCTCTCTCGTGTCTTCTCTGGTGTGACTGTCCTTCTCTTCTTCTCTTGTCTGGATCGGTCTCAATTCACTGACCGTCCTTGTTCCTCCGTCTTCTCTTCTTCTCTTGTCTGGACCGGTCTCAGTTCACTGACCGTCCTTGTTCCTCCGTCTTCTCTTCTTCTCTTGTCTGGATCGGTCTCAGTTCACTGACCGTCCTTGTTCCTCCGTCTTCTCTTCTTCTCTTGTCTGGACCGGTCTCAGTTCACTGACCGTTCTTGTTCCTCCGTCTTCTCTTCTTCTCTTGTCTGGACCGGTCTCAGTTCACTGACCGTCCTTGTTCCTCCGTCTTCTCTTCTTCTTTTGTCTGGACCGGACTCAGTTCACTGACCGTCCTTGTTCCTCTATCTTCAGGGCTCCGACCTCTGGCTCCTCTCTTCTACTTCTTCTTCCTTCTTCGTCCCCTCTACTTGGTTCCTCCTCGTTTTCCTGTCTCTCCGCTCATCTTTTTATCTTCAAGTGCAGCTTGATGGATTAACTAATAAGTATTTTGTCTCTACCCTTCAGATGTCCACTGGTTCCCATAAGCCCATGTTCCTATGATTGTCCGTCATTCAAACTGTCCTGTGACTTATATCTCGTTAGTCAATTGTCCAATAGGCCCTCCTCTAAGTGTTTAATTGGTCAGTTGGTCGAAATGGTCACACCTTTATTTAAAAACCGTGTGCAATCGCGTCCTAAAGTGCGTCACCTAACAGGCGTCAAGTGTCAACGTCGTCTATACAATTGATATTTACATAAGTCATTATCTTGCTATTTCATGTCGGAGGTTTTATTGTGTCCTCGCTTTTCATTGTGTCTTCCTTTTCTATTTGTCTTTTCTATTTTTTTTACTCGTGTCAACGTCCAGTCACTGCTTTGTTATCACTGGACCATTCTACTTTCTGGCATCCTTCCCTTGATATATCAGCGTCACTGAGTTTCGTCTTTTTCTATTCACTGTTTCCACGATTTACTTTTGTCCGCGTCTTGTTCTAGTGTCATGGAAGTTTTATACCTTATTCTTCTTTTTTTGGACCTACTTTTCTATGTCGCTAGTCGATCTTACTATTTTCTTTACTGCATATTTAATCATAATCATTAATAATAATAATAACTACAATATCCGTTACTTACAAGGCCATGCTACATTTTCACCAAGTCATGTACGTCCGGACTTATGTGCATTTTTTTTCTCTTGTGTTGAGTTACGCCTCCTTACCTCCGTCAGTCTACGGGACACCCTTGGGCAAGGTGAAGAACCCGTATAGCCCCCCGATCAGGGTGACGTGAAGCCATGGGAGCAGGTGGTGGATGGAATGGGAGAGCAGCCGACAGATAATGTTGGTTATGGTCACCATTCTATGATGGTAGGCAGATGATCTCAATGTAAGGACAATGGCTACGATCACTGACTAGTACAGTCACTGCCCAGAAGGAAAGCAATGGTAAACTATCTTCTGGAAATATACCAAGAAACCCAAACAGCAACATGGAAAGTCAAATAGGAAGAAAGATCTGGTGGTGAGGCCCCCAGGCCAGATAGATCTAATTTTAACACTGGGGAAGAGTGTGAGACAGAGGTCAGTACTAGTAATTGTGATGACGGACAAAATCCTGGCGGTGTTACTAAGGAAAACTCCTGCATCAAACTAAAAAGGAAAATAAGAGTAGGAACATGGAATGTAAGAAGTATGTATGAGAGGAAGTATCAAATGATAAATCATGAGATGAAAAGAACGAGGATACATATTTTGGGAATCTGTGAACATCGATGGAAAGGATCAGGACACTTCAAGAGCGAGAATGATAATATCTTTATATACTCTGGTGGAGAATTAGGAGGAAAGAATGGAGTGGCTTTTTACTTGGACAAATCAACATCAAAAGCATTACTAGGTTACAATCCAGTAAGTGATAGAATCCTCACAATCAGACTTAAGGGCACTCCTAGAAATGTAACAATCATCCAGATAAATACACCTACATCAGCAGCAGAAGAAGAGGAAGTAGAAGACTTTTATAACACACTGCAAACGACGATAGACCAGGTACGGAAAAATGATATTGTATTAATAATGGGGGATTTTAATGCAAAGATTGGTATAGAAAGAACAGAATATGAAGGACGGTTGTAGAGAAATTTAGCATAGGACATAGAAATGAGGCAAGTGAAAATCTAATGGCTTTTTGCATAGCAAATCAGCTAATGATTCCTAACACACTTTTTAAACAACATCCAAGAAGACTTTACACGTGGACATCACCTGATGGGAAAACCAAGAATCAAATAGATTACATTTTAGTGCAAAGAAGGTGGAGATCAAGTATAACTACAGCAACAACTTTACCAGGTTATTAATAGCAGACATGAAGATAAAGATAAAAAAGATAGTTCCAGGATCAAGACCACTCCGCTTTGATCTTACAAAAATACCAGAACAATACGATACAGAAGTGAAGAACCGTTTCGAAATCCTGATGGCTGTACAGGAGGAGATAACATCAGATGATTTGGCTACGCAGGCCAGAGATATCTTGATAAAACAGCTAAAGACATGGTTCCAGTAAAGAAAACACAAAACAATGGTGAAATTGCAGCAGGAACACTAGAAATGATACAACAATGTAGAAAAAATGAAGACTCAGTGAAAAGTAACAAACAACAACAAAGTGGAATATAAGTCTTTAATAAAAAAAAGTACGAAGAAACATAAGAAAAGACAAAAAACAGTACATACAAGAGTGTTGTGAAAGAATAGAATGACATTATAAGTGCTGATGAGATAGTGAAATGTTTAAAGAAATGAAGACACTGACGAGAAATGTCACACCTAAACTAAATGAGATTTGTGACTAGACGGGGATTATCTTGACAGAGAGAGAGGAAATTCTAGAAAGATGGAAGAGATATTGCAGAGGAATGTATGAAACAGCTGGCTGTGAAAGCAGAAATCAACAGTGTGAATTATTATTGGAAGAGAAAGAACCAGAACCGACAATAGAAGAAGATTTATGGGCAATAAATAATCTGAAAAATGGTAAATCACCAGGATGTGATGAGATAACAGCTGAATTTATTAAAGCAGGAGGAAAGGAATGTGCAACAATCTATCATGCACTGTGTAAAAAGATATGGCATTCAAGTATTTGGCCAAAAGAATGGAAAAGAACTGTATTCATACCACTGTCAAAAAAGGGTAACCTGAAATTATGCACAAACTACAGAACTGTTGCCCTGATTAGTCATGCCAGTAAAATTCTGTTAAAAATCATAATGGGGAGACTTCGAAAGAAAATAGAAGAAAAAGTCAATATGGTCCAAGCTGGTTTCAGGCAAGAAAGAGGATCAAGAGATCATATATTCAATATAAGATTAATAATAGAGAAATGCAGAGAGTTTAATGTGAATCTATATTTATCCTTTACAGACTACTCAAAGGCATTTGATTGTGTACAACACCAGAAACTTTGGGAAATAATGGAAAAACTGGGATTTCCAACACATTTATTACAGTTAACATCACTGCTGTATCTAGACCAACAAGCAGCAGTAAAAATAAATGGTGAAACAATTTGGTTTGACATAAAACAAGGGCTCGTCAGTGGTGCATATTGTGTGACCTTACTTATTTAATTTGTATACTGACAATATAATGAGGAATGTTAGAGAAGATGTAGACAAAGAATATTACGATCCCATAACAATTGGAGGTTATGAAATACCAGAGATTAGATATGCTGATGACACAGTATTACTGTCAACAACACAAAAAGGAATGGAAAAACTAATTATGTCAGTCCGTAAGAATAGTGAAGAGCAAAACCTCTATTTTAATGCGAAGAAATCTAAATTGATGACAACTGACAAAACAAATAAGGCAGCTGAAATATATATCAATGAGGAAAAACTGGAAGAAGTGGAGAGTTTTGAATATCTTGGATCACTACTAACTAATAATGGAGATACAATGAGGGAAATTAAAAGGAGGACATCTATCGTTCTTCAGAAAGTAAAACAAATAAAGAATCTGTGGAGAGGAGCAGACAGAACCACAAAAATAAGATTTTTAAGGGCATGCGTCTTTCCCATCGCAACATATGCATGTGAGACCTGGACACTTAACAAAACAGCTGAGAAACACATAAATGCCTTTGAATGTAAATGCCACAGGAGAGTTCTTCAAATATCATTAACAGAAAAAAGAACAAATATATCCATACTGCAAGAACTTAATATTGAAGAAGGCTGGCTAGTAAAGAAGATTAAAGAGAGAAAACTTAAATATTTTGCACACGTTAAAATCATGATAATCTAGAGAAAACCATCTTTGAAGGGTACATAATGGGAAAAAGAATGAGAGGAAGACCAAGGCAAGACATTGTTGATGATCTGCAAATGGATGCTTCAGCAGCAGGCCATCTTGCTTACAACCGAGAGGCCTACAGGAGTACTGTTAGGGAGGCAAAGTTCCGCAAGGGACATGCAAATGAATGAATGAATGAATGTGTTGAGTTTTATTTTGTAGCCATTTTGCTCTAGATAATATCACAACCACAACTAGATAATATCACAACCACAACTAGATAATATCACAACCACAACTAGATAATATCACAATCACAACTAGATAATATCACAATCACAACTAGATAATATCACAACCACAACTAGATAATATCACAATCACAACTAGATAATATCACAACCACAACTAGATAATATCACAACCACAACTAGATAATATCACAACCACAACTAGATAATATCACAATCACAACTAGATAATATCACAATCACAACTAGATAATATCACAACCACAACTAGATAATATCACAATCACAACTAGATAATATCACAATCACAACTAGATAATATCACAATCACAACTAGATAATATCACAACCACAACTAGACAGTATCACAGAACAGGACTAGACAATATGACACACCTGATGAGATTGGGGAGTGTGGTAGTTTAATAAATGTTAATTAATTTACTTATACAGGGTGTTTTTAAAGTTTAACTACACTCTCTACGTAAAAATGAAGAAAATCTTATCTTATATCTTATATCCTTCCCGTGCCGTTAAACGTCACATAGGGCTCGCAAAGTAGTTCGCCAAGTTTTCCTGTCTTCGGCGAGTCTTTCAACCTGATCAAAGGATTTTATGCCTGTTAACTTGGCCTCTCTTAATAATGTCCTCTTCAGAGTTTCACGCGGTCTGCCCCTTTTTCTTCGGCCTGTTGTGTTCCACTTGATAGCTTGTTTTGGGATTCTCTGATCATTTCTTCTCATCAAGTGACCAACATATGTCCATCTCCTTTTCCTGATCACCCATGAGACTGGTTGTTGTTCAGTCATCTGTCTTATATCTGCATTGTTCTTGAATTCATTCCACTTGATGTCGAGTATTTTCCTTAGGCATTTGTTTTCAAAAGAGTCTGATTTCTTTTCTATTTCTTTAGTTGTTTTCCAGCTTTCGCATGCATAAATGAGGGTAGATATTACATTTGAATTGAATAGTCTTAACTTGGTTTTTGTGCTTATAACTTTTGAATTCCATATGTTCTCAAGATTCCTGAAGATTGATGCTGCTTTTGCAATTCTGATCCTAACTTCCTTTCTAGTGTCACCATCCTGGTCTATGTAGCTGCCAAGGTATGCAAATTGATTGACTTCTTCAATATCTGTTCCTTCTATGTGTATTTTTCCATTTTGATTGATGGGAATTTTCATTATTTTTGTTTTGTCCTTGTTAATTTCAAGCCCTATTTTGCTAGCCAGTGAAGACAGGCTATCTGTTTTTTCTTGCATGGAATTCACATTATTACTGATAAGAGTTATGTCATCAGCAAAATCAAGATCTTCTAGTTGGGTCCCATGTACCCAGTCAATACCTGTGTTACCTGTGCAGCATTTTTTCATTATGAAGTCTATTGTAATCCCAAAAAGTAAAGGAGACAGTATACATCCTTGTTTCACGCCTGTTTCAATCTGGAACCGTTCACTCATCCCTTCAGAAAATGACGTCATAAAAAAATGTGCTGCACAGTCAATTGTGAAGAAAAATGCAGAGAATGGTTGCCATCTGCTGGAGTAATTTTTTGCACTCAAAACAGAATGTTGTTATCAACGGAAAAAAATTTTATTTTGGTTGAACAAGTGATTCGAAATGGTGGTTGATACACATGGATGGTTGTTCAAAGATTTATAGCAAAATTTCCTGATAAACAATTTCCTCATCGTACTGCGGTTATACATTTGTTGAATAAGTTTCGTGATACGGGATCTGTGGAAGATGCTCCGCGATCTGGTAGGCCTGTAGTGTCTGAAGAAAACGTCTAGATATCCAAGACAGAATCCTGAAAAGTCCATGCAAGTCCTTAAGGAAAATTCGCAAAAAGTGAACGTATCACTGAGCACAGTGCACAAAATTCTTAAACATCGGTTAAATTTTCATCCATACAATATTTCTGTTGTGTCTGAACTAAAATAATGTGACAATCAATCCAGAGTCAAGCATTTTTAGCTGAAGAAGACGAACCAACTCTTGATTTAACATTCTTCTCTGATGACGCATGGTTTCATCTATCTGGATATGTTAATAGCCAAAATAATCGTATTTGGAGCAGTGTTAATCCCAGTGCATTTCATGAAGTGCCGCTACACGATGCGAACATTGGGATATGGTGTGCCGTCAGTAGAAAACGGTTAATTCGAATAATTTTCTTCGACGCTATAAATGCCGATCTGTACCGTACTGACATTTTAGAACCTTCTTTAGAACAGCTGATTGAACGTGAAATTGAAGAAGCGTGGTTCCAGCAAGATGGTGCAACTGCACACACAGCTAGAGCAACACACGGTTTTTTGGAAGAAATTTTCGTAAATCTCGTGCAATTTGGCCTGCTCGTTCTCCAGATCTAAATCCGTTAGATTATTATCTATGGGGTTTCTTGAAAGGAAATGTTTGCAAAAATATTATACAAACAATTGAGGACCTGAAAGAAGCAATCAGAATTACCATTCAAGAAATAACAACAGACACATTGCACAAGGTATTTGACAATATGAAGAGACGTGTACAGTCATGTCTTGAAGCCTGTGGTGGACATTTCCAACACCTGTTATAATGAATATTTCAGTGGTACATTCCATCTAACCCAAAACAGCAATGAATCGTTGCAGTCACTATTGTAACTAATTAAATGACGCTTTTAAGCACATTTTGTGATGAAGTCATTTATTTCATTTTTCAATTTTTTTTTCATAGAAAGTGTAGTGAGACTTTAAAAACAACCTGTATAACTGTTCCCATTATACAAACTTGCTACGCCACAAGGCAATATTTTTGGAAAAAAGTCTAACCACTACCTTCCAGGTTTCCTGTATCCTTGCTTCATCAACATTCAACCAAATGTATATGTATGTATGCAATCTCTTTTTCACCACTCTTTCACCGATAATTATCCTTACTTCATCAAAACAGTTCAAGCACATGTATATATAGTTCCTCTTCCTCATCACTCTTGCACATATCCTTACTTCATCAAAACAGTTCAAGCACATTTATATATAGTTCCTCTTCCTCATCACTCTTGCACATATCCTTACTTCATCAAAACAGTTCAAGCACATTTATATATAGTTCCTCTTCCTCATCACTCTTGCACATATCCTTACTTCATCAAAACAGTTCAAGCACATGTATATATAGCCTCTCTTCCACACTACTCATGCATTGATACAGATCATACAGTCTCAAAGTTTGCACAAGCTTGACACAATGAGTTTATTATGATAAAAACAACACTGCCACCCAGCATGAAAACATAACACAACACCTATCACAAATCAGTCCATACTACACACATAAGGACAATATATATTTAAATAAATACAAATATACACATATATCAGACTTCTTAGATTTTAAGTCTGATGAGTCATGTGACTAAAATTCTCCTGGGTAAAATTCTTCTTGAAACACTCGTAAGAATGTGAGTACTACTGTCTTGCATAGAAAACTAACATTTGATATCTCCTCCCATAACTCGCCTATTTTGTGTACGATTCCAAGGAAATGTTCTGATTGACTGCAATGGTTAGTGTGTTAGCAGGGAAAGAGATTTTGCATTTTGCATTTATCTTAGAGGAACTGTTTGAAAAACACAGTCAGAATTCAGAAAACAACTTTTAGCTATCTAAGAGCGATATAAACTTTTAGCTATCTAAAAGCGATATAAACTTTTAGCTATCTAAGAGCGATATAAACTTTTAGCTATCTAAAAGCGATATAAACTTTTAGCTATCTAAGAGTAATATAAAATTTTAGCTATCTAAGAGCGGTATAAAGTTTTAGCTATCTAAGAGCGATATAAACTTTTAGCTATCTAAGAGTAATATAAACACGTGACGTGTGTCAAACGTAATATCAGCCTTTCTTTAATTAATTAACAAATAACAATAGGACAAGGTTCTGTATTCTTCTTCTTCTTATTATTATTATTATTATTATTATTATTGTCTCACCAGTTAAAAATGTACGTGTGCATTTCTTCAATATAAAATTGTTGAGTAACTAACATGAAATAAGTCTTTGATGCACTTGAAGCTTTTATGTATTCAGTTTTAGGTGTCAGCTCAGCCTGAGATATTTAAAAGGGGAGGTAATGAAAAGGTTATAAGCAGCTGACAGAAGTCCCTGACAGTGAAGAATGTCCTGTTTCCTAGCTAAGATCTGTGAAGTCCCTGACAGTGAAGAATGTCCTGTTTCCTAGCTAAGATCTGTGAAGTCCCTGACAGTGAAGAATGTCCTGTTTCCTAGCTAAGATCTGTGAAGTCCCTGACAGTGAAGAATGTCCTGTTTCCTAGCTAAGATCTGTGAAGTCCCTGACAGTGAAGAATGTCCTGTTTCCTAGCTAAGATCTGTGAAGTCCCTGACAGTGAAGAATGTCCTGCTTCCTAGCTAAGATCTGTGAAGTCCCTGACAGTGAAGAATGTCCTGTTTCCTAGCTAAGATCTGTGAAGTCCCTGACAGTGAAGAATGTCCTGTTTCCTAGCTAAGATCTGTGAAGTCCCTGACAGTGAAGAATGTCCTGCTTCCTAGCTAAGATCTGTGAAGTCCCTGACAGTGAAGAATGTCCTGTTTCCTAGCTAAGATCTGTGAAGTCCCTGACAGTGAAGAATGTCCTGTTTCCTAGCTAAGATCTGTGAAGTCCCTGACAGTGAAGAATGCCCTGCTTCCTAGCTAAGATCTGTGAAGTCCCTGACAGTGAAGAATGTCCTGTTTCCTAGCTAAGATCTGTGAAGTCCCTGACAGTGAAGAATGTCCTGCTTCCTAGCTAAGATCTGTGAAGTCCCTGACAGTGAAGAATGTCCTGCTTCCTAGCTAAGATCTGTGAAGTCCCTGACAGTGAAGAATGTCCTGCTTCCTAGCTAAGATCTGTGAGATGGCACATAAATCACTCCACATGTTCAAATCTGCATTTCTAAAAACAAGCAGATCAAATGATATTTCTAAATGTAATTATATACTTTGATATCAATATCAGTAAGAGAACAGCCTGTGGAAGAAAGAAAAGATTTAAATGGCTGCATACAACACACACACAAACACAAATACAAATACATACACAAACACCCACATACACACACACAAGCTCTGACCAGGGAAACCTGCAGTCTTTTGTTCTGGAATATATCAAACAGGACCTACAGTTGTGGGATATATCACACAGGACCTACAGTTGTGGCATATATCAAACAGGACCTACAGTTATGGCATATATCAAACAGGACCTACAGTTGTGGCATATATCAAACAGGACCTACAGTTGTGGCATATATCAAACAGGACCTACAGTTGTGGCATATATCAAACATGGTCTACAGTTGTGGGATATATCACATGTGTCATTTTGTCGTGGTGTGTATCACGCTTGACCTTTTCTTGTAGTGTTTTTTGCAAGTAACCTTTTGTCTTCGGGCGTATCACATTTGATCTTTTGTTATAGGGTGTATCGCATGAAACCTTTTGCTTTTTCTCATACGATATTTTGTCATAGAATGTATCACATGTTGTAATTTATTGTGAAATGTACTACACTGGATCTTTAATGTGGAGCGTATCATACAGAACATCTTGTCTTTAGAGTGTGTTATTTTATATCTGTTGTGGTGGAGTGTATCATACAGAAATATTGTCTTGGTAGTATATAACAAAAGATATTTTTGTTGTGAATTCTTTCATGGTAGGGTAATTACAATGAGGCCAGTTTTACTTTGTTATATGCTAGGATATGTAACTAGTAACAATGAGAGTAGTTTTACGGAAAAAGAAACAACATAAACCTACAACAAATTAGACGTTTCGAACAGAATTATTCAGTATAGAATGAGAAATAAAACCAGAAATTTGAGAAACAGATAGAGATACATACAGTAAGACAGTTGTAGTGAAGAGATACGATACACTAAGAAATTGTAGTGGACAGATACGATACAGTAAGACAATTGTAGTGGAGTGACACGATACAGTAATACATTTGTGGTGGGCAGATACAATACAGTAAGACAACTGTAGTGGACTGATACGATACAGCAAGACAATTGTAGTGGACATATACTATAAGAGGATTCCTTCGAGGATGACATATTGTGCCAACACGGCATCAACTATAGGCGTATGCCTCTGTGGCAGTACATAGAGAGTCAGAGGTGTTGACTTTTTGTGCACTTTAACTGTATTTAAAAGACTTACATGTTGTTTCACCCTGTAAGAGTTGGTAACACTACTTTACGAAAAAAAAGGCAAACTTGTCACTATGGTATACCCCGAGTGGAACTACAACAATGCCAGGTTCGCAACTGCCACAACAAAAACAACAGTGTCACGTAATGACAACTTGTACAGGACGTCCCACTCACTCAACAAGACTAACAGAAGAAGTTCCACCCACTCAAGAACTCCAGTTAACTTTAACGTTGACAAGTTTTATTGACGGAGAAAATGAGCATTGAGCTGATGAGTGATGTGATGAAGCCAAATGGCTTGAAAACTGCTGCCACATGTCAGATACCAGAAAAACATACAATAGAACTTCCCGGGCACGAAGTTAGTGCCATGGGGAAGTGAATCTAACAACCGAGCAGTATGAACTAGTAGAATCTAACAACCGAGCACTATGAACTAGTAGAATCTAACAACCGAGCACTATGAACTAGTAGAATCTAACAACCGAACACTATGAACTAGTAGAATCTAACAACCGAACACTATGAACTAGTAGAATCTAACAACCGAACACTATGAACTAGTAGAATCTAACAACCGAACACTATGAACTAGTAGAATCTAACAACCGAGCACTATGAACTAGTAGAATCTAACAACCGAACACTATGAACTAGTAGAATCTAACAACCGAGCACTATGAACTAGTAGAATCTAACAACCGAACACTATGAACTAGTATAATCTAACAACCGAACACTATGAACTAGTAGAATCTAACAACCGAACACTATGAACTAGTAGAATCTAACAACCGAGCACTATGAACTAGTAGAATCTAACAACCGAACACTATGAACTAGTAGAATCTAACAACCGAGCACTATGAACTAGTGGAGTCTAACAACCGAGCACTATGAACTAGTAGAATCTAACAACCGAGCACTATAAACTAGTAGAATCTAACAACCGAGCACTATGAACTAGTAGAATCATGAGTGGTACAAAATAAACTTCTACTTACGATATTACAGAATTCTAAACAATGTACACAACTACAAATCTTCCAAAAGATGAATCACTACATCACATTTTCAGTCCTAACCAGGACAATGCTACAAAACTATCTACATTCTACACTAGGCAAAAGTTTGCCCTAAAAAGGACAAATGTTACTGCAACAAAACTAAGGCAAGCCTAAAACTCGCTGCCAACTTCTACTCTAAAAATGACTTATTAATATAATCTCATTTCTGTCTCATAATCATAATTCGTGGCCAGCTCTGCCTCTTTTATATGGCTGGAATTTTCCCAGCCTCAATCTAGAAACTTATGTCTGGATAAGTCTCTCCTTCAGGTGATGTCTGACCCTAGTGAAATTGTCTGTCTATTGACCGTGAGTAATAAGGTGTCAAACATTTTCAAATTTAAATTTGTTACTAAATATAACTAGTCTAGACAGACGGCTCACCAAATATATTAATAACTCTTGTGAAGTTAACATGTCAAAACTGACTTTGAGGGAAAAAAATTCCAAGGCTTAAATTTTCTACTACTCCTTTCGTCTGGTCATGTCGACATAGACATTATAATTTTTGACACTTCACAACTTTTTCTAACCATCACGTGAGATCTACCAGGCGTCAAGGCCAAGTGGGCTGAGTACTATTTTATTTTTACATAAAGAGGTGAATTAAAGCGGAACTTAACTCTGCCAACCCTACTATCAATTCCATTTGCTTCCCTTTAATTGTAATTAAACAACCAAAGAACGATATACTATTACATTACGATACAATAAGACAATTTTAGTGGGCAGATAGCAGCGACAAAGATATGCAAGATAAAATAAACAAGCTAATTTAGAATGCATATAAGATAAGACTAAATATCAACGTAGGAGAGGCAAAGTTAAAGAAGCAAAATGTGAACAGAAATGTACTCAGAGTAGATAGCAAGTTAATGGAGGAGGTCAACGAATTTGTATACCTTGGCAGTAGAGTAGTAGAAAATGGAGACAGCACAGAGGTCATCAACAGCAGACATACTAGAGCAAACCAGGCTTTTGCAATGCTGCAGACTATATGGAAATAAAAAAAAACTAAGCATAAATATGAAAATCAGGATATTTAAGAGTAATGTTCTAAGTGTACTACTCTATGGAAGTGAATGCTGGAAAATCACCAAAACCATAGAAAACAAGTTGAATTCTTTCCAGAATAAATGTTTACGAATAATTAGAAAAATGTTTTGGCCAAACACCATAAGAAATAACATCTTATTAGCAGAAATGCAGATGAAGCCACTGACAACAATTATTGAGGAAAGACGCTGGCGATGGTTGAGACATATGCTCCGAATGACTGACAACTCACTACCAAAAATAGCACTAAGATGGACACCACAGGGGAACAGAAGTAAGGGTAGACCAAAAGAGACATGGAGAAGAACAACAGAAAGGATGTTGAGCAATAGAGGGCTCACCTGGGCAAGAGCAGAAAAAAAGGCAAAGGAAAAGACATTTGTGGAAAACCCTTGCGGAAGCCCCATGTGCCCTGGGCACTTAAAGTTCAGAGAGAGAGAGAGAGAGAGAGAGAGCAGGCAGATACGATGCAGTAAGACAACTGTAGTGTACAGATACGATACAGTAAGACAATTATAGTGTACAGATACGATACAGTAAGACAATTATAGTGTACAGATACGATACAGTAAGACAATTATAGTGTACAGATATGATACAGTAAGACAATTGTAGTGTACAGATATGATACAGTAAGACAATTGTAGTGTACAGATATGATACAGTAAGACAATTGTAGTGTACAGATACGATACAGTAAGACAATTGTAGTGTACAGATATGATACAGTAAGACAATTATAGTGTACAGATATGATACAGTAAGACAATTGTAGTGTACAGATATGATACAGTAAGACAATTGTAGTGTACAGATATGATACAGTAAGACAATTGTAGTGTACAGATATGATACAGTAAGACAATTGTAGTGTACAGATATGATACAGTAAGACAATTATAGTGTACAGATATGATACAGTAAGACAATTGTAGTGTACAGATATGATACAGTAAGACAATTGTAGTGTACAGATATGATACAGTAAGACAATTGTAGTGTACAGATATGATACAGTAAGACAATTGTAGTGTACAGATATGATACAGTAAGACAATTGTAGTGTACAGATATGATACAGTAAGACAATTGTAGTGTACAGATATGATACAGTAAGACAATTGTAGTGGAAAGATACTATACATGAAAACAATTCTGAAGCAGAATCTTCATCGATTTTCATGTCAAGAAAACTATCATATCGATGAAAATGAAGAAGCTGTTAGTGATGGCTTGATGAAGATGTTCATTTCTCTAATGTATGATGATGATTAAGATGATGACTGCTGTTTAAAGTACAAATGCTGTACACCAAAATCATAAATACGAAGGTGGTCAAGAGTATGATGATAAACTAAAATAATAAATACGGTAATGAAGGAAATATTACAAGGTTATCAATTGTAGTAATTACTACCAAAATGTCGGTGATTACAAAGATCATTTAAATAAATCACTGTTGAAGCAGTTGACGACATTCGTCAGGTTGACGATAATTACATCAGCGATCATTATGTTATTGATGATAATAGAGATAATACTGAAGGCTGTTATAGCGATAATTACAAGGATGAAGATGACGCTTTTGTTGATGACGATTTGTAAAGCAAGAAGAAATTAGAGGACGATGATAGAAACAAACAGTAATCAAGATTTGAAAATGAAAGCAGAGAAAACAGATGGATGCCAAACCTGGCGATCTTCGATGACAGCTTCATATAAGCTCAGAATCTGATTGGTGTAATGTTTGACTTGCGCTACTGTCAGCTTTGCCGGGTCTGAAGTACTGGACAGCAATTCTTTCAGCAGACAACCTGCAGGGATGGACACACCAACAGAAACTTCTGCTATAGTTTCAGACAAAAGTAAACAAACGAAGTTTTGATAAATGTTTATCACAAGCTATAATGTCACAAGAGACAGAGAGGGAAACAGTCATACAATCTCTAAAACAATCAAGTCAAACTGAGGAATGTTTAACACAAGCTATAACGTCACAAGAGACAGATTGATTGATTGATTGATATTTATTTTAAAAAGGTTAAGTATTGGGCACGTAGGCTCGTCTGACATTTTGCCCTTTGTCATACAACTTTCACTCTGTTCCAGACATTCTACACATATGCTGTTCATATAACCAACATAATTAACAAAGTAGCTACATACACATATGAATGACTATCTACCACAGAAAATTTTCGGTAATATACAGAATAAACAATTCACTGAGTTCGGAGTCTGTAAGAGCAGTCTAAAATAATTTTTTAAAGTTTTATGTTTCATGGAGGCATGTAGTCAACATCAAATAGATATTGGAAAAGTTTGTAGTTGTAGGAAGGAACATAGTTTATATTTTTTATACAGGATGGGAGGGTATTCCAAAGACGAGCAGCAGAATAAGTAAAGCTTTTCTTGTAAAGATCAAGTCTAGGTTTTGGAAGACATATGTTGTTCAAGCGTTGGCTGCACTTTTGGCTAAATTTAAACATTTTCCATAGATACGGCGGGGCATGCCGTGAAAGAATTTGATGTACCAGCTTGACTTTATTGAAGAGGAACCTGTTCTTAAGGGGTAGTATTTTGATACATTTGTGCTGGTTAGTTGTTTGTGCTTGATCTTTGTCACTAATAATCTTTACTGCTCGCTTTTGAAGTTATTAAAGCCTCTTTGTATTTGACACTGAGCACCTATCCCAGATTATTGAGCAATAGTCTAAATGTGTTTGTATATGTTATATGTGTCTTTATCGATGAAGTGCTTAATTTTGGCTAACTGGTATACATTTTGCGCGATGAATTTTGTTAGACCTTGAACATGAGAGTTCCAGATCAGATGTTGATCAATAAAAAGACCTAGTATTTTTACGTGCTCGCTAACGTTTTCTATCTGTAATGTTCCGTACAGAGCGTAAGTGTTGTTTTGTCGCGTTTTGTAGTTTCTGTCTTGTGTTATGAGCATCGATTTTGTTTTATCAGTATTTATAATCATGCCATTGTTGTTATTCCATCTAATTAGATTGTTTAACTGGAGCTGAAGAGTTGATTTTAGGTTAATACAGTCCTAGTCACTGTTGTAGACTGTGCAATCATCGGCAAAAAGGTCACAAGAAGAGTGTTTAAGATGAAGTGGAAGATCATTGATATAGATAGCAAAAAGCAACGGGCCTAGAATAGAACCTTGCAGAACATCAGTGTCAACTTTAGCAGAATTTGATAGAGAATTGTTGAAGAATACTACCTGTTGTCTGTCTGAAAGAAACGATGCAATTAATTTTATTAGGTCAGGGTGCAGTCTATAAGTCTTTATTTTTCTTACAAGAATATCGTGGTCAATCATATCAAATGTCTTTTTACAGTCGACAAAGATGGCACCACATAGTCTGTCGTCATTTATGTTTACTAACCAGTTTTCTGTCATTTTGGTAAGAGCTGTGTGGCAGAAATGATTGGGTCTAAAGCCTGACTGACTGTCTATGAGTAAAATGTTCTCTTGCATGTATCGCAGAGTTATATGTGTTTTTCAAGTGGTTTTGATAACGACGACAGCATGGATATTGGTCTATAGTTGGTAAGATTGCTGGATGATCCAGATTTAAAGAGAGGATACACTTTAGCGATTTTAATAGCCTCGGGGAAATAATATTTTACAATGATTGTAAATGTATGTTCTAATTTGATCTGAGTGCCGTGCCGCGTGGCGTAGGCGATCATTTCTCTCCACAATTACTTGTCTTTTGCGTTGCTTCTGAGATCCGCCAGTGACTTTCTTCCAAGCCACACTGACAGCCCATCCAGTAACTTCTCTCTCGTCTTCCTCTTTCTCTTACGCCCTCAATTTTTCCAGTTGCCACAACGTATTCAAATTTTCCTCTTCTCAGAAAATGTCCTACAAATCTCGCTTGTCTGCCTCTGATCTTTGCTGTAATTAGCTTTTTAACTCCATCCTCTATTAAGACTTTCTCATTGGTTTTCTTAGCTGTCCATGGTACCTTCAACATCCTTCTTATAAACCACATTTCCATGGCCTCCATTTCTCGCTATACTCTCTTATTCATGGACCCTGCTTCACATCCATAAAACAAAATTGGCTCGATGTAACATTTAAGTACTCGGAATCTTGTTTCCAAGGACATGAATCTGTTGCACAAGATGTGTCTCATTGTCTGGAATGCTGGCGGCCTGAGCATGTCTGCTTTTTATTTCATTGTGACATTTCCCATTACTTGTTATAATCGTTCCTAAGTAATTGAATCTATCAGCTTGTTTCAGATTTGTGCCATCGATGGTAATGCCACATTTTGGTGGTAATCTTTTCTTTGAGATGACCATCACTTCAGTCTTCTTTTTGTTCAGGCTGAGACCTTTATTTTTACTTTCACGAACCATGATGTCCAGAAGAGCCTGTAGCTCCCCTTCACGTTTAGCAATCAGAACTGTGTCGTCTGCATATCTTAAGATATTAAGGTTGTACCCTCCAATTGATATTTCTGGAATATTCTCTATATTTCTCATTACGTTTTCGCTGTACAAGGAGAAGAGGTCAGGAGATAGAACACATCCTTGTCTCGCTCCGAATTTTATGTCTTGGTATGCTCCTATTTGGTTCTCAACTTTCATTGCTGCTGATTGCTATCAGTATATGTTTTTGATAATTTCCAGATCTTTCCCATCTATGTTGATGTCTTCCAGCATTCTTATAATTTCTCTGTGTGTCACTTTATCAAATGCTTTACGGTAGTCTATGAAGCATAAGTATAGGTCCATCTTTACTTCTATTGATCTCTCCATCAATGTTCTTGTTATATATATGGCGTTACTTGTACCTTTTCCTTCAACGAAGACGCACTGTTCTTCAGCGATTTCTGGTTTTATTTTGCTACCTGACTCTTCTCATGACAATACGAAGCAGGATTTTGGTAACATGGCTCATAAGACTAATGGTTCGATGGTCTTCACATTCAACTGCACCTTGTTGCTTTGGTAGGGCAATGAAAATTGATTGCAAAAGGTCTGATGAGACATAGTTACTGTTATAGATGTCAATCAGCAATCTGATAATTATTTCTATGCCAAGCTCTCCTATTGCTTCCAATTCTTCCTTGGTAATTTTATCTGGTCCTGGTGCTTTGTTATTTTTCATGTCTTTGATGGCTTCTTTCACTTCTGCTTTTAATATGTGAGGCCATTCATTATTATTTCCTATATTTATTTCGCTTCTATTGTCCTCATAGAGTTCTCTAATGTATTCACTCCATCTTGCCATTATTTCATCTCTGTCCATTATTGTATTGCTCCTCCTTTGACTTCAGGCAACCAGTCTTGTGGTATGCCCTTTTGTTTGCTAATTCCTTTATTTGTTTGTACATATCTATCGTGTTTCCACGATGTATGTTAGTGTATGTGAAATGACAGGTGCAGCGTAAGGTAAGATCTTATTGCTAATATCGTCCAGCCCAGGTGTATTGTTGTTTTTTAAGATTAAGAGATAACTGTGAACTTCACTGGCTTAAGAATGGAATGTGTAACTGTTTAAAATCAGTACATCTGCTGTCCAGGAATGTTTGTAGTTCATGTAAGTCGCATACAGGAACTGGTATTGGTGATTTAAGAACGTTGATTTCTTCTCTGAAATGAGTACTGATATGTGCGCTAATGTATTCGTGATTGCTGGCTTGAAAATCAAATTCGTTTCTTTTATTTGATACGGTATTTATGGCTTTCCAAACTGATTTACTATCTGATTTACTCTCAGAGAGGCAAACATTCATACAATCTCTAACACAATCAAGTCAAACTGAGAAATGTTTAACACAAGTTATAATGTCACAAGAGATAGAGATGTAAACAATCATATGTCTCCAACACATTCAGGTCTAGTGTATTTATGGAAAGATAAAATGCGCGTTAAACATAAGGTGCTGTGTGTGGTCAAGTTTGAAAACTTGAAATGCTGGGGACAAAACATTCATATTTCAATACAACATAATCCACTACAGCATAACCCACTACAATATGCACTGCTCAGGCTTTCAGATTCGAATTACAATGATTAAAGTCAGAAGAAGAATTCTCAATGTAAAAAGCAAAGGTTTACGAATAAAAAATATATTTAACGTCACGATGACAGCATGTATAACATCACGATGATATCATGTTTTACCAATATTATGACATCATGTTTTACCAATATTATGACGTCATGTCTCAACACCATGATGAGGTTAAATTATAAAATCATAAAGTTAGATAGAGGTGTACGGTGTAGTTTTACAAAGTGAGGGAGGGAGTGAGTAAAGTGAGAAAAAAACGAATAGAAAGTATGAGAATGAATAAATGAGAAACATACAACATCCGATATTTCGGCGTGAGCCTTTTTCGAGGATTACATGCACAACGAGACAAACAAATAACTAAACGGAGAATTTATCTTAATATGGCCTCTTCCAGAAGTAGCAAACAGAAATGCATATCATAGAAGATGCATAGGGAACACGCGGGCCACACAAAGGATACGTCGATAGAGCCAATCACAAATAAGAGGTGGAGAGAGAGGAGAACAAGAGGTAGAAAGGGGTGGGGGGAAGGCAATAGAAACATGATAGCCGCTAGAGGTGTGGGGGGGGGGGGAGGGGAAGCGGAGAGATAATGAATGAAGAACATAAACACCTGCAGGGAGAAAATATGAAACTGGTAAACACCAATATGTTGCCAGAGAAGAAAAGAGGGTGGTGGTAGGGAGGGGTAGCTAGGAGAAAGAAAGTAGAGTAAAAAAAAAGGGAGTGAAGACATTGTTGTATACTTTGGGTCGCGTCCTGCGTGGTCGTTTCCCCTTTCAGTAACCCAATCTTCGAGCAGTGCGATGATGGTTTGTAGCTCTCTAATTTTGAAAATAATCAAAGTATACTTAAAACCAGCGGTTGGACTTCCTTCCGGTATCCGTTTGTGGACACGAGGCGCGTGTTTGCGGTGAAAACAGAGCGGCTTTGTGTTAATCTAACTCGTTTTTTTTGTATCATCACTAGGCTTTTGTTTTTGGATTTTGCTGATGACATAACTCTTATCAGTAACAATGTGAATTCCATGCAAGAAAAAACAGATATCCTGTCTTCACTTGCTAGCAGAACAGGACTTGAAATTAACAAGGACAAAGCAAAAATAATGAAAATTCCCATTAATTCCAGCTGGGTGGAGACAGCCAGTCTGGAAAATAAGGCGGTGTTCTAGGACCCTCCGAGATCGTACATCTGCGGAACAAGAGCGGATCGCACTAACCGAAATGTCTTGTGGTTACCAAGGCAAATATGTTTAGCCACAGGTGTCCAGGCCCTCTTAGAAATATCATTGAGATGCTGGCGAAATCGATATCCTAGCCGTAAGCCAGTTTCCCCTATGTACTTCAAACCGCAACGTTTACACATAATAGCATAAATAACATTCCGTGAAGTACAAGTGAAACTCTCCTGAACTGATAACGTGGACTTAGGGAAGGAGATCTGGCTAGCCTCGACAACAAACGGACAAGTGTTGCATCTACGGCGTCCGCAACGTCTGGTACCATAAAAAGTGTCATCTGTCTTAAGATGACTACGAATTAAAAAGTACCTGAGGTTCTTGTCCCATCTGTACGCCACCAAAGGTTTACATGTATCAGGCTCGGTCTGGAGGAGATGGAGATGACGAAACAGTATGTTTTTAACTGCCAAGCTATGAGAGTAGTACGTGAGTACCAGTTTAACTCTGTCCTAGCTACAGTGCCGTTTAGGAGTGAGGGCTTGTTGCCGCGATATATGGCTAATGCGGTTCCAAGATGACGAGAGAACATGTTCTGGATAGCCGCGTTGACGGACGAAATCTAGCATTTTATGGCCTTGATCCTGGAAATCACCAAATTATAAAATCAAAATAATATTCTAACATTATGATGCCGTCATAATGTTAGAATATTATTTTGATTTTGAAGAGACATGGAGAAGAACAACAGAAAGGATGTTGAGAAATAGACGGCTCACCTGGGCAAGAGCAGAAAAAAAGGCGAAGGACAGGCATTTGTGGAAAACCCTTGCGGAAGCCCCATGTGCCCTGGGCACTTAAGGTTCAGAGAGAGAGAGAGATGATGCCGTCATGTTTTAACATTACTGTGCAATCATATTTTAACGTTACGATTATATCATGTTTTAAGATTATGTTGGTTTAAAATTTTAAGATTACAATATTATGTTTTACATCACGATGATATTATGTTTTAACATTACAATGATATAATGCTTTAAGATTAAGATAACATCATGCTTTAAGATTACGATGATATCATGCTTTAAGATTGCGATAATATCATGCTTTAAGATTACGATGATATCATGCTTTAAGATTACGATAACACCATGCTTTAAGATTACGGTAATTTAATGTTTTAAGATTACGATAACATCATATTTTAAGATTAGGATGAGAAAGGATAATTATTCACAAGCTCACACAAACATGGACGTTTGTGTCTCCGCAAGACTTAGGCAGGTCGAATACTTCCCAGAGAAGATCTAAAAAAATATCAACTTCTCGTCTTAGAAAAGTGTTGATAAACAAATTAGTATCTAGCATCAGTATATTGTCTGCAGTACCTGGCAAGAGTATATTGTCTGCAGTATTTAGCATGAGCATATTGTTTACAGTATCAACCATGAGTATATTGTCTGTCGTATCTAGCATGAGTATATTGTCTGCCGTATCTAACATGATTATGTTGCCTACAGTATCTAGCATGAGCATATTGCCTACAGTATCTAGCATGAGCATATTGCCTACAGTATCTAGCATGAGCATATTGTCTACAGTATCTAGCATGAGTATATTGTCTGCCGTATATAATATGAGTATACTGTCTACAGTATCTAACATGAGTATATTGTCTACAGTATCTAGCATGAGTATATTGTCTACAGTATCTAGCATGAGTATATTGTCTGCTTGGACTGGAAACTTGGTATAGAGAACTAATCTGAACTCTGCTAATTAGCTCTATATCAACAGCGAGATCCTGAAGTCGGATACTGGGTTTTTTTTCTTTGCAGATCGTAGGTCTTTCTACAGGTCGTAGATATTCCACATCTCGTAAGCCATAGAACATCAGTCTGTTACACATATCAATATATGATATATCAAGTGCGAGACCCCAGTTTCGTATAGAAAGAAAATGTAACACAGCAATTTATAAAACATTAGTGTCGTAGAGAAAAAAGAAAATGTGAGATATTAGTCTACAAGACACCAGTTCGTTAGAAACAACAATTTCTGAGACGCATCAGTATGCAAGACCAGTTTCATGAGACACTTGTCTATCATAGAGACAAGTTTGTGAGACATGTCAGTCTGTCATAGACACAAGTTTGTGAGACATGTCAGTCTGTCATAGACACAAGTTTGTGAGACATGTCAGTCTGTCATAGACACAAGTTTGTGAGACATGTCAGTCTGTCATAGACACAAGTTTGTGAGACATGTCAGTCTGTCGTAGACACAAGTTTGTGAGACATGTCAGTCTGTCATAGACACAAGTTTGTGAGACATGTCAGTCTGTCGTAGACACAAGTTTGTGAGGCACTTCAGTCTTCATATACACACTGTTGCGTGTGATAAACACAGGTTTCTTACTCTGAACTTAAAGTAGAGACTGAGAAGGAAATAAAACATAACAAGAATCGTTTTTGAAATCTTGTGTAGAGATTTTTTAAATAGTCAAATTCTTCTCGAGATTAGAATCATTTAAAGACTACATTTTAATGATTTTATAACATAAAATTGCGAACATGTTCTCTTACTTGGATATATTTTGGTTGTGGTTGACCCAGATGTTGTTGTGGTTGACCCAGATATTGTTGTGGTTGACCCAGATATTGTTGTGGTTGACCCAGATATTGTTGTGGTTGACCCAGATATTGTTGTGGTTGACCCAGATGTTGTTGTGGTTGACCATGATGCTGCTGCGGCTGGTGAACCTGCTGTTACTGACGCTGTGGGAGATGACCACGAGGCAGCCGCGGTGGACGTGGAGAAGTTGCTGATGTTTGCTGGCCTCCAGACTGTTCTGAGACTGGCAGATGATCTGCTGGTCAAGTTCGTGAACGGTGTCTCTGTGGACGTTGCTGCTGCTGACGTTGAAGTAACACTTATATTGTCAGAAGTCTGGGAGTAGTCTGAGCCAAGTGTTGATGATGTGATAAATGCTCGATCAATGGTTGTCCAGTTTGAGATGTGCAGTGTTGTTGCTGGTGATGTATGCAGTGTTGTTGCTGGTGATGTATGCAGTGTTGTTGCTGGTGATGTATGCAGTGTTGTTGCTGGTGATGTATGCAGTGTTGTTGCTGGTGATGTACGCAGTGCTGTGGCAGGCGTTGTGCCAAGTAATGTACGTAATGTTGTAGCTGAGGTTGAGTGTTGAGCTGGTACGTGTATTGTGGCTGATGCATCATGTAGTGATGTGACTTGTGCTACAGTTAACATAGTGTGTGTTACTGCAGTTTGTGTCATGATAGATGTGGTAGATGTTGGTGTGTTTGATGTTGCAACTTTCGCTGTAACTGACGTTATAATGTTTGGAAGTTGAGGTAGCTCAGCCACAAACACGTGCAGTGCATCCCACAATTCTTCCTCCTCATCGTCGCTGGAATCTTCCAGATACTTCAGACTTTCATAATTTGTGATGACCAACTTAATCTCTGTGTTGTTTACAACTTTTATCAAAGAAATGACGTCTCTGTCTCTATGTGTTACTATCGTGTTCTTGTTTGCTAGAACTGTTAGCAGGCAGCAAGTTAGCAGAAAACACACATGTCCTGACATCTTGTCAACAAACTGACTCCTGCTCAATAAACAAGCATCATCATGTGCTGATAACATGAAAGTTCTGGAATCGTTCACTTGTAAAGAAAGTCCTTAATTTCGCTCAAACTGACAAAAGACACCTTCGAAGAAGTCTTTAAATAAATTAAAATCTTGGGAAAAATAATGAACAAGTGCATTTGTTAAAAGTTTATTTAGAATACATTACCCATAATATAGATTACATTACCCACACATTAGATCTTTACATTGCCCACCCTCTAGACCATTACATTACCCATTAGATTATTACATTACCCACACTTTAGATCATTACGTTACCCACACCAGATTATATTACCCACATTTTAGATTACCACACCTTAGATTATTTTACCCAACAAATAATATAGTGCCGAGGTGATGTCAAGATTAGCGCACTAGCCTGACTACAAGGAGGCCCCTGGTTCGGTTCCCCGCAGGGCAGACCGACGAGCACCAGGACCAGGCTGAGCCCCGAGTTTCCCTGGAAAAAAACAAAGACAGTGAGGACAGCCGTCCCTACTCCGGGTTTCACAAAAAAAAAACAAAGACAGTGAGGACAGCCGTCCCTACTCCGGGTTTCACAAAAAAAAAACAAAGACAGTGAGGACAGCCGTCCCTACTCCGGGTTTCACCAAAAAAAACAAAGACAGTGAGGACAGATGCTGACATCCCTGATTTAAATAATGTAGTCGGTGTGAAATGTGAAGGCACTAACACATGTTGCTATACTCCCTTTAACTCATTTCTCAGCCAGTCGCCTTCTTCCACTTTGTGCTTACCTACAATTATCTCAGCGAATTTTGCGCCCGTCTTTCTCACAAGCAGGAGACACACACACACACACACATACACACACACACACACCAAAAGCTAAGTGTTACATTTTTCATCAATTTTTCGTGTTTGTATCGTGTGTGTGTGTGTTTTGTTTTTTTTAAATGTAATCCTTGAAAAAAAAGGCTTTTGAGAAATATTGGATTGTTGTATGTTCTTCCTTTATATGTGCTCACTTTACTTTCTGCCATTCTTGCTTCTACTCACTACATCTTTGAATGTAATAGTTAAATCTTACACTCTTTTGATATTTTTTCCTAATTTCATTTGTATATTTGTATTAAATCGAGTGTGTGGGAAGAACGAAAGATGGAGTGATGAAGGGCAGAATGTAAGACGGGCCTGCGTGCCCAATTCTTTACCCTTTAAAAATAAAGATTATTCATTCATTCATTCATTCACTCTCTACACATTTTCTATCTTCTTGTAAAACTGAGCCATACACCTCTATGTACCTTCATTACTAGAACCAGTTTTACCGCATTAGCTATTTCTCTTAGCTCGAAGTCTCCAATCTGAAAGTTAGCTCATCACTTTTTTCATAGTTGTCACTCGATGTTTGTAGCATACACTCGTTGGTTTCCTTTACTTTCTTGTGCAGGAACAGGAACTTCATGGCAGTCCAGAGTCTCACACTTGAAAATTTAACACTTCTCGTTGGTATGGTTCTGTTAATGATCTGAACAAAAAAAAAAAAAAAAAACAAGAAAGTAAAAAAAAAAAATGTTAAAGCAGTGACTCTATAACCCGGCAGGAAACAATAAAGCTATTTCCAGATACAGTGACAACATTATGCTAAGATTTTCAGATGCGGATTAGGAACGATAAGTTCTCAGCACTTCCTCATAATAACCAGATACGTTACTCTTAATTTAACTAGATAAGTCACTCTTGTAGGACACTTAATATAACTAAATAAGTCTATCTTGTAGGACACTTAATATAACTAAATAAATCACTCTTGTATGACACTTAATATAACTAGATAAGTCTATCTTGTAGGACACTTAATATAACTAAATAAGTCTATCTTGTAGGACACTTAATATAACTAGATAAGTCTATCTTGTAGGACACTTAATATAACTAGATAAGTCTATCTTGTAGGACACTTAATATAACTAAATAAGTCTATCTTGTAGGACACTTAATATAACTAAATAAGTCTATCTTGTAGGACACTTAATATAACTAAATAAGTCTATCTTGTAGGACACTTAATATAACTAAATAAGTCTATCTTGTAGGACATTTAATATAACTAGTTAAGTCACTTTTGTGGGACACTTAATATAACTAGTTAAGTCATTCTTCTAGGACACTTAATATAACTAGATACGTCTATCTTGTAGGACACTTAATATAACTAGTTAAGTCATTCTTCTAGGACACTTAATATAACTAGTTAAGTCATTCTTCTAGGACACTTACTATAAAAGTCACTCTTGTAGGACACTTAATATAACTAGATAAGTCTATCTTGTAGGACACTTAATATAACTAGATAAGTCTATCTTGTAGGACACTTAATATAACTAGATACGTCTATCTTGTAGGACACTTAATATAACTAGATAAGTCTATCTTGTAGGACACTTAATATAACTAGATAAGTCTGTCTTGTAGGACACTTAATATAACTAGATAAGTCTATCTTGTAGGTCACTTAACTAGATAAGTCACTCTTGTAGGACACTTAATATAACTAGATAAGTCTATCTTGTAGGATACTTAATATAACTAGATAAGTCTATCTTGTAGGTCACTTAACTAGATAAGTCACTCTTGTAGGACACTTAATATAACTAGATAAGTCACTCTTGTAGGACACTTAATATAACTAGATAAGTCTATCTTGTAGAACACTTAATATAACTAGATAAGTCTATCTTGTAGGACACTTAATATAACTAGATAAGTCACTCTTGTAGGACACTTAATATAACTAGATAAGTCTATCTTGTAGGACACTTAATATAACTAGATAAGTCTATCTTGTAGGACACTTAATATAACTAGATAAGTCTATCTTGTAAGACATATAAAGTAATAACTGGATAATGCATTCTTGTGAAAGTTTCACATGCATTGTCTTTCACGAACTGATGTTTGCTAATTTCATGTTGTCTGGAGAAATGAGTCGCTGCCTTTTACTCATGCTCTCAAGGTCTGGTCGTATACTCACTCTCAGTGTCTGGTCATACACTCACACTCTCAGTGTCTGGTCATACACTCACACTCTCAGTGTGTGGTCATACACTCACACTCTCAGTGTCTGGTCACACACTCACACTCTCAGTGTCTGGTCATACACTCACACTCTCAGTGTCTGGTCATACACTCACACTCTCAGTGTCTGGTCATACACTCACACTCTCAGTGTCTGGTCATACACTCACACTCTCAGTGTCTGGTCATACACTCACACTCTCAGTGTCTGGTCATACACTCACATTCTCAGTGTCTGGTCATACTCTCATACTCTCAGTGTCTGGTCATACACTCACACTCTCAGTGTCTGGTCGTATACCCACACTCTCAGTGTGTGGTCATACACTCACAATCTCAGTGTCTGGTCACACACTCACACTCTCAGTGTCTGGTCACACACTCACACTCTCAGTGTCTGGTCACACACTCACACTCTCAGTGTCTGGTCATACACTCACACTCTCAGTGTCTGGTCATACACTCACACTCTCAGTGTCTGGTCATACACTCACATTCTCAGTGTCTGGTCATACACTCACACTCTCAGTGTCTGGTCGTATACTCACACTCTCAGTGTCTGGTCGTATAATCACACTCTCAGTGTCTGGTCGTATAATCACACTCTCAGTGTCTGGTCGTATACTCACACTCTCAGTGTGTGGTCATACACTCGCAGCATCAGTCTCTGATCATACACTCACACTCTCAGTGTCTGATCATACATTCACATTCTCAGTGTCTGGTCATACACTCACACTCTCACTGTCAGGTCATACACTCACAATCTCACTGTCAAGTCATACACTTACACTCTCACTGTCAAGTCATACACTCACACTCTCACTGTCAAGTCATACACTCACACTCTCACTGTCAAGTCATACACTCACACTCTCACTGTCAAGTCATACACTCACGCTCTCAGTGTCTGGTCACAGATCTTAACATTTTCATCCTATCCCTACCTACATATCTAAGTTCCCTATCTACATATCTAAGTTCCCTACCTACATATCTAAGTTGCCTACCTACATATCTAAGTTCCCTACCCACATATCTAAGTTGCCTACCTACATATCTAAGTTGCCTACCTACATATCTAAGTTGCCTACCTACATATCTAAGTTCCCTACCTACATATCTAAGTTGCCTACCTACATATCTAAGTTCCCTACCCACATATCTAAGTTCCCTACCTACATATCTAAGTTGCCTACCTACATATCTAAGTTGCCTACCTACATATCTAAGTTCCCTACCTACATATCTAAGTTCCCTACCCACATATCTAAGTTCCCTACCTACATATCTAAGTTGCCTACCACATATCTAAGTTGCCTACCTACATATCTAAGTTCCCTACCTACATATCTATGTTGCCTACCCACATATTTAAGTTAAGTCGACCATAGAAAGAGGTAAAAATCTTTCACTATCTAGTTTTTCTGTGATGCCGAAACTATAAAAAGACAAGGTTATCACGTAGCAGTTGTCTGACAAAAAATTGAAGGCACCATCAGAAACTGGAATGATGGAATCTTGTTTATGTTAAACAACCTCCAAATGAACCAAAGTGAGACACAAAGCAAAAATTTGGCCGAAAAAGTGAAAAGTATGAGGCTCTTATCAAAAGCCGTCCAAAAGTGCCCAGACTGGCAATAACATCGACTTCATCGTCGCGTGCCGTCAAAGAATGGACATGTAGAATCTGTGACAACTGAAAATGGTTTTTAAACAGTTAAAAATTTTATTCTTATGAACAATATAGTCAACAACAAGAAAATGATAGAATAACTATCACACGATTAAAGTTAAAAAGTGATGGAATAACTATCACACGATTACAGTAAAAAAGTGATGGAATAACTATCACACGATTAAAGTTAAAAAGTGATGGAGTAACTATCACACGATTACAGTTAAAAAGTGATGGAATAACTATCACACGATTAAATTTAAAAAGTGATGGAATAACTATCACACGATTATAGTAAAAAAAGTGATCGAATAACTATCACACGATTACAGTTAAAAAGTGATAGAATAACTATCACACGATTACAGTAAAAAAGTGATGGAATAACTATCACTTGATTACAGTTTAAAAGTGATGGAATAACTATCACACGATTGCAGTAAAAAAAAAAGCAAAAGTTCCAAAGAAATAAAACTCGATTTAAAGAAGAAAACAAAAAAGACAGCAAACTATCGGTTCTGTAGAATGTGTTTATCTTTCTAGATGTTTTCTTCCAAAGTAAAGTCACTGAAATATAAGAGAAAAAAATGTGCTCCTGATTGTCATTTTTGTTGTTGTTATTATTGTTTAAGCTGAAAAGGTTTGCGTCATTCAGTTCTCGTAGAACATAAGATGAATGCTTACATGGGCCAAGACGCGATTTATTCTCTTTTAAGCTAAGCAAGAGACACAATTAAACAAACACATTTTAACCTGTTTAAACTAAAAAAAAGAAGAAGAGGCACAATTTAGCTTGGTTAAACTAAAAGAGACAGTTTTATCTGGTTAAACTAAAAACGAGATACATTTTAACCTGGTTATACTAAAAATAAAAAGAGACACAATTTAACCTGATTAAATTAGAAAAACAATTTAAGCTGGTTGGACTGTAATTTCCAGTCTGCTCTGGAAGAAGTCGCCTAAAGAAACCAGACCATGTTGTGTTGTTGTGCCTTTATAAGTTTTATTGGTGTTTCAGCAGAAGACACCATCATGAAAATATGCCAGAGGTGGAACTCTGTCCCTGCTACATTTTGCATGTAATTTGGATTCAGTGATTTTTTTAAAACCTACATTTGTGCATAACTTATCATAAAGCTAGCAGGTGGTCTGGTGCAAGTTCATTGTGTTTCACTTGTTGATTGACAACTTCTCTCTTTCCCTCTCTCCGCTCTCTCTCTTTCTCTTTCCTCTCTCTCTCCCTCTTTCTCCCTCTTTCTCTCCCTCCCTCTCTCTGCTCTCTCTCTTTCTCTTTCCTCCCTCTCTCCCCTCCCTCTCTCCCCTCCCTCTCTCCCCTCCCTCTCTCTCTCTTTCTCTCTCTCTCTCTCTCTCTCTGACATTAAAACAGGCTTGTCAGGTTTAGTCTGTAGGCTGAGAGCGTCAAGTTTAATTTCCATCTCATTAACACTGCACACGATTTAGCTGACATTGAGTTATGTCCCCTGCCTGATCTACGTTTCCTTACGTAAGAATTTCAAGTAGATTTGCCGGAACTAAGTAGTAACAGCCAAATTATTGACACAAAATCTCTCTCTCTCTCTCTTTCTCTCTCTCTCTCTTTCTCTCACTTACAGACATATAAACATACATATACAATTTGTGCATTGACAAACAATATTTCCCTGACGCTTTTAAACTCGCCAAACTGTTTCCTCTTTTTAAATCTGGACAGACTAGTGACCTCTCAAACTATAGACCCATATCCATTCTGTCATCATTATCTAAACCTTTTGAAAAACATATACAAAAGTTAACACTGCTCCACATGCAAGAAAACAATCTACTAATAGACAGTCAGTCAGGTTTTAGACCAAATTACTCCTGCCACACAGCATTAACTAAAATGACAGAAAGCTGGCTGTCTAATATAAATGATGACAAATTGTGTGGTGCTGTCTTTGTTGATTTCAAGAAAAGCCTTCGATATGACTGATCATGAAATTCTTGCCAAAAAGCTGGAAGGTTATAGATTACACCCTGACTTGACAAAATTAATTACATCTTTTCTCTCAGATAGAAAACAAGTAGCTTGCTTTAGAAACAAAATATATGAATCTTCTGTGGTTGATATTGGTATTCCTCAAGGCTCCATTCTTTGTCCTCTTCTCTATGCTATCTGTATTAACGACGTACCACTATATTTAAAGAACTTATCATGTGATCCTTTAGCTGATGACTGTACTGTTTAAAATAGTGACTGTGACATCAGTCACCTACAGACAATGCTCCAAAAGTATATAAACAGTTTGATTAAGTGGAGTAATAAAAAAATTGTATGTTGATAATCATCATCATCATCAGGTGCCGTGCCGACTGGCGTTGGCTATTATGCTTCTCCAGAGTACATGATCCATCATGCAGGTCATCAGCTCAGTTGGTGATCTCCTCTCACACCATCCCGTCAGACTGTCCAGTATCATATCTCTTGGTCTTCCCCTGGCTCTTCTTCCCTTTGCTTTTCCTGTTGTTATAATATTTTCAATGCCCCCTCTTCTCATTGCATGTTCTATGAAAGTACTGCTTATTTTTTTTTTTACAAGATTTTTTTTCTATCTCTAACTCTTCTTTTACGTTCTTCATTAGTTATTTTTGCCGTCCAGGGGATTCACAACAAACAAACCACATTTCTGCTGCTTCCAGTGATTTTTGTGCAGACTTGCCTATTGTCCATGATTCACTTCCATATAACAAGATAGGTTCAATTTAACATTTTAGGACTCGTTTTCTAACATTCATTGATAAGTATGTGTTGCATAATATGTTTATCATTCTCTTAAATGCTGTCTTTTCTTGGCCTATTCTGTTCCTAATTTCTGTTCTACATTTCCCATCTGAAGTTATTACTATTATGCCGATAAACACCAATAAAACAAAATCCATTCTCATCATTACAAGACAGAAAATGCAGAATGCAACAAAATATTCACTAGAGCTTTGTGCTGGGACTAAGGCAATAGAAAATGTTCATGAACATAAAACTCTAGGACTCATCATTGATCAGCATTTAACTTAGAATTATTCTCACGTGCATGACCTAACAAGCTTGATTGCACAGAAAATTTACCAACTAGCCAAAATTAAACATTTTATCGACAAAGACACAAGAAAGATATACTACATATTACACATACAAACATACTTAGATTACTGTTCCACAATCTGGGATGGATGCTCAGTCTCAAACACAAAAAAGGCTCCACTCACTTCACAAGCGATCATTAAATCTGATTTGTGACAAACACCCAGTACAGACTGTAGATCAGCACAAACAATTCGAAAGTCTACCCCTCAAATACAGAGTCATTTTAACACTGTTAAGTTTGTTCACAGAACTCTGTCTCACAATGCACCGCCATACTTGTGGTCGCTATTTACGTATAACACAAAACATAGCTAGCGTTTAAAAAACTGCCTCCTTCCTAAACTCAGGCTTGATCTGTACAAGAAAAGCCTTTCATACTCTGCAGTACAGCTCTGGAACACCCTCCCCTACCATTTAAAATTCTTTAGTAATACTTCATCCTTTAACTCAAATCTATTTCATTATTTACTTGCTTGTAATTATATGCCTCTATAGAATAACCAGCACTCTCTCAACCCATAACTCAACAGCCATCAAGTACTAAAATTACATAGTTCGAAAAGTAACTTTTTAGATATTTTTAGAAATTATTTTAATGTTTCTTAAAAAAACATGTTAGAAGATCTGTACCGAAAATGCATTTTTGTTTATGTACGTCTGTGTGTGTGCGTGTATGCGTCTGTGAGAGCTATTTTATTAGGTTAATTCCTTCTTCTCTTTTACTTTGAGTGTAATAGTTTCAACTTGATTCATTCAGTCATTCATTCATTCATTTGCATGTCCCCTGCGGAACTTTGCCTCCCAAACAGCTCTCCTGTAGGCCTCTCGGTTGTGAGCAAGATGGCCTGCTGCTGCTGCATCCATTTCCAGATTGTCAACGATGTCTTCCAGCCATCTTCGTTTTGGTCTTCCTCTTTTTCTTTTTCCCATTATGTATACTTCCAATACGGTCTTCTCTAAATTATTATGACGTTTAATGTGTCCAAAATATTTAAGTTTTCTCTGTTTAATCCTCTTTACTAGCCAGCCTTCTTCAAAATTAAGCTCTTGTAGTATGGATATATTTGTTCTTTTTTGTGTCCACGATATTTGGAGAACTCTTCTGTAGCATTTACATTCAAAGGCATTTATGTGTTTCTGTGCTGTTTTGTTAAGTGTCCAGGTCTCACAGGGATATGTTGTGATGGGAAAGATGCATGCCCTTAAAAATCTTATTTTTGTAGTTCTTTCTGCTTCTCTCCACAGATTCTTTAGTTGTTTTACTTTCTGAAGAGCGATAGATATCCTCCTTTTAATTTCCCTCATTGTATCTCCATTACTAGTTAGTAGTGATCCAAACTCTCCACTTCTTCCAATTTTTCCTCATTTATGTATATTTCAGCTGCCTTGTTTGTTTTGTCAGTTGTCATCAATTTAGTTTTCTTTGCATTAAGATAGAGGTTCTGCTCTTCGCTGTTCTTACGGACTGACATAATTAGTTTTTCCATTCATTTTTGTGTTGTTGACAGTAATACTGTGTCATCAGCATATCTAATCTCTGGTATTTCATAACCTACAATTGTTATGGGATCATAATATTCTTTGTCTACATCTTCTCTAACATTCCTCATTATATTTTCAGTATACAAGTTAAATAAGTAGGGTGACAATATGCACCACAGACGGACCCCTTGTTTTATGTCAAACCAAGTTGTTGTTTCACCATTTATTCTTACTGCTGCTTGTTGGTCTAGATACAGCAGTGATGTTAATTGTATGAAATGTGTTGGAAATCCCATTTTTTTCATTATTTCCCAAAGTTTCTGGTGTTGTACACAATCAAATGCCTTTGAGCATTCTATAAAGGATAAATATAGATTCACATTAAACTCTCTGCATTTCTCTGTTATTAATCTTATATTGAATATATGATCTATTGATCTTCTTCCTTGCCTGAAAGCAGCTTGGACCATATTGACTTCTTCTTCTATTTTCTGTCAAAGTCTACCCATTATGATTTTTAACAGAATTTTACTGGCATGACTATTCAGGGCAACAGTTCTGTAGTTTGTGCATAATTTCAAGTTACCCTTTTTTGGCAGTAGTATGAATACAGTTCTTTTCCATTCTTTTGGCCAAATACCTGAATGCCATATCTTTTTACATAGTGCATGATAGATTGTTGCACATTCCTTTCCTCCTGCTTTAATAAATTCAGCTGTTATCTCATCACATCCTGGTGATTTACCATTTTTCAGATTCTTTATTGCCCTTAAAACTTCTTCTATTGTCGGTTTCATCTTGAATTCATGTGAAATGTTTTTTTTTCTTAATGTATTTTGTATACCTGTATTAAATCGAGTGGAATTAGAAAATATTTTAGCCAAACACCATAAGAAATAACATCTTGTTGGCAGAAATCCAGATGAAGCCACTGACAACAATTATTGAGGAAAAACGCTGGTGATGGTTTCTCCGAATGACTGACAACTCACTACCAAAAATAGCACTAAGATGGACACCACAGGGGAACAGAAGTAAGGGTAGACCAAAAGAGACATGGAGAAGAACAACAGAAAAGATGTTGAGCAATAGAGGGCTCACCTGGGCAAGAGCAGAAAAAAAGGCAAAGGACAGGCATTTGTGGAAAACCCTTGCGGAAGCCCCATGTGCCCTGGGCACTTAAGGTTCAGAGAAAGAGAGAGATTAAATCGACTGTGTGAGAAGTATGAAAGATGGAGTGATGAAAGGCAGAATGTAAGACAGGGCTGCGTGCCCAATTCTTTACTCTTTAAAAATAAAGATCATTCATTCTCTTTCTCTCTTTCTTTCTCTCTCTCTCTCTCTTCTCTCTCTCTCTCTCAAACAAAAGTTTACTTTTAACGCCCTCTCTATGTTTTCTTAACTCTTTGTGTACTAGGGGTTTTTCTCTCAAGTGACCAATGGTCATCTCAGTGGGGTAAATTTCTTAATGTGGAATGGGATGGTTCCCACATTTAGAAGGATCACAAAGGCATAGTCTGATTCACAGTATGACATATTATAAATTTTTTAATAGGAAAAGTTGTATATTGTTTTTTTAATAAAATTTTTATTAATATATTACCATATAGCATATGTATTGACCAGATCTTTACTCTAGGAATAATACTTGAAGAACATATTAAAAAGCAGAAACCATTAATACTGAACTTCATAGACTTTAAAAAGGCATTTGATAGCATACACAGAGATTCATTGTGGAGAATTTTAAGTCTGTATGGAATACCAACTAAGACTGTCAACATTATTAGAGACCTCTACAACGGATATGTTTGTGCACTCAGCACAGAAGAAGGAATGAGTGAATGGTTCCAAGTTGAAATAGGCATGAAACAAGGATGTACTTGTATGCTATCTCCTTTGTTTGTTTTTTTTTTTTGTTTTTTTTTTGTTTGGAATTGTCATAGACTTTATAATGAAAAAATGCTGCACAGGTCAAACAGGCACTGATTGGGTATATGGGACCCAACTAGAAGATCTTGATTTTGCAGATGACATAACTCTTATCAGCGTCAATGTGAACTCGATGCAAGAAAAAACAGATAGCCTGTCTTCACTGGCTAGCAAAATGGGACTTGAAATTAACAAGGACAAAACAAAAATAATGAAACTTCTTATTAACCACGAAGGACAAATACAGGTAGAAGGGACAGCTATTGTAGAAGTCAACCAATTTCATACATTGGCAGTTATATAGACCAGGATGGCGACATTAGAAAGGAAGTTAGAATTAGAAATGCAAAAGCAGCATTGACCTTCAAGAATCTCGAGAACATATAGCACTTACAAATTAAAAGCACAAAAACCAGTTTAAGATTATTCAATTCAAATGTAATATCCACCCTTATTTATGCACGTGAAAACTGGAAAACAACTAAAGAAATAGTCAAGAAATTAGACTCTTTTGAAAACAAATGCCTAAGGAAAATACTCTGCAAAAAGTGGAACGAATTCAACAACAATGTAGAGATAAGACAAATGAGCGAACAAACACCAGTCTCATGGGAATCAGAAAAAGGAGAATGTTATATATTAGTCATATGATGAGAAGAAACAGTCAGAGAATCCCAAAACAAGCTATCAAGTGGGCCACAACAGGTCAAAGAAAAAGAGGTCGATCACCTGAAACTCTAAAGAGGACACAGTTAGTCAGTCATTGGAATATTCTTTGCGAAACCTTGCCTCCCTGACAGCTCTTCTGTAGGCCTCTCGGTTATGAGCAAGATGCCCTGCTGCTGATGCATCCATTTGCAGATCCTCAACGATGTCTTCCAGCCATCTTCGCCTTATTCTCATTATGTACACTTTCAAGACGATCATGTTTAGATTATCATGACGTTTAATGTTTCCAAAATGTTTAAGTTTTCTCTGTTTAATACTCTTTACTAGCCATCCTTCTTCAATATTAAGTTCTTGTAGTATGGATATATTTGTTCTTTTTTGTGTCTATGATATTTGAAGGACTCTTCTGTAGCATTTACATTCAAAGGCATTTATGTTGGTTATCAGCTGCTTTGTTAAGTGTCCAGGTCTCACAGGGATATGTTGCGTTGGGAAAGATGCATGCCCTTAAAAATCTTATTTTTGTAGTTCTGTCTGTTCCCCTCCACAGATTCTTTATTTGTTTTACTTTTTGAAGAACGATAGATGTCCTCCTTTTAATTCCCCTCATTGTATCTCCATTATTAGTTAATATATGATACAAGATATTAAAAACTCTCCATCTCTTCCAATTTTTCCTCATTGATTCATATTTCAGCTGCCTTGTTTGTTTTGTCAGTTGTCATAAGTTTACTTTTCTTCGCATTAAGATGGAGGTTTTGCTCTTCACTATTTTACGGACTGACATAATTAGTTTTTCTATTCCTTTTTGTGTTGTGGACAGTAATACTGTGTCATCAGCATATCTAATCTCTGGTATTTCATTACCTCCAATTTAAATGCCATCGTAATATTCTTTATCTACATCTTCTCTGACATTCTTCATTATATTTTCAGTATACAAGTTAAATAAGTAAGGTCACAATATGCAACCGTGATGGACCCGTTGTTTTATGTCAAACCAAGTTGTTGTTTCACCATTTATTCTTACTACTGGCTGTTGGTCTAGATACAGTAGTGATATTAATTGTATAACATGTATTGGAAATCCCATTTCTTCCATTATTTCCCAATGTTTTTGGTGGTGTACACAATCAAATGCCTTTGAGTAGTCTACAAAAGATAAATATAGATTCACATTAAACTCTCTGCATTTCTCTATTATTAATCTTATATTGAATATATGATCTCTTGATCCTCTTCCTTGCCTGAAAGCAGCTTGGACCATATTGACTTCTTCTTCTATTTTCTTACGAAGTCTACCCATTATGATTTTTAACAGAATTTTACTGGCATGACTAATCTGGACAACAGTTCTGTAGTTGGTGCATAATTTTAGGTTACCCTTTTTTGGCAGTGGTATGAAAACAGTTCTTTTCTATTCTTTTGGCCAAATACCTGAATGCCATATCTTTTTACACAGTGCATGATAGATTGTTGCACATTCCTTTCCTCCTGCTTTAATAAGTTCCACTGTTATCTCATCACATCCTGGTGAGTTACCATTTTTCAGATTCTTTATTGTCCATAAAACTTCATCTATTGTCGGTTCGGGTTCTTTCTCCTCCAATAATAATTCACACTGTTGATTTCTGCTTTCACAATCAGTTGTATCATACATTCCTCTGCAATATTCCTTCTATCTTTCTAGTAGAATTTCCTCTGTCTCTGTCAAGATAATCCCCGTCTAGTCACAAATCTCATTTAGCTTAGGTGTGGCACTTCTAGTCAATGTATCAATTTCTTTCAACATTTCACTATCTCTTCCACACTTCCGACGTACTTCTATTCTTTCACAACAATCTTGTATCTATTGGTTTTTTTTTTTTGGCTTATATTATGTTTCTTCTTACTTCTTTTGTTACAGATTTATATTCCTCTTTGTTGTTGTTTGTCAGTCTCCATTGCGTCTTAATTTCTCTACATTGTTTTATCAGTTCTAGTGTGCCTGCTGTAATCCATCCATTCTTTTGTGTTTTCTTTATTGGAATCATATCTTTAGCTGTTGTTATTCAGATATCTCTGGCCTGTGTAGCCAATTCATCTGGTGTCATCTCCACCTGTACAGCCATCAAGATTTGGAAACGGTTCTTCGCTTTTAAACCGTACTGTTCTGGTATTTTTGTAAGATCAAAGTAGAGGGGTCTTGATCTGCTAAGAGAGGGGGGCACTGTTAAGAGAGGGGGAACACAGTTAAGAGAGGGGGACACAGTTAAGAGAGGTGGATACAGTTAAGAGAGAAGGACACAGTTAAGAGATGGGACACAGTTAAGAGTGGTGGACACAGTTAAGAGTGGTGGACACAGTTAAGAGAAGGGGACACAGTTAAGAGTGGTGGACACAGTTAGAGAGGGGGACACTGTTAAGAGAGGGGGGCACTGTTAAGAGAGGTAGACACAGTTAAGAGAGGTGGATACAGTTAAGAGAGGTAGACACAGTTAAGAGTGGGAGACACAGTTAAGAGTGGTGGACACAGTTAAGAGTGGTGGACACAGTTAAGAGTGGTGGACACAGTTAAGAGATGGGACACAGTTAAGAGTGGTGGACACAGTTAAGAGAGAGAGACACAGTTAAGAGTGGTGGACACAGTTAGAGAGGGGGACACTGTTAAGAGAGGGGGACTCAGTTAAGAGAGGTGGATACAGTTAAGAGAGGTGGATACAGTTAAGAGAGGAGGGCACAGTTAACAGAAGGGGACACAGTTAAGAGAAGGGGACAAAATTAAGAGAGGTGGATACAGTTAAGAGAGGGGGACTCAGTTAAGAGAGGGGGACTCAGTTAAGAGAGGTAGACACAGTTAAGAGTGGTGGACACAGTTAAGAGAGGTGGATACAGTTAAGAGAGAAGGACACAGTTAAGAGTGGTGGACACAGTTAAGAGAGGTGGATACAGTTAAGAGAGGTGGATACAGTTAAGAGAGGTGGACACAGTTAAGAGTGGTGGACACAGTTAAGAGAGGAGGAAAACAGTTATGAGAGGGGGACACAGTTAAGAGAGGTGGATACAGTTAAGAGAGGAGGGCACAGTTAACAGAAGGGGACACAGTTAAGAGAGTGGGACACAGTTAAGAGTGGTGGACACAGTTAAGAGGGGGACACAGTTAAGAGTGGTGGACACAGTTAAGAGAGAGGGACACTGTTAAGAGAGGGGGACTCAGTTAAGAGAGGGGACACAGTTAAGAGTGGTGGACACAGTTAAGAGAGGTGGACACAGTTAGAGAGGGGGACACTGTTAAGAGAGGTAGACACAGTTAAGAGTGGTGGACACAGTTAAGAGTGGTGGACACAGTTAAGAGACGGGACACAGTTAAGAGTGGTGGACACAGTTAAGAGATGGGACACAGTTAAGAGTGGTGGACACAGTTAAGAGATGGGACACAGTTAAGAGAGGTAGACACAGTTAAGAGAGGTGGGCACAGTTAAGAGAGGTGGATACAGTTAAGAGAGGTAGACACAGTTAAGAGAGGGGGGCACTGTTAAGAGAGGGGGACTCAGTTAAGAGAGGTAGACACAGTTAAGAGAGGTAGACACAGTTAAGAGAGGGGGACTCAGTTAAGAGAGGTGGGCACAGTTAAGAGAGGGGGACTCAGTTAAGAGAGGTGGATACAGTTAAGAGAGGGGGACTCAGTTAAGAGAGGTGGACACAGTTAGAGAGGGGGACACTGTTAAGAGAGGGGGACTCAGTTAAGAGAGGGGGGCACAGTTAAGAGAGGGGGACTCAGTTAAGAGAGGAGGGCACAGTTAACAGAAGGGGACAAAATTAAGAGAGGTGGATACAGTTAAGAGAGGTGGATACAGTTAAGAGAGGTGGATACAGTTAAGAGAGGTGGATACAGTTAAGAGAGGGGGACTCAGTTAAGAGAGGTGGATACAGTTAAGAGAGGTAGACACAGTTAAGAGTGGTGGACACAGTTAAGAGTGGGAGACACAGTTAAGAGAAGGGGACAAAATTAAGAGAGGTGGATACAGTTAAGAGAGGTGGATACAGTTAAGAGAGGGGGACTCAGTTAAGAGAGGGAGACACAGTTAAGAGAGAGGGACACAGTTAAGAGAGGGAGACACAGTTAAGAGAGGGGGACACAGTTAAGAGAGGGGGACACAGTTAAGAGAGAGGGACACAGTTAAGAGAGGGAGACACAGTTAAGAGAGAGGGACACAGTTAAGAGAGGGAGACACAGTTAAGAGAGGGAGACACAGTTAAGAGAGGGAGACACAGTTAAGAGAGAAGGACACAGTTAAGAGAGGTAGACACAGTTAAGAGAGGGGGACACTGTTAAGAGAGGGGGACACAGATAAGAGAGAAGGAACACAGTTATGAGAGGGGGACACAGATAAGAGAGAAGGAACACAGTTAAGAGAGGGGGACACAGTTAAGAGAGAAGGAACACAGTTATGAGAGGGGGAACACAGTTAAGAGAGAGGGACAGTTAAGAGAGGAGGAAAACAGTTATGAGAGGGGAAACACAGTAAAAGAGAGGGGGTTACAGTTAAGAGAGGGGGAACACAATTAAAAGAGGGGGATACAGAAGGGGACAAAATTAAGAGAGGTGGGCACAGTTAAGAGAGGTGGACACAGTTAAGAGAGAAGGAACACAGTTAAGAGAGGTGGATACAGTTAAGAGAGGTGGACACAGTTAAGAGAGGGGGACACAGTTAAGAGAGGTGGATACAGTTAAGAGAGGTGGACACAGTTAAGAGAGGGGGACACAGTTAAGAGAGGTGGACACAGTTAAGAGAGGTGGACACAGTTAAGAGAAGGGGACACAGTTAAGAGAGGTGGACACAGTTAAGAGAGGGGGACACAGTTAAGAGAGGTGGACACAGTTAAGAGAGGGGGGCACAGTTAAGAGAAGGGGACACAGTTAAGAGAGGTGGACACAGTTAAGAGAGGGGGGCACAGTTAAGAGAGGTGGACACAGTTAAGAGAGGTGGACACAGTTAAGAGAGGGGGGCACAGTTAAGAGAGGTGGACACAGTTAAGAGAGGTGGACACAGTTAAGAGAGGGGGGCACAGTTAAGAGAAGGGGACACAGTTAAGAGTGGTGGACACAGTTAAGAGAGGGGGACACAGTTAAGAGAGTGGGACACAGTTAAGAGAGGTGGACACAGTTAAGAGAGGTGGACACAGTTAAGAGTGGGAGACACAGTTAAGAGAAGGGGACACAGTTAAGAGTGGTGGACACAGTTAAGAGAGGGGGACACAGTTAAGAGAGTGGGACACAGTTAAGAGAGGTGGACACAGTTAAGAGAGGTGGACACAGTTAAGAGAAGGGGACACAGTTAAGAGAGGTGGACACAGTTAAGAGAGGGGGACACAGTTAAGAGAGGTGGACACAGTTAAGAGAGGGGGGCACAGTTAAGAGAAGGGGACACAGTTAAGAGAGGTGGACACAGTTAAGAGAGGGGGGCACAGTTAAGAGAGGTGGACACAGTTAAGAGAGGTGGACACAGTTAAGAGAGGGGGGCACAGTTAAGAGAGGTGGACACAGTTAAGAGAGGTGGACACAGTTAAGAGAGGGGGGCACAGTTAAGAGAAGGGGACACAGTTAAGAGTGGTGGACACAGTTAAGAGAGGGGGACACAGTTAAGAGAGTGGGACACAGTTAAGAGAGGTGGACACAGTTAAGAGAGGTGGACACAGTTAAGAGTGGGAGACACAGTTAAGAGAAGGGGACACAGTTAAGAGTGGTGGACACAGTTAAGAGAGGGGGACACAGTTAAGAGAGTGGGACACAGTTAAGAGAGGTGGACACAGTTAAGAGAGGTGGACACAGTTAAGAGTGGGAGACACAGTTAAGAGAAGGGGACACAGTTAAGAGTGGTGGACACAGTTAAGAGTGGGGGACACAGTCAAGAGAGGTGGACACAGTTAAGAGTGGGGGACACAGTTAAGAGAAGGGGACACAGTTAAAAAGTGGGGGACACAGTTAAGAGAGGTGGACACAGTTAAGAGAGGGGGGCACTGTTAAGAGAGGGGGACACAGTTAAGAGAGGTGGACACAGTTAAGAGAGGTGGACACAGTTAAGAGAGGGGGACACAGTTAAGAGAGGTGGACACAGTTAAGAGAGGGGGACTCAGTTAAGAGAGGGGGGCACAGTTAAGAGAGGTGGACACAGTTAAGAGAGGTGGACACAGTTAAGAGAGGAGGGCACAGTTAACAGAAGGGGACACAGTTAAGAGAGGTGGACACAGTTAAGAGAGGTGGACACAGTTAAGAGAGGTGGACACAGTTAAGAGGGGGGCACAGTTAAGAGAGGTGGACACAGTTAAGAGAGAGGGACACAGTTAAGAGAGGTGGACACAGTTAAGAGAGGGGGACACAGTTAAGAGAAGGGGACACAGTTAAGAGAGGGGGACACAGTTAAGAGAGGGGGACACAGTTAAGAGAGGGGGACACAGTTAAGAGAGGTGGACACAGTTTAGAGAGGGGGACACAGTTAAGAGAGGGGGACACAGTTAAGAGAAGGGGACACAGTTAAGTGGTCAGGGACAAAGTTAGGAGAGGAGGGATACAGTTAAAAGAGTGAGGACACAGTTAAGAGAGGTGGACACAGTTAAGAGAGGGGGGCACAGTTAAGAGAGGGGGACACATTTAAGAGAGGTGGACACAGTTAAGAGAGGGGGACACAGTTAAGAGAGGGGGACACAGTTAAGAGAGGTGGACACAGTTAAGAGAGGGGGACACAGTTAAGAGAGGGGGGCACAGTTAAGAGAGGGGGACACAGTTAAGAGAAGGGGACACAGTTAAGAGAGGGGGACACAGTTAAGAGAGGTGGACACAGTTAAGAGAGGTGGACACAGTTAAGAGAGGGGGACACAGTTAAGAGAAGGGGACACAGTTAAGTGGGCAGGGACAAAGTTAGGAGAGGAGGGATACAGTTAAGAGAGTGAGGACACAGTTAAGAGAGGTGGACACAGTTAAGAGAGGGGGGCACAGTTAAGAGAGGGGGACACATTTAAGAGAGGTGGACACAGTTAAGAGAGGGGGACACAGTTAAGAGAGGGGGACACAGTTAAGAGAGGTGGACACAGTTAAGAGGGGGACACAGTTAAGAGAGGGGGACACAGTTAAGAGAGGGGGACACAGTTAAGAGAGGTGGACACAGTTAAGAGAGGGGGACACAGTTAAGAGAAGGGGACACAGTTAAGAAAGGGGGACACAGTTAAGAGAGGTGGACACAGTTAAGAGAGGGGGACACAGTTAAGAGAGGTGGACACAGTTAAGAGAGGGGGGCACAGTTAAGAGAAGGGGACACAGTTAAGAGAGGTGGACACAGTTAAGAGAGGGGGGCACAGTTAAGAGAAGGGGGACACAGTTAAGAGAGGTGGACACAGTTAAGAGAGGGGGACACAGTTAAGAGAGGTGGACACAGTTAAGAGAGGGGGGCACAGTTAAGAGAAGGGACACAGTTAAGAGAGGTGGACACAGTTAAGAGAGGGGGGCACAGTTAAGAGAGGTGGACACAGTTAAGAGAGGTGGACACAGTTAAGAGAGGGGGGCACAGTTAAGAGAGGTGGACACAGTTAAGAGAGGTGGACACAGTTAAGAGAGGGGGGCACAGTTAAGAGAAGGGGGACACAGTTAAGAGTGGTGGACACAGTTAAGAGAGGGGGACACAGTTAAGAGAGTGGGACACAGTTAAGAGAGGTGGACACAGTTAAGAGAGGTGGACACAGTTAAGAGTGGGAGACACAGTTAAGAGAAGGGGGACACAGTTAAGAGTGGTGGACACAGTTAAGAGTGGGGGACACAGTCAAGAGAGGTGGACACAGTTAAGAGTGGGGGACACAGTTAAGAGAAGGGGGACACAGTTAAAAAGTGGGGGACACAGTTAAGAGAGGTGGACACAGTTAAGAGAGGGGGGCACTGTTAAGAGAGGGGGACACAGTTAAGAGAGGTGGACACAGTTAAGAGAGGTGGACACAGTTAAGAGAGGGGGACACAGTTAAGAGAGGTGGACACAGTTAAGAGAGGGGGACTCAGTTAAGAGAGGGGGGCACAGTTAAGAGAGGTGGACACAGTTAAGAGAAGGGGGACACAGTTAAGAAAGGGGGACACAGTTAAGAGAGGGGGACACATTTAAGAGAGGTGGACACAGTTAAGAGAGGGGGACACAGTTAAGAGAGGGGGACACAGTTAAGAGAAGGGGGACACAGTTAAGTGGGCAGGGACAAAGTTAGTAGAGGAGGGACACAGTTAAGAGAGGGAGACACAGTTAAGAGAGAGGGACACAGTTAAGAGAGGGAGACACAGTTAAGAGAGGGAGACACAGTTAAGAGAGGGAGACACAGTTAAGAGAGAAGGACACAGTTAAGAGAGGTAGACACAGTTAAGAGAGGGGGACACTGTTAAGAGAGGGGGACACAGATAAGAGAGAAGGAACACAGTTATGAGAGGGGGACACAGATAAGAGAGAAGGAACACAGTTAAGAGAGGGGGACACAGTTAAGAGAGAAGGAACACAGTTATGAGAGGGGGAACACAGTTAAGAGAGAGGGACAGTTAAGAGAGGAGGAAAACAGTTATGAGAGGGGAAACACAGTAAAAGAGAGGGGGTTACAGTTAAGAGAGGGGGAACACAATTAAAAGAGGGGGATACAGAAGGGGACAAAATTAAGAGAGGTGGGCACAGTTAAGAGAGGTGGACACAGTTAAGAGAGAAGGAACACAGTTAAGAGAGGTGGATACAGTTAAGAGAGGTGGACACAGTTAAGAGAGGGGGACACAGTTAAGAGAGGTGGATACAGTTAAGAGAGGTGGACACAGTTAAGAGAGGGGGACACAGTTAAGAGAGGTGGACACAGTTAAGAGAGGTGGACACAGTTAAGAGAAGGGGACACAGTTAAGAGAGGTGGACACAGTTAAGAGGGGGACACAGTTAAGAGAGGTGGACACAGTTAAGAGAGGGGGGCACAGTTAAGAGAGGGGGACACAGTTAAGAGAGGTGGACACAGTTAAGAGAGGGGGGCACAGTTAAGAGAGGTGGACACAGTTAAGAGAGGTGGACACAGTTAAGAGAGGGGGGCACAGTTAAGAGAGGTGGACACAGTTAAGAGAGGTGGACACAGTTAAGAGAGGGGGGCACAGTTAAGAGAAGGGGGACACAGTTAAGAGTGGTGGACACAGTTAAGAGAGGGGGACACAGTTAAGAGAGTGGGACACAGTTAAGAGAGGTGGACACAGTTAAGAGAGGTGGACACAGTTAAGAGTGGGGGACACAGTTAAGAGAAGGGGGACACAGTTAAGAGTGGTGGACACAGTTAAGAGTGGGGGACACAGTCAAGAGAGGTGGACACAGTTAAGAGTGGGGGACACAGTTAAGAGAAGGGGGACACAGTTAAAAAGTGGGGGACACAGTTAAGAGAGGTGGACACAGTTAAGAGAGGGGGGCACTGTTAAGAGAGGGGGACACAGTTAAGAGAGGTGGACACAGTTAAGAGAGGTGGACACAGTTAAGAGAGGGGGACACAGTTAAGAGAGGTGGACACAGTTAAGAGAGGGGGACTCAGTTAAGAGAGGGGGGCACAGTTAAGAGAGGTGGACACAGTTAAGAGAGGTGGACACAGTTAAGAGAGGAGGGCACAGTTAACAGAAGGGGACACAGTTAAGAGAAGGGGACACAGTTAAGAGAGGTGGACACAGTTAAGAGAGGTGGACACAGTTAAGAGAGGGGGGCACAGTTAAGAGAGGTGGACACAGTTAAGAGAGAGGGACACAGTTAAGAGAGGTGGACACAGTTAAGAGAGGGGGACACAGTTAAGAGAAGGGGGACACAGTTAAGAGAGGGGGACACAGTTAAGAGAGGGGGACACAGTTAAGAGAGGGGGACACAGTTAAGAGAGGTGGACACAGTTTAGAGAGGGGGACACAGTTAAGAGAGGGGGACACAGTTAAGAGAAGGGGGACACAGTTAAGTGGTCAGGGACAAAGTTAGGAGAGGAGGGATACAGTTAAGAGAGTGAGGACACAGTTAAGAGAGGTGGACACAGTTAAGAGAGGGGGGCACAGTTAAGAGAGGGGGACACATTTAAGAGAGGTGGACACAGTTAAGAGAGGGGGACACAGTTAAGAGAGGGGGACACAGTTAAGAGAGGTGGACACAGTTAGAGAGGGGGACACAGTTAAGAGAGGGGGGCACAGTTAAGAGAGGGGGACACAGTTAAGAGAAGGGGGACACAGTTAAGAGAGGGGGACACAGTTAAGAGAGGTGGACACAGTTAAGAGAGGTGGACACAGTTAAGAGAGGGGGACACAGTTAAGAGAAGGGGGACACAGTTAAGTGGGCAGGGACAAAGTTAGGAGAGGAGGGATACAGTTAAGAGAGTGAGGACACAGTTAAGAGAGGTGGACACAGTTAAGAGAGGGGGGCACAGTTAAGAGAGGGGGACACATTTAAGAGAGGTGGACACAGTTAAGAGAGGGGGACACAGTTAAGAGAGGGGGACACAGTTAAGAGAGGTGGACACAGTTAAGAGAGGGGGACACAGTTAAGAGAGGGGGACACAGTTAAGAGAGGGGGACACAGTTAAGAGAGGTGGACACAGTTAAGAGAGGGGGACACAGTTAAGAGAAGGGGACACAGTTAAGAAAGGGGGACACAGTTAAGAGAGGGGGACACATTTAAGAGAGGTGGACACAGTTAAGAGAGGGGGACACAGTTAAGAGAGGGGGACACAGTTAAGAGAAGGGGGACACAGTTAAGTGGGCAGGGACAAAGTTAGTAGAGGAGGGATACAGTTAAGAGAGTGAGGACACAGTTAAGAGATTAGGGACACAGTTAGGTGAGGATGGACACAGTTAAGAGAGTGAGGACACAGTTAAGAGAGGAGGGGCACAGTTAGGAGAGGAGGGACATATTTAAGCGAGCAGGGACATAGTTAAGAGAGTGGGGAAACAGTTAAGACAGGGGGAACACAGTTAGAAGAGGAGGGACACAGTTAAGAGAGTGAGGACACAGTTAAGAGAGTGAGGACACAGTTAAGAGAGTGAGGACACAGTTAAGAGAGTGAGGACACAGTTAAGAGAGTGAGGACACAGTTAAGAAAGGAGGGACACAGTTAAGAGAAGAGGGACACATTTAAGAGAGTGAGGACACAGTTAAGAGAGTGAGGACACAGTTAAGAGAAGATTGACACAGTTAAGAGAGTGAGGATACAGTTAAGAGAGGAGGGACACAGTTAAGAGAGTGAGGACACAGTTAAGAGAGGATTGACACAGTTAAGAGAGTGAGGACACAGTTAAGAGAGGAGGGACACATTTAAGAGAGTGAGGACACAGTTAAGAAAGAAGGGACACAGTTAAGAGAGTGAGGACACAGTTAAGAGAGTGAGGACACAGTTAAGAGAGGAGGGACACAGTTAAGAGAGTGAGGACACAGTTAAGAGAGTGAGGACACAGTTAAGAGATTGAGGACACAGTTAAGAGAGGAGGGACACAGTTAAGAGAGTGAGGACACGGTTAAGACTCCGTTTTTTCTGTCCCACATATTGTGTTTTGTCTACTCATACTCCGCTGTTTTCTGTCCCACATATGCTGTTTTGTCTACTCATACTCCGTTGTTTTCTGTCCCACATACTCTGTTTTGTCTACTCATACTCCGTGTTTTCTGTCCCACATACTCTGTTTTGTCTACTCATACTCCGTTGTTTTCTGTCCCACATACTCTGTTTTGTCTACTCATACTCCATTGTTTTCTGTCCCACATACTCTGTTTTGTCTACTCATACTCCATTGTTTTCTGTCCCACATACTCTGTTTTGTCTACTCATACTCCGTTATTTTTTTCTGTCCCACTTATGCTGTTTTGTCTACTCATACTCGATGTTTAATCCCCTCATAAACTCCTATGTCCCCTCATAAACTCTTATGTCCCCTCATAAACTCCTATGTCCACTCATAAACTCTTATGTCCCCTCATAAACTCTTATGTCCCCTCATAAACTATTTTGTCCCCTCATAAACTATTATGTCCCCTCATAAACTATTATGTCCCCTCATAAACTCTTATGTCCCCTCATAAACTCTTATGTCCCCTCATAAACTATTATGTCCCCTCATAAACTATTATGTCCCCTCATAAATTCTTATGTCCCCTCATAAACTCTTATGTCTCCTCATAAACTCTTATGTCCCCTCATAAACTCTTATGTCTCCTCATAGACTCTTATGTCCCCTCATAAACTCGTATGTCCCCTCATAAATTCTTATGTCTCCTCATAAACTCTTATGTTTCCTTATACTCTGTATTTTGCTCCTACCCTATGTTTTGTCTAATCAAACTGTCTTCTTTCATAATCTGTTTTCTCCACTCGCACTATATTTTTTGTTCCCTCATACTCTGGTTTTTGTTCCCTCATACTCTAGTTTTTGTTCCATCATACTCTGTTTTGTTTCATCATAATAAAGGTAGATAGAGGTGTATGGTGCAGTTTTACAAGGTGACAGACAGAGTGAGTAAAGTGAGAAAAGTAACACTAATAGAAAGTATGAGAGTGAGATGAGAATGTGTGAATGAAAAACATACAACATCCAACATTTCAGCATGAGCCTTTTTCGAGGGTTACATACACAAACAAGACAATAACGTATAACTAAACGAAAAACTTATCTTAATGTGGCATACTCCAAAAGTAGGAAACACAGACGTGCGTGTCCACTAGACGAGGCATAGAGACCACGTGGGACCACACAAAGGATAAGCCGATAGAGCCAATCGTTTGCCATTTAAAAACATACTGTTTCGTCATCTCCATCTTCTCCAGACAGAGCCTGATACACGTGAACTTTTTGGGGAACCCCCATTGGTGGCCTACAGACGGGACAAGAACCTCAGGGATCTTTTAGTTTGAAGTCTCCTTGCGACTGATGACACTTTTTATGGTACAAGACGTTGCGGACGCCGTAGATGCAACACTTGTCCGTTTGTTGTCAAGGCCAGCCAGATCTCCTTCCCTAAGCCCACGTTATCAGTTCTGGAGGGTTTCACCTGCACTTCACGCAATATTATTTATGCTATTGTGTGCAAACGTTGTGGTATGAAGTATACGGTTGATACCAGTTTACGCTTAGGAGATCGTTTTCTCCAACATCTTAACGATATTTCTAAGAGGGCCTGGACACCTGTGGCTAAACATTTTTGCCTTAGCAACCACAGGGAATTTCTGTTAGTGCGATCCGCTCTTGTTCTGCTGATGTACGATCTCGGAGGGTCATAGAACAGTGCCTTATCTTCCAGGCTGGTTGTCTCCACCCAGCTGGAATTAACAATGTCTTCAGCTTCCTTTAAGTTCTTTAGTTTTTCATCATTTTTTTGTATGTGATTTATACTGTACTTTCTTGTTTCTTTCTCCTAGCTCCCATCCCTATCGCCACCTTCTCTTCTTCTCTGGCAGCCCTTAGTGGGTCTTGTCCTATTCACCAATTTCACATTTTCTTACTGCAGGTGTTTATGTTCTTCATTCATTATCTGTCCGCTCCCCCACCCCACACTGACACCTCCTCTAGCGGCTATCATGTGTCTATTGGCTTTCCCCCTTCCCCCACCTGTTTCACTCCCTTTCTTCACCTCTTCTTTACGACTGGCTCTATCGGCTTATCCTTTATGTGGTCCCGCATGGTCTCTATGCCTCGTCTAGTGGACACACATTTCTGTGTTTCCTACTTTTGGCGGATGTCGCATTATGATAAGTTTTTCGTTTAGTTATACGTTTTTGTCTCGTTTGTGTATGTAATCCTCGAAAACAGTTCATGCCAAAATATCGGATGTATGTTTTTCATTTATACATTCTCATCTCACTCTCGTAGTTTCTATTCGTTTTTTCTCACTTTTCTCACTTTACTCACACTCTCTCTGCCACCTTGTAAAACTGCACCATACACTTCTATCTACCTTTATTATTTGAACCAATTTTACTGCAGTTGCCATCCCTTTTATCTTGTTTCGTCATATTCTTGTGTCCCTCCATATTCTATTTTATTTCATCATATACTTTTCTGTCCCTTCATACTCTGTTTTGTCCTCTCATATTCTGTTTTGTTTCATCTTAATCTTTGGCCTCCTCATTCTCTATTTTGTTTCATCTTACTCTTTTGTCGCTTCATACTCTGTTTTGTTCCCTCATACTCTGTTTTGTTTCATCATAATAAAGGTAGATAGAGGTGTATGGTGCAGTTTTACAAGGTGACAGACAGAGTGAGTAAAGTGAGAAAAGTAACACTAATAGAAAGTATGAGAGTGAGATGAGAATGTGTGAATGAAAAACATACAACATCCAACATTTCAGCATGAGCCTTTTTCGAGGGTTACATACACAAACAAGACAATAACGTATAACTAAACGAAAAACTTATCTTAATGTGGCATACTCCAAAAGTAGGAAACACAGACGTGCGTGTCCACTAGACGAGGCATAGAGACCACGTGGGACCACACAAAGGATAAGCCGATAGAGCCAATCGTTTGCCATTTAAAAACATACTGTTTCGTCATCTCCATCTTCTCCAGACAGAGCCTGATACACGTGAACTTTTTGGGGAACCCCCATTGGTGGCCTACAGACGGGACAAGAACCTCAGGGATCTTTTAGTTTGAAGTCTCCTTGCGACTGATGACACTTTTTATGGTACAAGACGTTGCGGACGCCGTAGATGCAACACTTGTCCGTTTGTTGTCAAGGCCAGCCAGATCTCCTTCCCTAAGCCCACGTTATCAGTTCTGGAGGGTTTCACCTGCACTTCACGCAATATTATTTATGCTATTGTGTGCAAACGTTGTGGTATGAAGTATACGGTTGATACCAGTTTACGCTTAGGAGATCGTTTTCTCCAACATCTTAACGATATTTCTAAGAGGGCCTGGACACCTGTGGCTAAACATTTTTGCCTTAGCAACCACAGGGAATTTCTGTTAGTGCGATCCGCTCTTGTTCTGCTGATGTACGATCTCGGAGGGTCATAGAACAGTGCCTTATCTTCCAGGCTGGTTGTCTCCACCCAGCTGGAATTAACAATGTCTTCAGCTTCCTTTAAGTTCTTTAGTTTTTCATCATTTTTTGTATGTGATTTATACTGTACTTTCTTGTTTCTTTCTCCTAGCTCCCATCCCTATCGCCACCTTCTCTTCTTCTCTGGCAGCCCTTAGTGGGTCTTGTCCTATTCACCAATTTCACATTTTCTTACTGCAGGTGTTTATGTTCTTCATTCATTATCTGTCCGCTCCCCCACCCCACACTGACACCTCCTCTAGCGGCTATCATGTGTCTATTGGCTTTCCCCCTTCCCCCACCTGTTTCACTCCCTTTCTTCACCTCTTCTTTACGACTGGCTCTATCGGCTTATCCTTTATGTGGTCCCGCATGGTCTCTATGCCTCGTCTAGTGGACACACATTTCTGTGTTTCCTACTTTTGGCGGATGTCGCATTATGATAAGTTTTTCGTTTAGTTATACGTTTTTGTCTCGTTTGTGTATGTAATCCTCGAAAACAGTTCATGCCAAAATATCGGATGTATGTTTTTCATTTATACATTCTCATCTCACTCTCGTAGTTTCTATTCGTTTTTTCTCACTTTTCTCACTTTACTCACACTCTCTCTGCCACCTTGTAAAACTGCACCATACACTTCTATCTACCTTTATTATTTGAACCAATTTTACTGCAGTTGCCATCCCTTTTATCTTGTTTCGTCATATTCTTGTGTCCCTCCATATTCTATTTTATTTCATCATATACTTTTCTGTCCCTTCATACTCTGTTTTGTCCTCTCATATTCTGTTTTGTTTCATCTTAATCTTTGGCCTCCTCATTCTCTATTTTGTTTCATCTTACTCTTTTGTCGCTTCATACTCTGTTTTGTTCCCATCATATTCTATTGTTCCGTCATATCTTGTTTTGTTCCATCTTTCTCTATTGTGTTCCCTCATACTCTGATTGTTCCATCTTTCTCTATTGTGTTCCCTCATACTCTGATTGTTACATCATACTCTATTTTGTTCCCTCATACTCTGATTGTTACATCATACTCTATTTTGTTCCCTCATACTCTGATTGTTACATCATACTCTATTTTGTTAACTCATACTCTGACTGTTCCATCATACTCTATTTTGTTCACTCATACTCTGACTGTTACATCATACTCTATTTTGTTCACCCATACTCTGACTGTTCCATCATACTCTGTTTTGTTCACTCATACTCTGATTGTTCCCTTATACTCTGTTTTGTCCAATTACACTCTGTTTATTCCCTCATACTCTGTTTGTTTCCTCATATTCTGTTTAGTTCCATCAAACTCTTGTTGTGTTCATTCATAATCTATTTTGTTCTATGTTTTGTTCATCTATATTCTGTTTTGTTTCATCATACACTTTTGTCGCCTCATATTCTGTTTATCTCATCATACTCTGTTTTGTTCCCTCATATTGTGCTTTGTTCTCTCATGCAATTTATTTTAGCTTTTCATTTTTTGTATTTGTCCCCTTGTGCTCTGTTTTGTTACCTCATATTATATGTTTTGTCCCCCACAATGTTATGTCTCTTCTTACCCTGTGTTTGTCCATAGTTTGCTCCAAATATTCAGTATATTACCCTTCATACCATGTGCTTGTCCATATTTTGCAAAAAATATTCAGTAAGCTATCCCTCATAGCCTGTGTTTGTCCATGTTTGCTCAAAATATTCAATGTTTGTCATTGCATTCTGCTTGATCATATCATGTGTACCATAGGTTTTGTCTCCTCCTACTCTGATTTTCTCTATGTTTTGTCCACTCATGCTCTATATTTTGTCCACTCATACTCTATGTTTTGTCCACTCATACTCTATGTTTTGCTACCTCATGCTATACTTTTTGTCCACTCAGACTCTATGTTTTGTCCACTCAGACTCTATGTTTTGTCCACTCAGACTCTATGTTTTGTCCACTCAGACTCTATGTTTTGTCCACTCAGACTCTATGTTTTGTCCACTCAGACTCTATGTTTTGTCCACTCAGGCTCTATGTTTTGTCCACTCATACCCTACATTTTTTCCACTCATACTCTTTGTTATCCACTCATATTATATGTTTTGTCCACTAATACTTTGTTTTGTCCACTTCTACTGTATGTGTTGTCCACTCATGCTCTATGTTTTGTCACCTCATACTCTGTTTTATGCACTCATGCTCTACGTTTGGTCTACTCATATTCTATGTTTTGTTCAGTTATACTCTCTTTTGTTCTGTCATACTCTGCTTTGTTCTCTAATGCAATATATACTAGCTGTTCATTTTTAGTGTTTGTCCCCTTGTTCTCTATGTTGTGAACCTCAATGTTTTGTCCCCGACTATGTTATGTCTCTTCTTACCCTGTGTTTCGTCTTCTCTTACTCTGTAGTTTGTTCACTTTTACACTGTGTTTGTCTATATTTTGCTTCAAATATTCAGTATGTTCTCCATCACACCCTGTATTTGTCCATGTTTTTCTACAAATATTCAGTATGTTACCCCTCACACTCTTTGTTTCTTCCTTGCATTGTGCTTCATCATATCATGTGTACCATAGGTTTTGTCTTCTCGTATTCTGCTCTTTTAAATCAAATTCTTTTTTGTCCACTCATGATCTAAATTTTATTACTCATGCTGTATATTTTGTTCACTCTTACTCTGTTTTGTTCACTCATACTCTATTTTGTCTCCACACATACTCTGTTTTGTCGAGTAATTCTCTATATTTTGTTCACTCATACTCTGTTGTGTCCACTAATATTCTGTTTTATCCACTCATACCCTGTTTTGTTCAATCATACCCTGTTTTGTCAACTAATCTCCATGTGCTCTATGTTTTGTTACCTCATACTCCATGTTTTGTCCCCCACAATGTTGTGTATCTTCTTATTCTATGTTTCGTACTCTCTTCCTCTGTAGTTTTTTTTTTCACTTTTACACTGTGCTTGTTGAGGTTTTGATCTAAATATTCAGTATATTGCCCTTCATACTCTATGTTTGTCCATGTTTTGATCAAAATATTTTGTATGTTCTCCCTTGCATTCTGCTTCATCATATCATGTGTACCATAGGTTTTGTCTCCTCATACTTGTTCACTTATACTCTATACTTTGTCCACTCATACTCTGTTTTGTCCACTCATGCTCTATATATTGAACAATCATACTCTGTTTTGGCCACTCATACTCTATGGTTTATCCACTCATACTCTCCTTTGTCAACTCATACTCTGTTTTTGTCCATTCATGATCTATATTTTGTCTTCTCAGACTGTATGTTTTTTTCCACTTATAATCTATGTTTCATCCACTCATATTCTATGAATGGTACACTCAAACTCATTGCTCCAAATATTTAGTATATTACCCTTCATACTCTGTGTTTGTCGATGTTTTGATCCAAATATTCGGTATATTGTCCTGCATACCCTGTGTTTGTCCATGTTTTGCTCAAAATATTTAGTATATTACCCTTCATACCCTGTATTTGTAAATGTTTTACTCCAAATATTTAGTATATTACCCTTCACACTCTGTGTTATTCCATGTTTTGCTTCAAATATTCAGTATGCTGTCCCTTGCATTGTGCTTAATACTATCTTGTGTACCATAACTTTTGTCTTCTCGTACTCTGATTTCCTCTATATTTTGCTCACTCATGTTCTATTCTTTGTCCAGTCCTACACTCTTTTGTCTACTTATGTTCGATGTTTTGTTCATTCATTCTCTGTGTTGTCCACTCATGCTCTATATATTGTCCACTCATACTCTATGGTTTGTCCACGCATACTCTGTTTTATCCACTCATACTCTGTTTTGTCCACTCATACTCTGTGTTGTCCACTCATAATCTATGTTTTGTCCACTTATAATCTATGCTTTGTCTACTAATACTCTATGTTTATTCCACTCATACTCTACGTTTTGTCCACTAATACTCTTTTTTTTAATCTACTCAATGTTTTATCCCCTCATACTGTATGTTTTATCCACTTATACTCTGTTTTGTTCACTCCTACTCTATAAGTTTTCCACTCATGTTCTATGTTTTGCCTCTTCATACTCTGATTTGTCCACATATGGTCTACGTTTTGTCCACTCATGCTCTTTGTTTTGTTCGGTTATACTCTCTTTTGTCCACTCAAACTCGGTTGTGTTCACTCATGCCTCATGTTTTTCCACATATATTCTGATTTATCTACTCAGACTATATTTTATCCATTCATACTCTAAGTTTTGTCTATTCATAATTTGTTTTCTCCACTTACACTCTACGTTTTGTGCACTTGTACTCTACCTTTTGTCCACTCATACTCTGTTTTGTCCACCCATACTCTGTTTTGTCCACTCATACTCTGTTTTGTCCACTCATACTCTGTTTTGTCCACTCATACTCTGTTTTGTCCACTCATACTCTGTTTTGTCCACTCATACGCTATTTTGTCCACTCATACTCTATTTTGTCCACTCATACTCTGTTTTGTCCACCCATACTATGTTTTCCCCTCAAATTCTGTTTTCTCCACTTACATTCTGTTTCGTCATATTCTGTTTTGTCCACTAATACTCTGTATCCACTCATACTCTGTTTTATCCACTTACATTCTGTTTCGTCATATTCTGTTTTGTCCACTAATACTCTGTTTGTTCCCTCATACTCTGTTTTGTCTCCTCATTCTCTGTCTGTTCCCTTATTCTCTGTTTTGTCTGCTTAAAGTCTGTTTGTTCCATCATACTTTGTTCCTTCATATTCTGTTTGTTCCCTCATACTCTGTCTGTTCTCTCATATTCTGTTTCTTTCCATCATACTCTTTTTTCTACTCATACTCTGTTTATTGCATCATATACTGTTTTATTCCCACATACTCTTATTTCCTCGTACTTTACTTTGTTTTCTCATGCAATTTAATTTAGCTTTTCATTTTTTGTGTTTGTCCTCTTGTGCTCTATGTTTTGTTAACTCATACTCTATGTTTTGTCCCAGACTATGTTATATCTCTTCTTACTCTGTGTTTCATCTTCTCTTACTTTGTTGTTTGTTCACTTTTACCCTGTTTTTGTCTATGTTTTGCTCCAAATATTCAGTATATTGCCCTTCATACCCTGTATTTGTCCATGTTCTGCTCCAAATATTCAGTATATTACCCTTATTCTCTGTGTTATTCCATGTTTTGCTTCAAATGTTCAGTATCATACTTTGTTTTTCTTCCTTACATAGTGCTTCATCATATCATGTGTAACATGGGTTTTGTATTCTCGTACTCTACTCATGTCCCTAAAACTCTAGGTTTTGTCCACTCATGCTCTACATTTTATCACTGGCAATCTAAGTTTTGTCCACTCATACTCTACATTTTATAACTCACACTCTAAGTTTTGTCCACTCATGCTGTAAGTTCTGTCCACTCATACTCTAAGTTCTGTCCACTCATACTCTAAGTTCTGTCCACTCATACTCTAAGTTCTGTCCACTCATACTCTAAGTGGTGTCCACTCATACTCTAAGTTTTGTCCACTCATACTCTAAGTTTTGTCCACTCATACTCTAAGTGTTGTCCACTCATACTCTAAGTTTTGTCCACTCATACTCTAAGTTTTGTCCACTCATACTCTAAGTTTTGTCCACTCATACTCTAAGTGTTGTCCACTCATACTCTAAGTGTTGTCCACTCATACTCTAAGTTCTGTCCACTCATACTCTAAGTTCTGTCCACTCATACTCTAAGTTTTGTCCACTCATACTCTAAGTGTTGTCCACTCATACTCTAAGTGTTGTCCACTCATACTCTAAGTTCTGTCCACTCATACTCTAAGTTCTGTCCACTCATACTCTAAGTTCTGTCCACTCATACTCTAAGTTTTGTCCACTCATACTCTAAGTTCTGTCCACTCATACTCTAAGTTTTGTCCACTCATACTCTAAGTTCTGTCCACTCATACTCTAAGTTTTGTCCACTCATACTGTGTGAAAACAAAAATAATGAAACTTCTCGTTAATCAGGAAGAAAAAATTTACGTAGAAAGAATAACTGTTGATGAAGTAAACCAATCTGCATACCTTGGCAGCTACATAGACCAGGATGGTGACACCAGAAAGGAAGTTAGAATCAGAATTGCAAAAGCAGCATTGACCTTCAAAAATCTTGAGAACATATGGAATTCAAAAGTTATAAGCACAAAATCACAGTTAAGATTATTTAATTCAGTTGTAATACCCACCCTCATTTATGTATGCGAAAGTTGGAAATCAACTAAAGAATTAGACAAGAAATTAGACTCTTTTGAAAACAAATGTCTAAGGAAAATACTGGGTATAAAGTGGAACGAATTTAAGAACAACGCAGAGATAAGACATATAAGCAAACAACAACCTGTCTCATGGGTGATCAGAAAAAGAAGATAGACATATGTAGGCCATGTGATGAAAAGAAACAATCAGAGAATACCAAAACAAACTATCAAGTGAAGCAAAACAGGCCGAAGAAAAAGAGGTCGACCACATGAAACTCTAAAGGGGACGTTGTTAAGAGAAGCCAGTTTAGTGGGCATAACATCCCTTGATGAAGTAGAAAAACTTGCAGAAAACAGGAAAACTTGGCAAACGACTATGCGAGCCCTATATGACGTTTAACGATACGGGAAGAATGTAAGATATAGGATGTAAGATGTAATGTAATACTGGTATTTTGTAAGTTTGTCTCCTGCAATGATCTCCACATGCGCCCCCCCACCCCCATTTTGGTGTAAGTTTTGTTTTTGTATTTTGATTTCATTTACCTAAATTATTTTAGATTTTTGGTTACAAAGTGTGTAGAACGTGATTTTTGTATCGAGGGTGAAGTTTTCTGTAAACTGTTGAGTTTCAATGCCTTACATATACGCATTAAGTGTGAGTCATTGATCAGTCATTATTATTGATATGCCATTTGCTATTCTGATTTATTGTGCTCATTAAAATTATCATGTGTTATATTAATTGAATTTGCTCAATGAAATTTTGCCATTTCTCACATTTTGTCAAGTTTACAGTGTTAACTCATCAGTGAGCTCAAATACTGTGTCATCAGCATATCTAATCTCTGGTATTTCATAACCTACAATTGTTATGGCATCGTAGTATTCTTTGTCTACATCTTCTCCAACATTCCTCATTATATTTTCAGTATACAAGTTAAATAAGTAAGGCGACAATATGCACTCCTGACAGATATTGGCATGTGTAGGCTTGGATATAGGACATTCCTTACAGATATTGACATGTGTAGGCTTGGATATAGGACATTCCTTACAGATATTGACATGTGTAGGCTTGGATATGGGACATTCCTTACAGATATTGACATGTGTAGGCTTGGATATGGGACATTCCTTACAGATATTGACATGTGTAGGCTTGGATATGGGACATTCCTTACAGATATTGACATGTGTAGGCTTGGATATGGGACATTCCTTACAGATATTGGCATGTGTAGGCTTGGATATGGGACATTCCTTACAGATATTGACATGTATGCAGGTGTAATGTTAGAGGAAACATCAGAAAGGATTATTCTCAGTCTGTTGTGATCTAGATACTTGGACCAGTCTCATACAATCCTGGTCTGTTGTGATCCAGATATTTGAACCTGTGTCATACAATCCTGGTATGTTGTGATCTAGATACTTGGGCCGGTCTCATACAATCCCGGGCTGTTGTTATCTAGATACTTGTGCCAGTCTCATGCAACCCCAGTATGTTGTGATCCAGATAATTGGACCTGTCTCATGCAACCCCAGTATGTTGTGATCCAGATAATTGGACCTGTCTCATGCAGCCCCGGTATTTTTGTGGCAGAATTCTATAAGTGTAGAAATAAAAAGCTAGATTACTTAGTCAAAGGGATAGAATTCAAGTATGTCACAATACCCTATGAATTGTTTCCCTTGGCGATTGTGAGCTGTGGATGACGTTTCAACGAAAAATCAATAATTGTCATAAAAGAATTTTGTTAGGTTATGTTTTGACACGAAGACAGACATTTGGCTCGGAGTAATGTTAAAATCAGTCACAACAGCTGTGAGCTTTGGTACAAAGTTTATTTGTTAAAAACTAAGATTTCTCTAGATGTTCAAGGTTAAAAAACACCGTCTATAAAAAAAAAGTAGAGATTCACGGATAAAACTTTGGAGAACGGAATATGGTAAAATGTCTGTTATATAAAAGAGTCAGGAAATTAGGGATAGATAGATAGATAGATAGATAGATAGATAGATAGATAGATAGATAGATAGATAGATAGATAGATAGATAGATAGATAGATAGATAGATAGATAGATAGATAGATAGATAGATAGATAGATAGATAGATAGATAGATAGATAGAGAAAGAGAGAGAGAGAGAGATTAGGTTTTACAGAGTTATGGATTGATCTGAATTTTGTTGTAGAAGATTTGTGTGCCTTGTGATTAGTTTTTGCAATTGAGGAAGTTTGGTTACAGTTAGAATATAGTATACGTCTGTCGTCCATGTGTCCTTTTCAGGACACAGTTGTACATTTAGTGTTAATATTGTAGAGTGTTGGCAGTTATTGTCCTTGTTAGGACTAAGAATTTTTAGAAGTTTTCATCTTGTCATAATTTGTGCATTGTGTTAGTGCATAATGTTTTCTGGTGGAGACTCTGTAATTGTAAGTATTGCGTTTTTGTTCATTATTCTTGCTAGGTTTCACTTCCCAGTGGCGCACAAGCTCTTGCCGGGAAGTTCTCTTGTTATGTTGTTCCTCCCTGCCTTGTGGCAGCAGTTTTCTCATCTTCATTAAGTCATCATCGTCTTCTTCATAATAAAATGTATGTAGAATTGTCACTATGTCAGTGTGTCTGTTGACTTGGCCTGATTGTCAGTAGTCTTGTCAGAGTGAGACAGAGAGAGAAATAGATAGAGAGAGAGAGATATATAGAGAGATAGAGATAGAGAGAGAGAGAGAGATATAGAGAGAAAGAAAGAACTGTCACTACGCCAGCGCGTCTGTTACTTGCCCTGATTGTCAACAATCTTGTCAGAGAGAGAGAGAGACAGATATATATATATATAATATATATATATAAGAGAGAGATATATACAGAGAGAGATAGAGAGAGATAGAGAGAGAGAGATAGAGAGAAATAGAGAGAGAGAGAGAGAAAGAGAGATAGAACTGTCACTAGGCCAACCCGTCTTTTGCCTTTTTCTTCTTCTTCTTCGTTCGCTTCTACCACCAAGACCGTCTTGTGATCCTACTGAATTTACTCCAGTGTTCCTCCTTTGGTCCCCGAAAGGACTACACGAGATCCCTAAGAGGACCACAAGAGGTTCAGAGTATCACAGGGCTTGGGCCTGTATTCTAGGTTTGTCGCAGAAGCGGGATTGCATGACACCGTGGTTTTCGTTGCACCAGTTTAATCTAGAGTTTGACTTTCTCACCGGAAAACCTCGACGTGTTTTGGATATCAGTATATCCTTGCCAGGTGAGAGATCGTTGCCCATCCAGTCCAGTGTTGGACTTTCTCACAGGAAAACCTCAGCGTGATTAGGATACGCATACATCCCCGTCGGTTGAGAGGTAGTTGCCTATCTAAACTGCACTAGTCCAGTATCTCCGACTTCAGCATTTTCTGGTCATGGCCGCTACCCTTCCTAGTTGTGACCAGGACGGAGCTTTTGTCCAGGAGGACGAATCCTCGCCACTAGTAGGTTTCACCCCTGGGTTGAGCCGGTTTAGGCGTATTATCCCTGTATGGGCATGTTTAAGGCGTGACCGGCCTCTAGAACGGAGGTACGGTGTCATGAGTAGTCATTAAGTTTCACTCGTGGGATAAGCCGGTTTAGGCATATTTCACCAATATGGGTGTATATTGCACGTGGCTGGCCTCTAGAGCAGAGGTGCCATGGTATGAGTAGCTCTCGTAGCGAGACTACTGGACATAGCGATTAAACTTCACTTTATCCTTGGCCGGCCTCTAGAGCAGGGGTGCCGTGATTTGAGTAGTCCTGACCTCGAAACTATTGGTCACTTCATTTAATCCTTTCCTTCACCTTTTCCACGACGGCGCTGCGCAGCAACCCTAATCGCATTTTTCTTCATTGGCTGAGAGGAGTTTCACCCCACGCACGGCATATGAAGACTCTCGCCAGCGGTGAGGGCAGGAGACAACGGGCAGTGAACCGGCGCGAGCCGGACCGCCCGCCTCCGCCTGAGATCCAGCTACGAGCTTTTTACCTTTAATATACGCTATTGGAGCTGGAATTTCCGCGGCTGCTGGTACCAGACTTGCCCCCCAATAGATCCTCGTTAAAGGGTTTAAAGTGCACTCAGTCCAATTACGGGGCCTCGAAAGAGTCCCATATTGTTATTTTTCGTCACTACCTCCCCGTGCCGGGAGTGGGTAAGTTACGCCCCTGCTGCCTTCCTTGGATGTGGTAGCTGTTTTTCATTCTCCTTCTCCAGAATCGAACCCTGATTCTCCGTTACCAGTTACAAACATGGTAGGCATAGTCACGTACCATCGACATTTGATAGGGCAGACATTTGAAAGATGCGTCGCCGGCACAGAAGGCCATGCGATCAGCACAAAGTTATCCAGAGTCACCGGTTGGGACGCTGCGCCCCGCGAAGGGCAACGACGATTGGTTTTGAACTAATAAAAGCGCTCTTTCCACGAGGGTCGAAGCTTGGTAAGCATGTATTAGCTCTAGAATTGCCACAGTTATCCAAGTAGGATCGTGTCATCTAAGAAACCTCGACTGATTTAATGAGCCATTCGCGGTTTCACCGTGAGACAGAGTGAACTTAGACATGCACGGCTTAATCTTTGAGACAAGCATATGACTACTGGCAGGATCAAACAGATAGCTTTCTTCACCGAACCGTAGTCAGATATCTGCCGACAGACCGACGCGGGGCAAGGGAGACAGCGCTCTGCTCAGAGCGGATCCCTTTCAACCCCGGCGGCGTTTCATTTCCTTTAACCACCGACGGCGGCGGCCGGCTCTCTCTGCTCTAACGAACGAGAAGAAAGCGCGGCATCCACAACCAACGCACATTACACACTGCAGACCCTATTCTCTTTGCGAGAGATGGGCCAATTTCGAGATCATCAGTCGACAAAACCGAAGTACACCACAGACGAGTTAGCACGAACCTGGCTGGCTAGCCGTTTATATGCTTCGCTCGACAGACAAACCACTTGCTTCTGCATCGAAACACCTTAACTCTCGCCGTCCGGGAAGGGAGCGAAAGCCTGTCTCCCCACGCACGGAACTCGAGAGCGCTTTTTCGCCAAAAGAACGGTCGGTCTGACCAACAGCAGCCCTCGCTGTGCAGGTCGGCGTGGCTCTGCTCGGCTGACAATTGACGTGCCCTGATTGTCAACAGTCTTGTCAGAGAGAGAGAGAGAGAGAGAGAATTGTCATTACGCCAGCTCGTCTGTTGACTTGCCTTGATTGTCAACAGTCTGGTCAGAGAGAGAGAGAGAGAGAGAGAGAGAATTGTCATTACGCTAGCTCGTCTGTTGACTTGCCTTGATTGTCAACAGTCTTGTCAGAGAGAGAGAGAGAGAGAGAGAGAGAGAGATAGAGAGATAAAGAGAGAGATAAAGAGAGAGAGAGAGAGAATTGGCTCGTGCCATCTGAATTGTTATGATTGGTCTGGTGTCAGCGTGCCTGACCTGTTGCCTTCATTCAGTGTTTAGCTCGAGTGCTATGTAAGCTCACAACTAAAGTCAAAACCCTCTATTTAGACACTAGATAATTAATTCACAGTTGTTCTCAACCTGTTAGAACAACCAGAGTTTCTACTAAGAGTATGCTACTGTTCAGTAGGTGCCATACTGGCACGCCAGCTATAAAGTGTAATTTGGAACACTATCTTGGTGCCTGTTCAAGAGACACATATAAGAAGGCATACTGCTTTATGTTGTGATCCGGATAAAAATTGATCCTGTCCCATACAGTCTCAATCTTCTGTCCCATACAGTTCCAGTCTCCTGTCCCACACAGTTCTAGTCTCCTATCCCATAAGTCCTAGCCTCCTGTCCCATACAGTCCCAGCCTCCTGTCCCATACAGTCCCAGTCTCCTGTCCCATACAGTCCCAGTCTCCTGTCCCGTACAGTCCCAGCCTCCTATCCCATAAGTCCCAGTCTCCTGTCCCATACAGTCCTAGTCTCCTCTCCCATACAGTCCCAGTCTCCTGTCCCGTACAGTCCCAGTCTATACTAATTCAAAATAATAGCTACGCCTCTGCTCGGGTTTCATTATCATCATCACCATCATCATCATTATCATTATCATCATTATTATCATCATGTTTCTGATAGGGGAAACAGAAACGATAAAACAAAGCCAATGTCATTTTTTATTTTCCTTTATAAATATCACGTGAAAATGCCATAAACAGTGACATTTTAAGATGACAAGTGTCATAAATCCTGCAATTATCTCTGCTTTTCATTGCCTGGAGCTGTCATTTTGGGAAAGTTGACGCAGTATTTCAGGCCATTCTTTGTGCACTTGCACACTGAGACCAGCTTCGAGTACACTTCATTCCAGTACTCGCCAGTTTCAAAACAAATGCTATCTTTTCCTAGACATGCTGGTGGATGACAGCAAACAACGTATAACGTCACGTTTGAGGTCAGCACGGACTTAAGTGACAATATGACACACATACAGGTTTCAGAAAAACATGGACGACAAGAGAAAAATACAGACTTCAGAAAAACACAGACTTTAGAAGAAAAATATGATTGACGACAAGATAAATGATAGACTATGTGGTTTAATATTTGGAAAAATGCTGGTAGGAAACGTGATCTTGGTTTTCTTCATCACCATTATCATTATTTTGTACCATCCATACAATCCAACTTTGTTCTATGACCTTCACCACCATTTTATTTTGCACCATCATCATCTTATTTTGTCGCTATCCTTATTTTATTTTGTCTTCAGATCCAAATCTGACTCCACCCCAACTATCTCTTCAGCAGATTGTTCATTCAGTCCTAACTAGAGATGATTATTCATTCAGCCTCTACTATCTCGAGAGATGATTGTTCAAGACTGGACTGTTATTTCTTCTGGTAGAAGCGCCGTCATGAATGCTTTTAGTTCAGCTGGTAAAAGGGCTTCCTCAAGACAAGCTGTTAGTTTCACTAGTACAGTGGCACCTCAAGACCAGCTGTTAGTTTCACTAGTACAGTGGCACCTCAAGACCAGCTGTTAGTTTCACTAGTACAGTGGCACCTCAAGACCAGCTGTTAGTTTCACTAGCACAGTGGCACCTCAAGACCAGCTGTTAGTTTCACTAGTACAGTGGCACCTCAAGACCAGGTATAAGTTTGTCAGTACGAGGGCCCCTCATGATTATTGTTAAGTGACCTCAAAACGAGGCTTGTAGTTCCACTAGTAGTGACACCTCGACTAAGCTGTTAGTTGATCTGCTACAAGGGCCACACGTGACTGTTGCTAATTCCACTGGTAAAAAGGCCCCTTAAGACAAGGATGTTAGTTCCATTAGTACAGAGGTCCTCATACACAGTTTTTAGTTCCACCAGTACAGGGCCCTTTAAGAAAAGGCTGTTAGTTCCACCAGTACAGGGTTCTGGCCTGACTAGTCTGTTAGCTACACTGCTACAAGAATAACCCTTAAACTGGCTGTTAGTTCCATTGGTACAGGGTTCTGGCCTGACCAGTCTGTTAGCTACACTGCTACAAGAATAACCCTTAAACTGGCTGTTAGTTCCATTGGTACAGGAGGTCCTCAAAAAGGGACAGCTAATCTCTAACACAGGGGCCTCCTAACAACATGGGTGCTAGTTCCACTGCTACATGGTTCCTGCAAGAAGCTGTTGTTAGTTCCAGTGAAACGAACCCCCTTAAGGCGAAGCTGTTAGTTCCATTGTTACAGGAAACATTTAAAACGGGGCAACTAGTTCAAGTCATGCAAGAAATTGTAACTACTTCAGTTTTGTACAAGAAACTGTAGCTACTTCAGTGCTGTACAAGAAACTGTAGCTACTTCAGTGCTGTACACGAAACTATAGCTACTTCAGTGCTGTACAATAAACTGTAGCTACTTCAGTGCTGTACAAGAAACTATAGCTACTTCAGTGCTGTACAAGAAACTATAGCTACTTCAGTGCTGTACAAGAAACTATAGCTACTTCAGTGCTGTACAAGAAACTATAGCTACTTCAGTGCTGTACAAGAAACTGTAGCTACTGCGCTGTACATGAAATTGTACTTACTTCAGTTTTGTAGAAGAAATTGTAGCTACTTCAGTTTTATACAAGAAATTGTAGATAATTTATTGTTGTACAAGAAACTGTAACGAGTTCGTGCGGTTTAGGATTTTAAAAGCTTACTCCACTCGTGTTTTCTGCGATATCAGGTCAAGTTGTGTACATCAGTTTACCTGTTTTCGGTGATAGTCAGGTCAAGTTGTGTACATCATTTGAAGTGTTTCCTCTTGATTCTGATTCTGTGATGCAGCATATGCTAAAGTTGGAGAAGACCATCTTACAAATGATCTCATCTAAAGTTTGATATTGAAATGCTTAATAACGATTTGAAACCTTAGCGAATTTGGATACTATCTGATCTTTGTGGATTAAAAATAAATGAAATATTCATATTGTTCACTATATTTTGCGATTATGTATATGTCGCGAACAGAGGATGCATATTTGCCTATTTGTCTGTGTATTTGTCAATCTTTCTCTGTTTATGTGTCTCTGTCCATCTTCCTATTTATGTGTCTCTGTTTGTCCCTATTCCTGTTTATGTGTCTCTACTTGTCCATCTCTGTCTATTCCATCTGCTGATTTATTTGTCTCTCTGTGTCAGTTTGTTTGTATTTTTTCCTGCCTGTTTGTTTGCCATCTTGGTTATTTGTTTGTCTTTGTGTATTGTTTGTTTCTTGTTCTGCCTACTTGCTTGTCCGTGTGTCTGTCTGTTTGTCTGTTACTTTGCTGAGTCTGTCTGTTTGTCTGTTACTTTGGTGAGTCTGTCTGTTTTTCTGTTACTTTGGTGAGTCTGTCTGTTTGTCTGTTACTTTGGTGTGTCTGTCTGTTTGTCTGTTACTTTGGTGAGTCTGTCTGTTTGTCTGTTACTAGGTGAGTCTGTCTGTTTGTTTGTTACTGTGGTAAGCTGAAAGCAAGAATTCTATAACTTACCATAATAACCACAAGCTGTAGAAATTGTTAAGAAATTAGTATTAGCCAGCAATAAATTGTTCCGAAAATAGCCAGTAATAAATTGTCAGAAAATAGCCAGCAATACATTGTTCAGAAAATAGACAGCAATAAATTGTCAGAAAATAGCCAGCAATAAATTTTCATAAAATAGCCAGCAATAAATTGTCAGAAAATAGCCAGCAATAAATTGTCAGAAAATAGCCAACAATTAAATCACTTCACGGCGTCTAGAGCTGAGGATAAGATTGTTTACCGAAACTGAATTTTCCTTTCATTTCTTAGAATGTATTCCTTATCAGTTCTATAGAGATGTCTAGACGACAGCAATGTCTTGCATTCTATTCTGCGCTATAGACATTGTACAACTACTAGACCTATCAGCTGTAGAGAGACTATAGATCTATCAGATGTAGAGAGAATATAGATCTGTCAGCTGTAGAGAAATTGTAGATTTATTAGCTGTAGAGAGATTATAGATCTATCAGCTGTAGAGAGACTTTAAGTTGAGAAGGTAAGGGACTATACAACCATCGAAGTTAGGCTGTTTATGCAGCAGTCATGTTAGAGAGATCGCACAGCTACGAGAGACAGAGTTTGTACAGCTATCAGAGACAGAGTTTGTACAGCTGTCAGATACTGTACAGCTATCAGAGACTGTACAGCTATCAGTGACAAAGTTTGTACAGCTATCAGAGACAGAGTTTGTACAGCTATCAGAGACAGAGTTTGTACAGCTATCAGAGAAAAACTCTGTTTAGCTTATAAAGCTCGCTAGTTTGTATAGGTTATAAATCTAGGGAGTTTATGTAGCTTATAAAATTAGCGAGTTTTTAATATGTTATAACGTTAGCGAGTTTGTACAGCTTATAAAGCTAGGGTGTTTGTATAGGTTATAAAGCTAGCGAGTTTGTACAATTTATTTAGCTAGCGAGTTTGTACAGCTATCAGAAATATGGACACTGTGCAGCCACGCAAGCTAAAGAGAGTGTACAGCATTCGTAAACAGAAATTTATATTTGTCTTGAGTTAGAAAAAAATTATTCAACTGTCAGCGGTACACAGAATAAACAGTCGTTAGAACTACTCTTATGTAGAAATACAACGATAAGAGTTAGAAATAATATACAGTTGTCAGAACTAGACAGAATATATATCTGTTAGACTTGAAAACCAGCTGACACAAACTGTCTCATACCACAACAACTTGTATCTAATGACACAAAGTTCTATGACATGCTTGTATCTGTCGACACAAAGTTCTATGACATGCTATATCTGTTGACACAAAGTTCTATGACATGCTTGTATCTGTTGAAACAAAGTTCTATGACATGCTTGTATCTGTCGACACAAAGTTCTATGACATGCTTGTATCTGTTGACACAAAGTTCTATGACATGCTTGTTTCTGTTGACACAATGTTCTATGACATGAACTCACTAGGTCGGTACAGATATCATGATCAAGTATTTACTGATTTCTGTTCCCTGAATCTACCTGCTCATCAACTCTGGCGTATATGTTGATTTCCTTTTATTCCATCTGACTTTTTGGCTTCAGACGTATCTGGTTTGTTTAAATCATTTTTTTCCTTCATAATTTTATTGTCGTTTATTTTTTTCCTCGTCACTGTTTCCGGTGCATTTTTAATGAATTGAAGACTATTCGCAAAACCATTGTGTCCAGTGCTGATATATGATGTTAGCAGGCTGTCTGTATGATATTGTTGGCAAGAAATGATCTTGTTATATGGCTGTATTTTATGATACTGTTGACAAGAGATGATCTTGTTATATGGCTGTATTTTATGATACTGTTGACAAGAAATGATCTTGTTATATGGCTGTATTTTATGATACTGTTGACAAGAAATGATCTTGTTATATGGCTGTATTTTATGATACTGTTGACAAGAGATGATCATGCTAGCGGGTTGTTTTTATGATATTGTTGACAAGAGATGATCATGCTAGCGGGTTGTTTTTATGATATTGTTGACAAGAGATGATCATGCTAGCGGGTTGTTTTTATGATATTGTTGACAAGAGATGATCATGCTAGCGGGTTGTTTTTATGATATTGTTGACAAGAGATGATCATGCTAGCGGGTTGTTTTTATGATATTGTTGACAAGAGATGATCATGCTAGCGGGTTGTTTTTATGATATTGTTGACAAGAGATGATCATGCTAGCGGGTTGTTTTTATGACATTGTTGACAAGAGATGATCTTGCTATTTGACAGTTTGTTATGATAATGTTGACAAGAGATGATCAATGCTAGCAGGTTGTTTTTATGATACTGGTGACATGAGATGATCTTACTAACTGGTTGTTTTATGATACTATTGATAAGAAACGATCTTGCTAGGAGGCTATTTTTTTATGATACGGTTGACAAGAGATGATCAATGCTAGCAGGTTGTCGCTGTTGTTTGGTTATTCAAGGAACGCACAATAACATGGACCGATCTTTCATCAGGAAACACCAACTTCAGCAATACAGTGGTGTCACCGTCTTTGTCTCATCTCTACATGGTTACAGTATGACTGTGACAATCTCTGTACATGGTTACAGTATGACTGTGACAATCTCTGTATATGGTTACACTATGATTGTGACAATCTCTGTACATGGTTACAGTATGACTGTGACAATCTCTGTACATGGTTACAGTATGACTGTGACAATCTCTGTACATGGTTACAGTATGACTGTGACAATCTCTGTATATGGTTATACTATGATTGTGACAATCTCTGTACATGGTTACACTATGATTGTGACAGTCTCTGTACATGTTTACAGTATGATTGTGACAGTCTCTGTACATGATTACAGTGTGATTGTGACAATCTTTCTTTCTCTGCATCTCAACTATCTGAAGTATGAAGATATTTGGCTTTATCCGCTAAGTTCATACCTCTAAGAGGTCGCCATGTTTATGTAAGTACGTTTCAGGTAACCATTTGAAATAATAACCATTTTAAATGAAATAATCACAACCATGGAAAGAATAAAAATATAAAATTCTGGAAGCAAGGACTCACATTCGATGCTTTTGTAGTCCTTGGCTACGGTCTCCGCGAACAGAGACAAGAGGACAATAGAACACAGATTTATAACTTGATTCATTGGGTCAAGCTTCGACCTGATAGAAGAAATATTTAACTTTACAAATCATGTGTGCATTTAGTCTCTCTGAGTCTTTATGTGTTTATTTAGTTTTTTTTATATATCTGATTGTTTATTTGTCTGCTTATTTATATGGCTACTTGTGTATCTATCCACGTGGTTATCTTTTTACTTCTTTATCTATCTAGTTGTTTGTCCATCTTTTTTGTCTATCCACGTGGTTATCTTTTTACTTCTTTATCTATCTAGTTGTTTGTCCATCTTTTTTATCTATCCACGTGGTTATCTTTTTACTTCTTTATCTATCTAGTTGTTTGTCCATCTTTTTTATCTATCCACGTGGTTATCTTTTTACTTCTTTATCTATCTAGTTGTTTGTCCATCTTTTTTATCTATCCACTTATTTACCTATCTACTTATTTTTGTCTGTCTGCTTATTTATCTGTCTGCTTATTTATCTGTCTGCTTATTTATCTGTCTGCTTGTTTATCTGTCTGCTTATTTATCTGTCTGCCTATTTATCTGTCTGCTTATTTATCTGTCTGCTTATTTATCTGTCTGCTTATTTATCTGTCTGCTTATTTATCTGTCTGCTTATTTATCTGTCTACATATAAAGCCATGTCGGGTTCATGTGCAACAGACCGGGTAGTGATCACTCAGTGATGTGTGAGGGACTTTACATTCTATAATGTTTTCTGGATGAGCTACATATATGTGATCTATTAGTGTGAATGATGTTTCAGTTACTCTGGTAGGTTTAGTGATAATTTGGGATAAACTGTATGATAAAACAATATCAAACAGATGCTACATGGAATGATATTGTTTTAGAAATGAAAGTTTCCTTATAGTCAGCATGTTTTTAGAAGTGAAAGTTTCCTTATAGTCAGCATGTTTTTAGAAGTGAAAGTTTCCTTATAGTCAGAATGTTTTTAGAAGTGAAGGTTTCCTTATAGTCAGCATATTTTTAGAAGTGAAAGTTTCCTTATAGTCAGCATGTTTTTAGAAGTGAAAGTTTCCTTATAGTCAGAATGATTTTAGAAGTGAAGGTTTCCTTATAGTCAGCATGTTTTTAGAAGTGAAAGTTTCCTTATAGTCAGCATGTTTTTAGAAGTGAAGGTTTCCTTATAGTCAGCATATTTTTAGAAGTGAAAGTTTCCTTATAGTCAGCATGTTTTTAGAAGTGAAAGTTTCCTTATAGTCAGAATGATTTTAGAAGTGAAGGTTTCCTTATAGTCAGCATGTTTTTAGAAGTGAAAGTTTCCTTATAGTCAGCATGTTTTTAGAAGTGAAGGTTTCCTTATAGTCAGCATATTTTTAGAAGTGAAAGTTTCCTTATAGTCAGCATGTTTTTAGAAGTGAAGGTTTCCTTATAGTCAGCATGTTTTTAGAAGTGAAAGTTTCCTTATAGTCAGCATGTTTTTAGAAGTGAAGGTTTCCTGTGGGCTTCAGCGTCTTAAGTAAGATGGATGTATTAGTTAAAGTTATTGTGATGATCATCAGCACGTCACTGAATTCTACGGGGGGGGGGGGGGGGGTAAGCTATGAATAGTGTGGTAGATTTCTCTCTTCAAAATGATTTTCAGCTGAAGTACATGGCACATTTCAAGAGCACAAGAGAGCCCATGCAGATTCATACAGAAGTTGTTGCTCTATTGGTGATGTCCACCATGGATTTCGCATTATGGTCTGCGCTTATCTCCACATATATATATATATATATATATATATATATATATATATATATATATATATATATATATATATATATATATATATGACTGTGATCTTTGTTGAAATTTGCCTTTACTTGATTGGAGTATATATAGTTGTCAACTTTTGATTCCTGATGTGGACGTAAGTTTGTCATTTTTGTATGCGGACTGAGTTGTCTAAACATTGTTCATGACTGAGGCATGTAATTCAACAGTTTTTGTCTTTGATGTCGTCTGAGAGTTTGACTGGACGCTGAGACGCGCGGGCAGACATAAGTGCTTAATTATTCCTGTCCAGTGTATGCAGCTATCATGCATTGTGGTTAAATGTATGGTATATAAATGAATTGTGGTTAAATGTATGGTATATCCATGCATTGTGGTTAAATGTATGTAGATCCATGCATTGTGGTTAAATGTATGGTATATCCATGAATTGTGGTTAAATGTATGTGGATCCATGCACTGTGGTTAAATGTATGGTATATCCATGAACTGTGGTTAAATATATGTAGATCCATGCATTTCTCCAGAAAGGATGTTGAGCAATAGAGGGCTCACCTGGGCAAGAGCAGAAAAAAAGGCGAAGGACAGGCATTTGTGGAAAACCCTTGCGGAAGCCCCATGTGCCCTGGGCACTTAAGGTTCAGAGAGAGAGAGATCCATGCATTGTGGTTAAATGTATGTAGATCCATGCACTGTGGTTAAATGTATGTAGATCCATGCATTGAGGAGCGGATGCGTATGGATCCGTGCACTGTTGTTCGATGATTGCGGATTATACTGTGCACTATTCCAAGTTCTGTCATGTGAAGGAGGCATGTAGTATCATTCGTTGACGTGAAGGAGGCATGTGATATCATCCGTTGTCTTGGAGGCGTGTGTTATCATGCGTTGACTGTGACATGAGATAGAGAAACCACATGTATTAGAGCTGAATAAAATGTGAGTGCATTTACTCTTCTTCTTCTTCTTCTTCGTTCGCTTCTACCACCAAGACTGCACTGGGATCCTACTGAATTTACCCCTCTGGTCCTCGTTACGTCCCGTGGTCTCTTGTGTGGTACCGGAGAGGACCACAAGGGGTTCAGAGTATGGAAGGGCTTTAGCCTGAATTCTTGGTGGGTCTCAAGCGGATTGCATGACACCGTTGTTTTCGTTGCACCAGTTTAGTCTAGATTGGACTTTCTCACCGGAAGACCTCGACGTGTTTGGGATATCAGTGCATCCCCGCTGGGTGAGAGGTGGTTGCCCATCCAGTCCAGAGTTGGACTTTCTCACCGGAAAACCTCAGCGTGATTAGGATACGCAAACATCCCCGCCGGGTGAGAGGTGGATGCCTATCTAAAATGCCCTGGTCCAGTGTCTCCGACTTCAGCATTTTGCGGTCGTGGCCGCTACCCTTCCTAGTTGTGACTAGGATGGAGCTTTTGTCCAGGAGGATGAATCCTCGCCACTAGTGACTTCCACCCCTGGGTTGAGCCGGTTTAGGCATATTATCCCAGTATGGGCGTGTTTGGGACGTGACCGACCTCTGGAGCAGAGGTACTGTGACATGCATAGCCTTCAAGATTCACCCCTGGTGTGAGCCGGTTTAGGCAAAATTCACCAGTATGGGCGTATATCAGGCGTGACCGACCTCTAGAGCGGAGGTGGTATGACATGTCTAGCCATCAAGTTCCACCCCTGGTGTGTGCCGGTTTAGGCATATATCACCAGTGTATGTGTATTTCGGACATGGCCGGCCTCTAGAGCAGAGGCACCGTGGTATGTGTAGCTCTCGCAGCGATACTACTTGGACATACCGATTAAACTTCACTTTATCCTTTCCACCACCTTTTTCACATCGGCGCCGCACAGTAACCTTTATTTCTTTTCCGCATTTTCTTCCTTGACCGGGAGGAGCTTCACTCCACGCACGGCATTTGAAGAGTCTCGCCAGCAGTTTCTTAACATCTGGGATAAGCCGGTTCAGGCATATCACTCGATATGACTGCACTCAGGACGTGGCCGACCTCCAGACCAGAGGTGCCGTGATTTGACTGTTTGCTTCGCTTTATCCTTTCTGCCACTTTTTCCGCAGTGGTGTCGCGCGACAACCCCATTTGCACCTTTCTTCATTGGCTCCACGCACGGCAGCTGAAGAATCTCGCCAGCAGAGTTAGATGAGCTACCAAACGTGCCACCCATCTACCCTAAGTGTCTGGTTTTCATGCGCCAGATACTCGCCTTCGCCCCTTCTCCTGTCAGTTTAAACAGTTCTGCCACGGGAAGGCCAGGAGCTGGACTTGACTGCCAGAGGCTGTTTGAGACGCACGCCGTTGGAGTGGAGATCGAATTCTTCACCCCACCTCCGGCAATAACAGTCCTTAGAACCTGCATTTACTCTAATTTGACTGATTAAATTAATCAGACTTGAACTTAATTACATATTATTCACAATGTCTAGCAGAATTCTGTTTGTCAGAGATTTCCAAATCTCTTCCTTGGGGAAGGGGAAATATGTGACAGAATATGTTTTAAACAGAACGCTTGAAGAGTAGTCTCCCCTGTAGAGATCTATTTTTGGAAACTTATAGGTTTGCGCTGCAAAATAACGAGTGATGTAATGTTTGCACGCATTGTTACACAGTGTGATCGGATTGGAAAGACTCAGAAAGCAGCAGATGTGAAAGAAAAAAGAACGGTTAAGACCGACAATGAAGGAGATCCGAGAATGTAGAGCCAAGCAAGATCATCCCTCAGAGTTAGTACTTTTTAGTCGTGTTGTCGAATTGTAGAGTTTAGGTTGTAGTCTGTCTCTTTGTAGGGAAATGTTAAAGTGCATTAATTTGTCCTTTTAAGGACAGTTCTCTTCCAGTTTTTCTTTAGGTAGAGTTCATGTTAAATTGTCCCTCTGGATCAAGTGGCGAATTCAGATTGAGAAAATATGTTGTGTTTTCTGTTGTTAGAAATTAGAAAGATCCTTTAACATTTTGTTTTCCCGTGAGAAAGATCGCCCCATTCAATCGCCCGGACACCTATTTCATGTTGTTGTGATTTTCATCAGTCTTTTCATTCCACTTTCATCGGTACCAAACAAATGGGGTTTCACCAATAAACCTGTTCTCTTGTAACTGCTGGAATTATGTGATGATTGAGCTATGTTATGTCGCAACTGTGGAATTGATAGAAGGTGGAATGCTGATTATGGCTCAAGTTTGTATATGAATCTAGTGCTTTACTGATCCTGGGTTATTGAAGTTACATCGAGCATATCAGTGTAGCGAAGCGGAGATGAAACAAACAACACGTTCATGATACAGTCCCCCAGCATGCCGCACTCCGGCAAATGTGGACACGTTTGTGCACCATTCACGACATTATATGAAGTTCAGTGACGACATTCTCTGCCAAGCCGAAACTGTATCAGCTCTCTACTATAAGCCAGGAAATAATAGGATATCAACATTATAGAATAAGCCAGGAAATAATGGGACATCAACATTATAGAATAAGCCAGGAAATAATAGAACATCAACATTATAGAATAAGCCAGGAAATACAGGATATCAATATTATAGAATAAGGCTGGAAATACAGGATATCAACATGATATAATAAGCCAGGAAATAAAGGATATCAATATTATAGAATAAGCCAGGAGACACAGGATATCAACATTATAGAATAAGCCAGGAAATACATGATATCAAGATTCTATAATAAGCCAGGAAAACCATGACTTCAACATTACAGAAAAAAAATCAGAAAAAAAACAGGATATGAACATCACAGAATAAAGCAGGAAATCCCAGGATATCAACATCATAGAATAAGGCAGAAAATCAAGGATATCAACACTGTAGAATAAGGTAGCACAACGGAGGATATCAACATTATAGTATAAGCCAGGTAAATCCAGGATATCAACATTATAGAATAGGTCAGGAAAACCTAGGATATCAACATTATAGAATAAGCCAGAAAACCCATGATATCAACAATTTAGAATAAGGCAGGAAAACCCACGGCATCAACAGTGTAGAATAAGGCGAGAAACCCAGGATATCAACATTGTAGAATAAGTCAGGACAACCCAGGACATCAACAATTTAGAATAAGACAAGAAAACCCAGGACATCAACATTGTAGAATAAGACAGGAAAACCCAGGATATCAACATTGTAGAATAAGAAGAAAAACCCAGTATATCAACATTGTAGAATAAGACAGGAAAATCCAGGATACCAACGCTATAGAATAAGAAGAATAACTCAGTATATCAACATTGCAGGAAAAAAAACAGGCAAAAATCCCAGGATAATCAACACCGTACAATAAAGCAGGAAACTCAAAATCATTCCTATATACTAGACATCATTATATCACAGGAAGATAGGAAAATATGGGATGAAATCATTATATCACAACATAGGAAAATCTGGGATGAAATCATTATATCATAAAATAGGAAAATCTGGGATGAAATCATTATATCATGATATGGGAACTCACTACCAAAAATAACACTAAGATGGACACCACAGGGGAGCAGAAGTAAGGGTAGACCAAAAGAGACATGAAGAAGAACAACAGAAAGGATGTTGATCAATAGAGGGCTCACCTGGGCAAGAGCAGAAAAAAAGGCGAAGGACAGGCATTTGTGGAAAACCCTTGCGGAAGCCCCATGTGCCCTGGGCACTTAAGGTTCAGAGAGAGAGAGAGAGAGACGATATGGGAAAATCCGGGTTAACGGGGTAATGGTACCCCTATCAAAGGAGAATTAAGATGCCTCCTTTCCCCCTCCCCCAGTCTACGGGACACCCTTGGGCAAGGTGGAGTACCCGTATAGCCCCCCGATTAGAGTGACGTGAATCCATGGGAGCAGGTGGTGGATGGAATAGGAGAGCAGCTGACATATAATGTTGGTTATAGTCACCATTCTATGATGATAGGCAGATGATCTCAATGTAGGGACAATGGCTACTATCACTGACTAGTACAGTCACTGCCCGGAAGGAAAGCAATGGTAAACTATCTTCTGAAAATATACCAAGAAACCCAAACAGCAACATGGAAAGTCAAATAGGAAAAAGATCTAGTGGTGAGTCCCCCAGGCCAGATAGATCTAATTTTAACACTGGGGAAGAGTGTGAGACAGATGTCAGTACTAGTAATTGTGATGACGGACAAAATCCTGACAGTATTACTAAGGAAAACTCCTGCATCAAACTAAAAAGAAAAATAAGAGTAGGAACATGGAGTGTGAGAAGTACGTATGAGGAAAAGTATCAAATAATAAGTGACGAGATGAAAAGAACAGAGATAAACATTTTGGAAATCTACAAAAATTGATGGAAAGGATCAGGACACTTTAAGAGTGAGAATGATAATATCTTTATATACTCTGGTGGAGATGTAGGAGGAAAGAATGGAGTGGCTTTTTACTTGGACAAATCAACATCAAAAGCATTACTAGGCTACAATCCAGTAAGTGATAGAATCCTCACAATCAGACTTAAGGGCACTCCTAGAAATGTAACAATCATCCACATATATGCATCTACATCAGCAGCAGAAGAATAGGAAGTAAAAGACTTTTATAACACACTGCAAATGACGATAGACCAGGTACGGAAAAATGATATTGTATTAATAATGGGGGATTTTAATGCAAAGATTGGTATAGAAAGAACAGAATATGAAGGACATGTTGTAGGGAAATTTAGCATAGGACATAGAAATGAGGCAGGTGACAATCTAATGGCTTTTTGCATGGAAAATGAGCTGGTTCTAAGGACTGTTATTGCCGGAGGTGGGGTGAAGAATTCGATCTCCACTCCAACGGCGTGCGTCTCAAACAGCCTCTGGCAGTCAAGTCCAGCTCCTGGCCTTCCCGTGGCAGAACTGTTTAAACTGACATGAGAAGGGGCGAGGACGAATATCTGGCACCTGAAAACCAGACACTTAGGGTAGATGAGTAGCACGTTTGGTAGCTCATCTACCTCTGCTGGCGAGATTCTTCAGCTGCCGTGCGTGGAGCCAATGAAGAAAGGTGCAGATGGGGTTGTCGCGCGACACCACTGCGGAAAAAGTGGCAGAAAGGATAAAGCGAAGCAAACAGTCAAATCACGGCACCTCTGGTCTGGAGGTCGGCCACGTCCTGAGTGCAGTCATATTGGGTGAAATGTATGAACCGGCTTGTCCCAGAGGTTAAGACACTGCTGGCGAGACTCTTCGAATGCCGTGCGTGGAGTGAAGCTCCTCCGGTCAAGGAAGAAACTGCGGAAAAGAAATAAAGGTTGCTGTGCGGCGCCGATGTGAAAAAGGTGGTGGAAAGGATAAAGTGAATTTAATCGGTATGTCCAGTAGTATCGCTGCGAGAGCTACACATACCACGGTGCCTCTGCTCTAGAGGCCGGCCACGTCCGAAATACACATACACTGGTGAAATATGCCTAAACCGGCACACACCAGGGGTGAAACTTGATGGCCAGGCATGTCACACCACCTCCGCTCTAGAGGTCGGTCACGCCCGATATACACTCATACTGGTGAAATATGCCTAAACCGGCTCATACCAGGGGTGAATCTTGAAGGCTACGCATGTCGCGGTACCTCTGCTCTAGAAGTCGGTCACGTCCAAAACACGCCCATACTGGGATAATATGCCTAAACCGGCTCAACCCAGGGGTGGAAGTCATTAGTGGCGAGGATTCGTCCTCCTGGACAAAAGTTTCATCCTGGTCACAAATAGGAAGGGTAGCGGCCACGACCGCAAAATGCTGAAGTCGGGGACACTGGACCAGGGCAGTCTAGATAGGCAACTACCTCTCACCCGGATGGGATGTAAGCCTATCCTAATCACGCTGAGGTTTTCCGGTGAGAAGGTCCAACACTGGACTGGATGGGCAACCACCTCTCACCCGGCGATGATACACGGGTATCTCAAAACACGTCGAGATTTTCCAGTGACAAAGTCCAACTCTGGCCTGGGTGGGCTACCACCTCTCACCCAGAGGGGATTTACTGATATCCTAAACACGTCGAGGTCTTCCGGTGAGAAAGTCCAACTCTAGACTAAACTGGTGCAACGAAAACCACGGTGTCACGCAATCCCGCTTCTGAGACCCACCAAGAATACAGGCTCAAGCCCTGAGATATTCTGCACCTCCTGTGGTCTTCTCGGGGATCCCGGGGACCGACCACGAAACGTAACGAGGACCACAGAGGTAAATTCAGTAGGATCACAGGGCGGTCTTGGTGTTAGAAGCGAATGAGGAAGAAGAAGGAAAAATGAGCTAATGATTGCTAACACTTTTTAAACAACATCCAATTAGACTTTACACACGGGCATCACCTGATAGGAAAACCAAGAATCAAATAGACTACATTTTAGTGCAAAGAAGGTGGAGATCAAGTATAACATCAGCAAAAACTTTACCAGGTGCTGATTGTGACACAGACCATGAGTTATTAATAGCAGACATGAAGATAAAGATGAAAAAAGACAGTTACAGGATCAAGACCACTCCGCTTTGATCTTACAAAAATACCAGAACAATATGGTATATAAGTGAAGAACCGTTTCGAAATCCTGATGGCTGTACAGGAGGAGATGACACCAGATGATTTGGCTACATAGGCCAGAGATATCTTAATAACAACAGCTAAAGACATGGTTCCAGTAAAGAAAACACAAAAGAATGCAACAATCTATCATGCACTATGTACAAAGTTATGGCATTCAGGTATTTGGCCAAAAGAATGGAAAAAACTGTATTCATACCACTGCCAAAAAAGGGTAATCTGAAATTATGAGCAAACTACAGAACTGTTGCCCTGATTAGTCATGCCAGAAAAATTCTGTTAAAAATCGTAATGGGTAGACTTCTTAAGAAAATAGAAGAAGAAGTCAATATGGTCCAAGCTCGTTACAGGCAAGAAAGAGGATAAAGAGATCATATATTCAATATAAGATTAATAATAGATTAATGAAGAGAGTTTAATGTGAATCTATATTTATCTTTATAGACTACTCAAAGGCATTTGATTGTGTACAACACCAGAAACTTTGAGAAATAATGGAAAAAATGGGATTTCCAACACATTTGATACAATTACATCAATGCTGTATCTAGACCAACGGGCAGCAGTAAGAATAAATGGTGAAACAACAACTTGGTTTGACATAAAACAAGGGGTCCGTCAGGGGTGCATATTGTCTCCTTCCTTCGTTTAATTGCATATTGAAAATATAATGAGGAATGTTAGAGAAAATGTATACAAAGAATATTACGATGTCACAACAGTTGCAGGTTATGAAATATTAGAGATTAGATATGCTGATGACACAGTATTACTGTCCACAACACAAAAGGAATGGAAAAAAATAATTATGTCAGTCCGTAAGAACAGCGAAGAGTAAAACCTCTATCTTAATGCGCAGAAATTATGACAACTGACAAAACAAACAAGGCAGCTGAAATATATATCAAAGAGGAAAAACAGGAAGAAGTGGAGAGTTTTGAATATATTGAATCACTGCTAACTAGTAATGGAGATACAATGAGAGAAATTAAAAGGAGGACATCTATCACTCTTCACAAAGTAAAACAACTACAGAATCTGTGGAGATGAACAGACAGAACTACAAAAATAAAATTTTTAAGGGCATGCATCTTTCCCATCGCAACATATGCCTGTGAGACCCGGACACTTAACAAAACAACTGAGAAACACATAAATGCCTTTGAATGTAAGTGCTACAGAAGAGTTTTTCAAATATCACGGACACAAAATAAAAACAAGTATATCCATACTACAAGAACTTAATATTGAAGAAAGCTGGCTAGTAAATAGGATTAAAGAGAGAAAACTGAAATGTTTTGGACACATTAAATGTCATGATAATCTAGAGAAAATCGTCTTGGAAGGGTACAAAATGGGAAAAAGAAAGAGATGATGAACAAGGCGAAGATGGCTGCAAGACATCGTTGATGATCTGCAAATGGATGCATCAGCAGCAGGCCATCTTGCTTACACCTGAGAGGCCTGCAGGAGAGCTGTTTGGGAGGCAAAGTTCCGCAAGGGACATGCAAATGAATGAATGTTTGGAAAATCTGAGATGGAATCATTACACCATAATATAAGAAAATCTGGGATGAAATCATTATATCATAAGATAAGAAAATCTGGGATGAAATCATTATATAATAAGATAAGAAAATCTGGATGAAATCATTATATCATAAGATAGGAAAATCTGGGGGGAAATCATTATATCATAAGATAAGAAAATCTGGGATGACATCATTATATCATAAGATAAGTAAATCTGGGATGACATCATTATATCATAAGATAAGAAAATCTGGGGGGAAATCATTATATCATAAGATAAGAAAATCTGGGGGGAAATCATATCATAGATGAGGAAAATCTGGGATGAAATTGTGATGTCATAAGATAGGAAAATCTGGGATGAATCCATGATATCTAAATATAGAAACATCTGTAGGATAATCTGTTGTAAGCTGTAGCCATTGAAAGTATAGGATGACTTTCTAATTTGTCTCAAACAGGTTTTAAAAAAAGGTAAATTTAAAGGTAAAATGTGATCAGTGAAGCAGCGTCATTGCACACAATCAAACCATATCTGCTCTGCTGCCTAGTCAACAGCTGATCAGAAACTGCCAACTTGTGTCGCCTTCAGCAGCAACTCAGTAGCTTGCAGCGTCATTTCTCTTCTTCCTAGAAAGTTAACCCCGGTATCCTTTTTTTCTTGAGGATGGGTGAACCCGAGGAGTTTTTACGAGCCACCCTCGAAACTGGGTCGATTGTTTTATGAGCTACGGTGGAAACTGGGTCGACTGGTTTGTGAGCCACCCTCGAAACTGGGTCGACTGGTTTGTGAGCCACCCTCGAAACTGGGTCGACTGGTTTGTGAGCCACCCTCGAAACTGGGTCGACTGGTTTGTGAGCCACCCTCGAAACTGGGTCGGCTGGTTTGTGAGCCACCCTCGAAACTGGGTCGACTGGTTTGTGAGCCACCCTCGAAACTGGGTCGGCTGGTTTGTGAGCCACCCTCGAAACTGGGTCGACTGGTTTGTGAGCCACCCTCGAAACTGGGTCGACTGGTTTGTGAGCCACCCTTGAAACTTGGTCGACCGGTTTGTGAGCCACCCTCGAAACTTGGTCGACTGGTTTGTGAGCCACCCTTGAAACTTGGTGGACTGGTTTGTGAGCCACCCTTGAAACTGGGTCGACTGGTTTGTGAGCCACCCTTGAAACTGGGTCGACTGGTTTGTGAGCCACCCTTGAAACTTGGTGGACTGGTTTGTGAGCCACCCTTGAAACTGGGTCGACTGGTTTGCGAGCGCGTGCGTAATCCACTACGCAAACCCGCAGTAGACTAAAACCCTACGCCTTGCTTCCTAGATGAGAAACTATCAATCACCCTACACCTTGCTTCCTAGATGAGAAACTATCAATCACCCTACACCTTGCTTCCTAGATGAGAAACTATCAATCACCCTACACCTTGCTTCCTAGATGAGAAACTATCAATCACCCTACGCCTTGCTTCCTAGATGAGAAACTATCAATCACCCTACACCTTGCTTCCTAGATGAGAAACTATCAATCACCCTACACCTTGCTTCCTAGATGAGAAACTATCAATCACCCTACACCTTGCTTCCTAGATGAGAAACTATCAATCACCCTACAACTTGCTTCCTACATGAGAAACTATCAATCACCCTACAACTTGCTTCCTACATGAGAAACTATCAATCACCCTACAACTTGCTTCCTAGATGAGAAACTATCAATCACCCTACAACTTGCTTCCTACATGAGAAACTATCAATCACCCTACACCTTGCTTCCTAGATGAGAAACTATCAATCACCCTACAACTTGCTTCCTACATGAGAAACTATCAATCACCTACACCTTGCTTCCTAGATGAGAAACTATCAATCACCCTACACCTTGCTTCCTACATGAGAAACTATCAATCACCCTACAACTTGCTTCCTACATGAGAAACTATCAATCAAAGATAGATTAGTCTATCAAGTATTCACAATTATAAAATGGTCATATAATCACAAATTATAAAACTCATTATTAAATAAACATACATTTTAAAAGTCCCTAGGAAGATAGAAATTCTAAATGTGATCAAAACGGCAGAAATTCAGAGCGAAACGTAAATGTTATATTTTATTTTATGTCTCTCAGCCTTCAAGTGTTAGTTATGTTGGTTATATGAACAGAATATTTGTACAATATCTGGAACAATAACATGTTGTATGATAAAGGGAAGAATGTCAGACGGGCCTGTGTGCCCAATTCTTAACCCTTTTAAATAAAGATCAATCAATCAATCAATCAAATTCTAAAAGTGATAAGGAAGATAAAAATTATAAAAGTGAACAGGAAGACAAATTATAAAACTAGCCAGGAAGAAAAACTATAAAAGTGGCCAGGAAGACAAATGATAAAAGTGGCCAAGAAGACACAAATTATAAAAGTGGGCTGGAAGAGAGAAATTATAAAAATGGCCTGGAAGAGAGAAATTAGAAAAGTGACCAGGAGGACAAATTGTAAAAGCTGTCAGAAAGGCAGAAATTAGAAAAGTGATGAGTGTAAATAGTGACCATGATCCACTCTATGGAAAAGTTAGAATAAAACTAAAGAAAGCAGGCAGAAAAGTGAGAAACATCAAACTGAATACAGAACTTCTTAAAAATGACCAAGAACTGCGAGAACAATACAAAGTTATTATAACAAATAGATACAATGCAATAGCAAAGATAAATAGTATAGATGAACAATGGGAAATGTTAAGAGATTCTATCCACCAAACTGTTAAGGAGATAATACCACCGAAAAAAGAAGCCCCTAAAAATAAATGGATGACAGACGACATCTTAGGACTGATGGACAAGAGGAGGAGGAGTAAAAAATAACGAGGAAAAATATAGCAAGATAAATAAAGAAATAAGACGCAAATGCAGAGAAGCAAAAGAAGTGTGGTTAAATGAACAGTGCAGACAGATATAGGACGCTCATAATAAAGACAGCAAAAACATGCATAAACGAATTAATGAACTCACAGGCAGGAAAACAAAATATATCACAGGATGCCTGAAATCGAAAGAAGGTAAAATGTTAGTGGGAAAAGAAGACATTGTGGACAGGTGGACAGAGTATATCGGTGAGCTATATGGAGGAGAAAGACCAGAATTAACACCAGATACTGAAAACTGTGATGGACCGCCAATACTTGAAGATGAAATCATAGATGCCATCAAACACATGAAGAAAGGAAAAGCGACTGGGCCTGATAATATAACAATAGAAGAAATAGAGGCACTAGAGGAGACAGGAATAAAAATAATAACCAAGTTACTGAATGATATTTACAACAATGGTTATATTCCCAGTGACTTGATTAAATCCACGTTTATAGCACTACCAAAGAAACCAGGTCGACTGGTTTGTGAGCCACCCTTGAAACTGGGTCGACTGGTTTGCGAGCGCGTGCGTAATCCACTACGCAAACCCGCAGTAGACTAAAACCCTACGCCTTGCTTCCTAGATGAGAAACTATCAATCACCCTACACCTTGCTTCCTAGATGAGAAACTATCAATCACCCTACACCTTGCTTCCTAGATGAGAAACTATCAATCACCCTACACCTTGCTTCCTAGATGAGAAACTATCAATCACCCTACGCCTTGCTTCCTAGATGAGAAACTATCAATCACCTACACCTTGCTTCCTAGATGAGAAACTATCAATCACCCTACACCTTGCTTCCTAGATGAGAAACTATCAATCACCCTACACCTTGCTTCCTAGATGAGAAACTATCAATCACCCTACAACTTGCTTCCTACATGAGAAACTATCAATCACCTACAACTTGCTTCCTACATGAGAAACTATCAATCACCCTACAACTTGCTTCCTAGATGAGAAACTATCAATCACCCTACAACTTGCTTCCTACATGAGAAACTATCAATCACCTACACCTTGCTTCCTAGATGAGAAACTATCAATCACCCTACAACTTGCTTCCTACATGAGAAACTATCAATCACCCTACACCTTGCTTCCTAGATGAGAAACTATCAATCACCCTACACCTTGCTTCCTACATGAGAAACTATCAATCACCCTACAACTTGCTTCCTACATGAGAAACTATCAATCAAAGATAGATTAGTCTATCAAGTATTCACAATTATAAAATGGTCATATAATCACAAATTATAAAACTCATTATTAAATAAACATACATTTTAAAAGTCCCTAGGAAGATAGAAATTCTAAATGTGATCAAAACGGCAGAAATTCAGAGCGAAACGTAAATGTTATATTTTATTTTATGTCTCTCATTCTTCAAGTGTTAGTTATATTGGTTATATGAACAGAATATTTGTACAATATCTGGAACAATAACATGTTGTATGATAAAGGGAAGAATGTCAGACGGGCCCGTGTGCCCAATTCTTAACCCTTTTAAATAAAGATCAATCAATCAAATTCTAAAAGTGATAAGGAAGATAAAAATTATAAAAGTGAACAGGAAGACAAATTATAAAACTAGCCAGGAAGAAAAACTATAAAAGTGGCCAGGAAGACAAATGATAAAAGTGGCCAAGAAGACACAAATTATAAAAGTGGGCTGGAAGAGAGAAATTATAAAAATGGCCTGGAAGAGAGAAATTAGAAAAGTGACCAGGAGGACAAATTGTAAAAGCTGTCAGAAAGGCAGAAATTAGAAAAGTGATGAGTGTAAATAGTGACCATGATCCACTCTATGGAAAAGTTAGAATAAAACTAAAGAAAGCAGGCAGAAAAGTGAGAAACATCAAACTGAATACAGAACTTCTTAAAAATGACCAAGAACTGCGAGAACAATACAAAGTTATTATAACAAATAGATACAATGCAATAGCAAAGATAAATAGTATAGATGAACAATGGGAAATGTTAAGAGATTCTATCCACCAAACTGTTAAGGAGATAATACCACCGAAAAAAGAAGCCCCTAAAAATAAATGGATGACAGACGACATCTTAGGACTGATGGACAAGAGGAGGAGGAGTAAAAATAACGAGGAAAAATATAGCAAGATAAATAAAGAAATAAGACGCAAATGCAGAGAAGCAAAAGAAGTGTGGTTAAATGAACAGTGCAGACAGATATAGGACGCTCATAATAAAGACAGCAAAAACATGCATAAACGAATTAATGAACTCACAGGCAGGAAAACAAAATATATCACAGGATGCCTGAAATCGAAAGAAGGTAAAATGTTAGTGGGAAAAGAAGACATTGTGGACAGGTGGACAGAGTATATCGGTGAGCTATATGGAGGAGAAAGACCAGAATTAACACCAGATACTGAAAACTGTGATGGACCGCCAATACTTGAAGATGAAATCATAGATGCCATCAAACACATGAAGAAAGGAAAAGCGACTGGGCCTGATAATATAACAATAGAAGAAATAGAGGCACTAGAGGAGACAGGAATAAAAATAATAACCAAGTTACTGAATGATATTTACAACAATGGTTATATTCCCAGTGACTTGATTAAATCCACGTTTATAGCACTACCAAAGAAACCAGGTGCAAAGGAATGTGACGACCACCGGACTATCAGCCTCTCATGTCACATAACGAAGCTACTTCTGAGAATCATTATGAGAAGAACAAGGAAAAAGATAAAAATGGAAATAGCAGATGAACAGTTTGGATTTGTTGAAGGAAAGGGAACACACAATGCCATTTATGCTTTACGAACACTAACAGAAAGAGCTTTAGAAGTACAGAAAGATCTCTACTTATGCTTCATTGATTACACCAAGGCATTTGATAAGGTGAAACATAGTGAAATTATTAAAATGCTTGAAGACATCAATATAGACGGCAAAGACTTGAGGATTGTAAAACATCTATACTGGCAGCAAGAAGCAGCAGTTCGAGTTGAAAATAGAATTGGAAAATACCAACCTATAAAACAAGGGGTGCGACAAGGATGTGTACTATCTCCAGACCTTTTTTCTCTGTACAGCGAGAATATTCTAAGAACAATCATCACAGAACCAGGCATAAAAATTGGAGGATACAATATTAACAACCTTCGGTATGCTGACGACACAGTACTGGTAGCTGATAACCAACAAGACCTGCAAAATCTCTTGGATAAAGTCGCCAAAGAAAGTGAACAGAAAGGTCTTACTTTGAACATCAAAAAGACAGAGATTATGGTTATATCTAAGAAACAGAATCCACCAGCATGCAGTATAAAATTAAATGGAACTATTCTAAAGCAGGTGCAGAAATTCAAATACCTTGGAGCAGTAATAACTTCAGATGGGAAATGCAAAACAGAATAGGCCAAGCAAAGACTGCATTTCAGAGAATGAGAAACATATTAGCTAACACATCTTTATCAATGAATGTTAGAAAACGAGTCCTAAAATGCTATATTGAACCTATCTTGTTATATGGAAGTGAATCATGGACAATAGGCAAGTCTGCACAAAAATCATTGGAAGCAGCAGAAATGTGGTTTATTAGAAGAATGTTGCGAATCCCCTGGACAGCAAAAATAACTAATGAAGAATGTATGAGAAGAGCTGGAGAGACAAAAAAAACCTTGTCAGAAAGATAAGATAGAGACAATGTACTTTCATAGGACATGCAATGAGAAGAGGGGGCATTGAAAATATTATAACAACAGGAAAACTAGAAGGGAGAAGATCAAGAGGAAGACCAAGAGAAATGATACTGGACAGTCTGACGGGATGGTGTGAGAGATCACCAACTGAACTGATGGCCTGCATGAAGGATCGGGTACTCTGGAGAAGCATAATGGCCAACGCCAGTCAGCACGGCACCTGATGATGATGATGATGATGATGAGTGTAAAATAGAATGGTAAACGTCTTACTTTGTCCAGTTGTGATAAAAACAGTTGAAGTTACTGAAGGAAAACTGAAGGTTCTTGGTAAATATTGTCTCTTCTTTTTCCTGAATGTGTAAAATGTGTTAGATATATCTACTGAATCACTGTGAGACCAGAGATCTGTATGACGGCCGTGGCACAGCAGCCAGCGATATTTGACAAGTTGGACACCAAGGATGGGTGGGTGGGGAACAGGATGATGGAGGCGGGGCGGGGGGGGGAGTTGCTGTCATCATGTACTGCTGTCAGAAGTTTCTATGTCGCACGTCCCAACATCTGCTGCAAGAATTTATGACAGTGTTTGGTAGCGTTGAAAGGTTTCCTCATTATTTCTATTTATTGCCGACCTGTGACATAAACAATTATAGTTTAGTGTTGACCTCCGGCGTAAATATTTCTAGTTTATTCTTGACCTGTGATATAAATATTTATTACATGTAAAGTAAAGAGATTGTTCCGCATGTATTTCTTGTAAACCAAACTGTTCTACACTTATTTATTTAAAGCGACCTGTCTCCATTTGTTTTTTCTAAAGCAAACTCCTTTACATTTGTAACCTCTTCCTTCCTACCTGGGTCATAGCCCACAGCAGTTCCACTCTCCCTTGCGCCCAACCACAAAAATAATAAACAAGACTAAATGAAAAATAAAGTGAATAAAAATGATGGCTGTCAGGGGCAGCAGGGTTTATTGTGATTATCACAGACCTACACCAATTTTAGCCAGAACCCTCAATGAAACACTAATTGTTCATAACTCTGAATCATTCCTAAACCATAGCTCCTCATAAAGCCAAACATTATTTCTTCATGCAACTAAACATGATGAATTTTTTCCTCAAACTTTATCATCGTTTTCTCCTCCTGTCCAAACATGGGTTGTCTCCTCATAACTAAACATTATTTTTCATGCAGTTATAAATTATGTTCTTCTGCAGACATACACCCAGGATAGAGCCACTCTACGGGTTATATCTTGCAGGTTATGTCCTAGAAGTTGGAAACAAATAAAATAAACAACAACCTTAAGTTCTGTCAATTAACTCTTACAATTCGTAAATGAGTACTCTCCTAAACTAGTAAGAGTTTACATCCGATAAGTTTAGTTACAACAAGCAAATGCCTGAAGCAAACAAGAAAATCACCGAATCTCGATACCACGTGCTTGGAAAATCATTGTAGGGAAACATATTTCTCCACATTTGACAAATGAAAATATCAAAATACTGGATTCTACAAACTCCTTTAAAAAACTAGATAATATCTAATGTACATTCAAATAGGAAATATAGTACTGAAACTTTACAAAAAATCAGTTATCTCAGCCTACACGAGGCATATCTTACTTCAACTAATGCTGTGAAACTATTTCTACCACAAATCTTGAACTTCCATTAAATCAGGACAACATATCTAGCATATTCACATCAAAATATTCTAAATACACAATTTGAATAAAATTATTACAGATAAAGTGCTCACTCACGTCTCTTGGTTTAAAAGCTGGTCGCCGGTCTACCAGGAGTCAAATAATTCGGGTTAGCGCCCACCTGAGACTGTGTCGGACTTGCGGTCTGGCAGAAGATGAATCTATTCTCCTCGATCGAAAATCATGTGACGCCAAGTCTCGCGAGAGTTCATAGACCAATCGCTTTCACTAATTCAGCTTTCTTCGTTCGCATTCTACTTTCTCTCCGTACGGACAGGAATTAGGGAATTGCCTTCTCTTGAAATAACTGAGACAGCTCCAGTCTGTCACATAACAGTACCACCACCATAAACCACATAAAAAATAACAATAACACAACCATCAATCACACCGAGAACAAAAACCACCTTTTATTAACTCAGATCATAGACACTAATATGTCATGGTGATGCTCACAAAATTAACTAATGCTCATTATGATGTCTGCCAAATGACACCAGTATGTTGTCTGATGGTAGCCAAATGAAACTGACATGCCATGCTGATTTCTACCAAATGACATTGATATGTCATACTGATGTCTTTCAGATGACACTGATATATCATGTTTATGTTTACCATTAAGAAGGCAGTCCAACAGGCACAGCAAGGTCAGTGGACAACATGGGAGGAAGTCCTGCAGAGATCACTAACATGGAATGACATCTGGAAAATGGCACCCTTGAGACTCAGCTTAATCATCAGAGCTACTTATGGCCTTCTGCCTACAGGCTCCAACCTATACAAATAGGGTTATCAGAAGACACAAAGTGCCCTCTCTGCAATGAAAGGCAAACACTGGAACATGTGCTGTCAGCATGCAGAGTATCATTAGGTCAAGGACGCTACACCTGACGGCACAATAGAGTGCTGCAGGAACTAGTAGCCATTGTAGACGGGGCAAAAGATAAAGCAAATAACAGCAAAAGAGTTGAGGTCCCACCTAAATACTTCATAGGCACTAGTACAACATCGAATATTGAAATCAGGGACATTCCCTTACCATCACTGCTAGATGGTGGAAATGACTGGGATGTGATAGCGGACCTTCCAGGAAGAAGAGAGAACCCGACTGTCATCAAGAACACAGGAATACGACCAGATATTGTAGTGTACTCCTTAGAAAAACAGGAATTAATAATTATTGAGCTTACGGTTCCGTACGAAAGAAGAATAGAGGAGCAACATTTATTTGGATGTGAAAAGTACAATGACCTGGTCAAGCAACTGAGGCAGGGGGCAGGAATCAGGGCAGAAGTGATAGCTGTAGAAGTGGGAGCAAGAGGATTCGTAGCAACATCAGCATATGACCTATGCAAGCAACTGGGCATAAAGGGAGAAGTAAGAACAAGGGCATTGAAAAACCTTTCAGAAACAGCAGAAAAGGCTTCATGCTGGCTGTGGAGTATGCGAAACAAGCATTGGGAACATAAATAATTTCATTTGCCACAACCAATACCAGTCCTCCGTGGTTGGATCGCGAAAGAAGCACTTCAAAATTGCGGTGCCAACTGAAAGATCACGGGTTCAATCCCGGGACAAGGAAAGGAAAGAAAAAAAAAGCAACAACTCACAAGACCTCTGGGAGTCATGACCCAGAGGGGCCCACCCCCACTTAGAGTGTCAGGAGTTTAATAGGGCCGAAACACTTGTCTGAGGGGGGGGGGGGTACTTCCTCTGATGATCTGAAGGAGTTGTGTTGTTGTTCCGCTGTCTACAGTAGAGAGTATATAACGCACTAATGTTAGTTTTGTGAAGATAAAATGTGCGCTATACGCTTCATCAACACAGCATCATCATCATCATCATCATCATCAGGTGCTGTGCCGACTGGCGTTGGCTATTATGCTTCTCCAGAGTACCCAATCCTTCATGCAGGCCATCAGTTCAGTTGGTGATCTCCTCTCACACCATCAACACAACAGGCCAAAGAAAAAGAGGTCGACCACGTGAAACTCTAAAGAGGACATTGTTAAGAGATGAGGTTTGATGAGGTTGAAAAGATCGGCGAAAACAGAAAAAACTTGGCGAACTACCATATGAGCCCATGTGACTTTTAACTTGGAGAACTACCATATTAGCCCATGTGACTTTTAACTTGGAGAACTACCATATGAGCCCATGTGACTTTTAACTTGGAGAACTACCATATGAGCCCATGTGACTTTTAACTTGGCGAACTACCATATGAGCCCATGTGACTTTTAACTTGGCGAACTACCATATGAGCCCATGTGACTTTTAACTTGGCGAACTACCATATGAGCCCATGTGACTTTTAACTTGGCGAACTACCATATGAGCCCATGTGACTTTTAACTTGGCGAACTACCATGTGAGCTCATGTGACTTTTAACTTGGCGAACTACCATGTGAGCTCATGTGACTTTTAACGTGGCGAACTACCATGTGAACCAATGTGATGTTTAAAGGCACGGGAAGGATGAAAGATGAAAGATGAGTCTCATCACTGCACGAGTCTCATCACTGCACGTCTATTCATTGTCTGCTGAAAATGTATTTGCAGAAATAATTTAACTTCCGGTCTATTTTATATTTTATCCATCTCCCGCCTGGACAAATTAAACGCTAGAACAAAACAATTATTTATTGCTATGTAAGGATCCGAGCCGCGATAATTCAGGCAAATAACATTAAATATCCAGTTTTCTCCCTTTGATCATAAATAGGAGAATAATAAAAAAACAACAATGTGGCTGACATCTGTGGTCAATCAAGTTGTTGTTGTTGTTGCTGTTGTTACTGTTTTCTGCTGTCGTCGCTTTTGTGTTTATGAACCGGTGAGGATACTAGTATATGACGAGATGAGCAAGGAATAATAAAAATGAATTAATTTCAATGGCGAAAAGTTCCTGTCTTGTCAGACACCGTTCATTCATTCATTCATTTGCATGTACCTTGCGGAACTTTGCCTCCCAAACAGCACTCCTGTAGGCCTCTCGGTTGTGAGCAAGATGGCCTGCTGCTGTTGCATCCATTTGCAGATCGTCAACGATGTCTTGCATCCATCTTCGTCTTGGTCTTCCTCTTTTTCTTTTTCCCATTATGTATCCTTCCAAGACGGTCTTCTCTAAATTATCATGACGTTTAATGTGTCCAAAATATTTAAGTTTTCTCTCTTTAACTTTCAGACACCGTAGACGGGATATTTAATACAAATGTAAGATCCCAGAGATATAGGCAGGATAATATACGAAAGTTATACAAAGCACAGAAATATTAACATATAAATATTAAAAAGCGAATATAAGAGACAAATAAAAAATATGAACATAATAATAAAAAATGTATATAAGAAACAAAATAGAACAATAAACAATAGTAATAAAAGAAAGATCATGGCCGGAGCATATTACAACACTTGCTACCCTAGATCATGGCCGGAGCATATTACAACACCTTCTATCCTAGATCATGGCCGGAGCATATTACAACACCTTCTACCCTAGATCATGGCCGGAGCATATTACAACACCTTCTATCCTAGATCATGGCCGGAGCATATTACAACACCTTCTATCCTAGATCATGGCCGGAGCATATTACAACACCTTCTACCCTAGATCATGACCGGGGCATATTAAAACACTTGCTACTCTAGATCATGGCCGGAGCATATTACAACACTTGCTACCCTAGATCATGGCCGGAGCATATTACAACACTTGTTACTCTAGATTATGGCCAGAGCATATTACAACACTTGTTACTCTAGAGCATGGCCGGAGCATATTACAATACCTTCTATCCTAGATCATGGCCGGAGCATATTACAATACCTTCTACCCTAGATCATGGCCGGAGCATATTACACAACTTGCTACCCTAGATCATGGCCGGAGCATATTACAACACTTGTTACCCTAGATTATGGCCAGAGCATATTACAATACCTTCTACCCTAGATCATGGCCGGAGCATATTACAACACTTGCTACCCTAGATTATGGCCGGAGCATATTACAACACCTTCTACCCTAGATCATGGCCGGAGCATATTACAACACCTTCTATCCTAGATCATGGCCGGAGCATATTACAACAGTGATACTCTCTCCTTCTCTCTCTCTCTCTCTCTCTTACTTCGGCATTCTCTGACAGATAGATAGATAGATAGATAGATAGATAGATAGATAGATAGATAGATAGATAGATAGATAGATAGATAGATAGATAGATAGATAGATAGATAGATAGATAGATAGATAGATAGATAGATAGATAGATACATACATACATACATAGATACATACATACATACATACATAGATGGATGGATGGATGGATGGATGGATGGATGGATGGATGGATGGATGGATGGATGGATGGATGGATGGATGGATGGATGGATGGATGGATGAATTTGTTTAAACGGAATACAGTGTCTGGTTTATCTTGTCAACTATGACTTTATCTGCGAGAATTCTGTTAGCACAAGTTTTATGAACTATATTTATAGAAAGTAACACTTCATTTATAGACTACTCAAAGGCATTTGATTGTGTACAACACCAGAAACTTTGGGAAATAACGTAAAAAATGGGATTTCCAACACATTTATTGCAGTTAACATCACTGCTGTATCTAGACCAACAAGCAGCAGGTAAGAATAAATGGTGAAACAACAACTTGGTTTGACATAAAACAAGGGGTCCGACAGGGGTGCATATTGTCACTTTACTTATTTAACTTGTATACTGAAAATATAATGAGGAGTGTTAGAGAAGATGTAGACAAAGAATATTACGATGCCATAACAATTGGAGGTTATGAAATACCAGAGATTAGATATGCTGATGACACAGTATTACTGTCTACAACACAAAAAGGAATGGAAAAACTAATTATGCCAGTCCGTAAGAACAGAGAAGAGTAAAACCTCTGTCTTAATGCAAAGAAAACTAAATTGATGACAACTGACAAAACAAACAAGGCAGCTGATATATGTATCAATGAGGAAAAAAACTGGAAGAAGTGGAGAGTTTTGAATATCTTGGATCGCTACTAACTAATAATGGAGATACAATGAGAGAAATTAAAAATAGGGCAAATAACGCTCTTCAGAACGTAAAACAACTAAAGAATCTGTGGAGAAGAGCAGACAGAACCACAAAACTAAGATTTTTAAGGGCATGCATCTTTCCCATCGCAACGTATGCCTGTGAGACTTGGACACTTAACAAAACAGCTGAGAAACACATAAATGCCTTTGAATGTAAATGCTACAGAAGAGTTCTCCAAATATCGTGGACACAAAAAAGAACAAATATATCCATACTGCAAGAACTTAATACTGAAGAAGGCTGGCTAGTAAAGAGGATTAAAGACAGAAAACTTAAATATTTTGGACACATTAAACGTCATGACAATCTAGAGAAGACGGTCTTGGAAGGGTACATAATGGGAAAAAGAAAGAGAGGAAGACCAAGGCGAATATGGCTGGAAGATATCTTTGAAGATCTGCAAATGAATGCATCAGCGGCAGGCCATCTTGCTCACAACCGAGAGGCCTACAGGAGTGCTGTTTGGGAGGCAAAGTTCCGCAAGGGACATGCAAATGAATGAATGAACACTTCATTGTTTGTCTTCATACGACACAGCAGACATTTCACTGAAAGTTGCCTGTCAATGTTTTCTGTTATTTGACACAGCAGACATTTCACAGACAGTGACCCGTCAATGTTTGTCATTACTGACACAGCAGACATTTCACAGACAGTGACCCGTCAATGTTTGTCATTACTGACACAGCAGACATTTCAAAACGTGAATGTAACTCAGGGGGCCACAGAAAGTAGTTCTGGTTATAGACGGCCCTGAATGTAGTGCGTTATTAATTAGATTAATCCGCGTTGTGACTAACAAACTGTGACAAACAGAAGAAACTATTGTGCGACAAACGCAGAACGTTAGAATAAATACACTACATAACGATGACTAAGATGCTTTACGGTTGTTTTCCATGTTGATCTAGACTAGCGTACTTGATAGTAACCATTTAAAATGTATGTTTGTGAGCACGGGTATGTGAGTAATACGGTGAGTAAGCCAGCAGCTTCGCTATCATTTATACAAGTACGGTAACAGCCTCTAAAGGTGAAATAGTTGCATATATTTTGTAGCGAACTCATGTCATTTAGTCTGGAATATTCTACCTCCAGTCTACTGTTATCTTACATCAAGAAGACAGTGTTGTTATCTTATACCATGAAGACAGTGCTGTTATGGTAAATCATGAAGACAGTGCTGTTATGGTAAATCATGAAGACAGTGCTGTTATGGTACATTATGAAGACAGTGCTGTTATGGTACATCATGAAGACAGTGCTGTTATGGTACATCATGAAGACAGTGCTGTTATCTTACGCCATGACGACAGTACTGTTATGGTACATCATGAAGATAGTGCTGTTATCTTACACCATGAAGATAGTGCTGTTATCTTACACCATGAAGATAATGCTTTTATCTTACACCATGAAGATAATGCTTTTATCTTACACCATGAAGGCAGTGCTGTTATCTTACACCATGAAGACAGTACTGTTATCTTACACCATGAAGGCAGTGCTGTTATCTTACACCATGAAGATAGTGTTGATATCTTACACCATGAAGATAGTACTGTTATCTTACACCATGAAGGCAGTGCTGTTATCTTACACCATGAAGATAGTGTTGATATCTTACACCATGAAGACAGTGCTGTTATCTTACACCATGAAGACAGTACTGTTATCTTACACCATGAAGGCAGTGCTGTTATCTTACACCATGAAGATAGTGTTGATATCTTACACCATGAAGACAGTACTGTTATCTTACACCATGAAGGCAGTGCTGTTATCTTACACCATGAAGATAGTGTTGATATCTTACACCATGAAGACAGTGCTGTTATCTTACACCATGAAGACAGTGTTGTTATCTTACACCATGAAGACAGTGTTGTTATCTTACACCATGAAGACAATGCTGTTATCTTACACCATGAAGACAACGCTTACACCAGGAATCTGCCCACAAGGAAAAACAAAATGAAGATTTGTAATTTATTATATCTACTCTGTTTTACTGTATGTAGCAGAAACCTGGACTCTAAGCAAAAAAGATGGAGAGAAAGATTAATGCAGTAGATATGTGGTTCCACAGAAAACTAGGTCATATAACATGGAGAATGGAAAGAACAAATGCGCAAGTTTTAGAACAGCTCCAAGTGCAGTGTGGACTTCTAAAAAAAATATGGATAAAGAAAACAAAATATTTTAGCCATATCAAAGGACATAACAACATACTGAAGACTATACTAGAAGGAAAGGTGGAAGGAAAAAAAAGAGCAAGAGGAAGACAGAGATGAAAGTGGGAAGATAACATGAGAAAGAACAGGGCACAGCCTGGCTGACTGCATCACCAAGGCGAGGGGGCGAGGGGGCGAGGGGGCGAGGGAGCTGGAGATTTACTACCTCCAACCTTCGTTCCCAAGAAGGCACATGATGATGATAATGATGATTCTGAGCAAACCTCTAGTAACATTCGATTTTGTCACAAAACGTCTTGTAACACTACACATTTGAGACAAAGGCTCTTGTAACATTACACATTTGAGACAAAGGCTCTTGTAACATCGAATACTTGTGGCACAGCCTCTTGTCACACTAGATATTTGTGACACTTTGTATTGCAACACATCTATTTCTTTCAGTAGTTTACAGCAAATGTTGACACAAACTATCTAACATGACGCTCGTACAATACGTATAACTTTCTGCAGTAACAGTTATTTATTTCTGCTGATTCCAGATATTTATTTATTTATAATGTATGATCTATTTATAAAGAATACTTCTAAAGTGTAAACATCAACATTGCGGCCGCTGTAAGTCAGGGTATCCAAGTTTCACTTTACCAAATCTGATTTTGAACGATCTGATTAAGCGATTTCGCTTATGTTGTTGAAGATGTACTCCGTAGCGCCCTGATCAGCTATTGATATCACAGAATACTCTTGCTGGGGTGAACTACAGCCAAGATCACTATCATCAAGTGGCTTGTCGAGTGAGACCATTGATTTTTTGTGATCATTATTTTCAATCTGATGTTTTGGCTGATTACAAGTTTCCCTGGCTCACTTGATGGAAGCGTGACTGTAAAATAGAAATTAAACATATTGTGAAACACTGAACGAAAGATTACTTCAAGTCCATCATGAACAAAATAAGTGAAGCTTTCATTTAGCTTATTCGCAACATTCACTTTTCATTTCATTGCTTAAAATACTAACAATTAAAAAGTGAAGTAAAAAAAGAAAGTTTCAAATGTAATTCAAAATTTGACAGTTAAAATTACACAAATGTCCGTACTATATCTAAACTCTAAATTACACAAATGTTGGTGGTATATCTAAACTCTACATTACACAAATCTTGGTTGTATATCTAAACTCTAAGTTAGAGAAACGTTGGTTGTATATCTAAACTCTAAGTTACGGAAACGTAGGTTATATATCTAAAGTTACAGAAACGTAGGTTGTATATCTAAATTTCACGTTACAGAAAAGTTAGTGTAGATCTAAACCCTAAGTTACAGAAATGTTGGTTGTATACCTAAACCCTGAAGACAATGCTGTTATCTTACACCATGAAGACAACGCTTACACCAGGAATCTGCCCACAAGGAAAAACAAAATGAAGATTTGTAATTTATTATATCTACTCTATTTTACTGTATGAAGCAGAAACCCGGACTCTAAGCAAAAAAGATGGAGAGAAAGATTAATGCGGTAGAAATGTGGTTCCACAGAAAACTAGCTCATATAACATGGAGAATGGAAAGAACAAATGCGCAAGTTTTAGAACAGCTCCAACTGCAGTGTGGACTTCTAAAAAAATATGGATAAAGAAAACAAAATATTTTAGCCATATCAAAGGACATAACAACATACTGAAGACTATACTAGAAGGAAAGGCGGAAGGAAAAAAAAGAGCAAGAGGAAGACAGAGATGAAAGTGGGAAGATAACATGAGAAAGAACAGGGCACAGCCTGGCTGACTGCATCACCAAGGCGAGGGGGCGAGGGGGCGAGGGGGCTGGAGATTTACTACCTCCAACCTTCGTTCCCAAGAAGGCACATGATGATGATAATGATGATTCTGAGCAAACCTCTAGTAACATTCGATTTTGTCACAAAACGTCTTGTAACATTACACATTTGAGACAAAGGCTCTTGTAACATCGAATACTTGTGGCACAGCCTCTTGTCACACTAGATATTTGTGACACTTGGTATTGCAACACATCTATTTATTTCAGTAGTTTACAGCAAATGTTGACACAAACTAACATGATGCTCGTACAATACGTATAATTTTCTGCAGTAACAGTTATTTATTTCTGCTGATTCAAGATATTTATTTATCTATAATGTATGATCTATTTATAAAGAATACTTCTAAAGTGTAAACATCAACATTGCGGCCGCTGTAAGTCAGGGTATACAAGTTTCACTTTACCAAATCTGATTTTGAACGATCTGATTAAGCGATTTCGCTTATGTTGTTGAAGATGTACTCCGTAGCGCCCTGATCAGCTATTGATATCACAGAATACTCTTGCTGGGGTGAACTACAGCCAAGATCACTATCATCAAGTGGCTTGTCGAGTGAGACCATTGATTTTTTGTGATCATTATTTTCAATCTGATGTTTGGGCTGATTACAAGTTTCCCTGGCTCTCTTGATGGAAGCGTGACTGTAAAATAGAAATTAAACATATTGTGAAACACTGAACGAAAGATTACTTCAAGTCCATCATGAACAAAATAAGTGAAGCTTTCATTTAGCTTATTCGCAACATTCACTTTTCATTTCATTGCTTAAAATACTAACAATTAAAAAGTGAAGTAAAAAAAGAAAGTTTCAAATGTAATTCAAAATTTGACAGTTAAAATTACACAAATGTCCGTACTATATCTAAACTCTAAATTACACAAATGTTGGTGGTATATCTAAACTCTACATTACACAAATCTTGGTTGTATATCTAAACTCTAAGTTAGAGAAACGTTGGTTGTATATCTAAACTCTAAGTTACGGAAACGTAGGTTATATATCTAAAGTTACAGAAACGTAGGTTGTATATCTAAATTTCACGTTACAGAAAAGTTAGTGTAGATCTAAACCCTAAGTTACAGAAATGTTGGTTGTATACCTAAACCCTAAGTTACAGAAATGTTGGTTGTATACCTAAACCCTAAGTTACAGAAATGTTGGTTGTATACCTAAACCCAACATCAGAGCTTTGTTTGCACTTGAGGATCAACAATCCGAAATTTCGGTTTGAGAAATCTCAAAACAGACAGAACCAAAAAGCCTCTCCAAACACGGTCAAGACCAGTCTCAAAGCTCGGAAAAACGTTCACATTTCTGTGACTGAAGGGAATAAATATATACAGACAGCCAGGACGCGACAGAGGAACATGTGACAGCTTTATACAGACAGTCAGGACAGATATGACAGAATAACATGTGACAGCTTTATACAGACAGCCAGGACAGATATGACAGAAGAATATGTGACAGCTTTATACAGACAGTCAGGACAGATATGACAGAAGAACATGTGACAGCTTTATACAGACAGCCAGGACAGATATAACAGAAGAACATGTGATAGTTTATACAAACAGGCAGGACAGATATGACAGAAGAACATGTGACATCTTTATACAGACAGTCAGGACAGATATGACAGAAGAACATGTGACAGCTTTATACAGACAGCCAGGAGAGATATGACAGAAGAACATGTGACAGTTTATACAAACAGGCAGGACAGATATGACAGAAGAACATGTGACATCTTTATACAAACAGCCAGGACAGATATGACAGAAGAACATGTGACAGCTTTATACAGAGAGCCAGGACAGATATGATAGAAGAACATGTGACATCTTTATACATACAGGCAGGACAGATATGACAGAAGAACATGTGACATCTTTATACAGACAGTCAGGACAGATATGACAGAAGAACATGTGACAGCTTTATACAGACAGCCAAGACAGATATGACAGAAGAACATGTGACAGCTTTATACAGACAGCCAAGACAGATGTGACAGACATAATCGTAAGAGAGGAAGTTGAGAGATGGAGAAAAAGTAGCCATTTCTGTGTTAGTAATCGTAAGAGAGGAGAGTGATGGAGAGAGAGAGAGAGTTGCTATCTCCGTGGTAGTGATTGTAAGAGAGGAGAGTGATGGTGAAGGAGAGAGAGAGAGAGTTGCTATCTCCGTGGTAGTGATTGTAAGAGAGGAGAGTGATGGTGAAGGAGAGAGAGAGAGAGTTGCTATCTCCGTGGTAGTGATTGTAAGAGAGGTGAGTGATGGAGAGAGAGAGAGAGAAAAGTCGTTATATCTGTGTTAATAATAGTAAGAGAGGAGAATAATGGAGAGAGAGAGAGAGAGTGAGAAAGAAATTCGTTATCTCTGTCTTAGTAATCGTAAGAGAAGAGAGTGAATGAGAGAGAGAGAGAGAGAAAGAGAGACAGAGTCTCTGTCGTTATCTCTATGTTAATAATTCTGAGAGAGGAAAGTGAATGAGAGAGAGAGAGAGAGTCTCTGTCATTATCTGTGTTAGTAATCGTAAGAGAGGAGAGTGAATGAGAGAGAGAGAGAGAGAAATTTGTTATATCTCTGTTAGTAAACGTAAGGAGAAGAGTGAATGAGAGAGAGAGTCTCTGTCGTTATCTCTGTGTTAATAATCGTAAGAGAGGAGAGTGAATAAGAGAGAAAGAGAGAGAGAAAAAGAGAATCTCTATCCCTATCTCTGTGTTAGTAACCGGAAGAGAGGAAAGTGATGGAAAGAGAGAAAGAGAGAGAGAGAGATAAATTCGTTATAACTCTGTTTCAAATCGTAAGAAAGGAGAATGATAGAAAGAGAGAGACAGAGAGAAAAATTTGTTATATCTCTGCTAGTAATCGTAAGAGAGAATAGAGAGAGAGAGAGAGAGAGAGAGAGAAATTTGTAATATCTCTGTTATTAATCGTATGAAAGGAGAGTGATACTGAGAGAGAGAGAGAGAGAGAGAGAGAGAGAGAGAGAGAGAAAGAGAGAGAGAGAGAAATTCGTTATATCACTGTTAGTAATCGTAAGAGAGGAGGGTGATAAAAGAGAGAGAGAGAGAAAGGTTCTGTCGTTATCTCTGATAGTAACCGTAAGAGAGTAAAGTGATGGAGAGGGAAAGAGAGTCTTTGTCGTTATTTCAGTGTTAGTAATCGTAAGAGGAGATTAATGGAGAGGGAGACTCTGTCGTTATATCTGTGCTCGTAATCATAAGAGAGGAGAGTTATTGAGAGAGAAAGTCTCTGTCGTTAGCTCTGTGTTAGTAATCATAAGACAGGAGAGTGAATGAGAGAGAGAGAGAGAGAGAGAGAATACCTGTCGTTATATCTGTGTTAGTAATCATAAGAGAGGGAGTGGTGGAGAGAGAAGGTCTCTGTCGTCAAATCTGTATTAGTAATCTTAAGAGAGGGAGAAATTCATTATATCTCTGCTAGTAATCGTAAAGGAAGAGAATGATGGAGAAAGAGAGAGAGAGAGAAAAGAGAGAGAGAGAGAAATTCGTTATATCTCTGCTAGTAATCGTAAGAGAGAAGAGAATGATGGATAGAGAGAGAGAGAGAGAGAGAGAGTCTCTCTCGTTATATCTGTGTTAGTAATCGTAAGAGAGGAGAGTGATGGACAGAGAAAGGGAGAAATTCGTTATTTCTCTGTTAGTAATTGTAAGGGAAAAGAGTGATGGAGAGAGAAGAGAGAGAGAGAAAAATTCGTAAGAGAGGAGAGAGTGAATGAGACAGAGAGTCTCTGTTGTTATCTCTGTGTTAGTAACCGTAAAAGAAGAAAGTGATGGAGAGAGAGACTCTCTGTCGTTATCTGTGTATTACTTATCGTAAAAGAGGAGAGTGATAGAGAGAGAGAGAGAAAGAGAGAGAAAGAGTCGTTATCTCTGTATTGTAATTTTAAGAGAGGAAAGTGATGGAGAACGAGAGAGTAATTCGTTATCTCTGTGTTAGTAATCGTAAGAGAGGAGAGTGATAGAGAGAGAAAGAGTCTATGTCGTTATCTCTGTTCTAGGAATCGTAAGAGAGGAGAGAGATAATCTCTGTCGTTATATCTGTATTAGTAATCGTAAGTGAGGAGAGTGAATGTGAGAGAGAGTGTCTCTGTTGTTTTCTCTGTGTTCATAACCGTAAGAGAGTACAGTGATGGAGAGAGAGAAGAGACTATCGTTATCTCTGTCCTCGTAATCGTAAGAGGGGAGAGTGAATGAGAAAGAGAGACTGTCTCTGTCGTTATCTGTGTGTTAGTAATCGTAATAGAGGAGAGTGAATGAGAGAGATAGTCTCTTTCGTTATCTCTGTGTTAGTAATCGTAAGAGAGGTGAGTTAATGAGAGAGAGAAAGAGAGAGAGAGTCTCTGTCGGTATCTCTGTGTTCGTAATCGTAAGAGAGGAGAGTAATGGGGAGAGAGAGAGAGAGGAAGAAAGTCGTTATTCTGTGTTAGTAATCGTAAGAGAGGAGAGTGATGGAGAGAGAGAGAGAGAGTTGCTATCTCCGTGTTAGTGATTGTAAGAGAGGTGAGTGATGGAGAGAGAGAGAGAGTTGCTATCTCCGTGGTAGTGATTGTAAGGGAGGTGAGTGATGGAGAGAGAGAGAGAGAAAAGTCGTTATATCTGTGTTAGTAATCGTAAGAGAGGAGAATAATAGAGAGAGAGAGAGAGAGAAAGTCATTATCTCTGTGTTAGTAATTTTAAGAGAGGAGAATAATGGAGAGAGAGAGAGAGAGTGAGAAAGAAATTCGTTATCTCTGTCTTAGTAATCGTAAGAGAAGAGAGTGAATGAGAGAGAGAGAGAGAAAGAGAGACAGAGTCTCTGTCGTTATCTCTATGTTAATAATTCTCAGAGAGGAAAGTGAATGAGAGAGAGAGAGAGTCTCTGTCGTTATCTCTGTGTTAGTAATCGTAAGAGAGGAGAGTAATGGGGAGAGAGAGAGAGAAAGGAAGAAAGTCGTTATCTCTGTGTTAGTAATTTTAAGAGAGAATGTGACGGAGAAAGAGAGAGAAACTCATTATTTATGTCTTTGTATTCGTAAGAGAGGAGAGTGATTAAGCGAAAGAGAGGGTCTATGTTGTTGTCTCTGAGAGAAAGTCGTTATCTCTGGGTTAGTAATCGTTAGAGAGAGAGAGAGAAAGAGAGAGAGAAAGTTGTTATATCTCTGCTAGTAATCGTTAGAGAGAGGGAGAGAGAGAGAAAGAGAGAGAGAGAAAGTCGTTATCTCTGGGTTAGTAATCGTTAGAGAGAGAGAGTGAGAGAGAGAAAGTCGTTATCTCTGCGTTAATAATCGTTAGAGAGAGAGAGAGAGAAAGTCGTTATCTCTGTGTTAGTAATTGTGTGAGAGAGAGAGAGAGAAAGTCATTATCTTTGCGTTAGTAATTGTTAGAGAGAGAGAGAAAGAGAGAGAGGAAAAAGAGAGAGAGAGTCGTTATCTCTGTGTTAGTAATTGTGAGAGAGAGAGAAAGTCATTATCTCTGCGTTAGTAATTGTTAGAGAGAGAGAGAGAGAGAAAGTCGTTATCTCTGCGTTAGTAATTGTGTGAGAGAGAGAGAGAGAGAAGTCGTTATCTCTGTGTTGAAGAGATGGGTTGGTGGTAGAAAAGAAATGTCGGCGAGGCAGAGAGAAAAAGCCAGAAGATTAAAGAAAACTATTCTTTCACTCTCCATCTCACACTGTCTTTCTCCAGTCTTGTTCTCGCCTTCTCCCGTTCCATCGCTTCAGGACATTTTAAAATAAAATATTCGTTTAAGTGTAATCAGGTTGTGAGTTCTTCTTCTTCTTCTTCTTCTTCAGAATGGTTGAAATAAATCTTGTCCGCCATTTCTTTATCAGTTTTATGGATAATGTAGAATAGCTGTATTATTTGTTGTATATACACAAATTGTAGATTATGTGATTAAGAGATTACACGTTAGTTTAAAATGTATAAACCAGGGAAAAAAGAAGGAACAACTTTTTCCTCCTAGTTTATACATTCTGGTATCATAGCTTTACTGCAGAGGTTCTCATGTTTAGTTGTATAATCATATATCATTTATTGTATGTATACGTTAGTTTTATATGTTTGTGACACACGGACTACACAGATACTCAGTAGACAAATAATCTGACTTAAACGCTGCTTTCAAGACCGTTGGCGGTGACTGGTCCATTCTGGTACGATTAGATGGCCCAGCTTACAGCGCCTGTTAGACACAAGATCAAAACAACGGCCCAGCTTACAGCGCCTGTTAGAGACAAGATCAAAACAACTGCCCAGCTTACAGTGGCAGTTAGACACAAGATCAAAACAACGGCCCAGCTTAGAGCGCCTGTTAGAGACAAGATCAAAACAACTGCCCAGCTTACAGCGCCTGTTAGACACAAGATCAAAACGACGGCCCAGCTTAGAGCGCCTGTTAGAGACAAGATCAAAACAACGGCCCAGCTTACAGCGTTTGTTAGAGACAAGATCAAAACAACAGCCCAGCTTACAGCGCCTGTTAGACACAAGATAAAAACAACGCCCCGGCTTACAGTGCCTGTTAGAAAAAAGATCAAAACAAACGCCCAACTAGCTTACAGCACATAATAGAGACAAGATAAAAACAACGGCCCAGCTTACAGCTTCTGTTAGAGACAAAATCAAAACAACGGCTCAGCTTACAGCGTCTGTTAGAGACAAGATAAAAACAACTTCCCAGCTAACTTACAGCACCTAGTAGGGACAAGATAAAAACAACGGCCCAGATTGCAGCACCTGGTAGAGACAAGATAAAAACAACTTCCCAGCTAACTTACAGCACCTGGTAGAGACAAGATAAAAACAACTTCCCAGCTAACTTACAGCACCTGGTAGAGACAAGATAAAAACAACTTCCCAGCTAACTTACAGCACCTAGTAGAGACAAGATAAAAACAACTTCCCAGCTAACTTACAGCACCTGGTAGAGACAAGATAAAAACAACTTCCCAGCTAACTTACAGCACCTGGTAGAGACAAGATAAAAACAACTTCCCAGCTAACTTACAGCACCTGGTAGAGACAAGATAAAAATAACCAGAGTTCTGATCAAAGAGGTCCTACTTCCTCAAGGTGCAGCCCTTGTACGTCGTGGCCGGGGATCTCTACAGAAAGCTTCCGCAGACCAACCATCGCTCTTTCATGCTTTTGAAACCAGTACACTTGAACCTGTCTTTCGTTTTACATGAAGTACTTTCCGATACACTTGAACCTGTCTTTCGCTTTACATGAAGTACTTTCCGATACACTTGAACCTGTTTTTCGCTTTACATGAAGTAGTTTCCGATACACTTGAACTTGTCTTTCGCTTTACATGAAGTACTTTCCGATACACTTGAACCTGTCTTTCGCTTTACATGAAGTACTTTCCGATACACTTGAACCTGTCTTTCGCTTTACATGAAGTACTTTCCGATACACTTGAACCTGTCTTTCGCTTTACAAGAAGTAATTTCCGACATTTTTCTTTGTACAGCATTTTACACTTTTCATGTAGTATTTGAAAGCTTGGAACTTTGATATATTTCGTCCTAACCTGTTTTCCTACAGTATTTGAAAGCTTGGAACCTTGATATATTTTATCCCATTCTGTTTCCTGTACTATTTGACAGCCGGGAACCTTGATATATTTCGTCCTAGTCTGTTTTCCTGTACTATTTGACATCCTAGAACCTTGATATATTTCGTCTTACCCTGTTTTCCCGTAGTATTGAAAGCTTGGAACCTTGATATATTTCGTCTTACCCTGTTTTCCCGTAGTATTGAAAGCTTGGAACCTTGATATATTTCGTCGTAATATGTTTTCCTGTTTTATTTGACAGCCTTGAACTTTCATATATTTCGTCCTAGCCTGTTTTCCTGCAGTATTTGAAAGTTTGGAACCTTGATATATTTTGACCAAGTCTGTTTTCCTGTACTATTTTACATCCTGGACTCTTGATATGTTTCGACTTTGTCTGCTTTCCTGTAGTATTGGACTGCTTGGAGCCTTAATATGTTTCATCCTAATCTGATTTCCGGTATTATATGAAAACATTGAACCTTGATATATTTCGCCTTAGTCTGTTTTCCTGTACTATTTGATAGCCTGGAACCTGGATATATTTCGTCCTAGCCCTTTTTCCTGTTGTATTTGACAGCTTTGAACCTTGATATATTTCATGTTACCCTGTTCTCCTGTAGTATTTTAACGCTTAGAACCTTGATATATTTCATCCTAGTCTACTTTCCTATAGTATTTGACAGCTTGAGAACTAGATATATTTCGTCCTAGCCTCTTTTCCTGTAGTATTTGAAAGGTTGGAACCTTTATATATTTCGTCCTAGTTGATTTTCCTGTACTATATGATAGCTTTGAACCTTGATATATTTTGTGTTAGTCTGTTTTCCTGCACTATTTGACATCCAGGAACCTTGATATATTTCGTCCTAGTCTGTGTCCTGTAGTATCTGACAACTCTGAACCTTGATATTTTTCAACCTAGCCTGTTTTCCTGTAGTATATGAAAGCACAGAACCTTGATATATGTCGTCCTAGTATGTTTTCCTGTACTTTTTGATAGATTTGAACTTTGATATATTTCGTCGTAGTCTGTTTCCTTGTACGATTTGACAGCTTTGAAACTAGATATATTTCGTCCTAACCTGTTTTCCTGTACTAATTAACATCCTGGAACCTTGATATATTTTGTCGTTCTCTGTTCTCCTGTACTATTTGACAGCTTTGAACCTTGATATGTTTCTACCTATTCTGTTTTCCTGTACTATTGGACAGCATTGAACCTTGATACATTTCGACCTAGTCTCTTTTCCTGTACTATTTGACAGCTTGAAACATTGATATTTTTCGACCTAGTCTGTTTTCCTGTGCTATTTGGCAGCCTGGAACCTTGATATATTTCGTCCAAGCCATTTTTCCTGTAGTATTTGAAACCTTGGAACCTTGATATATTTCGACCTAGTCTGTTTTCCTATATTATTTGATAGCCTGGAACCTTGATATATTTCGTCCTAGTCGGTTTTCCTGTACTATTTTACATCCTGGACCCTTGATACGTTTCCACTGAGTCTGTTTTCCTGTCGTATTCGACAGCTTTGAACCTTGATATATTTTGTCCTAGTCTGTTTACTATATGATAGCTTTCAACTTTGATATATTTTGTGTTAGTCTGTTTTCCTGTACTATTTGACATCCAGGAACTTTGATGTATTTCGTCCTTGACTGTTTTCCTGTACTATATGAAATCTTTCAACCTAGATGTATTTCGTCCCTGTCTCTTTTCCTGTACTATTTGACAGCTTGGTACCTCGATATGTTTCGACCTAGTTTCTTTTCCTGTACTATTTAACAGCTTGGAACCTTGATATGTCTCGACCTAATCTCATTTCCTGTACTATTGGACAGCTTGGAACCTTGATATATTTGCCCTAGCCTGGTGTATTGATGAAAACTTTACTATAAGTTGAATGGTCTGATTCATCAGGTGGCTAAGCTGAAGCAGTGTATTTTGACATGTCATTCGAGATATGCCTATCATTCATCTAGTTATCATCATCATCTGGTTCCACACATTAAACGTCTAGTATGTATCATCAGCACTGGACTTCGTTATTAGTTGCAACTCGCTATGTCCTGCCAGAGTTTGAAAGATACTAGGGTATATGTCTGACCGGAGATTATCAGTACAGAGCAGGTTACTAACTCTGAGTAAGGTTGTAACACTGACCATCAGCAATGAAGAAGGCTACACTAACAAACACTGACCTTCATCACTGGAGATGGTCACACTAACAAACACAGATCTTCAGCAATGAAGATGGCTACACTAAAAAACACTGACCTCCATCATTGGAGATGGTCACACTAACAAACACTGACCATCAGCAATGAAGATGGCTACACTAACAAACATTGACCTTCATCATTGGAGATGGTAACACTAACAAACACTGACCTTCATCATTGGAGATGGTCACACTAACAAGCGCTGACCATCAGCAGAGGCGATGGTCACACTAACAAACACTGACCTTCAGCATTGGAGATTGTTACACTAACAAACACTGACCTTCAGCACTGGAGATGGTCACACAAACAAGCACTGACCTTCAACATTGGAGATGGTCACACTAACAAGCACTGACCTTCAGCATTGGAGATGGTCACACTAACAAGCACTGACCTTCAACATTGGAGATGGTCACACTAACAAGCACTGACCTTCAGCACTGGAGATGGTCACACTAACAAGCACTGACCTTCAACATTGGAGATGGCACACTAACAAGCACTGACCTTCAGCATTGGAGATGGTAACACTAACAAGCACTGACCTTCAACATTGGAGATGGTCACACTAACAAGCACTGACCTTCAACATTGGAGATGGTCACACTAACAAGCACTGACCTTCAACATTGGAGATGGTCACACTAACAAGCACTGACCTTCAACATTGGAGATGGTCACACTAACAAACACTGACCTTCAGCACTGGAGATGGTCACACTAACAAACACTGACTTTCAGCACTGGAGATGGTCACACTAACAAACACTGACTTTCAGCAGATAGTACTGGAGATGGAGAAGTATTTTAAGAATAGCTTATTGGACACCCGCCATGTTTTGGACTAGCCAGAGAAGAACAGAATGAATAAAACAAATCTGAGAGAGACATGAGATTTACATACGAGGGGTAATTAATAACTTCGCGGACTAAGGTACAACTGATTATTTGTGGACAACATTTTTGGGTTAATTCTCAACATAGTCCCCTTGCAAGTTTATGCGTTTAGTCTAGCGATCCTAGAGCATACGGATTCCTTCTTTGTAAAAGTCAGCATCTTGTGCAGTAGAACATGGTCTACAGCATGAGTAATGTCATCATCTGAATCAAATTTCCGACCACTGAGCTTCTTTTTTAGTTTGGTAAACAGGTAATAGTCTGAAGGGGCCAAATCTGGGGAATAAGGAGAATGTTCAAGAAGCTGGAAGCCGCATTCATGAATGGCTGCCATTGCCATCTCCGACTTGTGAACTGGAGCATTGTCTTGCTGAAAGATTACTCCTCTCGTCAATTTCCCTCGATTCTTTTCCTTCAATTTGACCTGCAGTTGCTTCACAAGATTAGTTTAATAGGCTCCGTTGACCGTTCTGCCTTTTTGAAGATAGTCTACCACTAGCACACCTTCTGAATCCCAAAAGATAGAAGCCATCACTTTGCCTGCAGACAGAATAAAGGGGATGGCGACCACAGTAAAACTGGTTTAAATAATAAAGGTAGATAGAGGTGTAGGTGTAGTTTTACAAAGTGGCAGAGGGAGTGAGTAAAGTGAGAAAAAACGAATAGAAAGTATGAGAATGTATAAATGAAAAACATACAACATCCGATATTTCGACGTGACCTTTTTCGAGGAGTACGTGAACAAACGAGACAAAAACAAATAAATAAACGAAGAACTTATCTTAATATGGCCTCCTCCATAAGTAGGAAACAGAGAAATGCGTGTCCACTAGAAGATGAATATGGACCACGTGAGCCACACAAAGGATAAGCTGATAGAGCCAATCGTAAAGAGGAGGTGAATAGAGAAGGAAAACAGGTGATGAAGGGGGGAATGGCAATAGAAACATGATAGCAGCTAGAGGAGAAGGTGTCGGAGGGGGAGGGGGAAAGGGGAAGCGGAGAGATAATGAATGAAGAAAATAAACACCTGCAGACAGAACCACCCTTGCTTCTTTGGAGGTGGGGATCCATGATGTTTCCACTGCTTTGACTGTTCTTCGGTTTCTGGTTGAAAATGAGGAACCCAAGTCTCATCATCCATAGTCACAAATTGCTGAAGAAACTTTTCAGGATCTGCAGAAAAATGGCCAAGATTGTCTCTTGACATGTTGAGATGCTGTTGTTTGTGATCAGCTCCAAGAAGTTTCGGGACCCATCGAACAGAGACCTTCGTCATTTGAAGATCATTGTGAATAATGGCATGAACATGTTCCTGGGAGATGTCCAGCTCAGTAGCAATGTACAGCTCAGTTAGTCGTCGATCCTCCATTATCATGTCATGGATTCTGCCAGTGGTTTCATCAGTGGTTACCGTTCTTGGTCTTCCTGGACGGAGATCATCTTCCAGAAGCTGGAAGCCGCATTCATGAATGGCTGCCATTGCCATCTCCGACTTGTGAACTGGAGCATTGTCTTGCTGAAAGATTACTCCTCTCGTCAATTTCCCTCGATTCTTTTCCTTCAATTTGACCTGCAGTTGCTTCACAAGATTAGTTTAATAGGCTCCGTTGACCGTTCTGCCTTTTTGAAGATAGTCTACCAATAGCACACCTTCTGAATCCCAAAAGATAGAAGCCATCACTTTGCCTGCAGACAGAATAAAGGGGATGGCGACCACAGTAAAACTGGTTTAAATAATAAAGGTAGATAGAGGTGTAGGTGTAGTTTTACAAAGTGGCAGAGGGAGTGAGTAAAGTGAGAAAAAACGAATAGAAAGTATGAGAATGTATAAATGAAAAACATACAACATCCGATATTTCGACGTGACCTTTTTCGAGGAGTACGTGAACAAACGAGACAAAAACAAATAAATAAACGAAGAACTTATCTTAATATGGCCTCCTCCATAAGTAGGAAACAGAGAAATGCGTGTCCACTAGAAGATGAATATGGACCACGTGAGCCACACAAAGGATAAGCTGATAGAGCCAATCGTAAAGAGGAGGTGAATAGAGAAGGAAAACAGGTGATTGAAGGGGGGAATGGCAATAGAAACATGATAGCAGCTAGAGGAGAAGGTGTCGGAGGGGGAGGGGGAAAGGGGAAGCGGAGAGATAATGAATGAAGAAAATAAACACCTGCAGACAGAACCACCCTTGCTTTCTTTGGAGGTGGGATCCATGATGTTTCCACTGCTTTGACTGTTCTTCGGTTTCTGGTTGAAAATGAGGAACCCAAGTCTCATCATCCATAGTCACAAATTGCTGAAGAAACTTTTCAGGATCTGCAGAAAAATGGCCAAGATTGTCTCTTGACATGTTGAGATGCTGTTGTTTGTGATCAGCTCCAAGAAGTTTCGGGACCCATCGTCATTTGAAGATCATTGTGAATAATGGCATGAACATGTTCCTGGGAGATGTCCAGCTCAGTAGCAATGTACAGCTCAGTTAGTCGTCGATCCTCCATTATCATGTCATGGATTCTGCCAGTGGTTTCATCAGTGGTTACCGTTCTTGGTCTTCCTGGACGGAGATCATCTTCCAGACTCTCCCTTCCATGTTTGAATTGATCTGCCCATTTCTTCACTGTCCTGTAAGAAAGGGCACTCTCCCCTAGAGTCTCTACCATATCCTCATGGATCTCCTTCGATGAAACTTGGTGCAGAGATAGCGAATGACTACTCGACGAGAAATTTTATCCATTTTCTCAATTTCTGCCACGCCTTACAACTTCAGCAACCTGTAAAAAAAAAAGGTTATATTTAATTTCTTGAAAAATGGTGTTTATTCTTACATTAACCAGATCTACAAATACACCTAATATCAACTGTGTGTTTAAAGTATTTGTACCTTATGCCGAGAACTTATCAATCACCCCTCGTAAAAACAAGTCAGAGGTAGAAATGAGATTTACCTAAAAACAAGTCTAGGGAGATGTGAGATTTACCTAAAAACAAGTCTAGGGAGATGTGAGATTAACCTAAAAATAGTGTGAGTTAGACATGAGAGTTACATAAAAACATGTCAGAGCCGAACATTTCAAGAAAATTATTGTTTATCTGTTTGTTTGTTTTTATCACTAACGTTTATTTTGCCTCGTGTTAAACAAAAAACACTGATTTCAAAGATTAAAAAACATAAAACACTGATTTGAAAGATTAAAAAACATAAAACACTGATTTCAAAGATTAAAAAACATAAAAAACTGATTTCAAAAAGATTAAACAACATAAAACACTGATTTTAAAGATTAAAAAAACATAAAACATCAAAGCTTTAACATAAAACACTAATTTCATTGATTTAAAAACATAAAACACTGATTTCAAACACTAATTTAAAGCACTGAATTCTACATGTTAAATATAAAACACTAATTTTAAAAATTCAATTCAAAAGTTACAACACAAAACATTGAATTCAAAAGTTAAACATAAAACACTGAATTCAAAAGTTAAACATAAAACACTGAGTTCAAAAGTTAAACATAAAACACTGAGTTCAAAAGTTAAACATAAAACACTGAGTTCAAAAGTTAAACATAAAACACTGAGTTCAAAAGTTAAACATAAAACACTGAATTCAAAAGTTAAACATGAAACACTGAGTTCAAAAATTTAAACATAAAACACTGAATTCAAAAGTTAAACATAAAACACTGAATTCAAAAGCTAAACATAAAACACTGAATTCAAAAGTTAAACATAAAACACTGAGTTCAAAAGTTAAACATAAAACACTGAGTTCAAAAGCTAAACATAAAACACTGAGTTCAAAAGTTAAACATAAAACACTAGTTTCAAACCTGTGTATGCATCCAGCAACCTTGACCTCGCTTACAGAAACTCCGCCTGGTGTATGCTTTAGAACGGAAGTAGGAACTCTTTTAAGAGCGGACGTTGCCCCTAGTCGGGTCGTTCTCCTACACCAAAGACATGTTCATGCATGCATGGTACTCACCTTCAAGCCAAGAAAATAGTTCCCAGAGCAAAAGACATGTTCATGCATGCATGGCACACTCACCTTCAAGCCAGTGCATGGTTGGAATCGATCATTTCAGCACACATAATGTTTTTCCCGTTTTTTTCTCTCCTGAGTGTTGAGTCTGGGGACTGTATCGATCTGGTGTCGTCTCCATTAAGTGAGCACTTCCTGGGACAATATTAAGTCCGCACCAGCGACATCGTGACGTCAGTTGACATTTTTCTAGCACGAGTCAGACAACAACTGCCTGCAGTCAAACCTTTGTTGTTGTTGTTGTTATTGATGGTGTTGCTGCGGTTATTATTATTATTATTGTTGTTGTTGTTGTTGCTGTTGTTCCTATTGCTGATGTTGTTGGGTGAGGAAGTCCCTCTGCCACCTTGTAAAACTGCACCATACACTTCTATCTACCTTTATTATTTGAACCAGTTTTACTGCAGTCGCCATCTCTTCTGTCTGTATGTATTAAGTGAATATTCTGACTGTTAAGTGATGTCTAAAGTTGGCACCTACTTTATATGATGAAGACTCTGTTCTGCTAACCCGGTCAGAAGTCTAGTGTAATTATTTGTACGAATCTTGGAAGTTATACAAGGATCAAGATAATAGATTATTTAACTATTCTTGTTTTCTTAGATTTGATCAAGGAAGCACAGCACGCTAAGGTAGGTAACTCCAACACTAGACAGCAGCCACAGCCACAGTCACAGCAACAGCCACAGCCACAGTCAGTCACAGCCACAGCCACAGTCAGTCACAGCCACAGCCACAGCCACAGTCAGTCACAGCCACAGCCACAGCCTCAGTCACAGCCACAGTCACAGTCAGTCACAGCCACAGTCAGTCACAGCCACAGCCACAGTCAGTCACAGCCACAGCCACAGCCAGTCACAGCCACAGTCAGTCACAGCCTCAGTCACAGTCACAGCCACAGTCAGTCACAGCCACAGTCACAGTCACAGTCACAGTCACAGCCACAGTCACAGCCACAGCCACAGTCACAGCCACAGCCACAGTCACAGCCACAGCCACAGTCACAGTCATAGTCACAGCCACAGCCACAGTCACAGCCACGCCACAGTCACAGTCACAGCCACAGTCAGTCACAGTCACAGTCACAGCCACAGTCAGTCACAGTCACAGCCACAGTCAGTCACAGTCACAGCCACAGTCAGCCACAGTCACAGCCACAGTCAGTCACAGCCACAGTCACAGTCACAGCCACAGCCACAGTCAGTCACAGCCACAGTCACAGCCACAGTCAGTCACAGTCACAGTCAAGTCACAGTCACAGCCACAGTCACAGCCACAGTCAGTCACAGTCACAGTCAAGTCACAGTCACAGTCACAGCCACAGTCACAGTCCGTCACAGTCACAGTCAGTCACAGTCACAGTCAAGTCACAGTCACAGTCACAGCCACAGTCACAGTCACAGTCACAGCCACAGTCACAGTCACAGTCACAGCCACAGTCACAGCCACAGTCACAACCACAGTCACAGTCACAGTCAGTCACAGTCAAGTCACAGCCACAGTCACAGTCACAGCCACAGTCACAGTCACAGCCACAGCCACAGCCATAGTCACAGCCACAGTCACAGTCACAGCCACAGTCACAGCCACAGTCACAGTCACAGTCAGTCACAGTCAAGTCACAGCCACAGTCACAGTCACAGCCACAGTCACAGTCACAGCCACAGCCACATTCACAGCCACAGTCACAGTCACAGTCACAGTCACAGCCACAGTCACAGCCACAGTCACAGCCACAGTCACAGTCACAGTCACAGCCACAGTCATAGCCACAGTCACAGTCACAGTCACAGTCACAGTCACAGCCACAGTCACAGTCACAGTCACAGTCAAGTCACAGCCACAGTCACAGCCACAGTCACAGTCACAGCCACAGCCACAGTCACAGTCAAGTCACAGTCACAGCCACAGTCACAGTCACAGTCAAGTCACAGTCACAGCCACAGCCACAGTCAAGTCACAGCCACAGTCAAGTCACAGCCACAGTCACAGCCACAGTCACAGTCACAGCCACAGCCATAGTCACAGTCACAGCCACAGTCACAGTCACAGTCACAGCCACAGCCATAGTCACAGTTACAGTCACAGCCACAGCCACAGCCATAGTAACAGTCACAGCAATAGTGATAGCCACAGTCACAGCCATAATCACAGTCACAGCCACAGTCACAGCCATAGTCACAGTCACAGCCACAGTGGCAGTCACAGCCATAGCCATAGTCACAGCCACAGCCACAGTAAAGTCACAGTCACAGTCATAGTCACAGCCACAGCCATAATCACAGTCACAGCCATAGCCATAGTCACAGCCACAGCCACAGTAAAGTCACAGTCACAGTCACAGCCACAGCCATAGTCACAGTCGCAGTCACAGCCACAGCCATAATCACAGTCACAGCCACAGTCATAGCCACAGTCACAGCCATAATCACAGCCACAGCCACAGTCACAGCCACAGTCACAGCCGCAGTCAAGTCACAGCAGGGCTACACAATCAAGCACTCATCGAGACCCACGTATCCACGGTGTTGAGTAATCAATAATGACTGTAACTCAACACTTAGACAACAGTTTATTTATGGAAAGATGGAAGGTGACTGTAAGTCAACACTTAGACAACAGTTTATTTATGTAAAGATTGAAGGTGACTATAAATCAAAATCTAGACAACAGTTTATTTATGAACAGATGGAAGGTGACTGTAACTCAACACTTAGACAACAGTTTATTTATGGAAAGATGGAAAGTGACTGTAACTCAACACTTAGACAACAGTTTATTTATGGAAAGATGGAAGATAACTATAACTCAACACTTAGACAACAGTTTATTTATGGAAAGATGGAAGGTGACTGTAACTCAACACTTAGACAACAGTTTATTTATGTAAAGATTGAAGGTGACTATAAATCAAAATCTAGACAACAGTTTATTTATGAACAGATGGAAGGTGACTGTAAGTCAACACTTAGACAACAGTTTATTTATGGAAATATTGAGGGTAACCGCAACTAAACACTTATTTCGACTGTAAAGTTCCAATGGTAAAATGGAAGGTGACTGGTGCAGATGAGGAAACCTACTGCCACAGCAACAACAACATACAGGACAGGTCTTCCCAGGCAAGAGCTCGTGTGCCATGGAGAAGTTGGAATCACGTACTTACAGAGATACTGAAATTGCAAGGAAAACTCCTCACTCACGCAATACACACTTACCAAACCTGGAAACTGAACAAAATGTTGTCCTAACAAGGACAACTACTACAATCGTTACATTGCTAACACAAGTTAACTGTCCTAACAAGGACAACTACTACAATCGTTACATTGCTAACAAGTTAACTGTCCTAAGAAGGACAACTACTACAATCGTTACATTGCTAACACAAGTTAACTGTCCTAACAAGGACAACTACTACAATCGTTACATTGCTAACACAAGTTAACTGTCCTAACAAGGACAACTACTACAATCGTTACATTGTTAACACAAGTTAACTGTCCTAAGAAGGACAACTACTATAATCGTTACATTGTTAACACAAGTTAATCGTCCTAAAGCGAACAATGGCCAAAATGGCTTCTACATCTAGAAGAAACTCGAACAAAAATCCAAAATCACAAAAATGCCTCATGGTCAGAAAAGAGCACAGGAAAAATCTGGTCTCCTACAAGTGCGCATGATTAAACATCATAATCCAAGAACTTTCTTCAGATGCCCATCCTAATAATTGAACTCTTCTGTAGCATTTACATTCAAAGGCATTTATGTGTTTCTCAGCTGTTTTGTTAAGTGTCCAGGTCTCACAGGCATATGTTATGATAGGAAAGATGCATGCCCTTAAAAATCTTATTTTTGTAGTTCTGTCTGTTCCTCTCCACAGCTTCTTTAGTTGTTTTAGTTTTTTTGAAGAGCGATAGAAGCCCCCCTGAGACTAACAAACATTCGGGCTCACTGTCCTGCTCTGCTAAATACTGCTACACGGGTTTTATTATGGCTCTGACTTCTGATTTTTTTGTTGTATTTATTGTTGCCAATTTTGTGTACCATTACCCTTTATTTATTATATATGTTACTGTTTATTTGTTGTATATGTTGCTGTTTGTTCGTTGCATGTTTCTGTTTATTCGTTACTTGTTTATTTATAAATGTTTTCTTTCCTCGTTGTCTAGTTAACTGAGGCTTGCCACCATGGACCTCTACATCTTCCTGTACCTAATATTTCCCAGCTGATGATGCTGCTAATGAGATGATGTTTTTTTTTCTGGGCTGCAAGATGAGATAACTGTGTCAATGATATAACTGTCTGAATGTCATCACCACATAAACCAGTACAGAGCCTTCCTACTATCTTCTGTCAGAGATATAACTGTCAGAATGTCTTCACCAGACAAACTAGTACAGAGAATGTCCTAATATCTTCTGTCAGAGACCTACCTGTCAGAATGTCATCATCACACAAACTAGTATAGAGAATATTCTAATACCTTCTGTCAGAGATATAACTGTCAGAATGTCATCACCACACAAACTAGTACAGAGAATGTCCTAGTACCTTCTTTCAGAGATATATGTGTCAGAATGTCATCACCACACAAACTAGTACAGAGAATGTCCTACTATCTTCTGTCAGAGATATAACTGTCAGAATGTCATCACCACACAAACTAGTACAGAGAATGTCCTAATACTTTCTAAAATGTTGGAGTAAAGAATGTACTTAATTCTAGTGTAAAGTGTTGGAGTAAAGAATGCACTTAGTTCCAATGTAAAGTTTTGGAGTAAAGAATGCACTTATTTCTAGTGTGAAATGTTGGAATAAACAATGTACTTAGTTCTAGTGTAAAGTGTTTGAGTGAAGAATTTACTTAATTCTAACATAAAGTGTTTAAGTGAAGAATGCACTTAGTTCTAGTGTAAAGCGTTAGAGTGAAGAATGTACTTAGTTCTAGTGTAAAGCGTTAGAGTGAAGAATGTACTTAGTTCTAGTGTAAAGTGTTGAAGTGAAGAATGCACTTAGTTTGAGTATAAAGTGTTGACGTGAAGAATGCACTTGGTTCCAGTGTAAAGTGTTGAAGTGAAGAATATACTTAGTTCTAGTGTAAAGTGTTGAAGTGAAGAATGTACTTAGTTCTAGTGTAAAGTGTTGAAGTGAAGAATGTACTTAGTTCTAGTGTAAAGTGTTGAAGTGAAGAATGTACTTACTTCTAGCGTAAAGTGTTGAAGTGAAGAATGTACGTATTTCTAGTGTAAAGTTTTGGAGTGGATGACATACTTATTTCGACTGTAAAGCCTTGGAGTGAAGCATGCAGTTAGTTTTAATATAAAGTGTTGGAGTGGATGTTGTACTTACTTCGACTGTATAGTGCTGGAGTGAAGCATGCACTTAGTTAGACTGTAAAGTGTTAGAGAATGTACTTACTTCTAGTGTAAAATGTTGGAATGAAACATGTATGATTCCATGCTGCTACAAGAAGTTACAATAACGGCTGTAGTCCTCGTTCCGCAAGATTATTTTATACAGGCACACAATTTTCTTTTACCGGCACACAATCATCTTATACAGGCATACAATACCATTTCTCTAAGCACAATACTCAGTTCAAATCAAAATACACAATCCTAGGAGACAATATCTTTTGTCCAATTGAAAAAAAACATACAAACTTTTATTTAACGATACATTTGTTTGTTCCAAACCTCAATTCCTTCATTGTACGAAGACTCAATTTTGGAATGTTTATAGATAAGAGTTAATCTTGTAATGTTTAGAGGTAAGACTTAATTTTGCAATGTTTAGGGATAAGACTTAATCTTGCAATGTTTAGATATAAGAGTTAATCATGGAATATTTAGAGGTAAGACATAATCTTGGAACGTTAGGGGTAAGACTTAATCTTGGAATGTTCAGATATAAGAGTTAATCTTGGAATATTTAGAGGTAAGACTTAATCTTGGAATGTTTAAAGGTAGAATAACTTTTACCTCTATTTCTTGACAAGACAATTTCATTCCAGTTTTTGAAACCTTGATTTAACGAGAAGATACTTTCAGTAGGAAATGTTAGGAGAGACATACATTGTTAAAACAATATAGTTTATAAGTGTGTTGTTAAACAATCTACGATTAGTTTGTATTGTGGAGGTCTTGTCGTGTGGAGGTCTTGTCGTGTGGAGGTCTTGTCGTGTGGAGGTCTTGTCGTGTGGAGGTCTTGTCGTGTGGAGGTCTTGTCGTGTGGAGGTCTTGTCGTGTGGAGGTCTTGTCGTGTGGAGGTCTTGTCGTGTGGAGGTCTTGTTGAGTGTTAGGAAAGAAAAATGAAAAGTAGCTACGGATTACCTTGAACTACATTTGTGTACATGTATGATCAATATCAAAATTGTGAACAGAGTTTTGCCAAGTTATACAATCAATATTTGTCGAGGATTATTTATAGAAGTAACTTTGCCACAGCGCTCATTTTGAACAGATGTTTGTAATTTAGTTAATATTTTGTATTGCTCAGAGTAACTGGATGAGTTTAAACAGAAATTTCTTGTTATAAAACTAACAAAGTATCATTGTAAATAAAAACAAGAGTGGCAACCGAACAGAAGGTCGCTTCAGAGAACCATAAGACAAATGATAAACTAGCATACAGACAAACGGTAAACTTGCATACAGAAAAATGACAAACTAGCATACAGACATATATATCTTATATCCTTCCCGTGTCGTTAAACGTCACATAGGGCTCGCAAGGTAGTTCGCCAGTTTTCCATGTTTTTCAGTGACCTTATCAACCTCATCAAAGGACTGCAAAAAATTGGACAAACAGCTGAGAGGGGAAAACATTGAGAAAAAACTGGAAGAATTTGGTAACATCTTATATCTTCACTGCCACGAGAGCTTGGAACCAAACAGACAAATAGAGAAAAAGTAACACCAAGAAAGTCCAGAAGACAGAGGAAAATAGAAGCAATAAGACAGCAGAAGAATCATGCCCGGAAAATGTTCCAGAAGGCACGTGAATAGGAAAAGGAAGGACTAAGACAGGTTTGGCAGCATCTAAAAATTCCAGCGCAGTGCCCTTTGCAGAGCTAAAAGACTATATAAAAGGAAGAAGGAAACCAGATACACAAGAGAGAAGTTCTACACAGATCCCTTCAGGTTTGCCAAGCAATTATTTGAACAGCCAAAATCAGGTACGCTGAAAGCAGGTAGGGAGGTGCTCGAGGAACATCTGAGCAAGACATACTCTGATAAAAATCAGCATACACCTCTCGAGCAGATGAAAGGTCTAGTGTGGGCTTGTGCACCAGGCAGCAAATTCAAATGCAGCCCACCAACCTTACAAGAAGTAGAGAGCATCGTAGGAAACACTAAAGGCAAGCCAGCACCATGCCCAAATGGCATCCCTTACATACTGTACAAAAGATGTCCCGATGTGCTAAAGAAGCTCCATAAACTCCTATGAACAGCATGGACCAAGGGACTCATAGTAAAGAATAGAAAAAGGCTAACGGGGTATGAATCCTAAAAGAGCAGAATTCCACTGAAATCAACCAGTTCAGACAGATCTCACTTTTGAATGTGGAAGGAAAGATATTCTTCTCTGTGATGGCAAGGAGACTAACAACATACCTCCTAGATAATGGTTACGTTGATACATCCGTGCAGAAGCGAGGAATTCCAGGTCCCCCAGTATGTCTCGAGCATGCTTCAATGATTTGGAAAGCTATTCAACAGGTAAGATCTGGAAAGCAAGATCTACAGGTTATTATTGGCTTGACCTAGCCAATGCGTATGGCTCAGTACCACACCAGATGATATGGCTAGCACTAGACATGTATCATGTGCCAAAAGAAATCACGAAAATGCTGAAAATGTACTTCACATGGTTTCTAATGAGATTTGGAACATCAGGATATATTACAAGATGGATTGAGCTTCAAGTAGGAATTGCAATGCACTGTACAATATCTCCCATGCTGTTCGTACTAGCCATGCAAGTAATCTTGAAAGCAGCAGAAGGAGCAGCAGAAGGCCCAAGGTTCAGAAATGGATGTCAAATGCCACCACTAAAAGCGTTCATGGATGACACAGCAGTAATAACAACCAGTGAAACACAGGCACGAAAGATGTTATAGCGTTTGGACAGCCTTATCATATAGTGCCGCATGAGCTTCAAGCCAGAGAAGTCAAGAAGTCTGTCACTCGTAAAGAGGAGAGTGATAGAAAATAATACACAGTGGCAAATCAAATAATCCCAACTGTAGAGGAAGAGCCAGTGAAGAGCCTTGGTAGAGTATATGATGCTTCCATGAAAGACTCAAACGCGGTGAAGCAGGTCATGGAAATGGCACAGAATGGACTGAACATCATAGGCAAAAGCAAGCTACTGGGGAAGTTCAAAATATGGTGCCTCCAGTTCATGCTGTTTCCAAAACTGTACTTACGAAGTAAGTACCAACACATTAGAGGCAGTCGAAAGAAAGATAAATAAATCCATAAGAAAGTAGCTGGGCGTACCACCAGGATTAACTGGTGTAACACTGTACTGCAAAAAGGACACACTGCAGGTGCCATTCAAATCTGTGGTCGAGGAATACAAGGTAGGAAAGACAAGGCTTGCAACGATGCTACAAGAATCTACAGATCTGGTGGTACGAGAAGTGCAGCCAACACTTAAAACTGGACGAAAATGGAAAGTAGGTGAGGAAGTGACCACAGCCAGGGAAACACAGGAGCCGAAAGAAGTAATAGGATACACCCAGACCAACAGAAGGGGATTTGGTCGTGGTGAAATCAAATGGTGGTCAAAGGCCTCCTGTAAAGAAAGAAGGGATATGATCATCAGCGAAGTAAGGAATTCTAAGATAATAAGCAGGTCCAGAAGACAGTCCAACAGGCACAGCAAGGTCAATGGACAACATGGGAAGAAGTCCTGCAGAGATCATTAACATGGGAGGAAGTCCTGCAGAGATCACTAACATGGGAGGAAGTCCTGCAGAGATCACTAACATGGGAGGAAGTCCTGCAGAGATCACTAACATGGGAGGAAGTCCTGCAGAGATCACTAACATGGGAGGAAGTCCTGCAGAGATCACTAACATGAGAGGAAGTCCTGCAGAGATCACTAACATGGGAGGAAGTCCTGCAGAGATCACTAACATGGAATGACATCTGGAAAATGGCACCCTTGAGACTCAGCTTAATCATCAGAGCTACTTATGACCTTCTGCCTACAGGCTCCAACCTATACAAATAGGGTGTATCAGAAGACACAAAGTGCTCTCTCTGCAACGAAAGGCAAACACTAGAACATGTGCTGTCAGCATGTAGAGTATCATTAGGTCAAGGACACTACACCTGGCGGCACAACAGAGTGTTGCAGGAACTAGTAGCCATTGTAGACGGGGCAAAAGATAAAGCAAATAACAGCAAAAGAGCTGAGATCCCACCTAAATACATCATAGGCGCTGGTAAAAACATCAAATATTGAAATCAGGGACATTCCCTTACCATCACTGCTAGATGGTGGAAATGACTGGGATATGATAGCGGACCTACCAGGAAGAAGAGAATACCCGACTGCCATCAAGAACACAGGAATGCGATCGGACATTGTAGTGTACTCCATAGACAAACAGGAATTAATAATGATCGAGCTGACGGTTCCGTACGAAACAAGAATAGAGGAGCAACATCTATTCAAATGTGAGAAGTACAATGATCTGGTCAAGCAACTCAGGCAGGGGGCAGGAGTCAGGGCAAAAGTGATAGAAGTGGGAGCGAGAAGCTTCTTAGCAACGTCAGCATACGACCTCTGTAAGCAACTGGGCATAAAGGGACAAGCAAGAGCAAGGGCACTGAAGAGCCTTTCAGAAACAGCAGAAAAGGTCTCATGCTGGCTGTGGAGAATGCGAAACAAGCATTCTTCTTCTTCTTCGTTCACTTCTATCACCAAAAACCGCACTGCGAACCTACTGAATTCACGCCTGTGGTCCTCGTTAGGTCCCGTGGTCCCCTGTGTGGTCCAAAATAGACCACACGAGATCCACGAGAGGACCACAAGGGGTTCAGAGTATCACAGTGTTTTAGCCTGTATTCTTGGTGGGTCTCGGAAGCGGGATTGCGTGACACCGTGGTTTTCATTGCACCAGTTTAGTCTGGGGTTGGACTTTCTCACCGGAAAACCTCGACGTGTTTAGGATATCAGTAAATCCCCGCTGGGTGAGAGGCGGTAGCCCACCCAGGCCAGAGCTGGACTTTCTCACCGGAAAACCTCGACGTGTTTTGAGATACCCGTGTATCACCGCCGGGTGAGAGGTGGTTGTCCATCCAGTCCAGGGTTGGACTTTCTCACCAGAAAACCTCAGCGTGATTAGGATACGCAAACATCCCCGCCGGATGAGAGGTGGTTGCCTATCTAGACTTCCCTGGTCCAGTGTCTCCGACTTCAGCATTTTGCGGTCGTGGCCGCTACCCTTCCTAGTTGTGACCAGGATGGAGCTTTTGTCCAGGAGGACGAATCCTCGCCACTAGTGACTTCTACCCATGGGTTGAGCCGGTTTAGGCATTATCCCAGTATGGGCGTGTTTGGGACGGGACCGACCTCTAGAGCAGAGGTACTGTGACATGCATAGCCTTCAAGATTCACCCCTGGTATGAGCCGGTTTATGCAAAATTCACCAGTATGGGTGTTTATCAGGCGTTACCGACCTCTAGAGCGGAGGTGGCATGACATGTCTAGCCATCAAGTTCCACCCCTGGTGTGTGCCGGTTTAGGCATATTTCACCAGTGTAGGTGTATTTCGGACGTGGGCGGCCTCTAGAGCAGAGGTGCCGTGGTATAGCTCTCGTAGCGATACTACTGGACATACCAGGTTAAACTTCACTTTCCACCACCTTTTCCCATCGGCGCCGCACATCAACCTTTATTTCTTTTCCGCATTTACTTCCTTAACCGGGAGGAGCTTCACTCCACGCACGGCATTTGAAGAGTCTCGCCAGCAGTGTCTAAACCTCTGGGACAAGCCGGTTCATGCATTTCACCCGATATGACTGCACTCAGGACGTGGCCGACCTCCAGACCAGAGGTGCCGTGATTTGACTGTTTGCTTCGCTTTATCCTTTCTACCACCTTTTCCGCAGTGATGCTGCGCGGCAACCTCATTTGCAAATTTCTTCATTGGCCGGGAGGAGCACCGCTCCACACACGGCAGCTGAAGATCTCGCCAACAGCGGCAGATGAGCTACCAAACGTGCCACTCATCTACCCTAAGTAACTGGTTTTCAGGCGCCAGATATTCGCCCTCGCCCCTTCTCCTGTCAGTTTAAACAGTTCTGCCACGGGAAGGCCAGGAGCTGGACTTGACTGCCAGAGGCTGTTTGTGGCGCGTTTGCAGTCCTTAGAACCAAACAAGCACTGAGAACATAAGTAATTTCATTTGCCACAACCAGTACCAGTCCTCCGTAGCTAAATCGCTAAAGACGCGCTTCAAAGTGCAGTGCCAACTGGAAGATCACGGGTTCAATCTGGGACGAAAAAAAAAGCAACAACTCACAAGACCTCCAGAGGGCCCCACCCCACCCCACCCCCCCCCCCTCCTTAGAGTGTCATGAACACTTGTCTGAGTGATATATCAGTCATGTGCATGTTCCTTGCGGAACTTTGCCTCCCTAACAGCTTCAATATAAAGTTCTTGGAGTATGGATATATTTGTTCTTTTCTGTGTCCATGATATTTCAAGAACTCTTCTGTAGCATTTACATTCAAAGGCATTTATGTGTTTCTCAGCTGTTTTGTTAAGTGTCCAGGTCTCACAGGCATATGTAGCGATGGGAAAGATACATGCCCTTAAAAATCGTATTTTTGTAGTTCTGTCTGTTCCTCTCCACAGATTCTCTAGTTGTTTTACTTTCTGAGGAGCGATAGATGTCCTCATTTTTAATTTCCGTCATTGTATCTCCATTATTAGCTAATAATGATCCAAGATACTCAAAACTCTCCACCTTTTCCAGTTTTTTCCTCATTGTTACATATTACCACTGGAGAAAAGTTTTTTTCAATTCTTACCCAAAAAAAATCAACTGATTAGCAAAAGAAGCCATTAGTACCAAAGAAAACAGCATTTAAAACTGAACAAATTCAATCATTTTATTTTCCAAATCGGAATATGAATACACATACAGCAAGCTGGTGAAATCACTCACTCCTCATCCAAAAATTCACAAGAGTGGTCTTCAAACAACAAACATGTCGGTATCGCGTGTGGCCACCGTTTGTTGCCAGACATTTGACCCACCGTTGCCTCGTCGAGTTAACCAGGGTTGTTAGGACATTCTGTGGAATGGCCTGCCACTCTTGTTGAAGGAAAAGGGTCAGCTGGGTGACATAAACAGGTGGAGGATGATTTGTCAAAACCCGTCTGCCTAGGACATCCCAAATGTGCTCAATGGGCGACAGATAGGGCGACCGAGCTGGCCAATCGACTCTAATGATCCTTTGCTGTTGAAGCAAATCTTCTACGACACAACCCTGATGTTGTCTTGTGTTATCATCTTGCAGGATTGCCCCTGTACCCATGGCTTGCAAGGTAGGCTGGACAATGGGATGCAAAATTTCATTCAGGTATAGCTGGGCGGTTAGGGTGGCATGAATGTCATGGAGGGGAGTCCTGCCGTGCCTGCTGATGCCACCCCAGACCATGATTGATCCCCCTCCGTAACGATCCACCTCTTGGATAGTGGCATCATGGAACCGTTCCCCTGGCCATCTCCAAACATAGATTCTGCCATCATTGAAGGACATACTGAAGCGGGATTCGTCCGTGAAAGAATTTCTTCTCACCGGCACCTCGTCTAACGGATGTGCTGCCGGCACCAGGCAACTCTAGCTCTGCGGTGAGCTGGAGTAAGAGGTATTCTTATTGCTGGTCGTCGTGAAGCCAGCCCAGATTCTCTTAAATGCCTGCGAATTGTTCTGCTGCTAACACTGACGTTTGCCGTATTCATTAGTTGGTTTCTAAGAGTGGAAGACTTTACTGTCCGGTTGCGAAGTGTTGACAGCTGCAGGTATCTGTCATCTTGTCTACTCGTGCAACGAGGTCGGCCTGAGCGATGCCTGTCTTCTACTCCTCCGGTTACGCGAAATCGCTCCAAATGCCTTTGTATGGTAGAATATGGCATCCCTGAACGCCGTGCAACTTCACGGCCAGATAAACCGCTTTCAATCAAGGACATAACCCGATGATGCTCAAAGGTGCTAAAACGCCTTCGTGGTGGCATGGTGTTTTTCAGATGACAAAAATACTCCTAAACCACTTTAATAAAAATGATTGGAAGGTGAAAAGTGTTCACTAAGGATACCTCTTTCACATGCAGCACAAATCAGGACAATTTAATTACCTGCTGGGTCATGCTGAGACTTTTTAAACTGACATAATATTTTATCTAGAACGATGCTACAGCACGTGATTTTTACCTTTATTTTGATGAACAGTTGGTGTTATTTATCCCCCGGCTACATAGAGGACTGCCTGAGAATGCAATTTAATCAAGATTCTACAATAAATTTATTTACAGTTTTAGTACGGCAGTCAAAATAAACCTATACTTGCAATTAATGACCGGCCCTTAACTTTTGTCCAGTAATATATTTCGGCTGCCTTATTTGCTTTATCAGTTGTCATCAATTTAGTTTTCTTCGCATTAAGATAGAGGTTTTGCTCTTCACTTTTCTTACGGACTGACATAATTAGTTTTTCCATTTCTTTTGTGTTGTGGACAGTAATACTGTATCATCAGCATATCTAATCTCTGGTATTTCATAACCTCCAATTGTTATGGTATCGTAATATTCTTTGTCTACATCTTCTCTAACATTCCTCATTATATTTTCAGTATACAAGTTAAATAAGTAAGGCGACAATATGCACCCCTGACTGACCCCTTGTTTTATGTGTGTGTGTAGTTTTTTTTCTCAACAGGTATTTATATGTGTGTGTGTGTGTGTGAACATGTAGTAAAGGTTAGTTTATATTACACTTACGGAATCTGGAGTGAACAACTGTGTTTTTATTTTATTCTCAAAGTCAGCAAGCATTTCTACAAGCTTCAGTATCTTACATACTGTATTGCTTATTTCACATTGAGGCTAGTTTACCAAGACGTGAATTTCTGCCACAGCTGTCAGACTAGTCCATCACATTGTGACCGTTACTGATCCCAGTATTCAGGAAAGGAGGTAAGAGCAAGTGTGAAGACTACAGACGAAAATCTTTATTCAAACAAGGTACTTTCTATATACCATTAAATAGACTAAAACTATATTTAGAACATATGGAAGACTATCAAGCAGGTTTGAGGAAAAATAAATCAACCATAGATCAATATTTTTTCTATGTCAAATAGAGCAGAGAAGTACTGGAAATATGGAAAAGAAGTACGTAATATCTTCACTGACTTAAAAAAGAAAGCTTGAGACAGCTTAGATAACAGCAGCGTACAGAAAATTATGAAAGAATTTAATATAAATTAATAAATTGATCTTTCCCATCGCTACATATGCCTGTGAGCTCTGGACACTTAAAAAAACAGCTGAGAAACACATAAATGCCTTTAAATGTAAATTCTACAGAAGAGTTAATGAAATATCATGGACACAGAAAAGAACAAATATATCCATACTCCAGGAACTTAATATTGAGGAAGGCTGGCTAGTAAAGAGGATTAAGCAGAGAAAACTTAAATATTTTGGAACATTAAACGTCATGTTAATCTATAGAAGACCGTCTTGGAAGGGTACATAATTGGAAAAAGAAAGAGAGGAAGACCAAGGCGAAGATGGCTGCAAGACTTCGTTGATGATCTGCAAACGGATGCATCAGCAGCAGGCCATCTTGCTCACAACCGAGAGGCCTACAGGAGTGCTGTTTGGGAGGCAAAGTTCCGCAAGGGACATGCAAAGGAATGAATGAATGAATGAATATTTTATCTAGGACGATGCTACAGCACGTGATTTTTACATTTATTTTGATGAACAGTTGGTGTTGTTTATCCCCCGGCTACATAGAGGACTGCCTGAGAATGCAATTTAATTAAGATTCTACAATAAATTTATTTACAGTTTTAGTACGGCAGTCAAAATAAACCTATACTTGCAATTAATGACCGGCCCTTAACTTTTGTCCAGTAATATATTTCGGCTGCCTTATTTGCTTTATCAGTTGTCATCAATTTAGTTTTCTTCGCATTAAGGTAGAGGTTTTGCTCTTCACTTTTCTTACGGACTGACATAATTAGTTTTTCCATTTCTTTTGTGTTGTGGATAGTAATACTGTATCATCAGCATATCTAATCTCTGGTATTTCATAACCTCCAATTGTTATGGTATCGTAATATTCTTTGTCTACATCTTCTCTAACATTCCACATTATATTTTCAGTATACAAGTTAAATAAGTAAGGCGACAATATGCACCCCTGACGGACCCCTTGTTTTATGTGTGTGTGTAGTTTTTTTTCTCAACAGGTATTTATATGTGTGTGTGTGTGTGTGAACATGTAGTAAAGGTTAGTTTATATTACACTTACGGAATCTGGAGTGAACAACTGTGTTTTTATTTTATTCTCAAAGTCAGCAAGCATTTCTACAAGCTTCAGTATCTTACATACTGTATTGCTTATTTCACATTGAGGCTAGTTTACCAAGACTTGAATTTCTGCCACAGCTGTCAGACTAGTCCATCACATTGTGATCGTTACTGATCCCAGTATTCAGGAAAGGAGGTAAGAGCAAGTGTGAAGACTACAGACGAAAATCTTTATTCAAACAAGGTACTTTCTATATACCATTAAATAGACTAAAACTATATTTAGAACATATGGAAGACTATCAAGCAGGTTTGAGGAAAAATAAATCAACCATAGATCAATATTTTTTCTATGTCAAATAGAGCAGAGAAGTACTGGAAATATGGAAAAGAAGTACGTAATATCTTCACTGACTTAAAAAAAAAAAAAAGCTTGAGACAGCTTAGATAGCAGCAGCGTACAGAAAATTATGAAAGAATTTAATATAAATTAATAAATTGATCTTTCCCATCGCTACATATGCCTGTGAGCTCTGGACACTTAACAAAACAGCTGAGAAACACATAAATGCCTTTAAATGTAAATTCTACAGAAGAGTTAATGAAATATCATGGACACAGAAAAGAACAAATATATCCATACTCCAGGAACTTAATATTGAGGAAGGCTGGCTAGTAAAGAGGATTAAGCAGAGAAAACTTAAATTTTTTGGAACATTAAACGTCATGTTAATCTATAGAAGACCGTCTTGGAAGGGTACATAATTGGAAAAAGAAAGAGAGGAAGACCAAGGCGAAGATGGCTGCAAGACTTCGTTGATGATCTGCAAACGGATGCATCAGCAGCAGGCCATCTTGCTTACAACCGAGAGGCCTATATGAGGCAAAGTTCCGCAAAGGACATGAAAATGACTGACTGACTGAGAATGCAATTTAATCAAGATTCTACAATAAATTTATTTACAGTTTTAGTACGGCAGTCAAAATAAACCTATACTTGCAATTAATGACCGGCCCTTAACTTTTGTCCAGTAATATATTTCGGCTGCCTTATTTGCTTTATCAGTTGTCATCAATTTAGTTTTCTTCGCATTAAGATAGAGGTTTTGCTCTTCACTTTTCTTACGGACTGACATAATTAGTTTTTCCATTTCTTTTGTGTTGTGGACAGTAATACTGTATCATCAGCATATCTAATCTCTGGTATTTCATAACCTCCAATTGTTATGGTATCGTAATATTCTTTGTCTACATCTTCTCTAACATTCCTCATTATATTTTCAGTATACAAGTTAAATAAGTAAGGCGACAATATGCACCCCTGACTGACCCCTTGTTTTATGTGTGTGTGTAGTTTTTTTTCTCAACAGGTATTTATATGTGTGTGTGTGTGTGTGAACATGTAGTAAAGGTTAGTTTATATTACACTTACGGAATCTGGAGTGAACAACTGTGTTTTTATTTTATTCTCAAAGTCAGCAAGCATTTCTACAAGCTTCAGTATCTTACATACTGTATTGCTTATTTCACATTGAGGCTAGTTTACCAAGACGTGAATTTCTGCCACAGCTGTCAGACTAGTCCATCACATTGTGACCGTTACTGATCCCAGTATTCAGGAAAGGAGGTAAGAGCAAGTGTGAAGACTACAGACGAAAATCTTTATTCAAACAAGGTACTTTCTATATACCATTAAATAGACTAAAACTATATTTAGAACATATGGAAGACTATCAAGCAGGTTTGAGGAAAAATAAATCAACCATAGATCAATATTTTTTCTATGTCAAATAGAGCAGAGAAGTACTGGAAATATGGAAAAGAAGTACGTAATATCTTCACTGACTTAAAAAAGAAAGCTTGAGACAGCTTAGATAACAGCAGCGTACAGAAAATTATGAAAGAATTTAATATAAATTAATAAATTGATCTTTCCCATCGCTACATATGCCTGTGAGCTCTGGACACTTAAAAAAACAGCTGAGAAACACATAAATGCCTTTAAATGTAAATTCTACAGAAGAGTTAATGAAATATCATGGACACAGAAAAGAACAAATATATCCATACTCCAGGAACTTAATATTGAGGAAGGCTGGCTAGTAAAGAGGATTAAGCAGAGAAAACTTAAATATTTTGGAACATTAAACGTCATGTTAATCTATAGAAGACCGTCTTGGAAGGGTACATAATTGGAAAAAGAAAGAGAGGAAGACCAAGGCGAAGATGGCTGCAAGACTTCGTTGATGATCTGCAAACGGATGCATCAGCAGCAGGCCATCTTGCTCACAACCGAGAGGCCTATATGAGGCAAAGTTCCGCAAAGGACATGAAAATGACTGACTGACTGACTGAATCAATTAATCAATTTGACCAGATTATGTATGGAGGATACAAAAAATACAGTAGGGTACAAAAGAAGAAAGTCAGAACTCTTCTATGTAAGAAAATAATTTGAAAATGTGAAATATTTTGTTTAAAGTGGTCATAGCTAGATGTGAAATATTTTGTTTAAAGTGGTCATAGCTAGATGTGAAATATTTTGTTTAAAGTGGTCATAGCTAGATGTGAAATATTTTGTTTAAAGTGGTCATAGCTAGATGTGAAATATTTTGTTTAAAGTGGTCATAGCTAGATGTGAAATATTTTGTTTACTGTGATCCAGCTAGCTTCTGGATAACAGACATAATTTGTGGTTTTAGCTTCTAGATCATAAACATAATTTGTGGTTTTAGCTTCTAGATCATAAACATAATTTGTGGTTTTAGCTTCTAGATCATAAACATAATTTGTGGTTTTAGCTTCTAGATCATAAACATAACTTGTGGTTTGTAGCTTCTAGATCATAAACATAACTTGTGGTTTTAGCTTCTAGATCATAAACATAACTTGTGGTTTGTAGCTTCTAGATCATAAACATAACTTGTGGTTTGTAGCTTCTAGATCATAAACATAACTTGTGGTTTGTAGCTTCTAGATCATAAACATAATTTGTGGTTTGTAGCTTCTAGATTACAAACATAATTTGTGGTTTGTAGCTTCTAGATCATAAACATAATTTGTGGTTTGTAGCTTCTAGATCACAAACATAACTTGTGGTTTGTAGCTTCTATATCACAGCTTGTGGTTTGTAGCTTCTAGACCACAAACATAACTTGTGGTTTGTAGCTTCTAGATCATAAACATAACTTGTGGTTTCAGCTTCTAGATCACAACTTGTGGTTTGTAGCTTCTAGATCATAAACATAACTTGTGGTTTGTAGCTTCTAGATTACAAACATAACTTGTGGTTTGTAGCTTCTAGATTACAAACATAACTTGTGGTTTGTAGCTTCTAGATTACAAACATAACTTGTGGTTTGTAGGACGAGTAAACTCTTCTGAGGCCAATCCTCTTCCCTGCACTCCTACTAAAGGTCCTGGAGCTCATTCTTGTAAAGACGTGTTACACTTTATGACAGGTAGCGGAGCCAAACAAAATCAGTCTGTTGCAAGATGGCTTAACGTTTGGCTCAGACGTAGATGATCTATCTTGACTTTAGATCATTCACAACATTGTTTTGTCTAATGATATTTTATATTGATCTCATATCTCTCTTTTTTTCATAACATTCACTTCAGATATCAGTTCTTCATTCATAACAAATCAGATATCAGTCTTTCATTCATGGCAGCTCAAGATATCAGTCTTTCATTCATAACAGTTCAGATTCCAGTCATGACAACTCTATAAATCTTTCATGATTTCCACCAAAAGTTTGGACACATCCACAAACAATTCTACGAAGAAAACAACACTTTCTGTGTACAACTCAGGACTGGATATTAATACCTGTGTACAATTTACACGGTGGATATTAATTCCTGGATACTACTCACAAGATGGATATTAATTCCTGGGTACTACTCACACGGTGGATGTTAATTCCTGGGTACTACTCACACGGTGGATGTTAATTCCTGGGTACTACTCACACGGTGGATGTTAATTCCTGGGTACTACTCACACGGTGGATGCTGCTATCGCGATATCCTAAGGCAGGATCCCCTGACTTGTCCCCCTGTGTGATAATCTTCTGCTCTTCTGTATGTACAGACGTAAACTTGGTGCTCATCTCTCTGTAAATTTCCACTATTGTCTACTGGAATAATGTTCTCATTGTTTACAACGACAAGTGTTGACTTTATCAATTACTGTTAATATTTTATCTCATTTAATCTACGGCTATTCTACGTTGTTCTGCGTCTGTTTTGTTACTCACTTCACAGACTTACTTGCTCCCAGGTTCATTCTCTCTCAGTGGAAATAGTAATACAGAAGCAGCAACTTTACAGTTTAAATGACTTTAATGATGCAAGGGGTGACGATGAGTCGATATGACGAGAACGACAAAAGCATCGACAAAATCCATGGACACAAGACTGGACATCTCCACGATATGATTTATGTGTTCCGGCAGACTGCTGTCGCCATCAGAACAACCTAATACAATTTTTTCTACAACCATTTCACTAAACAACAACATTTCTAACAGACTAATCTACGTCTATCTCAGACGATACACAAAACACAACTGTCCCTCAGTCATATGATTTCTCTCTCACCTGACCTTTTTCCTGTCACTCCTTAACCGTGACCCTCGTGCAACCTGAGACAAAGCAGATGGACTCTACTCACAAACAGCTGACTGATTTTGAAGATAACTCACTTTATACAAATGTTCCAATTTTCAGATGAGTTATCTATCTTACATCCTAACATTCAATATACTGCTATAATTCCCAGGGTTGGCGGTTATCTCAACGTAAGATTCTAAGTTGTTCTTCAAGTTTGAATGTAGCAATGTCAGACCTCTTCAGTGCACAAAGATTAGAGCTGAATGTGTTTATGCGGTTCGGAGAGAGAGAGAGAGAGAGAGAGAGAAAAGAACGGAGAGAGAGACAGAAAGAGAGAGAAACAGAGAGAGAACAGATCAAGAGAAAAGCGAAGGGAAGAGAGAAAGAGAAGGAAAAAGAGAGAGAGGGAGAGAGCTTTGCGTGTCTCTGATGTTCGTAACATGAATGTCATTTCTGCTTTTCCTATTACTGTATTATACAGAGATCCACTTGGATCATCAACTGGTGTCATTGTCTGGTCACATACTCTCAGCCTCACTTCAGTCCTGTAATGTCACGTTCATGTTTACCTGAAATATGTCACCTGGTCTTGCTTAATGCTTGTCCTTCATGTTTTAATTTCAGCTTATTTACAGGAAGCCACTCGCTTCTCCTTGACAAGCTGCTTCAACTTCTGGACTTTCTAAGGAAGGAACTAAAGTTCGAAGGAACTAGAACAATTCTAAAGTAAGAGAACCCGGTTTTGTATGATTTATAAGAGTATCTTGGAAAATGTTCTCTTACGATGGTTGGATTTTGCATAAAATGGATATAATACGGGCTATTTTAATATTTGGACCATTTGTTTTAAAGCCTTGGTATTTTTGTTGTGTGGGAGTTCAGTTGAAAGGTGAGGGTGAGGCGTTGGGTTCCACGGGATTTTGATGAACTTAGCCTTGACATGTTAGTAATAGAAAGTGAGTGTTCGTGGGAAGGTCGTAAACAGGTAGAATCACTGGCTGAGTTATTCTCGGGATAGAACCTTCGGGAAGATTTAGGGAAATAGTTAGCACATATTTAAGGAGTGAGAGGAGGAGATTTAGGGGAATAGTTAGCACATATTTAAGGAGTGAGAGGAGGAGATTTAGGGGAATATTTAGGACATATTTAAGGAGCGAGAGGAGGAGATTTATGGGAATAGTTAGCACATATTTAAGGAGTGAGAGGAGGAGATTTATGGGAATAGTTAGGACATATCTAAGGAGTGAGAGGAGGAGATGTAGGGGAATAGTTAGGACATATTTAAGGAGTGAGAGGAGGAGATTTAGGGGAATATTTAGCTAATATTTAAGGAGTGAGAGGAAGAGATTTAGGGGAATAGTTAGGACATATTTAAGGAGTGAGAGGAGGAGATTTAGGGGAATAGTTAGGACATATTTAAGGAGTGAGAGGAGGAGATTTATGGGAATAGTTAGGACATATTTAAGGAGTGAGAGGAGGAGATTTGGAAGGATAATTATGTTAGATAGAGAGAGATAGAGTTAGGATGAATTATGAGGATTGATTAGTAGCTTGAGATTCATTATGATTGAAAATTCATTGTAGAGGTTGGCTGAGTAGGATGTTCCAGATAGGATGCTAGAATGTGAAGTTGTATGTAAAGATCCATGGAATTTTCAGTGTGTTAGTAAGTTGGTTCTTATCCCATCATGTTGAATGCCTGTTTTTCCTAGCTGAGAGTAGTAGTCTGTCGCACACTCCCTCCTTACATGGCGAACTAGTTCTCGTCTGGAGAGGAGTTTGATTGTTCATCTATTTACTCAGTTTATTTGCTACATCCTCACTTATTCACCACTCATTTTTTCCCATAATAAATATGTGAAATTGCTATATCAGTTGAGTGTTGGTGGTTCTCAAACTGTTAGGATATGTTCGTTCTGAGTTACATATTACAATTCCTCAGATGTAACCAGAAGCAGAGTAAGGAAAAGTAGTACAGTTTACCTGTTTGATGGAGGCTTTACACAATTGCGAAGTACTTAAAGTATTGCCGTGTCTGTAACTAGCAGACAGATGCACGCTACATCTCATCTAAATAAAGGCTGCAGTACGGCTACAGACTAAACGTTAGTGAGACGTGAGAGAAAGAAAAATCACAAGAGAATTGCCTGGGATTCGAACCACGGACTAATGTGAGACGAACAGCCGTCTAGCCACGAGAGAACAGCGTACTAACGAAATGAGCTAACTCGCACCTCAAAAAAAAAAAAAAAACGGCTGCTCATCCTACCGAAGTCCGTGGTTCGAATCCCAGGTAATTTTCCTGTGATATGTCTTTCTCTCACGTCTGACTAAAGTGCTTTGTCTATGATTTCTTGGAGGTATAATCCTACAAAACTGTGTTCCTTACTTTACCGCACGTAAACCTCGTTTCCTATTTATAACAAAAATTCTTCCTAGAACAATTCTAGAGCATTCTCTTGGAGGTTTTTTCCCTCATTTTTTTCGTGTAGAAAAAGATCAAATGTGAAATATCTCCTTCCTGAGCCTGAGATTTGGAACACAACAACATATCTGTTGGTGAAAATGGCGTTGAACGTGGATGAACAAGGGAACTAGTAAGCTACCAGGCCGTTGATTACGTTGTGTTTACGTGTTGTATTTTACTGGCGATGTTTCAACCTCCGTGCCTTCGCGCCGCTCACTGGCTTAATGATCACGTGACATGTCATTTAACTTCCTGTCTTGCTTCCGGCTTCCTGGAACGTGGCTGAGTGTCAGCTGTCTGGCACCACCCCCGGCTCTCTGTAAAGCCCGCGCGACATGACCATATATGGGAAAGATTGACGTCCGCCCACGTCTGGCGCTGTATGGCAGCAGGATGATGGCGTCGCGTGTCTTCCTCCCATTTCTTCCTATTTACTAAATATGTATGTGAGAGAGAGAGAGAGAGAGAGAGAGAGAGAGAGAGAGAAATATTTTATTTCCCATTATTTCCCCACATTTTCTGCCACACTGGTTTGCTTTTATCGTTCGTTATTCAACATTTCCAGAGCAAAATCAGCGCTGCCGCTCAAACAGCTGAGCACAGCCAAATGTTACAAGTTGAAATATTCGTTTTGTGCGAATAGTTTCCCACATGTTTTGATGAATTTATGTCTGCTTTAATTAACATGTACACATGTACCTGAAGTACGACCATGCTCTGCTGCGGGCCTAAAGATGGGCCTCCCTGCACGCACGACACTCCCACATTTGCTCAGCTTGTGACCTCGGTGTTGTTCACAGGGTGTGTTGGCTGATAGTGCCAGGGTCACATCGATTATATACAGCTCACAGAGTTCTGATTGTCTGCCCCTGTCTCTTTCGCATAGTCTTTCGTGATGATGAGTGCTGCATTCAAAGATTTTTCTTGTTCTCCTCTCCTTGTAGTTTTGATAGAATGTGTGTTATGAGGTCTTCCTTGTCCATCTGTAGGTTGCCCAGGGTTGCTTGCCAGTTGATCTGTCATCTGATTGTCTTTGACCCCGGCATGTCCTATGCAATGAATCATTGCCAGGGAGGTGATCTGCAAGCCTTTTACTATGGCTAGCCACTCGCGACGTTTCAGCTGTTTTTGAGCATGTTCTGTGAATGTGTTAAGATTATGGATGGCCATGCTTGCTAGTTTGATAGCAAGTTTATAGCTCGAGTGGCTGCTTCGATTTCCATCCTCATGCTGGATGTGGTTGTGACGAAGACTCCGGATTCGCTGTCAGTGAGGCGTGCACTGAGGTAGACCATGATTACCCATCTTTTTCTTCGTCCAGGTGTGACCAGTCTTCACTGGCCATAACAAGCGCGAGAGCACCGAAAAACTTTCAGAAACAGCAGAAAAGGTCTCATGCTGGCCACGGAGCACGCCAGATTTAAATAATTTCAACTGTCACGTCTAACACCGGCCCCCATTATCTGAATGACTAGTATACACTTGGAAGTGCAATGCAACTGGAAGATCGTGGGTTCAATTCTGGATCTGGTGTTACTTCCCCTGATAATCTGAAGGAATTGTGTTGTTTCCCTTGTCTACAGCTCAGAGTTTCCTGCATACACTGACATGTACACATTTTGACTGAACATGTACACATTTTGACTGAACATGTGCACATTTTGTGATGTAATGTAAGGAATCAGAAACGGTTGTTAATTCTTTTGGCCAACATCCTTCTCACATCTCTCATACACACATATATGCATACACAAACAAACATATACACATGTTCAATCATACATTAAACGCTAACGTATATTCACTCACACGTTACAAACTCACACACACACAATCTCACACAAATAGTCATATATTACACGCTAACACCATTTAACTCACACATTACATACATGAGCACATACACTCATACATATGTTCATATACACATCCACTCTGTTACACCTCTATACCAGACCTCTGCAACATTTCTATCCCAGACCATCTCTACGCTAGACCTTTGTAACATCTCTATGCCAGAACTCTGTAACGTCTCTACGCCAGACCTCTGTAACATCTCTATGCCAGACCTCTGTATCACCTCTATAACAGACCTCTGTAACATTTCTATCCCAGACATCTCTACGCCAGACCTCTGTAACATCTCTATGCCAGACCTCTGTATCACCTCTATAACAGACCTCTGTAACATTTCTATCCCAGACCATCTCTACGCCAGACCTCTGTAACATCTCTATGCCAGACCTCCGCAATATATCTATACCAGACTTCTGTAACATCTCTATACTAGATCTCCGTAACATCTCTATATTAGATCTCCATTACATCTCTGTACCAGACCTCTGTAACATATCTATACTAGACCTCCGCAACATCTCTATACCAGACCTCTGTAAGATCTCTATATTAGACCTCCATAACTTCTCTATACTAGACCTCCGTTACATCTCTATACCAGACCTCTGTAACATCTCTATACTAAACCTCGGTAACATCTCTATACTAGACCTCCGTAACATCTCTATACTAGACCTCCGTAACGTCCATATACTAGACCTTCGAAACATCTCTATATTAGACCTTCATAACATCTATATATTAGATATCAGCAACATCTCTATACTAGACCTCTGTAACATCTCTATACTTGACATCCGTAACATCTCTATACCACACCTCCGTAATATCTCTATAATAGATCTCAGCAACATCTCTATACCAGACCTCTGTAACATCTCTATACCAGACATTCGTAACATCTCTATACGAGACCTCTGTAACATTTCTATACCAGACATCGGTAACATCTCTATATCTCTAACATCTCTATACTAGACCTCTGTAACATCTCTATACCAGAACTCCGTAACATATCTATACTAGACATCCGTAACATCTCTGTATATCTAACATCTCTATACTAGACCTCTGCAACACCTCTATACTAGACCTCCGTAACATCTCTATACCAGACCTCTGTAACATCTCTATACCAGACCTCTGTAACATCTCTATACTAGACCTCCGTAACATTTCTATACCAGACCTCTGTAACATCTCTATACGAGACCTATGTAACATCTCTATATAAGACCTCCGTAACATCTCTATACCAGACCTCTGTAACATCTCTATACTAGACCTCCGTAACATTTCTATACCAGAACTCTGTAACATCTCTATACCAGACATTCGTAACATCTCTATACGAGACCTCTGTAACATTTCTATACCAGACATCGGTAACATCTCTATATCTCTAACATCTCTATACTAGACCTCTGTAACATCTCTATACCATAACTCCGTAACATATCTGTACTAGACATCTGTAACATCTCTATATATCTAACATCTCTATACCAGACCTCTGTAACACCTCTATACTAGACCTCCGTAACATCTCTATACCAGACCTCTGTAACATCTCTATACCAGACCTCTGTAACATCTCTTTACTAGACCTCCGTAACATTTCTATACCAGACCTCTGTAACATCTCTATACGAGACCTCTGTAACATTTCTATACCAGACATCGGTAACATCTCTATATCTCTAACATCTCTATACTAGACCTCTGTAACATCTCTATACCAGAACTCCGTAACATATCTGTACTAGACATCTGTAACATCTATATATATCTAACATCTCTATACCAGACCTCTGTAACACCTCTATACCAGACCTCTGTAATACCTCTATACTAGACCTCCGTAACATCTCTATGCCAGACCTCCGTAACATCTCTATACCAGACATTCGTAACATCTCTTTACCAGACATCCGTAACATCTCTATACCAGACATCGGTAACATCTCTATATCTCTAACATCTCTATACTAGACCTCTGTAACATCTCTATACCATAACTCCGTAACATATCTGTACTAGACATCTGTAACATCTCTATATATCTAACATCTCTATACCAGACCTCTGTAACACCTCTATACCAGACCTCTGTAATACCTCTATACTAGACCTCCGTAACATCTCTATACCAGACCTCCGTAACATCTCTACGCCAGACCTCTGTAACATCTCTATACCAGACATCCGTAACATCTCTTTACCAGACATTAGTAACATCTCTTTACCAGACCTCCGTAACATCTCTATACCAGACCTCTGTAACATCTCTATACCAGAACTCTGTAACATTTCTATACCAGACATCCATAACATCTCTATACTAGACCTACTTAGCACATCTATACTAGGCCTCCGTACCACCTCTATACCAGACCTCTGTAACATCTCTATACCAGACATCTGTAACATCTCTTTACCTGACATTCGTAACATCTCTTTACCAGACCTCCGTAACATCTCTATACTAGATCTCCGTAACATCTCTATACCAGACCTCTGTGACACCTCTACACCAGACCTCCGTAACACCTCTACACCAGACCTCCATACCACTTCTACTCCAGACCTCTGTAACACCTCTACACCAGACCCCTGTAACACCTCTACACCAGACCCCTGTAACACCTCTACGCCAGACCCCTGTAACACCTCTACGCCAGACCCCTGTAACACCTCTACACCAGACCTCTGTAACACCTCTACACCAGACCCCTGTAACACCTCTACGCCAGACCCCTGTAACACCTGTACGCCAGACCTCTGTAACATCTCTACGCCAGACCTCTGTAACATCTCTACGCCAGACCTCTGTAACATCTCTGCGCCAGACCTCTGTAACACCTCTACGCCAGACCTCTGTAACACCTCTATGACAGACCTCTGTGACACCTCTACGCCAGACCTCTGTAACACCTCTATGACAGACCTCTGTAACATCTCTATGACAGACCTCTGTAACACCTCTACGCCAGACCCCTGTAACACCTCTATGACAGACCTCTGTAACATCTCTACACCAGACCTCTGTAACACCTCTACGTCAGACCTCTGTCACATCTCTACGTCAGACCCCTGTAACATTTCTACACCAGACCCCTGTCACACCTCTACGTCAGACCTCTGTCACATCTCTCCTCCAGACCTCTGTCACACCTCTACGTCAGACCCCTGTAACATCTCTACACCAGACCCCTGTAACATCTCCACGCCAGACCTCTGTTAGATCTCTACGTCAGACCCCTGTAACATTTCTACACCAGACCCCTGTCACACCTCTACGTCAGACCTCTGTCACATCTCTACTCCAGACCTCTGTCACACCTCTACGTCAGACCCCTGTAACATCTCTACACCAGACCCCTGTAACGTCTCTACTCCAGACCTCTGTTAGATCTCTACGCCAGACCCCTGTAACATTTCTACACCAGACCCCTGTAACATCTCCACGCCAGACCTCTGTTAGATCTCTACGCCAGACCCCTGTAACATTTCTACACCAGACCCCTGTCACACCTCTACGTCAGACCTCTGTCACATCTCTACTCCAGACCTCTGTCACACCTCTACGTCAGACCCCTGTAACATCTCTACACCAGACCCCTGTAACATCTCTACGCCAGACCTCTGTTAGATCTCTACGCCAGACCTCTGTCACACCTCTACGTCAGACCCTTGTAACATCTCTACGCCAGACCTCTCTTAGATCTCTACTCCAGACCTCTGTCACACCTCTACGTCAGACCCCTGTAACATCTCTACGCCAGACCTCTGTTAGATCTCTACGCCAGATCTCTGTAACATCTCTACGCCAGATCTCTGTAACATCTCTACAGATCTTTGTAATATGTATGTGTGTATATCTATGTCGGTGTGTGTATGCGCGCGCAACACTCGACAGTTTATTCTACTTTACAAAATTAGTAAGCTGTCCCTTACTGATGTGTCTGCCCTCAAAGTTGAATTATTTACTATTATTGTTGTAGTTATGTTCATTATTATTCACTGTTATCATTGCAAGTGGGGCAATGTTATTGATTATATTGTTTGAATATATGTTGACATATTTGTCTGTGTTTGTAAACAATTACGTGGGAAACTTGAAAACTCAGACTGGGAAATATTAAACGCAAAGAAATACGTTTAGAACATCAAAATGACATTTACCAAACATAAAGTAAGTCACTGTTTGATAAATCTGGCATGAACTGATCATAAAATAGGACTCCACATTTTTTCACTCAGAGAAACAAAACAGGTTATACTGGACTTGAAACTTGTGTAACATTTATCATTATTTGGCAAACACATGTTAGCCACTGAGTAGAGAACTGTTGCTGGGAAACTAAACAAAGAAAGATCTCAGGGTCACTGTTCCCCCACACAACCATCATTTTTTAACCAGACTCGAGAAAACCGATTTCTGTCTCCAACATTTGACAAAATGAATCTTTTTTTTTCAGTTCGATCTTCTAATATCCGTTTATTTTGGGATGTGGAAAGAGATGAAGATCGAGGACACTTCTAAAGGTGGACAAAGAAAAGTTGTGAAATTACTATTTTTTTTTCTTTAGCCCATTAAATGTCATTTTATCATCATCTTGTGTGACTGTACATGATTATATTCTTGTAATCTTTAGGGTATATGCATAATCTTTAGTATATCCATACTACAAGAACTTAATATTGAGGAAGACTGGCTAGTAAAGATGATTAAAGAGAGAAAACGTAAATATTTTGGACACATTAAACGTCATGATAATTTAGAGAAGACCGTATTGGAAGGATACATAATGAGAAAAAGAAAGAGGGGAACCAAAACGAAGATGGCTGCAAGACATCGTTGATGATCTGCAAATGGATGCATCAGCAGCAGGCCATCTTGCTCACAACCGAGAGGCCTACAGGAGTGCTGTTAGGGAGGCAAAGTTTATTTACAAGAGCCACAGAAGCGCAGCCATCAACTGGGAGGCCCCCAACCAGCACAAGTGAAGAAAATGTGGACTTGCCCGCACATCTGTGCGCTGAATTCGTGAGTTGTCTGCAGACTCACACATCAGTTCCCGGTCAGTTCCCGGTCAGTTCGTACAGAAGATCTGAGACATGAGACGTGTCTGAGGTAAATTTGTGCCAAAAGTGCTCTCACGTGACTGGAAACAGACCCGTGTTTCGACTGCTTGTGACCTGCTTGAATGTGTCGTCGAAAATGTTTTAAAAACAATCATAAATCGTGGGTTTATGGGGACAATCATAACTAGTAATAAATAGTGGGTTTGTGGGTACAATCATAACAGGTGATAAATCGTGAGTTTATGGGCACAATCATAATTGGTGATAAATTGTGGGTTTAAGGGTACAATCATACCTGGTGGCATATCGTGGATTTATTGATACAATCATAACTGGTGATAACTCGTGAGTTTATGGGTACAATCATAACTGGGGATATATCGTGGATTTGTGGATATGACCCTGTAACTAAGGCCCAGTCTTTGGCAAAGAAGATTCCGATGTCTCCTAACGCAAAAAGCACAACAGAGCCACAGCAGTTTCAGTACAAGGCTGACTTTTTCAATTACAATGGCATTGTTCATCATGAATATGCTCCATCAAGTCAGACAATCAACAAGGATTACTACTTTGACTCTGTGAGATCAGACAATCAACAAGGAATACTACCGTGACTCCATCAGGTCAGACAATCAACAAGGAATACTACCGTGACTCTGTGAGATCAGACAATCAACAAGGAATACTGCTGTCACTCCATGAGATCAGACAATCAACAAGGAATACTGCTGTCACTCCATGAGATCAGACAATCAACAAGTGGCAACTTCACCGTGACAACGCTACAGATCTTTGTAATATGTATGTGTGTATATCTATGTCGGTGTGTGTATGCGCGCGCAACACTCGACAGTTTATTCTACTTTACAAAATTAGTAAGCTGTCCCTTACTGATGTGTCTGCCCTCAAAGTTGAATTATTTACTATTATTGTTGTAGTTATGTTCATTATTATTCACTGTTATCATTGCAAGTGGGGCAATGTTATTGATTATATTGTTTGAATATATGTTGACATATTTGTCTGTGTTTGTAAACAATTACGTGGGAAACTTGAAAACTCAGACTGGGAAATATTAAACGCAAAGAAATACGTTTAGAACATCAAAATGACATTTACCAAACATAAAGTAAGTCACTGTTTGATAAATCTGGCATGAACTGATCATAAAATAGGACTCCACATTTTTTCACTCAGAGAAACAAAACAGGTTATACTGGACTTGAAACTTGTGTAACATTTATCATTATTTGGCAAACACATGTTAGCCACTGAGTAGAGAACTGTTGCTGGGAAACTAAACAAAGAAAGATCTCAGGGTCACTGTTCCCCCACACAACCATCATTTTTTAACCAGACTCGAGAAAACCGATTTCTGTCTCCAACATTTGACAAAATGAATCTTTTTTTTTCAGTTCGATCTTCTAATATCCGTTTATTTTGGGATGTGGAAAGAGATGAAGATCGAGGACACTTCTAAAGGTGGACAAAGAAAAGTTGTGAAATTACTATTTTTTTTTCTTTAGCCCATTAAATGTCATTTTATCATCATCTTGTGTGACTGTACATGATTATATTCTTGTAATCTTTAGGGTATATGCATAATCTTTAGTATATCCATACTACAAGAACTTAATATTGAGGAAGACTGGCTAGTAAAGATGATTAAAGAGAGAAAACGTAAATATTTTGGACACATTAAACGTCATGATAATTTAGAGAAGACCGTATTGGAAGGATACATAATGAGAAAAAGAAAGAGGGGAACCAAAACGAAGATGGCTGCAAGACATCGTTGATGATCTGCAAATGGATGCATCAGCAGCAGGCCATCTTGCTCACAACCGAGAGGCCTACAGGAGTGCTGTTAGGGAGGCAAAGTTTATTTACAAGAGCCACAGAAGCGCAGCCATCAACTGGGAGGCCCCCAACCAGCACAAGTGAAGAAAATGTGGACTTGCCCGCACATCTGTGCGCTGAATTCGTGAGTTGTCTGCAGACTCACACATCAGTTCCCGGTCAGTTCCCGGTCAGTTCGTACAGAAGATCTGAGACATGAGACGTGTCTGAGGTAAATTTGTGCCAAAAGTGCTCTCACGTGACTGGAAACAGACCCGTGTTTCGACTGCTTGTGACCTGCTTGAACGTGTCGTCGAAAATGTTTTAAAAACAATCATAAATCGTGGGTTTATGGGGACAATCATAACTAGTAATAAATAGTGGGTTTGTGGGTACAATCATAACAGGTGATAAATCGTGAGTTTATGGGCACAATCATAATTGGTGATAAATTGTGGGTTTAAGGGTACAATCATACCTGGTGGCATATCGTGGATTTATTGATACAATCATAACTGGTGATAACTCGTGAGTTTATGGGTACAATCATAACTGGGGATATATCGTGGATTTGTGGATATGACCCTGTAACTAAGGCCCAGTCTTTGGCAAAGAAGATTCCGATGTCTCCTAACGCAAAAAGCACAACAGAGCCACAGCAGTTTCAGTACAAGGCTGACTTTTTTCAATTACAATGGCATTGTTCATCATGAATATGCTCCATCAAGTCAGACAATCAACAAGGATTACTACTTTGACTCTGTGAGATCAGACAATCAACAAGGAATACTACCGTGACTCCATCAGGTCAGACAATCAACAAGGAATACTACCGTGACTCTGTGAGATCAGACAATCAACAAGGAATACTGCTGTCACTCCATGAGATCAGACAATCAACAAGGAATACTGCTGTCACTCCATGAGATCAGACAATCAACAAGTGGCAACTTCACCGTGACAACGCTATAGCAGTATATTGAATGTTAGAATATAAGATAGATAACTTAACTGAAAATTGGAACATTTGTATAAAATGAGTTATCTTCTAAAGTAATCAGCTGTTTGTGAGTAGAGTCCATCTCCTTTGTCTCGGGTTGCACGAGGGTCACGGTTGGGGAATGACAGGAAAGAGGTAAGGTGAGAGAGAAACCATATGACTGAGGGACAGTTGTGTTTTGTGTATCGTCTGAGATAGACGTAGATTAGGCTGTTAGAAATGTTGTTGTTTAGTGAAATAGATGTAGAATAGAGTTATTAGGTCGTTCTGGTGGCGACAGTATTTTGCCGGGAACATATCGTGGAGATGTCCATTCTTGTGTCCATGGATTCTGTTGATGCCTTTGTCGTTCTCGTCATATCGCTCATCGACTCATCGTCACCCCTTGCATCATTAAAGTCATTTCAACTGTAAAGTTGCTGCTTCTGTATTACTATTTCCACTGAGAGAGAATGAACCTGGGAGCAAGTAAGTCTGTGAAGTGAGTAACAAACAGACGCAAAACATCGTAGAATAGTAATGTAAGAAAGAACATTATTCCAGTGGATAGTAGTGGAAATATACACAGAAATGATTAGCAATACATCTACACATAGAAGAGCAGAAGATAGAATCACTCATGTATCCTGCTTTAACGCACCTGCCCATCCATCGTAACTCTTGCAGCAGGTTCTTGCTAAGCGCCACATTCACCTGCACTCCTTCCCTCTCAGTTTTTCCTATTCCCAAAAAAGATAACAGAACACTTGAAAGAGAAAAGATTTCAGGATTTTGAGGAGGATATTGACGAAGATGTTGAGGAGGATATTGATAAGCATGTTGACGAGGATGTTGACAAGGATATTGACGAGGATGTTGACGAGGATATTGAGGAGGATGTTGATGAGGATGTTGATGTTGACGGAAAATGTTGACGAGGATGTTGAGGACATACAACACAATGCGACGGGGCAGATTTCAGACGATAACTTACAGAAATGCTTCCAGCAGCGGAGACAGCTCAGAGCTGAGTGTGTCGTCATTAAGGGACAGTTCCCAAGCTGACTAAGTTACAGATGGCCAACTCTTATAATTTTCTTATCATTTAATAAGTAAGGACACTTTTTGATCCCACATCGTATCATGAGAACAAATCAGATGACAATACAAACCGTTGTTTTTTTATCACAAATCGTATAATGAGAATAGATCAAACGACAATACAAACCCTTGTTTTTTATCACAAATCGTATAATGAGAATAAATCAAACGACAATACAAACCCTTGTTTTTGATCACACCTCCTTTAATGAGAAAAGATTAGATGACAATACAAACCGTTGTTTTTTTTATCACAAATCGTATAACGAGAATAGGTCAGATGACAATACAAACCCTCGTTTTTTAATCACACTTCGTATAATGAGAATAGGTCAGATGACAGCACAAACCTTGTTTTTTATCACAAATCGTATAATGAGAAAAGATCAGATGACATTACAAACCTTGTTTTTTATCACAAATAGTATAATGAGAATAGATCAAACAGCAATACAAACCTTGTTTTTTATCACACCTCGTTTAATGAGAATAGGTCAGATGACAATACAAACCATTGTTTTTTTTTAATCAGAAATTGTATAATGAGAATGGATCAGATATAATACAAACCCTTATTTTTTTTCATCACAAATCGTATAATGGGAATAGATCAGATGACGGTACACTTATTTTTCTTACGCCTGATTTTATAACCTTACTATAGCCACCTTTGTCAGTGTTAAGATTTGCTGTAGCAGTAAGACAGAAGACAGTTTCTTTACAGAGTAGATAAGACAGTTTCTGTATAGAGTAGTTAAGACAGTTTCTGTATAGAGTAGTTAAGACAGTTTCTGTATAGAGTAGATAAGACAGTTTCTGTACAGAGTAGTTAAGACAGTTTCTGTACAGAGTAGTTAAGACAGTTTCTGTATAGAGTAGTTAAGACAGTTTCTGTATAGAGTAGTTAAGACAGTTTCTGTACAGAGTAGATAAGACAGTTTCTGTATAGAGTAGTTAAGACAGTTTCTGTATAGAGTAGTTAAGACAGTTTCTGTACAGAGTAGATAAGACAATTTATGTATAGAGTAGTTAAGACAGTTTCTGTACAGAGCAGTTAAATGTTTGAGAAGAGTTACCGATGGGAGAATCAGGGTGGAATGTCAGACGGGCCTGGGTCCCCAATACTTCGTCCTTTGAAATAAATCTCTTCTTTCGTGATCTTCCTCTCTGTCTTTCGGTGTTTCTTTGTTTGTATCTTCTCTTTGTTCTTCTCTCTCTATCTCTCTCTGTCATTCTCTATCTTTCTCTTTCTCTCTTTCTGTCTGTCTGTCTGTCCCTTTCTGTCTCTCTCTGCCTTTCTGCGGTTCTCTGTCTCTCTGCCTGTCTCAGTCTGTATCTCTCTGTCCTTCTGTCTGTCTCTCTGTCTCTCTTTCTGTCTCTGTCTCTTTGTCTGTCTCTGTCTCTCTGCCTGCCTTTCTCTGTGTCTTTCTTTATCTGTCTGTCTATCTGTCTGTATCTATCGTTATCTGTCTTAACCCATTTTAAAATAAAGTATGTTCTGTCTCTCTGTCTTGCCTCTCTGTCTTTCTCTGTCTCTGTCTGTTTCTCTCTGTCTCTCTTTGTTGTCTCTCTGTGTGTCTTTCTCTGTCTCTGTCTGTCTCTCTTTTCTCTCTTTCTCTATCTCTCTGTCTGTCTCTCTTTGTTGTCTCTTCGTGTGTCTTTCTGTCTCTCTCTCTGTCTCTCATTTTGGTATACCCTCCCATCCTGTATAGAAAATATAAAATATACTCCTCCCTACAACTACAAGCTTTCCCAATATCTATTTCATGTCCACTACATGCCTCCATGAATCGTAAAACTTAAAAGGTTCTTCCAGACTGCTCTTACAGACTCCGAACTCATTATTCTGAACAGTAATGAAATTTTTGTTTGGTAGATAGTCATTTATATGTGTATATAGTTAGTCATTTATATGTGTATGTAGTTTCTTTATTGTTAATTATGTTTGTTATATGACAGCATATTTGTAGAATGTCTGGAACAGAGTGAAAGATGTATGATAAAGGCCAGAATGTCAGACGGGCCTGCAACCCCAATTCTTAACCCTTTTGAAATAAAGATCAATCAATCTATCCATGTCTGTCTCTCTGTCTCTTTCTGTCTCTCTGTCTGTCTCTCCAAGACACAATGATGATAAGAATGGCGCTAACAAGCGAAACATCGTCACACACACACACATACACCCACACAAACATACAGGCAGGATAAAACTGCTAAATATAGTAGTCTACGCTGAAACTTCTGGAAACTTAATTCTGTTCTCACAGTCGAACCAGGGCTGACATCTTCTCAGGTTTCCAGACCTGACCTGGAGGACAACCTGGTCTGTGCGGCAGGGTAGAGTGCAAAAATTAGCAACACACGTGACCTAGCTGACACTGACAAAGATAGTCACGTGATGTGAGAACGATGTCTTCATTCATGATGGCGGTTTTGCGAATAATGAACACAGACAGACAGACAGACAGACAGACAGACAGACAGACAGACAGACAGACAGACAGACAGATAGACAGATAGATAGATAGATAGATAGATAGATAGATAGATAGATAGATAGATAGATAGATAGATAGATAGATAGATAGATAGATAGATAGATAGATAGATAGATAGATAGATAGATAGATGTACTATCTACTCGTGTGGTAGCAAATCTATGACCATTACCTATCATCACTATCTATATACAAACACATGTATGTATGTATGTAATGTTCCAACATCACTTTGGAACGCCTGGAACAATTTCAACCACATTTGGTACACATTCGACTTACAATCTGGAAAAGTATAATGTGAGGGGTAGGACACCCCTATCTCTTCTAGGGGTCGGGGGTGACATGTACAAATAATCGAGAACGACCGATACTAAATCCAGCTGTGAAGCAAGGGATGTAACTCCCATTATATTTATGCACAATCCTTGCATCAGGTTGTGGGCCGTGTCGGATAGCGCTGAAATGAATAGACTCTGTAGAACCTTCTAGGAGGTTATGGATATGAATCCGGTCTTGGACTCAAGATGTTCGAGAAACTTCCAGCACCACCCAAATCTTAGATGGTCGTATATAAGGTAAGCTAATTCGGCAAGTCTTCCAGTTTATCATCTTTCAGGGAATGTGACACTTTCATTTCACTCTTTTAGTTGATTGTACAAGTGTTTCCTATAGTGATAGTGTGCTTTTTTGATCAAGTTCATTAAAACTTTTTTTTTATTTCTGTGAAAAGTTTTATATTTCTACACGGATAAGTAAATAATAATTTTACATTTTACATTTGCTTTTTTCTTATGTTTTTATTAGCTTTTAAATGTACTCTATAGTAGATTCATTCATTAATACTTTTTTTTATTTGTGTAAGAGTTTCATATTTCTACACAGATATAAGTACTTCATGATTTTAAATTTTAAATTTGTTTTTTTTCCTTATGTTTATATTAGCTTTTTATTGTAATACATAATAGATTCATTCATAATTACTTCTTTATTTCTGTCAATAGTTGTATATGTCTACACGGATATTTATGTTGCTTCCTCAAGGGTGCGTTCACCTAAGAATTTATTTATTCTTGCTCCTGGAAGTGAAACTAAAAATGTTGCTTATAATCAGGTTTTGAGTAATTAATAATATAGTGAATATGTAAAAGACACTACTTTATAATTTGTGTACTGTACTTATAATTAAATACCTGTAAATAAAATTACTTCGATATTACACTATAGATATACTTCATTTTCCTGTCTAATTTGGATTGGGATAAATAAATACACGGGCAACGCCGGGTAATCATCAAAACAACTTTCTCCAACAAAATGTGAAACATCAAAAATTACCATTCACAAATGTTTGCTACTGAGTCTATTTTAATTTCCAGAACTCAGGAAAGTTTAACATAATCTCTAATGTCTTCGACGTTCTTGGTGTAGCTCTCATCTCTTGGTGTGGCTTTCATCTCTTGGTGTGGCTCTCGTACTTGGCGTGGCTCTCATCTCTTGGTGTGGCTTTCGTCTCTTGGTGTAGCTCTCATCTCTTAGCGTGGCTCTCATCTCTTGGTGTAGCTCTCATCTCTTAGCGTGGCTCTCATCTCTTAGCGTGGCTCTCATCTCTTAGCGTGGCTCTCATCTCTTAGCGTGGCTCTCATCTCTTAGCGTGGCTTTCATCTCTTAGCGTGGCTCTCATCTCTTGGTGTGGCTTTCATCTCTTAGCGTGGCTCTCATCTCTTAGCGTGGCTCTCGTACTTGGCGTGGCTCTCATCTCTTGGTGTGGCTTTCATCTCTTAGCGTGGCTCTCATCTCTTGGTGTGGTTCTTATCTCTTGGTGTAGCTCTCATCTCTTGGTGTGGCTCTCATCTCTTAGCGTGCCTCTCATCTCTTGGTGTGGTTCTCATCTATTGGTGTAGCTCTCATCTCTTGGCGTGGCTCTCATCTCTTGGTGTGGTTCTCATCTCTTGGTGTGGCTCTCATCTCTTGGTGTGGCTCTCATCTCTTAGCGTGGCTCTCATCTCTTGGTGTGGCTTTCACCTCTTGGTGTAGCTCTCATCTCTTGATGTGGCTCTCATCTCTTGGTGTAGCTCTCATCTCTTGGTGTGGCTCTCATCTCTTGGTGTGGCTCTCATCTCTTAGCCTGGCTCTCATCTCTTGTTGTGGCTCTCGTACTTGGCGTGGCTCTCATCTCTTGGTGTGGCTCTCGTACTTGGCGTGGCTCTCATCTCTTGGTGTGGCTCTCGTACTTGGCGTGGTTCTCATCTCTTGGTGTGGCTCTCATCTCTTAGCGTGGCTTTCATCTCTTAGCGTGGTTCTCATCTCTTGGTGTGGCTTTCATCTCTTAGCGTGGCTCTCATCTCTTGGTGTGGCTCTCATCTCTTAGCGTGGCTCTCATCTCTTAGCGTGGCTCTCATCTCTTAGCGTGGCTTTCATCTCTTAGCGTGGTTCTCATCTCTTGGTGTGGCTCTCATCTCTTAGCGTGGCTCTCATCTCTTGGTGTGGCTTTCATCTCTTGGTGTAGCTCTCATCTCTTGGTGTAGCTCTCATCTCTTGGTGTAGCTCTCATCTCTTGATGTGGCTTTCATCTCTTGGTGTGGCTCTCATCTCTTAGCGTGGTTCTCATCTCTTGGTGTGGCTCTCATCTCTTAGCCTGGCTCTCATCTCTTGTTGTGGCTCTCGTACTTGGCGTGGCTCTCATCTCTTGGTGTGGCTCTCGTACTTGGCGTGGCTCTCATCTCTTGGTGTGGCTCTCGTACTTGGCGTGGCTCTCATCTCTTGGTGTGGCTTTCATCTCTTAGCGTGGCTATCATCTCTTGGTGTGGCTTTCATCTCTTAGCGTGGCTATCATCTCTTGGTGTGGCTCTCGTACTTGGCGTGGCTCTCATCTCTTGGTGTGGCTTTCATCTCTTGGTGTAGCTTTTATCTCTTGGTGTAGTTCTCATTTCTTGATGTAGCTCTCATCTCTTGGTGTAGTTCCCATCTCTTGGTGTAGCTTTTATCTCTTGGTGTGGTTCTCATTTCTTGGTGTAGCTCTTATCTCTTGGTGTGGTTCTCATTTCTTGGTGTAGCTCTCATCTCTTGGTGTGGTTCTCATCTCTTGGTGTAGCTCTTATCTCTTGGTGTGGTTCTCATTTCTTGGTGTAGCTCTTGTCTTTTACTTTCATCTCCACGGACTCATGAAGTAAACTCGAAGACACGTAGCACGTAAGCGTTATATCTCTCGTGTCATAGAAGTTCATACACCAGAACTAACACAAAGCGGACATTCAACCTCACATAAGATAGCAGAACTAACACGAGGCGGACATTCAACCTTAAAGTCAGATACTAGATCTAACATCAGGCGGACATTCAACCTTACTGTCAGGAACCAGATCTAACACCAGGCGGACATTCAACTTTACAGTTAGACACCAGATCTAACACCAGGGTGACATTCAACCTTAATGTCAGGAACCAGATCTAGCATCAGGGGGACATTCAGCCTTAACGTCAGGAACCAGATCTAGCATCAGGGGGACATTCAGCCTTACAGTTATACACCATATCTAACACCAGGGGGATATTCAACCTTACAGTTAGACACTAGATCTAATACCAGGGGGACATTCAACCTTACAGTTAGACACTAGATCTAACACCGGGGGGGGGGGGGCGGGAACATTCAACCTTACAGTCAGACACCAGATCTAACAACGAGGGGGGGGGGGGAATTCAACCTTACAGTTAGACACCAGATCTAATACCAGGGGGACATTCAACCTTACAGTTAGACACCAGATCTAATACCAGGGGAACATTCAACCTTACAGTTAGACACCAGATCTAACACCAGGGAGACATTCAACCTTACAGTAAGACACCAGATCTAACACCAGGGGGACATTCAACCTTACAGTTAGACACCAGATCTAACACCAGGGGGACATTCAACCTTAGAATTAGACACCAGATCTAACACCAGGGGGATATTCAACCTTACAGTAAGACACCAGATATAACACTAGGGGGACATTCAACCTTACAGTTAGACACCAGATCTAACACCAGGGGGACATTCAACCTTACAGTTAGACACTAGATCTAATACCAGGGTGGGGACATTCAACCTTACAGTTAGACACCAGATCTAACACCGGGGGGGGGGGCATTCAACCTTACAGTCAGACACCAGATCTAACACTAGGAGGACATTCAACCTTACAGTAAGACACCAGATCTAACACCAAGGGGGGGGGGGGACATTCAACCTTACAGTTAGACACCAGATCTAATACCAAGGGGACATTCAACCTTAGTTAGACACCAGATATATTACCAGGGGGACATTCAACCTTACATTTAGACACCAGATCTAACACCAGGGGGACATTCAACCTTACAATTAGACACCAGATCTAACACCAGGGGGATATTCAACCTTACAGTAAGACACCAGATATAACACTAGGGGGACATTCAACCTTACAGTTAGACACCAGATCTAACACCAGGGGGATATTCAACCTTACAGTGAGACACCAGATCTAACACCAGGGTGGGGACATTCAACCTTACAGTTAGACACCAGATCTAACACCAGGGGGACATTCAACCTTACAGTAAGACACCAGATCTAACACCAGGGGGACATTCAACCTTACAGTTAGACACCAGATCTAACACCAGGGTGGGGATATTCAACTTTACATTTAGACACCAGATCTAATACCAGGGGGACATTCAACCTTACAGTTAGACACCAGATCTAACACCAGGGGGACATTCAACCTTACAGTTAGACACCATTTTTTAAATATAGGAATGGAAGGTCAGGCCACAGTTATACACTGACGACTCTGGTGGCGTAAGCTGTGTTTTTGGTTAGTGACATTATCTGATGTAAGACGAGAATGTTGACATGAGAGTCGTGCACATTCATGAAACATAAGTGAAGGCTGTGAAGGTGGCCCAGAATTGCGTTGCTGAAACTAGACCTCCTGAGAACGTTACAACAACAAATACTGACACATCAGGTCTTGAAGGTTGACACATGAAGACAGATGCGCAATCCTTAGACACGACATAGTCCTACGTTCAGGTCGACGATCTAAAGTATTAGTAAGAGGTCAAGGACATCTAGTTTCCTGAACGCTGTTAATCTAAGAAGATGCTATTAATCTTGTTATTGTTATTATTGTTCTTATTGCTGTTATTATTGTTATTATTTTTTTATTTTCAAATGTTATGATTGCTTTGTTATTCCTATTGTTGTTACTTTAAATCTTGTTATTGTTTTACTTGATTTCACTGTTTTTTCTTTAACTGTTGTTATTTTTTATTGTTGTTATTGTTTTCTTTGATGGTGCTACTGTTGTCATTGTAGTTATTGTTTCTCATGTTTATGTTAATGTTGTTATTTTGTGTGCTGGTGTTATAGTTGATATTATTTATTATGAAGATGTTACTGTTGTTACTTTTTGTGTTGATGTTATTGTTGTTACTGTTTTTATTATGATGTTACTCTTGCTACTGTTATCATTGTTTAATTGTTGATATTATTGCTAGTATTATTGTCATTGTTTCTTCTGTTGATGTTAATGTTCCTGTTTTTGTGTTGATGTTATTATTTTTATTATGTTTATATTGATCTTATTATTTTTGCTATTGTTTCTTATGTTTATGTTACTGTTGTTATTTTCTTATGTTGATATTGCAGTTGTTATTCTTGTATCTTGATTTACTGTTGTTACTGTTGTCACTGTTTATAATGTTGATGATACAGTTGTTGTTATTGTTGTTATTATTTCTTATGGACATTCAACCTTACAGTTAGACACTAGATCTAATACCAGGGGGACATTCAACCTTAGAATTAGACACCAAATCTAACACCAGGGGGATATTCAACCTTACAGTAAAACACCATATATAACACTGGGGGGACATTCAACCTTACAGTTAGACACCAGATCTAACACCAGGGGGACATTCAACCTTACAGTAAGACACCAGATCTAACACCAGGGGGACATTCAACTTTACAGTTAGACACCAGATCTAACACCGGGGGGGGGGATATTCAACCTTACAGTGAGACACCAGATCTAACACCAGGGTGGGGACATTCAACCTTACAGTTAGACACCAGATCTAACACCAGGGTGACATTCAACCTTACAGTTAGACACCAGATCTAACACCAGGGTGGGGATATTCAACTTTACAGTTAGACACCAGATCTAATACCAGGGGGACATTCAACCTTACAGTTAGACACCAGATCTAACACCAGGGTGGGGATATTCAACTTTACAGTTAGACACCAGATCTAATACCAGGGGGATATTCAACTTTACAGTTAGACACCAGATCTAATACCAGGGGGATATTCAACTTTACAGTTAGACACCAGATCTAATACCAGGGGGATATTCAACTTTACAGTTAGACACCAGATCTAATACCAGGGGGACATTCAACTTTACAGTTAGACACCAGATCTAACACCAGGGGGACATTCAACCTTACAGTTAGACACCATTTTTTAAATATAGGAATGGAAGGTCAGGCCACAGTTATACACTGACGACTCTGGTGGCGTAAGCTGTGTTTTTGGTTAGTGACATTATCTGATGTAAGACGAGAATGTTGACGCGAGAGTCGTGCACATTCATGAAACATAAGTGAAGGCTGTGAAGGTGGCCCAGAATTGCGTTGCTGAAACTAGACCTCCTGAGAACGTTACAAACAACAAATACTGACACATCAGGTCTTGAAGGTTGACACATGAAGACAGATGCGCAATCCTTAGACACGACATAGTCCTACGTTCAGGTCGACGATCTAAAGTATTAGTAAGAGGTCAAGGACATCTAGTTTCCTGAACGCTGTTAATCTAAGAAGATGCTATTAATCTTGTTATTGTTATTATTGTTCTTATTGCTGTTATTATTGTTATTATTTTTTTTATTTTCAAATGTTATGATTGCTTTGTTATTCCTATTGTTGTTACTTTAAATCTTGTTATTGTTTTACTTGATTTCACTGTTTTTTCTTTAACTGTTGTTATTTTTTATTGTTGTTATTGTTTTCTTTGATGGTGCTACTGTTGTCATTGTAGTTATTGTTTCTCATGTTTATGTTAATGTTGTTATTTTGTGTGCTGGTGTTATAGTTGATATTATTTATTATGAAGATGTTACTGTTGTTACTTTTTGTGTTGATGTTATTGTTGTTACTGTTTTTATTATGATGTTACTCTTGCTACTGTTATCATTGTTTAATTGTTGATATTATTGCTAGTATTATTGTCATTGTTTCTTCTGTTGATGTTAATGTTCCTGTTTTTGTGTTGATGTTATTATTTTTATTATGTTTATATTGATCTTATTATTATTTTTGCTATTGTTTCTTATGTTTATGTTACTGTTGTTATTTTCTTATGTTGATATTGCAGTTGTTATTCTTGTATCTTGATTTACTGTTGTTACTGTTGTCACTGTTTATAATGTTGATGATACAGTTGTTGTTATTGTTGTTATTATTTCTTATGTTGATGTTAATGTTGTTATTTTTGCGTTGATGTTATTGTTTTTATTGTCTTTCTCTTGATATTATTGTTGTTTTTGTTCTTATTGTTTTTTACTTTGGTGCTACTGTTGTTACTGTTGTTATAGTTTCTTATATTGATGTTACTTTTGTTATCTTTTGTGTTGATATTATTATTGTTATTGTTTTATGCAGATGTTATTATTGCTATTGATGCTATTCTTGCTACTGTTTCTTATGTTGATGTTATTATTGTAATTTTTGTGTTAATGTTGCTGTACTTATTGTTTTATCTTGATTTTACTGTTGTTACTTTTGTAAATGTTTATAAAACTGGAGTTACTGTTTTATTTTTATTATTTTTGTGTTGATGTTACTCCTCTTATTGTTGTTATTGTTTTTATGTTGATGTTACTGTTGATATTGACTATGTTTATGTTATTTATCAGCGTTTGTATTGGTGTTAATGTTACTGCTAATGTTGTTGTTGGTGGTTGTAGCAGATGATGTTGGTGGTTTTTATGTTATTGCTGATGTTATTGTTGGTGGTGTTAAGGTTATTACTGATGTTATTCTTGGTTGTATTAACGTTATTGATGATGTTATTGTTAGTGGTAATGGTATTGCTAATGTTGCTGATAGTGGTGCTAATATTATTGCTATGTTGTTGATATATTATTGCTGATATTGTTGATATGTTATTGCTGATATTGTTGATCGGGTTAATGTTATTCCTCATGTTGTTGGTGATGTTAATGTTATTCCTGATGTTGTTGGTGATGTTAATGTTATTCCTGATGTTGTTGGTGATGTTAATGTTATTCCTAATGTTGTTGGTGATGTTAATGTTATTCCTAATGTTGTTGGTGATGTTAATGTTATTCCTAATGTTGTTGGTGATGTTAATGTTATTCCTAATGTTGTTGGTGATGTTAATGTTATTCCTGATTTTGTTGGTAATGTTAATGTTATTCCTGATGTTGTTGGTAATGTTAATGTTATTCCTGATGTTGTTGGTGATGTTAATGTTATTCCTAATGTTGTTGGTGATGTTAATGTTATTCCTAATGTTGTTGGTGATGTTAATGCTATTCCTGATGTTGTTGGTGATGTTAATGTTATTCCTGATGTTGTTGGTGATGTTAATGTTATTCCTGATGTTGTTGGTGATGTTAATGCTATTCCTGATTTTGTTGGTGATGTTACTGTTATTCCTGATATTGTTGGTGATATTAATGCTATTCCTGATTTTGTTGGTGATGTTACTGTTATTCCTGATGTTGTTGGTGATGTTAATTTTATTCCTGATGTTGTTGGTGATGTTAATGTTATTCCTGATGTTGTTGGTGATGTTAATGCTATTCCTGATGTTGTTGGTGATGTTAATGTTATTCCTGATTTTGTTGGTGATGTTAATGTTATTCCTGGTGTTGTTGGTGATGTTAATGTTTTTCCTGATGTTGTTGGTGATGTTAATGTTATTCCTGATGTTGTTGGTGATGTTAATGTTATTCCTAATGTTGTTGGTGATGTTAATGCTATTCCTGATGTTGTTGGTGATGTTAATGTTATTCCTGATGTTGTTGGTGATTTTAATGTTATTCCTAATGTTGTTGGTGATGTTAATGCTATTCCTGATGTTGTTGGTGATGTTAATGTTATTCCTGATGTTGTTGGTGATGTTAATGTTATTCCTGATGTTGTTGGTGATGTTAATGTTATTCCTGATTTTGTTGGTGATGTTAATGTTATTCCTGATGTTGTTGGTGATGTTAATGCTATTCCTGATGTTGTTGGTGATGTTAATGTTATTCCTGATGTTGTTGGTGATGTTAATGTTATTCCTGATTTTGTTGGTGATGTTAATGTTATTCCTGATGTTGTTGGTGATGTTAATGCTATTCCTGATGTTGTTGGTGATGTTAATGTTATTCCTGATGTTGTTGGTGATGTTAATGTTTTTCCTGATGTTGTTGGTGATGTTAATGTTATTGCTAATTTTTTGAGTAATCAAGCCGAGAATATGCTGGGTGGAGTAGATGAATATTGTAGGGGTAGAAGCTTTGTAATCTACTATAGTGAGTGTTCTGAAATATGCACCATAAGTTAGGAACAGGCATCTTTTAGTAGAGAGGGAATATAATTGTGAAGAATCGAAATGTTAAGCATACCAGTATTTCAAGTTCAAACCGTGTACTCCAGCGTTCCATATTCCTGCATGCAATGGTCATCTAGCGCAAGGCGGCTTATGCCGTTAAAGTGACAATATTCACTGGATGTAAAACAGAATCTTTCTGTTGTAAAGGTTGGTGGCTTGGGCATTTTTTTTGGAGCGGCCGATCGGAAAGGTCAAATTAGCACCTGGTGATTTTGGAGCATGTGACTGGCTTGTGTGCTGTCCAGTTAAGGAAGGTATGGACATCATTATAGTGATGGAGCATGTTATCGTTTATTGTTTTCTGGATCTGTGTATATTTGGTTGTATCGTTTCCTGTTATGGTCTCCTCATGTGCCATCCTTAAGGTTGTGTAAATTGTCGTGTGTCTAGTGTTGGTTTTTGTGAAATTAAACGTAAGTTTAGTTAGAAGAAATATTGCTGGTTGTTTCGTGCAACAGAGTCGTAGTTTGTTGTGTGCTGAAAATGTGTTCAGTGTTATATTATAGAAGCAGTTAAGGTGTGCATATCATTAAAACCATCACTATTGATCCTTTGCCGTATTTGATATATTTGCATTTGCATTGCCGTTTGACTGTGTTAAGTGTTTATGAGAGCATCAATGTATGTAATAAGAAGTATTCTTGTGAATGTTCATTGAAGTTATGCGCACTTATACCTTTGCCAGTGTTCATCTTTAATACATACATAATGTTACAATTTTTTCATTCGCATTTGTCGTATTTCATATCTTGTGATATTTCATTTGAGAGTCATAGTTTGGTGATGGTAAAGTACGAATATAATATGTGTTGCTAAGTATATATATGTTAACTCACGAGTTGTTGGGGTAGCTTTGTGTTGAGAAGAAGAGTGTGCGTGCACAAGACAGTGAGACCTTTTGTGAAAATAAGAGTCACGTTTTTAAAGTAGATGTATGGTAAATATGAGAGCCACATATAGCAGCAGTTTTGTCACGTGATTTCTTTTCATGAAGTGTCGCTTTTTTTGGTTGTATGTTCTTGTTCGTGATGTGTACAGTTTTCGCTACTCTCTGTTGTCGTTTGTCGTGTGTGACATGTTTTCTTGTGTTGTGATTAAAACTATATATTTGCCTTGATCACTATGTGGTTTACAAGTTGCAATGTATGTGAAAATGTGTTGTGTTAATGTGTCTAATTCTTCGTGTTAGGTAAAATTCATATGGTAGCTATCTGGGTACAGATGAAAGGGCTAGAACCTGGGTTGGTATATTTTGAAGGGGTGCAGTTTCGGGTCCCTTGTATGATTGTACTTAATAATGGGACGGAAACATGTGATAGTCACATATTTAACAGTTACAAGGCATCAACTGAACTTAACCATTTTACATTGTGCCTTGTATGGCACCAAATAAAACAGAATCTTTTTGGCCTTGTACACCGCCAAATAAAACAGAATCTTTCTGTGCCTTGAATGGCACCAAATGAAACTGTCAACAGTGACCTTGTACAGTAAAGGCACAAACTAACTGACTGTTGGTGATACACCAACACAAGTAACAAGTACTTGACAGTAAAACGTTGCTTTGTTATGCGCTTAGTGACGTCATTCAACCCAAGTGAGGAAAACAACAAGAAAGGGAGGTAACACGAATGACTGAACAGTGGCAGGGGTTCAGCTGTCTAATCAGTCAGTCAGCAGCGCTACAGAAAAACGTCGCTGTACACAGCAGGGAAAATGAGCAGTTATCAGAATCCTTAAACAAATTTAATATGTGAAACAATGAGGATGGGGTCCTGATGAATGAGGGAAGATGAATATCAATGCACAACGTGAGAAATAAACAATACAATAATACACAAAACACTCAGACAAATTTGACTTCGCCACAGGAATGTAGAAGTTAACTCCCCTCCCCTAAAAAAAAAGGACATGTACTAACCTCACATCGAGGGAAAAAAAACCGAAAGCTCTACACAACAAACGATCTCTCATCTGTGTCAAGGACAAGCAGACAACTATTCTTACATTCTAACAACGCTACAAATCTAAACACAAAGAATGAATCATTAACACGTCTACTCTCTCGCACGGGTTCAACTTCTGCTCTTAAATCCCAAAATTGTCGTGAAGCCCACATGAACAACCAATCAAGAAATCTTGGGCTGGTAGACTACTAAAAATCTGTCCTTGATGTGAAGAAAGTTTGGTGTGGTCGACTACTAAAATCTGTCCTTGATGTGAGGAAAGTTTGATGTGGTGGACAACTAAAAAGCTGTCCTTGATGTGAAGAAAGTTTGATGTGATAGACAACTAAAAAGCTGTCCTTCATGTGAAGAAATTTTCGGGTGGTGGATCACTAAACAGTTGTCCTTGATGTGAAGAAATATTGAGGTGGTGGATCACTAAAAAGCTGTCCTTGATACGAAAACATTTTGAGATAATGGACCACTAAAAACCTGTCCTTGATATGAAAAAATTTTAAGGTGGTGGACCACAAAAAGCTGTTTTTGCTGTGAAGAAATTTTGAGGTTGTGGACCATTAAAAAGCTGTCCTTGATGATATGAAATTTTGAAGTGTGGACAACTAAAATGCTGTCCTTGATGTGAATAAATTTTGAAGTTATTGACCACTAAAAAGCTGTCCTTGATGTGAAGAAAGTTTGGGGTAGTGGACCACTAAAAAGCTGTCCTTGATGTGAAGAAAGTTTGGGGTAGTGGACCACTAAAAAGCTGTCCTTGGTGTGAAGAAAGTTTGTGGTGAGAACCTGGTTTAATTAATCAGCTATTTGATGGACAGAGAAGAGTGCAGGTACTGTAAACCTGCTACAGGTAGCTTCTGTCATGCCTTTCTTATATCAGTGATACCATGACTCCTTGAAAACTTTTTCGTTAAGAAATAATAATGTAGTTTGTTGTAATAACTCACAGACCAAATGTAGTTTGTCGTAATAACTCACAGACGAAACGTAGTTTGTCGTAATAACTCACAGACGAAATGTAGTTTGTCGTAATAACTCACAGACGAAATGTAGTTTGTCATAATAACTCACAGACGAAATGTAGTTTGTCGTAATAATTCACAGACGAAATGTAGTTTGTCGTAATAACTCACAGACGAAATGCAGTTTGTCGTAATAACTCACAGACGAAATGTAGTTTGTCGTAATAACTCACAGACGAAATGTAGTTTGTCGTAATAACTCACAGACGAAATGTAGTTTGTCGTAATAACTCACAGACGAAATGTAGTTTGTCGTAATAACTCACAGACGAAATGTAGTTTGTCGTAATAACTCACAGACGAAATGTAGTTTGTCGTAATAACTCACAGACGAAATGTAGTTTGTCGTAATAACTCACAGACAAAATGTAGTTTGTCGTAATAACTCATAGACGAAATGTAGTTTGTTGTAATAATTCAGAGACGAATTGTAGTTTGTTGTAATAATTCAGAGACGAATTGTAGTTTGTTGTAATAATTCACAGACGAAATGTAGTTTGTAGTAATAATTCAGAGACGAAATGTAGTTTGTCGTAATAATTCAGAGACGAATTGTAGTTTGTAGTAATAACTCACAGACGAAATGTAGTTTGTAGTAATAATTCACAGACGAAATGTAGTTTGTAGTAATAATTCACAGACGAAATGTAGTTTGTAGTAATAATTCACAGACGAAATGTAGTTTGTAGTAATAATTCAGAGACGAAATGTAGTTTTAGTAATAATTCACAGACGAAATGTAGTTTGTAGTAATAATTCACAGACGAAATGTAGTTTTAGTAATAACTCAGAGACGAAATGTAGTTTGTAGTAATAATTCACAGACGAAATGTAGTTTGTAGTAATAACTCACAGACGAAATTTAGTTTGTAGTAATAACTCACAGACGAAATGTAGTTTTAGTAATAATTACCAAATACGTGCTACTCTTTCTAAAGTCAGTATTTATATAAATCAAAACTTATTCACGTTTATGTCAAGTTTTCCAATTTTGCAATATTAATAAAAATGTTTACATTAAGCAAATGGTTTTGCTTGTCATCAGCGATGAGACCACACATTTGTACGTTGCTTATCGGTGTGTTACTAGGCAGATGTGTAAGACACACACATATATTTATGTTTTACTGAGAATACAGCATAACACGTGCCACAGGAAGGGGCTACATTCAAGTAAAAATAAAAAAAACATTTTCAGGTGTGTAGTACATTTGCACCGTGAACTTGACAACCCTGCAATTAAGTTTCGAAAGTTTCTTGCTGTTTTAGGCCAGGTTCTATGCTCCCCGGGCCATATCTTATGTCAACACCCGTAGCCATGTTTAGACACACTTGTCTATATTCGCGTATAACCCCAGGCATGCTCCTTTCTCACACCGCCGGACTGCGCATGCGCGAAATTATCTGTAAAAACATGTGCCTGAAGTCCAGCCCTGTGTCATAGACAAGACTGACTGGACAATGATTTTGTTCAATGCAGGGGCTTTCATTTTAGCTAAAGATCGATTTCCTCGAGGTTAAATGAGTTTTTGTGATGTGAATCAGGTTACAAGTGATGAGTTTTTGTGATGTGAAGTAAATTAAAACTGATGGGTTTTTGTAATGTGAAGAAGGATAAAACTGATGAGTTTTGTGTAATTGGAATTAAGGTAAAAGTGATGATTTTTTATGTGAAGTAAGATACGTATGTTTGTATATTTGTATCTATCATTTGGCCCAGATGTCTGCTTGTATCTATCATCTGATTCAGCCGTCTGCTTTTATCTATCATCTGATTCAGCTGTCTATTCGTATCTATCATCTTTACTGTCACACTTACTGGCGTGTATCCCAAGGTTTACTGTCACACTTACTAACGTGTATCCCAAGGTTTACTGTCACACTTACTGGCGCGTATCCCAGGGTTTACTGTCACACTTACTGGCGCGTATCCCAGGGTTTACTGCTACACCTATTGGGCCCTTATTCCAGATTTGACAACCACATTTACTGCGTGTATATCCCAGAGTTTACTACCACATTTACTGCGTGTATATCCCAGAGTTTACTACCACATTTACTGCGTTTATATCCCAGAGTTTACTACCACATTTACTGTGTGTATATCCCAGAGTTTACTACCACATTTACTGCCTGTATATCCCAGAGTTTACTACCACATTTACTGGGCCCATATTTATATGTTTGCTCTCACATTTACTGGGCCTGTACCCCTATTATTACTGCCAAATTTACTGGTCTCTACCCCTATGATTACTGCCAGACTTACTGGGCCTGTACCCCTATGACTACTGCCAGATTTACTGGTCTGTACCCCTATGACTACTGCCAGATTTACTGGTCTGTACCCCTATGACTACTGCCAGATTTACTGGGCCTGTACCCCCATTTTACTGCAGCACTCTCCACGACCCTGCAAGCTGCTGTTTCTCACATGTTAATGAATTGCTCGATTAACAGTTACCCCGGCATGTTGTGTTTGTTCTAAATAAGGACGCCATCATTAATTTGCCACAACAAAAGCAGTTGCTTGGGGCAACGGCTGCGGGGGGGGGGGGAAGGGCACATATTGCCGTAAATTAAAGCTGCCTATTTGTTCTCTTGCTTAACATTTCTGCTGTTTTTATCGATTCATATCGACCTATTTGTTTTTACTCTTTCTCGAACGTGTAGACGAGCAAACGTAGACTGCGCATGCGCACAGGAAGTTCATTTGAGGTCATTTCTGTGTATCACTGGTCTCAGGTAGATTTGAGTGTAATGCAGTTATGAATGTGACGAAGTTATAATTGCGACGAAATTATGAATCAGCAGAAGATATTATAACGTGGAGGATATGAATAGAGGGTTAGAGAGTAGAAGAGAAAATCTGGTGTAGTCAAAAACATGGAAGAGTATTCGTTTGTGGTAAAGCGTCTCTAATGTTGAGAAGCTACCAGCCCAAATACATCATCTAAACAGTTTTCGCAACAAGTTCAATTTTCTCTTGTTAACTCATCTTTTGTTTTGTTAATGCAGCTTTTGCTTCGTTTCGTCAATTAAACGTTTGTTTCTTTAATCTAGCTTTTGAATATTTGGATGACGTCACCACACTCTGTTCTTACATACTTCCCGTGCCGTTAAACGTCACATAAGGCCCGCATCGTTGGTCGCCAAGATTTCCTGTCATCGGCGAGTTTTTCAATCTCATCAAGGGATGTTATGCACACTGAATTGGCTTCTCTTAACAATGTCCTCTTTAGAGTTTCACGTGGTCGACCTCTTTTTCTTAGGCCTGTTGTGTTCCATTTGATAGCTTGTTTAGTCATTTTCTGATTGTTTCTTCTCATCACATGACCGACATATGTCCATCTTCTTTTTCTGATCAACCATGAGACAGGTTGTTGTTTGCTCATTTGTCTGATCTCTGCATTGTTCTCGAATTCATTCCACTGTATACCGAGTATTTTCCTTAGGCATTTGTTTTCGAAAGAGTCTAATTTCTTGCCTATTTTTTTAGCTGTTTTCCATCTTTCATATGCATAAATGAGGGGGGATATTACATTTGAGTTGAATAGTCTTAACACTGTGTGTCGTAGTGTAAATATGGCTGCTCATTCATGGACTTTGCTCAGTGCAAGTTTTTCAGTAAACTAAAACAGTGAAAGTGTGATTATGCGAGCCGGAGAAAGGAGGAGAAGTTAGAAGAGAATGTGGAATGATGAAAACAATTAGGAGGAAAAATTACGTGAGAATTGAAAACTATTCGAATACAACATTGTCTTTTTTAAAGTGGATCGATAATACTATACTGAATGTGAGAGTACTTGAACTAATTATCCAGAATGTACATGAATCGATTCCACCGGCTGGCGTGTATTGAAGATTTTAGTTAATGGACGACATTAGGTATCGATTCTAACAGCTGGTATTGAACACTTTGAATGGCGGGTGTGAGTTTGGTGAATAGATGATACAAGATGTTTGATGGATAGATGAGGTAAGATGGTTGGTGAATGAATGAGTCAAGATGGTTGGTGAATAGATGAGGTAAGATGGTTAATGAATGAATGAGTCAAGATGGTTGGTGAATAGATGAAGTAAGATGGTTGGTGAAAAGATGAGGTAAGATGGTTGGTGAATAGATGAGTCAGGATGGAACCTGACATGGTGTACACACTAAACTTTTCATCACAATCTTTTAATGACGTATCACAAAAAATAAATAATGTTAAGTTTTCTTGATGTAGGAAAATATGGCCGCTAACACCATATCCCTATGTCCCTCTAAGGCATGGCAGGATTACCTTTACCTTACTATTTTACCTTTCTTAGAAGTAAATTTACTGTAACAGTAATAGCTGTTGTTAACAGTAAGGTAAAAAAAAAAGTAAAGGTAATCCTGTCATACCTTAGAGCCACATAGGGATATGGTGTTAGTGCCCATATTTTCCTTGACCTGTCAGCACACTAGAGGGTGATATGGTCAGTATCACGCCTGGTCGTCTTTCCTTCCCCAACTCCAGAAGAAGTCTGGTACCTATTTCTACAGCTGGGTGACTGGGGTGCCTCCGGCCGAATTCATAACACCGACCTTCGCCACGAGAGGCCAGTGCACTAACCACTTCGCCACTTAGACACCCTGTTAACAGTAGGCATATAAAACATTATTTCTAGTTTTACAGGGTTGTAGAAGACTTCGTGAGGAAACTGTTTCTGTTGACTGAACTCATCCACTCCACTTTTTGGATTCACTCAGTCATCCACCCGCAAAAGCCAGGTCTTGATATTAAATGTCACGTGACATATCACCAAACCACGCTCACGTGAACACACAGAATGAATATCAAACAAATAAATGTTTACGGTAAAGTATCAAATAACAATATCATTTTGTCAGTGTACTTTACAGCTAGATCACATGATCACACTATTTGCAATTCACATCTCCAGCCTCGTGTGTAAAGTACAAATCACATTAAGTTTGTGGCACAAAGTTACCGCCAGTCTCAGCAGTAACAAATATTGCTTTCTATTCAACCATCGATCACCTTGACAACAGCGTTAGTGGTCGGCCTTGGAGACTGCCGCCATAAATCACTGGCTAAAAAAAAATGCCTCTTCACTTTCTTGTACATAAACATATTCCAAAGTTAGTTTTTCAAATTTGTTTTAAGAAAACTGTAATGATATTATTATTATTGTGATCATTATTTCCTACATTTTCATTGCTTGATTTTATACATGTAACCAAGAGAGCTGTTAGGGAGGCAGAGTTCCACAAGAGACATGCTAATGAATAAATGAACCATTACTAAATATAGTACATACAAAATAATAACAACAGGTGTTGAAACTATTTTGATGACAGCCATGAAAATCTTACTAAACGATAACTTTTGTCTAGTTTTGTCGTGTCTCCTTTCTCTTAGGCCTTTCAGTGTTGAGGGGGCAAATAGACGTCTAGATAGGGCTGGCACGTACTTTATATCGCGAGATATTTTAGACGTCTAGATAGGGCTCGGCATTTACTTTATATCGCGAGATATTTTAGACGTCTAGATAGGGCTCGGCATTTACTTTATATCGCGAGATATTTTAGACGTCTAGATAGGGCTCGGCATTTACTTTATATCGCGAGATATTTTAGACGTCTAGATAGGGCTCGGCATTTACTTTATATCGCGAGATATTTCAAGTTTCAGTAATTTCCTACCTCCTCTTTCGTGGACAGCCTCCTACGTTTCCTACAATTCTTGGTGTGAATATTTTCTGTGATACGCTGTCTGGAGGTAGTCATGTGACCTGGTCAAACCATTTCACTTGCTTTACCGTAAACATTTATTTGTTTGATGTTCATTCTGTGTGTTCACGTGAGCGTGGTTTGGTGGTATGTCACGTGACATTTAATATCAAGACCTGGCTTTTGCGGGCGGATGACTGAGTGAATCCAAAAAGTGGAGTGGATGAGTTCAGTCAACAGAAACAGTTTCCTCACGAAGTCTTCTACAACCCTGTAAAACTAGAAATAATGTTTTATATGCCTACTGTTAACAGGGTGTCTAAGTGGCGAAGTGGTTAGTGCACTGGCCTCTCGTGGCGAAGGTCGGTGTTATGAATTCGGCCGGAGGCACCCCAGTCACCCAGCTGTAGAAATAGGTACCAGACTTCTTCTGGAGTTGGGGAAGGAAAGACGACCAGGCGTGATACTGACCATATCACCCTCTAGTGTGCTGACAGGTCAAGGAAAATATGGGCACTAACACCATATCCCTATGTGGCTCTAAGGTATGACAGGATTACCTTTACCTTTTTTTTTACTTTACTGTTAACAACAGCTAGTACGGTCACAGTAAATTTACTTTACTGTTAACAACAGCTAGTACGGTCACAGTAAATTTACTTTACTGTTAACAACAGCTAGTACGGTCACAGTAAATTTACTTTACTGTTAACAACAGCTAGTACGGTCACAGTAAATTTACTTTACTGTTAACAACAGCTAGTACGGTCACAGTAAATTTACTTTACTGTTAACAACAGCTATTACGGTCACAGTAAATTTACTTTAAGAAAACTTAGCGTTATTTATTTTGTGTGATATGTCATTGAAAGATTGTGATGAATTCATCAAACATCTTGCCTCATTCCTTTATGGAACATCTTAACTCATCATTTCACCAACCATCTTGCGTCATCCATTCACCAACCATGTTACCTCATCTACAAAAAAAAATCTTACCTCATCTATTCACCAACCATCTTGACTCATCTATTCATCAACCATCTTGACTCATTTATTCATTAACCATCTTACCTCATCCATTCACCAACCATCTTGACTCATTCACTCACCGACCATCTTACCTCATCTATCCATCAAACATCTTGTATCATCTATTCACCAACCATCTTACCTCATCTATCCATCAAACATCTTGTATCATCTATTCACCAAACTCACACCCGCCATTCAAAGTGTTCAATACCAGCTGTTAGAATCGATACCTAATGTCGTCCATTAACTAAAATCTTCAATACACACCAGCCGGTGGAATCGATTCATGTACATTCTAGATAATTAGTTCAAGTACTCTCACATTCAGTATAGTATTATCGATCCACTTTAAAAAAGACAATGTTGTATTCGAATAGTTTTCAATTCTCACGTAATTTTTCCTCCTGATTGTTTTCATCATTCCACATTCTCTTCTCTCTTTTCTTCCTTTCTCCGGCTCGCATAATCACACTTTCACTGTTTTAGTTTACTGAAAAACTTGCACTGAGCAAAGTCCATGAATGAGCAGTCATATTTACACTACGACACACAGTGTTAAGTTAAGACTATTCAACTCAAATGTAATATCCACCCTCATTTATGCATGTGAAAGATGGAAAACAGCTTAAAAAATAGGCAAGAAATTAGACTCTTTTGAAAACAAGTGCCTAAGGAAAATACTCGGTATAAAGTGGAATGAATTTGAGAACAATGCAGAGATCAGACAGATGAGCAAACAACAACCTGTCTCATGGTTGATCAGAAAAAGAAGATGTACATATGTCGGTCATGTGATGAGAAGAAACAATCAGAAAATGACTAAACAAGCTATCAAATGGAACACAACAGGCCTAAGAAAAAGAGGTCGACCACGTGAAACTCTAAAGAGGAAATCTTGGCGACCAACGATGCGGGCCTTATGTGACGTTTAACGGCACGGGAAGGATGTAAGAACAGAGCGTGGTGACGTCATCCAAATATTCAAAAGTTAGATTAAAGAAACAAAAGTTGGATTTATAAAACGAAGCAAAACTGCATTAACAAAACAATAGATGAGGTAACAAGAGAAAACTGAACTTGTTGGGAGAACTGTTTAGATTTAGTCAGAACCTGGAGGAAACATAGACGTTATTAATAAATGGAGTCTCTCTCTCTCTCTCCCTTTCTCTCTCTCCCTCTCTCTCTCCCCCTTTCTCTCTCTCTCCCCCTCTCTCTCTCTTGTAATTATATGCCTCCATAAAATAACCAGCACTCTCTCATCACGTGACTCGCCAACCATCAAGTACTAAAATGACACAGTTAGAAAAACAACTTGTTAGATATTGTTAGAAATTATTTTAATGTCTGTTAAAAAAAACATATGTTAGAAGATCTGTATTTACAATGTATTTTTGTTTATGTATATGTCTGCGTATGTATATGTGCGTGAGTGCTATTTTATTAGGTTAATTACTTCTTCTCTTTTACTTTGAATGTAGTAGTTAAATCTTACACTCTTTTGATATGTTTTTTCCTAATTTAATTTGTATATTTGTACTAAATCAAGTGTGTGGGAAGAATGAAAGATGGAGTGATGAAGGGCAGAATGTAAGACGGGCCTGCGTGCCCAATTCTTTACCCTTGAAAAATAAAGATCATTCATTCATTCATTCATTCATTCTCTCTCTCCCTCTCTCTCTCCCTTTCTCTCTCTATCCCTCTCTCTCTCCCTTTCTCTCTCTCCCTTTCTCTCTCTCCCTATATCTATCTATCTATCTATCTATCTATCTATCTATCTATCTATCTATCTATCTATCGCGCCACATCATATTATAATGTTCCTGCTATCAATCTCTCCATATTTCCTCCTTTCCATCATTCTTTTACCTTATACCCACTCTAACGGAAGATTTCATCTTCAACAAAAGCAGGCCTGGCCAGTCTCTTGTGATATCTTCACGATGGATGATCTCAAGATGGATGACCTCAAGATGGATTAATACAAAATAGGTTACCTCATGATGGATTACCTCATGATGGATTACCTCAAAATGGATTACCTCAAGATAGAATACCTCAAGATGGATGACCTCAAGATGGATTACCTCAAAATAGATGACCTCAAGATGGATGAATGAACTCAAGATTGATTACCTCAAGATGGATGACCTCAAGATAAATTACCTCAAGATGGATATCCTCAAGATAGATAGAATACCTCAAGATGGATGACCTCAAGATGGATAACCTCAAGATGGATTACCTCAAGATTGATGACCTCAAGATAGGTGAATGAACTCAAGATGGATATCCTCAAGATAGATGGATTACCTCAAGGTGGATTACCTCAACACGGATTACTTCAAGAACAACCCTTCTTACACTTGACAAGATGGATGGACCAGATTGACACGTTCTTTCCTAGAATTTTTATATTTCTTCTATCTTGCCTCGTCGTTGTCTTGAAAGTACTACAACGTAGCTACAAAATAATGTCCAAAATATTATCAGCTCATACCAGCAATCACTAGATGTCAGCAAAAAATGACTAGTGAAGAATATGATGTATTTGGGCTGATAGCTTCTCAACATTAGAGACGCTTTACCACAAACGAATGCTCTTCCATGTTTTTGACTACACCAGATTTTCTCTCCTACTCTCTAACCCTCTATTCATATCCTCCACGTTATAATATCTTCTGCTTATTCATAATTTCGTCGCAATTACTTCTTCTTCTTCGTCTTCTTCGTTCGCATTGTCTGTCTATACCTGCAGTCCTGTCTCTTGGATAAATTTCACTGTTTTTTGTAATTCATGTATGGAACCGTAGAGCTTATCTTCTTTAGTGGTTTCACTGGGCCAGTAATTATTTCTCAGTGTCTCGTAGTTGGTGCAGTTCTGGAGGATATGTTCCACAGTTTGGGGCACCTGGGCACATGTACATAGATTAGTAGTACCAACCTTAAATTTTGTATACATATGACTTCGGAGTCGACTGTGTCCTGTTCGGAGACGGAAGATGATGACTTGTTCCTTTCTGTTTATCGTAGCAATTATAACTTCGTCACATTCATAACTGCATTACACTCAAATCTACCTGAGACCAATGATACACAGAAATGATCTCAAATGAACTTCCTGTGCGCATGCGCAGTCTACATTTGCTCGTCTACACGTTCGAGAAAGAGTAAAAAACAAATAGGTCGATATGAATCGATAAAAACAGCAGAAATGTTAAGCAAGAAAACAAATAGGCAGCTTTAATTTACGGCAATATGTGCCCTCCCCCTCTTCCCCCCCCCCCCCCCGCAGCCGTTGCCCCAAGCAACTGCTTTTGTTGTGGCAAATTAATGATGGCGTCCTAATTTAGAACAAACACAACATGCCGGGGTGACTGTTAATCAAGCAATTCATTAACATGTGAGAAACAACAGCTTGCAGGGTAGTGGTGAGTGCTGCAGTAAAATGGGGGTACAGGCCCAGTATATCTGGCAGTAGTCATAGGGATACAGGCCAGTAAATTTGGCAGTAGTCATAGGGGAACAGGCCCAGTAAATCTGGCAGTAGTCATAGGGGTACAGGCCCAGTAAATCTGGCAGTAGTCATAGGGGTACAGGCCAGTAAATCTGGCAGTAGTCATAGGAGTACAGGCCAGTAAATCTGGCAGTAGTCATAGGGGTACAGGCCAGTAAATCTGGCAGTAGTCATAGGGGAACAGGCCCAGTAAATCTGGCAGTAGTCATAGGGGTACAGGCCAGTAAATCTGGCAGTAGTCATAGGGGTACAGGCCAGTAAATTTGGCAGTAGTCATAGGGGTACAGGCCAGTAAATCTGGCAGTAGTCATAGGGGTACAGGCCAGTAAATCTGGCAGTAGTCATAGGGAAATAGGCCCAGTAAATCTGGCAGTAGTCATAGGGGTACAGGCCAGTAAATTTGGCAGTAATCATAGCGGTACAGGCCCAGTAAATCTGGCAGTAGTCATAGGGATACAGACCAGTAAATCTGGCAGTAGTCATAGGGATATACGCGCAGTAAATGTGGTAGTAAACTCTGGGATATACACGCAGTAAATGTTGCACTAAACTCTGGGATATACACGCAGTAAATGTGGTAGTAAACTCTGGGATATACACGCAGTAAATGTGGTAGTAAACTCTAGGATACACACAGTAAATGTTGCACTAAACTCTGGGATATACACGCAGTAAATGTGATAGTGAACTCTGGGATATACACGCAGTAAATGTTGCACTAAACTCTGGGATATACCAACCTATAAAACAAGGGGTGCGACAAGGATGTGTACTATCTCCAGACCTTTTTTCTCTGTACAGCGAGAATATTCTAAGAACAATCATCACAGAACCAGGCATAAAATTTGGAGGATACAATATTCTTCGGTATGCTGACGACACAGTACTGATAGCTGAGAACCAACAAGACCTGCAAAATCTCTTGGATAAAGTCGCCAAAGAAAGTGAACAGAAAGGCCTTACTTTGAACATCAAAAAGACAGAGACTATGGTTATATCTAAGAAACAGAATCCACCAGCATGCAGTATTAAATTAAACGGAACCATTCTAAAACAGGTGCAGAAATTCAAATACCTTGGAGCAGTAATAACTTCAGATGGGAAATGCAGAACAGAAATTAGGAACAGAATAGGTCAAGCAAAGACTGCATTTCAGAGAATGAGAAACATATTAGCTAACACATCTTTATCAATGAATGTTAGAAAACGAGTCCTAAAATGCTATATTGAACCTATCTTGTTATATGGAAGTGAATCATGGACAACAGGCAAGTCTGCACAAAAATCATTGGAAGCAGCAGAAATGTGGTTTATTAGAAGAATGTTGCGAATCCCCTGGACAGCAAAAATAACTAATGAAGAATGTATGAGAAGAGCTGGAGAGACAAAAAACCTTGTCAGAAAGATAAGAGAGAGACAATGTACTTTCATAGGACATGCAATGAGAAGAGGGGGCATTGAAAATATTATAACAACAGGAAAAATAGAAGGAAGAAGATCAAGAGGAAGACCAAGAGAAATGATACTGGACAGTCTGACGGGATGGTGTGAGAGGAGATCACCAACTGAACTGATGGCCTGCATGAAGGATCGTGTACTCTGGAGAAGCATAATAGCCAACGCCAGTCGGCACGTGATGATGATGAACTATTATCTTAACCATCTTCCTTAACAGAGAGAATTCAGTATTACCACTCATATAAAAATCTGACTAAATTACCACTTTCACTACCACAAAACACATCACATCTACCCTACTTCAAGTCGCAAAAACTCTTCACTTGTACCCTACTTCACATCACAAAAATTCATCACTTTTATCCTCATTCATTCATTCATTCATTCATTCCTTTGCATGTCCCTTGCGGAACTTCGCCTCCCAAACAGCACTCCTGTAGGCCTCTCGGTTGTGAGCAAGATGGCCTGCTGCTGCTGCATCCATTTCCAGATCATCAACTATGTCTTGCAGCCATCTTCGTTTCGGTCTTCCTCTTTTTCTTTTTCCCATTATGTATCCTTCCAATACGGTCTTCTCTAAATTATCCTACTTCACATAAAAAATCATCACTTTTACCTTAATTCCAGTCACACAAAACTCATCAGTTTTACCCTTCTTCACATTACAAAAATCCATCAGTTTTAATTTACTTCACATCGCAAAAACTCATCACTTGTAACCTGATTCACATCACAAAAACTCATCAGTTTTATCCAGGTTGAAAGTTCGTAGGAAATTGTCGCCATAAGAAGAGTGAAATATCCGAGAAATGGTAGATTCAACACTACAAAGTCGACAATCTGTCTTTATGAAAATCTACATTTAACCTCGAGGAAATCGATCTTTAGCTAAAATGAAAGCCCCTGCATTGAACAAAATCATTGTCCAGTCAGTCTTGTCTATGACACAGGGCTGGACTTCAGGCACATGTTTTTACAGATAATTTCGCGCATGCGCAGTCCGGCGGTGTGAGAAAGGAGCATGCCTGGGGTTATACGCGAATATAGACAAGTGTGTCTAAACATGGCTACGGGTGTTGACATAAGATATGGCCCGGGGTGCATAGAACCTGGCCTAAAACAGCAAGAAACTTTCGAAACTTAATTGCAGGGTTGTCAAGTTCACGGTGCAAATGTACTTATGTTATATCTTATATCCTTCCCGTGCCGTTAGACGTCACATAGGGCTCGCAAAGTAGTTCGCCAATATTTCCTGTCTTCGGCGAGTCTTTCAACCTCAAAAAAGGATTTTATGCCTGTTAACTTGGCCTCTCTTAAGAATGTTCTCTTCAGAGTTTCACGCGGTCTGCCCCTTTTTCTTCGGCCTGTTATGTTCCACTTGATAGCTTGTTTTGGGATTCTCTGCTCATTTCTTCTCATCAAGTGGCCAACATATGTCCATCTCCTGTTCCTGATCACCCGTGAGACTGGTTGTTGTTCAGTCATCTGTCTTATCTCTGCATTGTTCTTGAATTCATTCCACTTGATGCCGAGTATTTTCCTTAGGCATTTGTTTTCAAAAGAGTCTAATTTCTTTTCTATTTCTTTAGTTGTTTTCCAGCTTTCGCATGCATAAATGAGGGTGGATATTACATTTGAATTGAATAGTCTTAACTTGGTTTTTGTGCTTATAACTTTTGAATTCCATATGTTCTCAAGATTCTTGAAGATTGATGCTGCTTTTGCAATTCTGATCCTAACTTCCTGTTTAGTGTCACCACCCTGAAAGATTCTGTTTTATTTGGAGGTGTACAAGGCACAGAAAGATTCTGTTTCATTTGGTGGTGTACAATGCACAGAAAGATTCTGTTTTATTTGGCGCTGTACAATGCACCGAAAGATTCTGTTTTGTTTGGTAGTGCACAAGGCACAGAAAGATTCTTTTTTATTTGGCGGTGTACAAGGCACAGAAAGATTCTGTTTTATTTGGAGGTGTACAAGGCACAGAAAGATTCTGTTTCATTTGGTGGTGTACAATGCACAGAAAGATTCTGTTTTATTTTGTGCCATAAAGGCACAGAAAATTCTGTTTTTATTTGGGGCCATACAAGGCACAGAAAGATTCTGTTTTATTTGGTGGTGTACAAGGCACAGAAAGATTCTGTTTTATTTGGTGCCATTCAAAGCACAGAAAGATTCTGTTTTATTAGTTGCCATATAAGGCACAGAAAGATTCTGTTTTTATTTGAGGCCATACAAGGCACAGAAAGATTCTGTTTTTATTTGAGGCCATACAAGGCACAGAAAGATTCTGTTTTTATTTGGGGCCATATAAGGCACAGAAAGATTCTGTTTTTATTTGAGGCCATACAAGGCACAGAAAGATTCTGTTTTTATTTGAGGCCATATAAGGCACAGAAATATTCTGTTTTTATTTGGGGCCATATAAGGCACAGAAAGATTCTGTTTTTATTTGGGGCCATATAAGGCACAGAAAGATTCTGTTTTTATTTGGGGCCATACAAGGCACAGAAAGATTCTGTTTTTATTTGGGGCCATATAAGGCACAGAAAGATTCTGTTTTTATTTGGGGCCATATAAGGCACAGAAAGATTCTGTTTTTATTTGGGGCCATATAAGGCACAGAAAGATTCTGTTTTTATTTGGGGCCATATAAGGCACAGAAAGATTCTGTTTTTATTTGAGGCCATACAAGGCACAGAAAGATTCTGTTTTTATTTGGGGCCATATAAGGCACAATGTAAAATGGTTACGTTTAGTTGATGCCTGGTAACTGTTAAATATGTGACTATCACATGTGTCCTTCCAATTGTTAAGTACAATCATACATGGGACCCCAAAATGCAACCTTCTAAAATATACCAACCCATGTTCCAGCCCTTTCATCTGTACCCAGATAGCTACCATATGAATTTTACCTAATACAGAAAGTTAGACACATTAACACAGCACATTTGCACACATAGCAACTTGTAAACTACATAGTGATCAAGGCAAATATATAGTTTTAATCACAAAACAAGAAAACACACGACAAACGACAACAGAGAACAGCGAAAACTGTACGCATCACGAACAAAGAACAAGCAACCAGATAATGAGACACTTCATGAAAAGAAATCACGTGACAAAACTGCGGCTATATGTGGCTCTCATATTAACCATACATCTACTTTAATAAAATGATTCTTCTTCACCCAAAAGTTCTCACTGTCATGTGCATGCACTAATCTTAGATAATTCTATCTTCTTCTCAACACAAAGCTACCCCAACAACTCGTGAGTTAAGATCCATATACTTAGCACATATTATATTCGTCCCAACTCATTAAAAATCATTAAAAATCATATTATATTTGTGCTAACTCATGAAACATCATATTATATTTGTGCTAACTCATGAAACATCATATTATATTTGTGCTAATTCATGAAACATCATATTATATTTGTGCTAACTCATGAAACATCATATTATATTTGTGCTAACTCATGAAACATCATATTATATTTGTGCTAACTCATGAAACATCATATTATATTTGTGCTAACTCATGAAACATCATATTATATTTGTGCTAACTCATGAAACATCATATTATTTGTGCTAACTCATGAAACATCATATTATATTCGTGTTAACTCATGAAAAATCATATTATTTGTGCTAACTCATGAAACATCATATTAATTTGTGCTAACTCATGAAGCATCATATCATATTTCGCTAACTCATGAAACATCATATTATATTTATTCTAACTCATGAAACATCATATATTTGTGCTAACTCATGAAACATCATATTATATTATTCTAACTCATGAAACATCATATTATATTTGTGATAACTCATGAAACATCATATTACATTTGTGCTAAATCATGAAACATCATATTATATTTGTGCTAAATCATGAAACATCATATTATATTCGTGCTAACTCATGAAACATCATATTATATTTGTGCTAACTCATGAAACATCATATTATATTTGTGCTACCTCATGAAAAATCATATTATATTTGTGCTAACTCATGAAACATCATATTATATTTGTTCTAACTCATGAAACATCATATTATATTTATTCCAACTCATGAAACATCATACTATATTCGTGCTAACTCATGAAACATCATTATATTTGTGCTAACTCATGAAACCTCGTATTATTTTTTGTGCTAAGTCATGAAACATCATATTATATTCGTGCTAACTCATAAAACATCATATTATATTTGTCCTTACTCATGAAACATCATATTATATTTGTGCTAACTCATGAAACATCATATTATATTTGTGCTAAGTCATGAAACATCATATTATATTTGTTCTAACTCATGAAACATCATATTATATTTATTCCAACTCATGAAACATCATACTATATTCGTGCTAACTCATGAAACATCATTATATTTGTGCTAACTCATGAAACATCATATTATATTTGTGCTAACTCATGAAACATCATATTATATTTGTGCTAACTCATGAAACATCATATTATATTTGTGCTAACTCATGAAACATCATATTATATTCGTGTTAACTCATGAAAAATCATATTATATTTGTGCTAACTCATGAAACATCATATTATATTTATTCTAACTCCTGAAGCATCATATCATATTTCGCTAACTCATGAAACATCATATTATATTTATTCTAACTCATGAAACATCATATTATATTTGTGCTAACTCATGAAACATCATATTATATTTATTCTAACTCATGAAACATCATATTATATTTGTGATAACTCATGAAATATCATATTATATTTGTGATAAATCATGAAACATCATATTATATTTGTGCTAAATCATGAAACATCCTATTATATTCGTGCTAACTCATGAAACATCATATTATATTTGTGCTAACTCATGAAACATCATATTATATTTGTGCTACCTCATGAAAAATCATATTATATTTGTGCTAACTCATGAAACATCATATTATATTTGTTCTAACTCATGAAACATCATATTATATTTATTCCAACTCATGAAACATCATACTATATTCGTGCTAACTCATGAAACATCATATTATATTTGTGCTAACTCATGAAACCTCGTATTATTTTTTGTGCTAAGTCATGAAACATCATATTATATTCGTGCTAACTCATAAAACATCATATTATATTTGTCCTTACTCATGAAACATCATATTATATTTGTGCTAACTCATGAAACATCATATTATATTTGTGCTAAGTCATGAAACATCATATTTAAATTTATGCAGTTATAATGCCTGCACTTTACCATCACCAAACTATGACTCTCAAATGAAATATCACAAGATATGAAATACAACAAATGTGAATGAAAAAATGTAACATTATGTATGTATTAAAGATGAACACTGGCAAAGGTATAAGTGCGCATAACTTCAATGAACATTCACAAGAATACTTCTTATTACATACATTGATGCTCTCATAAACACTTAACACAGTCAAACGGCAATGCAAATGCAAATATATCAAATACGGCAAAGGATAAATAGTGATGGTTTTAATGATATGCACACCTTAACTGCTTCTATAATATAACACTGAACACATTTTCAGCACACAACAAACTACGACTCTGTTGCACGAAACAACCAGCAATATTTCTTCTAACTAAACTTACGTTTAATTTCACAAAAACCAACACTAGACACATGACAGTTTACACAACCTTAAGGATGGCACATGAGGAGACCATCGCAGGAAACGATACAACCAAATATACACTGATATAGAAGACAATAATGATATCATGCTCCATCACTATAATCATGTCCGTACCTTCCCACAAACAAAGGTCGAATTACTGGTCAACTACAATTTTAACTGGACAGCACATAAGCCAGTCACATCCCCCAAAATCACGGGATACTAATCTGACCTTTCAAATCCTCAGCTCCAAAAATGCCCAAGCCAGCAACCTTTACAACAGAAAGATGCTGTTTTACAGCCAATGAATATTGTCACTTTAATGGCAGAAGCCGCCTGGCGCTAGACAACCGTTGCATGCAGGAATATGGAACGCTGGACCACACGGTTTGAACTTGAAATTCTGGTATGCTTAACATTCCCATTCTTCACAATTATATTCCCTCTCTGCTTAAACATACCTGTTCTTAACTTATGGCTCATATTTCAGAACACTCACTATACTAGATTACAAACCCTCTACCACTACAATATTCATCTACTCCACCGGGCATATTCACGGCTTGATTATTCACAAAATCAGCAATAACATTAACATCACCAACAACATTAGGAATAAGATTAACCCTAATAACAACATCAGCAATAACATATCAACAATATCAGCAATAATATTAGCACCACGAGCAGCAACATCAGCAATACCGTTACCACCACCAATAACATTAATACCAATAGAAATAACATCAGTAATAACCTTAACACCATCAACAATAACATCAGCAATAACATTAACACCACCAACAACATCAGATGCAACATTAACACAACGATCTTTTGTGTGTTGGTGAGTGTGTGTGCCATTAGTGCACTACGGTCTTTTGTGTGCTGGTGTGTGTGTGCCACTAGTGGTCTATGATCTTTTGTGTGTTGGTGTGTGTGTGCCACTAATGCTCTATGGTCTTTTGTGTGTTGGTGTGTGTATGACATTAGTTCTCTATGGTCTTTTGTTTGTTAGTGTGTGTGTGTGCCACTAGTGCTCTATGGTCTTTTGTGTGTTGGTGTGTGTATGCCATTAGTTCTCTATGGTCTTTTGTTTGTTGGTGTGTGTGTGCCATTAGTTCTCTATTTTCTTTTATGTGTTGGTGTGTGTGCCATAGTTCCCTATGGTTTTTTGTTTGTTGGTGTGTGTGTGTCATTAGTTCTCTATGGTCTTTTGTGTGCTGGTGTGTGTGCCATTAGTGCTCTATGTTCTTTTGTTTGTTGGTGTGTGTGTGCCATTAGTTCTCTATGGTCTTTTGTTTGTTGGTGAGTGTGTGTGCCAATAGTGCTTTATGGTCTTGTCTGTGTTGGTGAGTGTGTCTGTTATATTTGTGCTAACTCATGAAGCATCATATTATATTTGTGCTAACTCATGAAACATCATATTCAAATTTATGCAGTGATAATGCCTGCACTTTACCATCACGAAATTATGACTCTCAAATGAAATATCACAAGATATGAAATACGACAAATGTGAATGAAAAAATGTAACATTATGTATGTATTAAAGATGAACACTGGCAAAGGTATAAGTGCGCATAACTTCAATGAACATTCACAAGAATACTTCTTATTACATACATTGATGCTCTCATAAACACTTAACACAGTCAAACGGCGATGCAAATGCAAATATATCAAATACGGCAAAGGATCAATAGTGATGGTTTTAATGATATGCACACCTTAACTGCTTCTATAATATAACACTGAACACATTTTCAGCACACAACAAACTACGACTCTGTTGCACGAAACAACCAGCAATATTTCTTCTAACTAAACTTACGTTTAATTTCACAAAAACCAACACTAGACACATGACAGTTTACACAACCTTAAGGATGGCACATGAGGAGACCATCGCAGGAAACGATACAACCAAATATACACTGATATAGAAGACAATAATGATATCATGCTCCATCACTATAATCATGTCCGTACCTTCCCACAAACAAAGGTCGAATTACTGGTCAACTACAATTTTAACTGGACAGCACATAAGCCAGTCACATCCCCCAAAATCACGGGATACTAATCTGACCTTTCAAATCCTCAGCTCCAAAAATGCCCAAGCCAGCAACCTTTACAACAGAAAGATGCTGTTTTACAGCCAATGAATATTGTCACTTTAATGGCAGAAGCCGCCTGGCGCTAGACAACCGTTGCATGCAGGAATATGGAACGCTGGACCACACGGTTTGAACTTGAAATTCTGGTATGCTTAACATTCCCATTCTTCACAATTATATTCCCTCTCTGCTTAAACATACCTGTTCTTAACTTATGGCTCATATTTCAGAACACTCACTATACTAGATTACAAACCCTCTACCACTACAATATTCATCTACTCCACCGGGCATATTCACGGCTTGATTATTCACAAAATCAGCAATAACATTAACATCACCAACAACATTAGGAATAAGATTAACCCTAATAACAACATCAGCAATAACATATCAACAATATCAGCAATAATATTAGCACCACGAGCAGCAACATCAGCAATACCGTTACCACCACCAATAACATTAATACCAATAGAAATAACATCAGTAATAACCTTAACACCATCAACAATAACATCAGCAATAACATTAACACCACCAACAACATCAGATGCAACATTAACACAACGATCTTTTGTGTGTTGGTAAGTGTGTGTGTGCCATTAGTGCACTACGGTCTTTTGTGTGCTGGTGTGTGTGTGCCACTAGTGGTCTATGATCTTTTGTGTGTTGGTGTGTGTGTGCCACTAATGCTCTATGGTCTTTTGTGTGTTGGTGTGTGTATGACATTAGTTCTCTATGGTCTTTTGTTTGTTAGTGTGTGTGTGTGCCACTAGTGCTCTATGGTCTTTTGTGTGTTGGTGTGTGTATGCCATTAGTTCTCTATGGTCTTTTGTTTGTTGGTGTGTGTATGCCATTAGTTCTCTATTTTCTTTTATGTGTTGGTGTGTGTGTGCCATAGTTCCCTATGGTTTTTTGTTTGTTGGTGTGTGTGTGTCATTAGTTCTCTATGGTCTTTTGTGTGCTGGTGTGTGTGCCATTAGTGCTCTATGTTCTTTTGTTTGTTGGTGTGTGTGTGCCATTAGTTCTCTATGGTCTTTTGTTTGTTGGTGAGTGTGTGTGCCAATAGTGCTTTATGGTCTTGTCTGTGTTGGTGAGTGTGTCTGTGCAAATAGTGCTCTTTGGTCTTTTGTGTGTTGGTGAGTGTGTTTGAACAAGTATTGCTCTATGGTCTTTTGTATTTTAATGAGTGTGTGTGTGTGCCATTACTGATATTTGGTCTTTTGTGTGCTGATGAGTATATGTGTGCCATTAGTGTGATCTGGTCTTTTGTGTGTTGGTGACTGTGTGTGTGCGCCAATAGTGCTCTATATTCTTTTATGTGTTGGTGAGTATGTGTGTGCGCCATTAGTGCTCTATGGTCGTTTGTGTATTGCTGTGTGGTTTTTTGTTGGTGTGTGAGTGCAGTTATTGCTCTATAGTCTTTTGTGTTGGTGTGTGTGTGTGCCATTAATGCTATATGGACTTTTGTGTGTTCATATCTGTGTGTGCTATTAGTGCTCTATGGTCTTTTGTGTGTTCATGTGTGTGTATGCCATTAGTGATATATGGCCTTTTGTGTGTTCATGTGTGTGTGTGTCATTATGGCTCTATGATCTTTTGTATGTTGGTGTATGTGCGTGTACCAGTAGTGCTATATTATCTTTGATCTGTTTATGAGTGTGTGGGTGTGCTAGTAGTGCTATATTGTCTTTCATCTGTTTGTGAGTGTGAGTGTGTATGCCAGTAGTACTATATTGTCTTTCATATGTTTGCGAGTGTGAGTATGTGTGCCAATAATACTATAGTGTCTTTCATCTGTTTGCGAGTGTGTGTGCGTATGCCAGTAATACTATATTGTCTTTAATCTCCTTGTGAGTGTGTGTGTGTGTGCCAGTAGTACTATAGTGTCTTCCATCTGTTTGTGAGTATGTGTGTGTGTGTGCCAGTAGTACTATATTGTCTTTCATATGTTTGTGAGTATGTGTGTGTGTGCCAGTAGTACTATATTGTCTTTCATATGTTTGTAGGTGTGTGTGTGTCAGTAGTACTATATTGTCTTTCCTATGTTTGTGAGTGTGAGTGTGTGTGTGCCAGTAGTATTATATTGTCTTTTATCTGTTTGTCTGTGTAAGTGAATGTGTGTATGAGTAGTTCTATATTATCTTTCATCTGTTTGTGAGTGTGTGTGTGTGTGCCTGTGCCAGTAGTATTATATTATCTTTTATCTGTTTGTCAGTGTGTGTGTGTGAGTAGTTTTATATTATCTTTCATCTGTTTGTGAGTGTGTGTGTGTGTGCCTGTGCCAGTAGTACTATATTATCTTTCATTTGTTTGTGAGTGTGAGTGTGTGTGTGTGTGCCAGTAGTACTATATTGTCATTCATCTGTTTGTGAGTGAGAGTGTGTGTGTGCCAGTAGTGCTATATTTTTTTCATCTGTTTGTAAGTGTGTGTGAAGCAGAAGTGCCATGTTGTTTTTAAGCTGTTTGTGAGAGTGTGTGTGTGTGTGTGCGTGTGCCAGTAGTACTATATTGTCTTTCATCTGTTTGTGAGTGTGTATGTGTATGCCATTCGTGCTATATTGTCTTTCATCTGTTTGTGAGTGTGTGTGTGTGCCAGTAGTACTATATTGTCTTTCATCTGTTTGTGAGTGTGTGTGTATGTGCGTCTCCCAGTACTACTATATTGTCTTTCATATGTTTGTGAGAGTGAGTGTGTGTGTGCCAGTAGTGCTATATTGTCTTTCATATGTTTGTGAGTGTAACTGTGTGTGTGTGTCAGTAGTACTATATTGTCTTTCATCTGTTTATGAGTGTGAGTATGTGTGTGCCAGTAGAACTATATTGTCTTTCATCTGTTTATGAGTATGAGTGTGTGTGTGTGTGCCAGAAGTGCTATTTTTTCATCTCTCTGTGAGTGTGTGTGTGAAACAGTAGTGCTATATTGTCTTTCATCTGTTTGTAAGTAAGTATGTGTGTGTGTGCCAGTAGTGCTATATTGTCTTTCATCTGTTTATGAGTGTGTGTGTGTGCGTGTCCCAGTAGTGCTATAATGTCTTTCATCTGTTTATGAGTGTGTGTGTGTGTGCGTGAGCCAGTAGTACTATGTCTTTCATCTGTTTGTGAGTGTGTGTATGCGTGTGCCAGTAGTACTATATTGTCTTTCATTTGTTTGTGAGTGTGAATGTGTCCGTGTGCCAGTAGTACTATATTGTCTTTCACATGTTTGTGAGTGTGTGTGTGTCCGTGTGCCAGTAGTACTATATTGTCTTTCATATGTTTGTGAGTGTGTGTGTGTGCGTGTACCAGTAGTGCTATATTTTCTTTCATCTGTTTGTGAGTGTGTGCGTGTACCAGTAGTGCTATATTGTCTTTCATATGTTTGTGAGTGTGTGTGTGGGTGTGTGTGTGCGTGTGCCAGTAGTACTATATTGTCTTTCATCTGTTTGTGAGTGTGTACGTGTGCTATTAGTATTATAGTGTCTTTCATCTGTTTGTGAGTGTGAATGTGTGTATACATCTGCCAGTAATGCTATATTGTCTTTCTTATCTTTGTGAGCGTGTGTGTGTGTGCGTGTGCCAGTAGTACTATATTGTCTTCCATCTGTTTGTGAGTGTGTGTGTGTGCGTGTGCCAGTAGTGCTATATTGTCTTTAATCTGTTTGTGAGTGTGTGTGTGTGAGTAGTTTTATATTATCTTTCATCTGTTTGTGAGTGTGTGTGTGTGTGCCTGTGCCAGTAGTACTATATTATCTTTCATTTGTTTGTGAGTGTGAGTGTGTGTGTGTGTGCCAGTAGTACTATATTGTCATTCATCTGTTTGTGAGTGAGAGTGTGTGTGTGCCAGTAGTGCTATATTTTTTTCATCTGTTTGTAAGTGTGTGTGAAGCAGAAGTGCCATGTTGTTTTTAAGCTGTTTGTGAGAGTGTGTGTGTGTGTGTGCGTGTGCCAGTAGTACTATATTGTCTTTCATCTGTTTGTGAGTGTGTATGTGTATGCCATTCGTGCTATATTGTCTTTCATCTGTTTGTGAGTGTGTGTGTGTGCCAGTAGTACTATATTGTCTTTCATCTGTTTGTGAGTGTGTGTGTATGTGCGTCTCCCAGTACTACTATATTGTCTTTCATATGTTTGTGAGAGTGAGTGTGTGTGCCAGTAGTGCTATATTGTCTTTCATATGTTTGTGAGTGTAACTGTGTGTGTGTGTGTCAGTAGTACTATATTGTCTTTCATCTGTTTATGAGTGTGAGTATGTGTGTGCCAGTAGAACTATATTGTCTTTCATCTTTTTATGAGTATGAGTGTGTGTGTGCCAGAAGTGCTATTTTTTTTCATCTCTTTGTGAGTGTGTGTGTGAAACAGTAGTGCTATATTGTCTTTCATCTGTTTGTAAGTAAGTATGTGTGTGTGTGCCAGTAGTGCTATATTGTCTTTCATCTGTTTATGAGAGTATGTGTGTGCGTGTCCCAGTAGTGCTATAATGTCTTTCATCTGTTTATGAGTGTGTGTGTGTGAGTAGTTCTATATTATCTTTCATCTGTTTGTGAGTGTGTGTGTGTGCCTGTGCCAGTAGTACTATATTATCTTTCATTTGTTTGTGAGTGGTGTGTGTGTGTGTGTGCCAGTAGTACTATATCGTCTTTTATTTGTTTGTAATTGTGAGTGTGTGTGTGCCAGTAGTACTATATTGTCATTCATCTGTTTGTGAGTGAGAGTGTGTGTGTGCCAGTAGTGCTATATTTTTTTCATCTGTTTGTAAGTGTGTGTGAAGCAGAAGTGCCATGTTGTTTTTAAGCTGTTTGTGAGAGTGTGTGTGTGTGTGTGCGTGTGCCAGTAGTACTATATTGTCTTTCATCTGTTTGTGAGTGTGTGTGTGTGTGCCAGTAGTACTATATTGTCTTTCATCTGTTTGTGAGTGTGTGTGTGTGCCAGTAGTACTATATTGTCTTTCATCTGTTTGTGAGTGTGTGTGTATGTGCGTCTCCCAGTACTACTATATTGTCTTTCATATGTTTGTGAGAGTGATTGTGTGTGTGTGTGTGTGCCAGTAGTGCTATATTGTCTTTCATATGTTTGTGAGTGTGATTGTGTCTGTGTGTGTGTGTCAGTAGTACTATATTGTCTTTCATCTGTTTATGAGTGTGAGTATGTTCGTGTGCCAGTAGTACTATATTGTCTTTCATCTGTTTGTGAGTGTGTGTGGTGTGTGTGCGTGTGCCAGTAGTACTATATTGTCTTTCATCTGTTTGTGTGTGTGTGCGTGTGTCAGTAGAACTATATTGTCTTTCATCTGTTTGTGTTTGTGTGCGTGTCAGAGTGCCAGTATTGCAATATGGCCTTTTATGGGTTTGTGAGTGAGTGTGTGCTATTGTTCTACATGGTCTTTTGTGTGATTGTGAGTGTCTGTCTGTATCCGTAGTGTGTATGTTCTTTACTATGTTGGTGAGTGCGTGTGTGTGTATTTGCCATTAGTGCTCTATGGTCTTTTATGCTTTGGTGAATGTGTGTGTACCAAGAGTGCTATGTGGTCGTTTGTGTCATCGTGAGTGTGTGAGTGTGTGTGTGACAATAGTTCTATATGGTCTTTTATGTATTGTTTTGTGTGTGTTTGTGGCATTACGGCTCTGTGGTCTTTTGTATATTGCTGTGTATTGGTGAGTGTGTGTGGGTCAGTAGCGATCTATGGTTTTTTGTGTGTTGGTGAGTGTGTGAGTATGTGCCGGAAGTGCTATATGGACTTTTGTGTGTGTGTGTCTGTGTGTGAGTGTGTGTGTGCCATTAGTGTTCTATAATCTTTTGTGTGTTCGTGAGTGTGTGTGGGTGCCAGTAGAGCTAAATCGTTTTTTGTGTTTTTGTGAGTGTGTTTGTGTGTGCCAGTAATAAAGTTAGATAGAGGTGTATGGTGCAGCTTTACAAAGTAAGGGAGGGAGTGAGTAAAGTGAGAAAAAACGAATAGAAAGTATGAGAATGTATAAATGAAAAACATACAACATTCGATATTTCGGCGTGAGCCTTTTTCGAGTATTGCATACACAACGAGACAAACAAATAACTAAACGGAGAACTTATTTTAATATGGCCTCCGTGACAACTGCTTTCATCTACTCCCTAAGATTCACAAACCAGGCAACCCAGGAAGGCCCATAGTGTCTGCTTGTTCCTGCCCTACGGAACAAATCTCTGATTTTCTTGACAGCATCTTTCAACCTCTGGTCACTTGTCTGCCCACTTATCTTAAGGACACCAATCATGCTCTCATTACTTTTGAGACCCTTACACTCCTGCCTGGTCACACCTACCGTATCTTCACCCTTGATGTAGTATCCTTATACACATCCATCTCGCATGATCAGGGACTTCAGGCCGTCAAGTTCTTTCTGAACAAAAGACGCAATCCCTCTATTCCTACGTCTACTATTCTGCGCCTTACACGACTTGTCCTCCAACTCAATTCTTTTGAATTCAATGGCCTTTACTTCGACCAGATTAGTGGTGTAGCCATGGGTACCAAGATGGGCCCCAGCTACGCGTGTCTGTTCATTGGCCACTTCGAACACAGGGTTCTGAGAGCCTTTAGAGGCCCATTTCCCGCCTTCTATAGACGCTACATAGATGACGGCATTGGGGTCACATCAATGCCAGAGGAAGATCTTGACAACTTTATCAGTTTTGTTAAGGAGTACAGTCCTGTCATTTCTTTCACCTCCCATATCTCTCCTACTTCCGCTAACTTTCTTGACATTGCCGTCACTATCGGCTCTTCCAGGCTTACTACTTCTATCTACCATAAACCTACAGACTCTCACAGCTATCTCTTGTACTCTTCCTCCCATCACAGATCGTGTGAGGACTCTATTCCTTTTTCCCAGCTTCTTAGGTTGCGACATTTATGTCATGAGGATTTGGATTTCCAGGATCAAGGCCATAAAATGCCAGATTTCTTCCATTAACGCGGCTATCCAGAACATCTGTTTGTGAGTGTGTGTGGTGTGTGTGCGTGTGCCAGTAGTACTATATTGTCTTTCATCTGTTTGTGTGTGTGTGCGTGTGTCAGTAGAACTATATTGTCTTTCATCTGTTTGTGTTTGTGTGCGTGTCAGAGTGCCAGTATTGCAATATGGCCTTTTATGGGTTTGTGAGTGAGTGTGTGCTATTGTTCTACATGGTCTTTTGTGTGATTGTGAGTGTCTGTCTGTATCCGTAGTGTGTATGTTCTTTACTATGTTGGTGAGTGCGTGTGTGTGTATTTGCCATTAGTGCTCTATGGTCTTTTATGCTTTGGTGAATGTGTGTGTGCCAAGAGTGCTATGTGGTCGTTTGTGTCATCGTGAGTGTGTGAGTGTGTGTGTGACAATAGTTCTATATGGTCTTTTATGTATTGTTTTGTGTGTGTTTGTGGCATTACGGCTCTGTGGTCTTTTGCATATTGCTGTGTATTGGTGAGTGTGTGTGGGTCAGTAGTGATCTATGGTTTTTTTGTGTGTTGGTGAGTGTGTGAGCATGTGCCGGAAGTGCTATATGGACTTTTGTGTGTGTGTGTGTCTGTGTGTGTGAGTGTGTGTGTGCCATTAGTGTTCTATAATCTTTTGTGTGTTCGTGAGTGTGTGTGGGTGCCAGTAGAGCTAAATCGTTTTTTGTGTTTTTGTGAGTGTGTGTTTGTGTGTGCCAGTAATAAAGTTAGATAGAGGTGTATGGTGCAGCTTTACAAAGTAAGGGAGGGAGTGAGTAAAGTGAGAAAAAACGAATAGAAAGTATGAGAATGTATAAATGAAAAACATACAACATTCGATATTTCGGCGTGAGCCTTTTTCGAGTATTGCATGCACAACGAGACAAACAAATAACTAAACGGAGAACTTATTTTAATATGGCCTCCGTGACAACTGCTTTCATCTACTCCCTAAGATTCACAAACCAGGCAACCCAGGAAGGCCCATAGTGTCTGCTTGTTCCTGCCCTACGGAACAAATCTCTGATTTTCTTGACAGCATCTTTCAACCTCTGGTCACTTGTCTGCCCACTTATCTTAAGGACACCAATCATACTCTCATTACTTTTGAGACCCTTACACTCCTGCCTGGTCACACCTACCGTATCTTCACCCTTGATGTAGTATCCTTATACACATCCATCTCGCATGATCAGGGACTTCAGGCCGTCAAGTTCTTTCTGAACAAAAGACGCAATCCCTCTATTCCTACGTCTACTATTCTGCGCCTTACACGACTTGTCCTCCAACTCAATTCTTTTGAATTCAATGGCCTTTACTTCGACCAGATTAGTGGTGTAGCCATGGGTACCAAGATGGGCCCCAGCTACGCGTGTCTGTTCATTGGCCACTTCGAACACAGGGTTCTGAGAGCCTTTAGAGGCCCATTTCCCGCCTTCTATAGACGCTACATAGATGACGGCATTGGGGTCACATCAATGCCAGAGGAAGATCTTGACAACTTTATCAGTTTTGTTAGGAGTACAGTCCTGTCATTTCTTTCACCTCCCATATCTCTCCTACTTCCGCTAACTTTCTTGACATTGCCGTCACTATCGGCTCTTCCAGGCTTACTACTTCTATCTACCATAAACCTACAGACTCTCACAGCTATCTCTTGTACTCTTCCTCCCATCACAGATCGTGTGAGGACTCTATTCCTTTTTCCCAGCTTCTTAGGTTGCGACATTTATGTCATGAGGATTTGGATTTCCAGGATCAAGGCCATAAAATGCCAGATTTCTTCCATTAACGCGGCTATCCAGAACATGTTCTCTCGTCATCTTAGAACCGCATTAGCCATATATCGCGGCAACAAGCCCTCACCCCTAAACCGCACTGTAGCTCGGACAGGGTGAAACTAGTACTCACGTACCACCCTCATAGCTTGGCAGTTAAAAACATACTGTTTCGCCATCTCCACCTCCTCCAGACCGAGCCTGAGACACGTGAACTTTTTGGGGAACCCCCATTGGTGGCTTACAGACGGGAGAAGAACCTCAGGGACCTTTTAATTCGTAGTCATCTTAAGACAAATGACACTTTTTATGGTACCAGACGTTGCGGATGCCGTAGATGCAACACTTGTCCATTTGTTGTCGAGGCTAACCAGATCTCCTTCCCTAAGTCCACGTTATCAGTTCAGGAGGGTTTCACCTGTACTTCACGGAATGTTATGCTATTATGTGCAAACGTTGTGGTTTGAAGTACATAGGGGAGACTGGCTTACGGTTAGGAGACCGATTTCGCCAGCATCTCAATGATATTTCTAAGAGGGCCTGGACACCTGTGGCTAAACATTTTTGCCTTAGCAACCACAGGGGTAAACAGGACATTTCTGTCAGTGCGATCCGCTCTTGTTCTGCTGATGTACGATCTCGGAGGGTCCTAGAACAGCGCCTTATTTTCCAGACTGGCTGTCTCCACCCAGCTGGAATTAACAATGTCTTCAGCTTTCTGTAACTTCTTTAGTTTTCCACTGGCCTTTTTTTTAAACTCTGTTTTCTTTCTCCATGTGCCAGTAATAAAGTTAGATAGAGGTGTATGGTGCAGCTTTACAAAGTAAGGGAGGGAGTGAGTAAAGTGAGAAAAAACGAATAGAAAGTATGAGAATGTATAAATGAAAAACATACAACATTCGATATTTCGGCGTGAGCCTTTTTCGAGTATTGCATGCACAACGAGACAAACAAATAACTAAACGGAGAACTTATTTTAATATGGCCTCCGTGACAACTGCTTTCATCTACTCCCTAAGATTCACAAACCAGGCAACCCAGGAAGGCCCATAGTGTCTGCTTGTTCCTGCCCTACGGAACAAATCTCTGATTTTCTTGACAGCATCTTTCAACCTCTGGTCACTTGTCTGCCCACTTATCTTAAGGACACCAATCATACTCTCATTACTTTTGAGACCCTTACACTCCTGCCTGGTCACACCTACCGTATCTTCACCCTTGATGTAGTATCCTTATACACATCCATCTCGCATGATCAGGGACTTCAGGCCGTCAAGTTCTTTCTGAACAAAAGACGCAATCCCTCTATTCCTACGTCTACTATTCTGCGCCTTACACGACTTGTCCTCCAACTCAATTCTTTTGAATTCAATGGCCTTTACTTCGACCAGATTAGTGGTGTAGCCATGGGTACCAAGATGGGCCCCAGCTACGCGTGTCTGTTCATTGGCCACTTCGAACACAGGGTTCTGAGAGCCTTTAGAGGCCCATTTCCCGCCTTCTATAGACGCTACATAGATGACGGCATTGGGGTCACATCAATGCCAGAGGAAGATCTTGACAACTTTATCAGTTTTGTTAGGAGTACAGTCCTGTCATTTCTTTCACCTCCCATATCTCTCCTACTTCCGCTAACTTTCTTGACATTGCCGTCACTATCGGCTCTTCCAGGCTTACTACTTCTATCTACCATAAACCTACAGACTCTCACAGCTATCTCTTGTACTCTTCCTCCCATCACAGATCGTGTGAGGACTCTATTCCTTTTTCCCAGCTTCTTAGGTTGCGACATTTATGTCATGAGGATTTGGATTTCCAGGATCAAGGCCATAAAATGCCAGATTTCTTCCATTAACGCGGCTATCCAGAACATGTTCTCTCGTCATCTTAGAACCGCATTAGCCATATATCGCGGCAACAAGCCCTCACCCCTAAACCGCACTGTAGCTCGGACAGGGTGAAACTAGTACTCACGTACCACCCTCATAGCTTGGCAGTTAAAAACATACTGTTTCGCCATCTCCACCTCCTCCAGACCGAGCCTGAGACACGTGAACTTTTTGGGGAACCCCCATTGGTGGCTTACAGACGGGAGAAGAACCTCAGGGACCTTTTAATTCGTAGTCATCTTAAGACAAATGACACTTTTTATGGTACCAGACGTTGCGGATGCCGTAGATGCAACACTTGTCCATTTGTTGTCGAGGCTAACCAGATCTCCTTCCCTAAGTCCACGTTATCAGTTCAGGAGGGTTTCACATGTACTTCACGGAATGTTATGCTATTATGTGCAAACGTTGTGGTTTGAAGTACATAGGGGAGACTGGCTTACGGTTAGGAGACCGATTTCGCCAGCATCTCAATGATATTTCTAAGAGGGCCTGGACACCTGTGGCTAAACATTTTTGCCTTAGCAACCACAGGGGTAAACAGGACATTTCTGTCAGTGCGATCCGCTCTTGTTCTGCTGATGTACGATCTCGGAGGGTCCTAGAACAGCGCCTTATTTTCCAGACTGGCTGTCTCCACCCAGCTGGAATTAACAATGTCTTCAGCTTTCTGTAACTTCTTTAGTTTTCCACTGGCCTTTTTTTTAAACTCTGTTTTCTTTCTCCATGCTACCCCTCCCTACCACCACCCTATTTTCTTCTCCACCAACATATTGGTGTCTTTAGGGTCTTGTCCTATTTACTATTTTCTCCCTGCAGGTGTTTATATTCTTCATTCACTATCTCCCCGCGTCCCCTTTTCCCTCCCTCTCCCCCCACCCCCACCCCCCGACACCTCTAGCGGCCATCATGTTTCTATTGCCTTCCCCCCACCCCTTTCTCCCACTTGTTCTCCTCTCCTCTCTCCACCTCTTCTTCACGATTGGGCATCTTTTGTTCAGAGTCAGCGTGGTCTTTCCTTCTCTCTTCTACTACACACTTTTCTGTCCTGACTCGGAGGAAGACATTTCAGATAAGTTCTTCATCTTTTTTGTCTTGTTTATATGGTCTTGTCCTATTCACCAGTTTCACATTTTCTCCCTGCAGGTGTTTATGTTCTTCATCCATTATCTCTCCCCGTCCTCTTTTCCCTCCCCCCCCCCCCGACACCTTCTCTTCTAGCGGTTATCATGTTTCTATTGCCTTCCCCCCCACCTCTTTCTACCACTTGTTTTCCTCCTCTCTCTCCACCTATTCTTTGTGATTGGCTCTATCGACGTATCCTTTATGTGGCCCGCGTGGTCCCTATGCATCTTCTACGATATGCATTTCTGTTTGCTACTTCTGGAGGAGGCCATATTAAGATAAGTTCTCACCACTAGATCTTTTTCCTATTTGACTTTCCATGTTGCTGTTTGGGTTTCTTGGTATATTTTCAGAAGATAGTTTACTATTGCTTTCCTTCTGGGTAGTGACTATACTAGTCAGTGATCATAGCCATTGTCCCTACATTGAGATCATCTGCCTACCATCATATAATAGAATGGTGACCACAACCAACATTATCTGTCAGCTGCTCTGCTATTCCATCCACCACCTGCTCCCATGGCTTCACGTCAATCTGATCGGGGGGCTATACGGGTACTCCACCTTGCTCAAGGGTGTCCCGTAGACTGATGGAGGTAAGGAGGCGACTTTCAATCCGCATACTTTTATTCTGTACACTTTCATTATCACACTTCAGACTTTCACTGTCACACTTTCATTCTGCATAGGTTTATTCTGTACACTTTTGCTCTGTACACTTTCATTATCACACTTTCACTCTGTACACTTTCACTCTGTACACTTTCATTATCACACTTTCACTCTGTATACTTTTATTCTGTACACTTTCACTCTGTACACTTTCGTATCATACTTCCACTCTGTATACTTTCATTCTGTACATTTTCACTCTGTACACTTGCACTCTGCACATTTTAAAATTAGAATTGAAAAAAATAACAGTGCAGTACATTTTAGTTTTGTAGAAAATTCAAATGACCAAAATATCAATAAAGTGCCAGTTCTGTTGTATGAAAATGCTACAAATTTACCGGCCTTTAAGAAGAAGAAGAAGCCCTCGTTTATCTTGACCTCAGTTTATTGTTGTCATTGTAAGACGGGACAAATATCGAAGTTTTCTTCCTCTCCTGCCTTATATAGAACTCAACAATCCATAATTGTTATCAAGTCGCCGTGTCACTTTGCGTGCCGTGCCTTAGTTTTCATTATTCCATTAAAGCGGACAAATCAATTCTAGAATCCGGACAAGAGTTTACCCGCCTACCGGTGATCTGCCACTGCGCCTTCCCAGAGCAGCGATACCACGTCAGTCCAGTTCTATTTATATCCGCCACTTACATAAGAGATGAAAGGTCAACTTTGTTTACAAGTTTCAGGCCGGGAATTTCCTCTCCAGTCGCAGTTTTCTCCTACATGTAAACAATTGCTCAAGTCTCGTGATTTCCACAAGTTGCGAAATTTCCTTCTACGCCACATCTATCTATCTGTCTATCTATCTGTCTATCTATTTGCCTGCATGTCTGCCTACTTGCCCGCCTGGCTGTCTGTCTGTCTGCTTGTCTATCCAAAAAAAGACTGGATAAAGAAATATCAGACGAAAAGTTTTTTTTAAATAATAAAAGTAAACAGTCAGTCAAACAGCTGATAGATACACAAACAGTCAGAAGAGAGATACACAACACAGTCAGTCAGAAGAGAGATACACGGTCAGTCAGATGATAGATACACAGTCAATCAGATGATAGATACACAGTCAGTCAGAAGAGAGATATACAGTCAGTCAGAAGAGAGATATAGTCAGTCAGATGATAGATACACAGTCAGTCAGAAGAGAGATATACAACACAGTCAGTCAGAAGAGAGATACACAGTCAGTCAGATGATAGATACACAGTCAGTCAGAAGAGAGATATACAGTCAGTCAGAAGAGAAATACACAGTCCATCAGAAGAGAGATATACAGTCAGTCAGAAGAGAGATACACAGTCAGTCAGATGATAGATACACAGTCAGTCAGAAGAGAGCTATACAGTCAGTCAGATGATAGATACACAGTCAGGTGATAGATACACAGTCAGTCAGAAGAGAGATACACGGTCAGTCAGAAGAGAGATATACAGTCAGTCAGATGATAGATACACAGTCAGTCAGATGATAGATACACAGTCAGTCAGAAGAGAGATACACAGTCAGTCAGATGATAGATACACAGTCAGTCAGAAGAGAGATACACAGTCAGTCAGAACAGAGATATACAGTCAGTCAGATGATAGATACATAGTCAGTCAGATGATAGATACACAGTCAGTCAGATGATAGATACGCAGTCAGAAGAGAGATACACAGTCAGTCAGAAGAGAGATACACAGTCAGTCAGATGACAGATACACAGTCAGTCAGAAGAGAGCTATACAGTCAGTCAGATGATAGATACACAGTCAGGTGATAGATACACAGTCAGTCAGAAGAGAGATACACGGTCAGTCAGAAGAGAGCTATACAGTCAGTCAGATGATAGATACACAGTCAGTCAGAAGAGATACAGTCAGATGAGAGATACACAGTCAGTCAGATGATAGATACATATTCAGTCAGAAGAGAGATATACAGTCAGTCAGAAGAGAAATACACAGTCCATCAGAAGAGAGATATACAGTCAGTCAGAAGAGAGATACACAGTCAGTCAGATGATAGATATACAGTCAGTCAAAAGAGAGCTATACAGTCAGTCAGATGATAGATACACAGTCAGTTAGTCAGATGATAGATTTACAGTCAGTTAGTCAGATGATAGATTTACAGTCAGTCAGATGATAGATATACAGTCATTTAGTCAGATGACAGATATACAGTCAGTCAGATGATAGATACACAGTCAGTTAGTCAGAGATACACAGTCAGTCAGCCAGTTTTCAGTATATACGTGAACAAACAAAGGAATCCTATTTAAGTGTTTTTGCTAAGTATAGATTGTGTGACATGTTTATGTTAGCTGTGTGGGCGGTCATCACTTGTCACGCAGTTTTTTTACTAACTATATTAGTATCTAATGTGTGAGCATAACATCTCCACAGTACTACACGCTGCAGCTAATAATGTGTCAGCATAACATCTCCACAGTACTACACGCTGCAGCTAATAATGTGTCAGCATAACATCTCCACAGTACTACACGCTGCAGCTAATACACCAAAGCATAATTATAGACCAGGAAATTATACATCAAATGTCAACGTGACAGATATTAGAGTTTCGGCGGCATTGGATATATTGCTTTATCTAATGTGATAATTATAAGAGTTCAGACAACAGAAAGATTCTTCTTTAAAAGTTATCACTGACACAGGAACATAACTCTTGTACTGGAATTTCTAGTCTCATATTTCAAGATAGCGGTAGTAGAATTCTAGTTTCAGTTTGAAATATTGCCAACATAAATATCACAACTTACTACTTCCTTGTTAGCCCTATCTATGCTCTGTTCTTAACCTTTAACCTTGTACTGTTCTGGAGTTTAGCTGTAACCTTCACTCAAGTGAACGAAAACACCACAAGCAAACATCACAAAATATCTCCAATTTTTGTTTTTAATGCAAATGGAAAATAAAATATCTACTCTTCCTGACACTGGCTGGCTGGGTGGTTAGGCGATTGGCTTACTAATCTGGTGGTACCGGGTTCAGTCCCAGCTGTGGGATTTTTCTGGTACACACCGAAAAAAGGCCCCGGGGTTGACCCAGCTAAAAAGGGTACCAGAGAAATCTGGGGAAGGTAAAGCGGCCAGGCGTGATACTGACCACATCAGACTTTCATGAAAATACGGGCCTAACACCGTATTCCCCAGTATGTCTTAAAGGCGCGGAAAGGGGGATTTTACCTTCCCCTACCTTCACTAGCCCTGAGACAGCCTTGTTCTTGTTTTGAAAGACCAGGTTTGTGCAGGTTTTGTTTTGAATGGATTTTAATTTACTTTCAGTGTGACTATAACTGCGTGACCTTCACACAAAGTCAGTTCGGGGAAATCCAGATCTGCCTATGGGCATACTACTTCCTTGTCTGCTGTAAGAGATCCACTCTGGTGGAGCTTTCTTTCTCACCAATCATCATCATTAGGCTCCATGCTGACAACTGGAAGTGCTGTTCTGATTTGATATGATCTATTATGTCTTCAGTCAGCTTTTAAATATATAGTTAGTTAGTTAATTAGTTAGTCAGTTAGTTAGTTAGTTCCCTGTCACGTGATAGTCAGTTTTCCCTAGTGATTATGGAGACTTTGAAATGTTGAAATCTGAGGAGATTAGTGAAAGTGTGGGGGTTATTCCCCCGATCTTTCCCTCGCTGTGTGGGAGATGTTTGTTTTCGTGATTCATCCAGTTTGTGGAGACTAACTGGCCCGGGAACGAAAAATAGAAGAGAAGATGCGGGAGTTTTCTCAAAGTATGAGAATATCCCATAAAAGTATGAGAATAAACATGAAAATATCCCATAAAAACTGGGGGTGGGGGTGACACCGAAGGTGACTCCTGGGTAAATTTGACACTACTTCGATGATCTGGACAAAATATGTGGGTAAATTTGACACTACTTCGATGATCTGGACAAAATATGTGGGTAAATTTGACACTACTCTGATAATCCGAAAAAAGTGTGTGGGTAAATATTGCAAAGTTTTGATAGTCTGTGCAAAATGTCTGGGTAGATGTTACAAGACTTTGATAAACTGGAGAAAATGTCTGTGTAAATGTTACACAGTTTCGATAATCCGACAAAATGTCTGACTAAATATTACAAGACTTCTATAATCCGATAAAATTCTGAGTAAACATTACAAGACTTCTATAATCCGTTGGAGAACAGCGTTCCAGTATCAAGTTAACTATTATCGCATGGACAGTTTCGATTTCGCCCTTTGCGAGTTTGTATAAAATAATTGACAGATCGTAACGCTTTGCCTGCATACACCTGAGAGATGTGGCACTAAAAGTGGGTTTGACCATTAACCAAGATAATATAGAGTATATGAAGATATCAGGAGACTAGAGGCAGAATGATCCAGACTATACAAATGTTGGAAATATTATTACAAGGAAAGCAGAAACATACAAATATCTAGGCACAACCTTCAACAGAAGCAACACAGTAAGCGAGGAAATTAAAATCAGAGTACAGATAGGGAATAAAATATACTTTGACTTGCAACACCTCTTAAAATCCAAAATCCCGTCTCAAAACACCAAAATAACAATCTACAAAACTATAATAAGACCAGCCGTCATGTATGGATCAGAAATGTGGAGTACAACAGAGAAAGATGAACAACAATTGCAGATCTTTGAGAAAAATATTCTAAGAAGAATCTTTGGGCCCATAAAGGATACCAACAGTGGAGAAAGGAGAGCTAGAAAGAACACTGAACTGAACAGTTTATTTATATCTCAAAGATTTATAAATGTCTTGAAACTGAACAGACAACGCTGGCTGGGCCATATAGAAAGAATGGAAGAGAAGAGACAAACGAAAATAATGTATGCACAAGAGATGAAGGAAACAAGACCAAGGTGTAGACCAAGACAGAGATGGAAAGACAACATAGAAGAGGATATAAAAGAAATTAGTGTCACCAACTGGAGAGAGAGGATCAGGAATAGAGAGGAATGGAAGTGAGCTTTATTTGCAGCAGTGAGCCTTAATGGATCGGAAAGCAGAAGAAGAAGAAGAAGACTCTGCCAGTCTGTAAGACAATCTTGACAGCAGACATGAAGGTGGATACGAAGTGGATTTTTAGCAGCAATCTTCTAGGCGGACTAAAGGGGCGCCAAGTCTCTGCCAGTGTAATCCGCCCTCTCTTGTGATACATAGAGAACATTTGCTGGCACTATTTTCCTGGTAAATGGATGAGACAGCAAGTTCTAGGAAACAAAAACCACTGTCGGTGTTGTCATGTGCGCACTAGCTGCTTTCTCTCTCACAAACAAAAGACGGCCCCCGCGGCTCGGGTTCATGTGACCTCGCTGAACTACTTTGTGTTGACGGCCAAAGGTAGATGCGCATGAATACACATACCTTTCTCATCGTCAGCTGTCAAAAATAGGACATCAAAGACTGACAGAGCTGACACAAAAACACAAACACCAGGTCAGATCAAGCAACTGTGAAGCAGAATATCGCACGTGTTGATATGTAGATAAAACAAGAACAAGATCTTAGACATCGCTCATGAGCAGAAGATTAACTGGCAGCTAAAAATAGTGTCGGTGGTAACTACGTGTTTCCCATCCTGGAACATCCAGCACGTGACAACATAACAACAATCGTAAACACAATATTTATGTGGACGTGGCACAACCAGGGACAACCCCGTCAACCAGGACACAATAATCTGCGAATATGGCACACGATTCCCGGGAAGAGTGGACTGTAACTTTGTGCCGACCAAGACGGAAGAGAAATCTACAGAAAGTTACTTCACCTCAAACTAACCGAAGTGTCAGATTTTCTATCCGTGTTGTTGTTGTTGTTGTGTTGTTGTTGTTGTTGGTGGTGGTGGTGGTGGTGGTGGTATTTTTGTTGGTATTGGTGATAATTTTGTTGGTGGTGGCGGTGGTATTTTTGTTGTTGGTGCTGTCGTTGGTGCTGGTGTCTTAGTTGTTGGTGTTGCTGGTAGTGTTTTTTGGTAATGCTGCTGTTGTGAGTGTTGCTTTGTTATTGATGTTGCTGCTGTTGTGAGTGTTGTAAGAGAGAGAATATGTGTAAGAAAGTAAGAGAGAGAGAGAGCGAGGAAGAGTGTATGCAACAAAGTAAGAAAGAGAGAGACTGTGTGTGTGTAAGAAAGTATGAAAGTAAGAGAGATAGTGTGTGTGTAACAAAGTAAGACAATGTGTGTGTGTGTGTTCGTGTGTCTGTATGTGTGTGTAAGAAAGTAAGAAAGAAACAGTGTGTGTATAAGAAAGTAAGAGAGAGAGAGAGAGAGAGGTTACGGGTAAGAAAGTAGGAAAGAGAGATTATGTGTGTAAAAAGTAAGAAACAGAGAGAGTGTGTGTTTAAGAAAGTAAGAGAGAGAGAGTGTGTGTGTGTTTAAGAAAGTAAGAGAGAGAGAGTGTGTGTGTTTAAGAAAGTAAGAGAGAGAGTGTGTGTGTTTAAGAAAGTAAGAGAGAGAGAGAGAGTGTGTGTGTGTGTGTGTAAGAATGTAATAAAGGGAAAGAGTGTGTGTGTAAGAAAGTAAGAGAAGGTGCATGTGTGTAAGAATGTAAGAGAGAGTGTGTGTAGGAAAGTAAGAGAGAGAGAGGGAGAGAATGTGTACCTGTGAGAAAGTAAGAGAGAGAGAGAGAGGGAGAGAATGTGTACCTGTGAGAAAGTAAGAGAGAGAGAGAGCGAGCGCGTGTAAGAATGTAAGAAAGAAAAAGTGTATGTGTATGTAAGAAAGTAAGAGAGAGAGAGTGTATGTGTAAAGGAAAATAAGAGAGAGAGAGAGAGAGTCTGTGTGTCTGAGAAAGAAAGAGGGAGACTGTGAATGTGTAAGAAAGTTAGAGAGAGAGAGAGAGAGTGTGTGTGTGTGTATGCGCATAAGAAAGCGAGAGAGAGTGTGTATGTGTGTAAGAAAGTAAGAGAGAGAGTGTGTGTGTATGTGTTTAAGAAAGTAAGAGAGAGAGAGCGTGTGTGTGTATAAAAAAGTAAGAGAGAGAGAGAGAGAAAATGTGTATGCGAGAAAATAAAAGACATATAAAAAGAGTGTATGCGTGTGACAAAGTAAGAGAGTGAAAGAAAAAAAAATAGAAAGTGACAAAGGAGAGAAATAAACAAAGATAGAAATAGAAAGCGAGAGAAAGAGAGAAAGAAATTGAGAGACAGAGAAACGGAAAAAGATCAAGAGAGAGAGAGAGAGAGAGAGAGAGAAATCAGGCGATAGAAAGATTATAAGAAGACAAATAGGACAAATGTTGCAGTAAAACAGAGATTGTGGGGCTAAATATGAAAACTAAGGCTCGTACACAAGTAAGAAACATCATCGTCTATTCCTACCTGACCTGTACTAACAATAAGTAATTTCTCTCTCTCTCTCTCTCTCTCTCTCTCTCTCTCTCTCTCTCTGATACTACAGTGTAGAAACTACTATAATATCAATGTTTTTTAACCATACAAAACAGAAGCCCAGGGAAAGTTTATTGAACGGGTGATAAAATTGTCACTGCTTGTCCTGTGTGTCAGCTGACGGCAAGGGAAGCATGTAAGTAAGAGGTAGAACAGTTGAGATAGCAAGCAGTAAAGTTGCAGATAGAACAGTTGAGATAGCAAGCAGTAAAGTTGCAGACATGTTCTAAAATGACATGAAGAAAAAGCAAGTCCCGGGTGTGCACTCTGCAGTCTTTCGTGTCAAAGCACTAGAAGAAGGACAAACTGAACAGACTAACATTTCTGGTGAGAAAACCAGAGTACAATTTCTGGTGAGAAAACCAGAGTTCCTGGTTGTGTGAGATATCTCTTGGTGATTTCCTGGAACAGCTTGACGCGGACAAGGAAGAGATAACGTTGAGGGAAAACCATTTGAAAGTCAGGTTTAGGGATATCTCAAGAACTTGGTGTCACTTCAGAACTTGCTCAAGTGTTTTAACGCTTATCTTTAGTCTTGCTCAAAAGTTTTCTCATTTCCACAGAAGTAGATAATATTTTTCCAGAAATCGCATTCTGTCGAGCACGGACAAATGTGACTGTGTTCTTTTAACTTTTGTGAGTCAAATCATGCGCGCGCGAGCACACTGTGTACGTGAACATCTCAGTCTTTATTTTTTTGAACTTTCATATCATTTGTGTTTTAGCCTGACTGGTGTGTGTGAATCTGACTATTTTGTGTGAGTCTGACTGTTGTGTGAGAGCCTGACTGTTGTGTGTGAGCCTGACTGTTGTGTGTGAGCCTGACTGTTGTGTGTGAGTTTGACTATTGTATGTTAGCCTGACTGTTTGTGTGAGTCTGACTATTATGTGAGTCTGACTGATGTGTCTGAGTCTGACTGTTGTGTGTGAGTCTGACTGTTATGTGTGAGTCTGATTATTTTGTGTTAGTCTGACTGTTGTGTGTGAGTCTGCCTCTTGTGTGTGAGTCTGACTATTTTGTGTTAGTCTGACTACTGTGTGTGAGTCTGACTGTTGTGTGTGAGCCTGACAGTTGTGTGTGAGTCTGACTATTTTGTGTTAGTCTGACTGTTGTGTGTGAGTCTGACTGTTGTGTGTGAGCCTGACTGTTGTGTGTGAGTCTGACTATTTTGTGTTAGTCTGACTGTTGTGTGTGAGTCTGACTATTGTGTATGAGTCTGATTATTGTGTGTGAATCTAACTATTGTGTGTGAGCCTGACTATTGTGTGCGTGTCTGATTATTGTGTGAGTCTGACTGTTGTGTGAGTCTGTCTATTGTGTGTGAGCCTGACTGTTGTGTGTTAGCCTGACTGTTGTGTGTGAGTCTGACTATTGTGTGTGAGTCTGACTGTTGTGTGTTAACCTGACTGTTGTATGTGAGCCTGACTGTTGTGTGTTACTCTGTCTGTTGTGTGTGATCTGACTATTGTCTGTTAGCCTGACTGTTGTGTGTGAGTCTGACTATTGTGTGAGTCTGACTAATGTGTGTGTGTCTGAATATTGAGTGGGTCTGACTGTTGTGTGAGTCTGTCTATTGTGTGTTAGCCTGACTATTGTGTGTTAGCCTGACTGTTGTGTGTTAACCTGACTGTTGTGTGAGTCTGACTATTGTGTGTGAGACTGACTGTTGTGTGTGAGTCTGACTATTTTGTGTTAGTCTGACTGTTGTGTGTGAGTCTGACTATTGTGTATGAGTCTGATTATTGTGTGTGAATCTAACTATTGTGTGTGAGCCTGACTATTGTGTGCGTGTCTGATTATTGTGTGAGTCTGACGGTTGTGTGAGTCTGTCTATTGTGTGTGAGCCTGACTGTTGTGTGTTAGCCTGACTGTTGTGTGTGAGTCTGACTATTGTGTGTGAGTCTGACTGTTGTGTGTTAACCTGACTGTTGTATGTGAGCCTGACTGTTGTGTGTTAGTCTGTCTGTTGTGTGTGATCTGACTATTGTCTGTTAGCCTGACTGTTGTGTGTGAGTCTGACTATTGTGTGAGTCTGACTAATGTGTGTGTCTGAATATTGAGTGGGTCTGACTGTTGTGTGAGTCTGTCTATTGTGTGTTAGCCTGACTATTGTGTGTTAGCCTGACTGTTGTGTGTTAACCTGACTGTTGTGTGTGAGTCTGACTGTTGTGTGTTAACCTGACTGTTGTGTGTGAGTCTGACTGTTGTGTCTGAGCCTGACTGTTGTATGTTAGCCTGTCTGTTGTGTGTGAGTCTGACTATTGTCTGTTAGCCAGACTGTTGTGTGTGAGTCTGACTATTGTGTGTTAGCCTGACTGTTGTGTGTTAACCTGACTGTTGTGTGTGAGTCTGACTATTGTATGTGAGCCTGACTGTTGTGTGTGAGCCTGTCTGTTGTGTGTGAGTCTGACTGTTGTATCTAAGTCTGACTATTGTGTGTGAGTCTGACTATTATGTGTGAGTCTGACTGATGTGTGTGAGTCTGACTGATGTGTGTGAGTATGACTATTGTGTGTGAGTCTGACTAATGTGTGTGAGTCTGACTGATGTGTGTGAGTCTGACTATTGTGTGTGAGTCTGACTGATGTGTGTGATTCTGACTATTGTGTGTGAGTATGACTATTGTGTGTGAGTCTGACTGTTGTGTGTGAGTCTGACTATTGTGTGTGAGTCTGACTATTCTATTTGTGTCCGACTGTTGTATGCGAGCCTGACTGTTGTGTGTGAGTCTGACTGATGTGTGTGAGTCTGACTATTGTGTGTGAGTCTGACTATTGTGTGTGAGCCTGACTGTTGTGTGTGAGTCTGACTATTCCTTTTGAGTCCGACTGTTGTATGCGAACCTGACTGTTGTGTGTGCGTCTGACTATTATGTGTGAGTCTGACTGTTGTGTGTGAGTTTGACTATTTTGTGTTAGTCTGACTATTGTGTGTGAGTCTGACTATTGTGTATGAGCCTGACTGTTGTGTGTGAGCCTGACTGTTGTGTGTGAGTCTGACTATTGTGTATGAGTCTGATTATTGTGTGTGAATCTGACTATTGTGTCTGAGCCTGACTGTTGTGTGAGTCTGAATATTGTGTGTGTGTCTGATTATTGTGTGGGTCTGACTGTTGTGTGAGTCTGTCTATTGTTTGTGAGCCTGACTGTTGTGTGTTAGCCTGACTAATGTGTGTGAGTCTGACTAGTGTGTGTGTCTGACTATTGTGTGTGAGCCTGTCTATTCTGTATTAGAATGACTAATGTGTGTGAGTCTGACTATTGTGTATGAGTCTGATTATTGTGTGTGAATCTGACTATTGTGTCTGAGCCTGACTGTTGTGTGAGTCTGAATATTGTGTGTGTGTCTGATTATTGTGTGGGTCTGACTGTTGTGTGAGTCTGTCTATTGTGTGTTAGCCTGACTATTGTGTGTTAGCCTGACTGTTGTGTGTTAACCTGACTGTTGTGTGTGAGTCTGACTGTTGTGTGTTAACCTGATTGTTGTGTGTGAATCTGACTGTTGTGTGTGAGCCTGACTGTTGTATGTTAGCCTGTCTGTTGTGTGTGAGTCTGACTATTGTCTGTTAGCCTGACTGTTGTGTGTGAGTCTGACTATTGTGTGTTAGCTTGACTGTTGTGTGTTAACCTGACTGTTGTGTGTGAGTCTGACTATTGTATGTTAGCCTGACTGTTTGTGTGAGTCTGACTATTGTGTGAGTCTGACTATTGTGTGTTAGCCTGACTAATGTGTGTGAGTCTGACTAGTGTGTGTGTCTGACTATTGTATGTGAGCCCGACTGTTGTATCTAAGTCTGACTATTATGTGTGAGTCTGACTATTATGTGTGAGTCTGACTGATATTTGTGAGTCTGACTATTATGTGTGAGTCTGACTGATGTGTGTGAGTCTGACTGATCTGTGTGAGTCTGACTATTGTGTGTGAGTCTGACTAATGTGTGTGAGTCTGACTGATGTGTGTGAGTCTGACTATTGTGTGTGAGTCTGACTGATGTGTGTGAGTCTGACTATTGTGTGTGAGTCTGACTGATGTGTGTGAGTCTGACTATTGTGTGTGAGTCTGACTATTGTGTGTGAGTCTGACTATTCTATTTGAGTCCGACTGTTGTATGCGAGCCTGACTGTTGTGTGTGAGTCTCACTGATGTGTGTGAGTCTGACTGTTGTGTGTGAGTCTGACTATTTTGTGTTAGTTTGACTATTGTGTGTGAGTCTGACTATTGTGTATGAGCCTGACTGTTGTGTGTGAGCCTGACTGTTGTGTGTGAGTCTGACTATTGTGTATGAGTCTGATTATTGTGTGTGAATCTGACTGTTGTGTCTGAGAATGACTGTTGTGTGAGTCTGTATACTGTGTGTGTGTCTGATAATTTGTGGGTCTGACTGTTGTGTAAGTCTGTCTATTGTGTGTGAGCCTGACTGTTGTGTGTTAGCCTGACTGTTGTGTGTGAGTCTGACTATTGTGTGTGAGTCTGACTGTTGTGTGTTAACCTGACTGTTGTGTGAGTCTGACTATTGTGTGTGAGCCTGACTGTTGTGTATGAGTCTGACTGTTGTGTGTTAACCTGACTGTGTGTGAGTCTGACTATTGTGTGTGAGCCTGACTGTTGTGTTTGAGTCTGACTATTGTGTGTTATCCTGACTGTTGTGTGTGAGTCTGACTGTTGTATGTTAGCCAGTCTGTTGTGTATTAGTCTTACTATTGTCTGTTAGCCTGACTGTTTTGTGTGAGTCTGACTATTGTGTGTTATCCTGACTGTTGTGTGTTAACCTGACTGTTGTGTGAGTCTGACTGTTCTGTGAGTCTGACTATTGTGTGTTAGCTTGACTATTGTGTATTAGCCTGACTAATGTGTGTGAGTCTGACTAGTGTGTGTGAGTCTGACTATTGTGTGTGAGCCTGACTGTTGTGTGTGAGCCTGATTGTTGTGTGTGAGCCTTATTGTTGTATCTAAGTCTGACTATTGTGTGTGAGCCTGACTGTTGTGTGTGTATCTGACTATTGTGTGTTAGCCTGACTATTGTGTGTGAGTCTGACTATTGTGTGTGAGTCTGACTGTTGTGGTTAACCTGACTGTTGTGTGAGTCTGACTATTGTGTGTGAGCCTGACTGTTGTGTGTGAGTCTGACTGTTGTGTGTTAACCTGACTGTTGTGTGAGTCTGACTATTGTGTGTGAGCCTGACTGTTGTGTTTGAGTCTGACTATTGTGTGTTATCCTGACTGTTGTGTGTGTGAGCCTGACTGTTGTGTCTGAGAATGACTGTTGTGTGTGAGCCTGACTGTGTGTGTGAGTCTTACTATTGTCTGTTAGCCTGACTGTTTTGTGTGAGTCTGACTATTGTGTGTTATCCTGACTGTTGTGTGTTAACCTGACTGTTGTGTGAGTCTGACTGTTCTGTGAGTCTGACTATTGTGTGTTAGCTTGACTATTGTGTATTAGCCTGACTAATGTGTGTGAGTCTGACTAGTGTGTGTGAGTCTGACTATTGTGTGTGAGCCTGACTGTTGTGTGTGAGCCTGATTGTTGTGTGTGAGCCTTATTGTTGTATCTAAGTCTGACTATTGTGTGTGAGCCTGACTGTTGTGTGTGTATCTGACTATTGTGTGTTAGCCTGACTATTGTGTGTGAGTCTGACTATTGTGTGTGAGTCTGACTGTTGTGTGTGAGTCTGACTATTGTGTGTGAGTCTGACTATTCTATTTGAGTCCGACTGTTGTATGCGAGCCTGACTGTTGTGTGTGAGTCTGACTGATGTGTGTGAGTCTGACTATTGTTTGTCTGTGAGTCTGACTGTTGTGTGTGAGTCTGACTACTGTGTGTGAGTCTGACTATTGTGTGTGAGTCTAACTGTTGTGTGTGAGTCTGACTATTGTGTGTGAGTCTGACTATTCTATTTGAGTCCGACTGTTGTATGCGAGCCTGGCTGTTGTGTGTGAGCCTGGCTGTTGTGTGTGAGCCTGACTGTTGTGCGTGAGCCTGACTGTTGTGTGTGAGCCTGACTGTTGTGTGTGAGCCTGACTGTTATGTGTGAGCCTGACTGTTGTGTGTGAGTCTGATTGTTGTGTGTGAGCCTGACTGTTGTGTGTGAGCCTGATTGTTGTGTGTGAGCCTGACTGTTGTGTGTGAATCTGATTGCTGTGTGTTAGCCTGACTGTTCTGCGTTGTGAGCCTGACTGTTGTGTGTGAGCCTGATTGTTGTGTGTGAGCCTGACTGTTCTGCATGAGTCTGTTATGTGTGTCTAACTGTTGTATGTGAGACTGATTGTTGTGTGTGAGTCTAACTGTTGTATGTGAATCTGGCTGTTGTGTGTGTATATCTGACTTTTGTTTATGGATCTGGCTGTTGTATGTGAGTCTGCTGGCTTTTTGGTTTCTTCATTTCTTTGGTTATTTAGTTGAATGATTATTTGGTTTCTGGTTAGCTGTGTGTTATTTTGACTCCAATGTTTAACGGTGGAGACTTCCTAATTTGGTAGATGATGATGATGATGATGATAATGAAAACAGTGCAAAGTCAGGGGAACCTACTTCATTTTGTTTAATTCCGAAAGCAAGATCTGAAAAAAGACTTTTGGATAAGCTCCGCTACCAGATACTGAGCATGTCTTTCTGTCTTTCTGTCTGTCTGTCTGTCTCTCTCTCTCGGTGTGTGTGTGTGTGTGTGTGTGTGTGTGTGTATTTCTCTCTTACTGAACTTTGTTGACCGGGACAAACAAAGAACCCTAAATACATGAGATCTGCTAGCAAATAAGCATGGTCTTGATCAATACCTGTTCCAATGTTCTGGTAGTTCTCTCTCATTTATTCCAGATAATCTCTCTCTCCTCTCTCTCTCTCTCTCCTCTCTCTCTCTCTCTCTCTCTCTCTCTGTAGATATTTTTAGTATTTGACTGTCTAATCAGTGCCAGACATTTAGCACTTCTCTGTTAACCAGTACCAGAGATTTAGTATTTGTCTGTCTAATTATGGCAGACATTTAATATTTGTCTGTCTAACCAGTGCCAAAATTTCAGAACAGATCATTAGCCAAACAAAACACTGTACGCAGGCTGTTGTGTTTATATAAACAGGCTGCAGTCTCTTCGTCACGTCCAGGTTTCCTACTGTATCTGAGATGATGTGAAAGATGATTTCTGAGGTGAGCTCTGAGATGATGTGAAAGATGATTTCTGAGGTGAGCTCTGAGATGATGTGAAAGATGATTTCTGAGGTGAGCTCTGAGATGATGTGAAAGATGATTTCTGAGATGAGCTCTGAGATGATGTGAAAGATGATTTCTGAGGTGAGCTCTGAGATGATGTGAAAGATGATTTCTGAGGTGAGCTCTGAGATGATGTGAAAGATGATTTCTGAGGTGTGCTCTGAGATTATGTGGAAGATGATTTCTGAGGTGAGCTCTGAGATGATGCGAAAGATGATTTCTGAGGTGAGCTCCGAGAAGTGAAGGAAGTTGTCCTATAAAATGCTTGGGACACGACATGTCGCCACCATCATCAGCTACAGGCTCTGACGGTAACAGACATCAACAAATCTCAGACAGACACAGACACACACAGACACAGCACAGGTACCAGAGTTGTTGTAATTCTGTCTACGAATCCTGTTTTAACGTTCGATAAAGAATGATTTTTTAAAATCGGCGCTCTAATTATCTTGTAAATCTTTGATTATAGATGATACCAACATGGCGTATCTGTCTAAACTTCCCTCACATGAGTAACCTAGGCAACACGGGAGATAATGAATCTTCCTTCTAACCCGGAAGTAGGCTATGTGAAACGTCCTGGTCGTAGTTCTGTTGCTATGGTAACAAGTAGCTCTTTCTTTCCGTGAAACAGGAAGAACATTTTGTTTAGTTTTCTATGACAGGTTTGTCTGTACTCAAGCTAGAGAGAAATAAAGACAGAGAAGCAGAGAAAGAGAAAAAGAAAGGGAGAGAGAGAGAAAAAAGAGAGAGAATGAGACATAAAGACGGAGAGAGAAATACAGAGACAGAGTGAAAGATGGAGAAAGACAGAGGGAGACAGAGAGAAAGAAAGACAGGGTGAAAAAGACACACAGAGAATGAAAGATAGAGAAAGACAGAGAGGGAGAGAGAGAGAGAAATGGAGAGAAAGAGTGTGAGAGTGATACAGAGAGAGAGAGAAAGACATAGATAGAAAGAGAGAGAGAAAAAAAAAGAGAAAAAGGCAGAGACACAGAGAGAGAGAAAGAGAGAAAGACAGAGAGAGACAGAGAGAAAAGACAGACAGAGAAAGAGATAGAAAGACAGTGAGAGAGAGAGAAAGACTGAGAAAGTAGAATAGAAACAGAGAGAGAGAGAGAGAGAAGGACAAAGAGAGAAAGAGAGAGAAAAACAGAAAGATAAAGACACAGAGAAAGACAGAGAAAGAGACAGAGGAGAAAGACAGAGAGGAAGAGAGAAAGACAGGCAGAGAAAGAACGAGAGAGACAGATAGAGAGAGAGAAAAAGACAGAAAGAATGAGAGAAAGACAGTGAGAGAGAGAGAAGGACAGAGAGAAAAGGACGGAGAGAAAAACAGAGAAAGACAGAGAAAGACAAAGAGAGAAACAGATAGAAAGACAGAAAGAGAGAGGACAGAGAGAAAGACGGAGAGACAGAAAGACAAAGAGAGAGAGAGAGAGAAAGACAGAAAGAGAGAGAACAGAGAGAAAGACGGAGAGACAGAAAGACAGAGAAAGACACAGAGAGAGAGAAAGACAGAAAGAGAGAGGACAGAGAGAAAGACGGAGAGACAGAAAGACAGAGAAAGACAGAGAAAGACAAAGAGAGAGAGAGAAAGAGAAAGAGAGAGAAAATTGCAAGATACTTTATGAGATCTGAATTGTTGGTACCTTACACAGATACTATAGAGTGAGTGAATCCTTGGTACCTTACACAGATACTATAGAGTGAGTGAATCCTTGGTACCTTACACAGATAGTATAGAGTGAGTGAATTGTTGATACCTTACATAGATACTATAGAGTGAGAGAATTCTTGGTACCTTACACAGATACTATTGAGTGAGTGAATTGTTGGTACCTTACACAGTTACTACAGAGTGAGAGAATTGTTGGTACCTTATACGTTTACTACACAATAAGGGAATTGTTGATACCCTGTACAGTTACTACAAAATGAGAGAATTGTTGATACCCTGTACAGTTACTACAGAATGAGAGAATTGTTGGTACCTTAAACGTTTACTACACAATAAGGGAATTGTTGATACCCTGTACAGTTACTACAAAATGAGAGAATTGTTGATACCCTGTACAGTTACTACAGAATGAGAGAATTGTTGGTACCTTAAACGTTTACTACACAATAAGGGAATTGTTGATACCCTGTACAGTTACTACAAAATGAGAGAATGTTGATACCCTGTACAGTTACTACAGAATGAGAGAATTGTTGGTACCTTAAACGTTTACTACACAATAAGGGAATTGTTGATACCTGTACAGTTACTACAAAATGAGAGAATTGTTGATACCTGTACAGTTACTACAGAATGAGAGAATTGTTGGTACCTTAAACGTTTACTACACAATAAGGGAATTGTTGATACCCTGTACAGTTACTACAAAATGAGAGAATTGTTGATACCCTGTACAGTTACTACAGAATGAGAGAATTGTTGGTACCCTATACAGTTACTACAGAATGAGAGAATTATTGTTACCTTACACAGTTATTGTAGAGTGAGAGAATTATTGTTACCTTACACAGTTATTATAGATTGAGAGAATTGTTGATACCTTAAACAGTTAATATAGATTGAGAGAATTGTTGATACCTTACACAGTTATTATAGAGTGAGAGAATTGTTGGTACCTTACACAGTTAATATAGATTGAGAGAATTGTTGGTACCTTACACAGTTATTATAGAGTGAGAGAATTGTTGGTGCCGTACACAGCTATAATAGAGTGAGAGAATTGTTGGTGCCGTACACAGCTATAATAGAGTGAGAGAATTGTTGGTGCCGTACACAGCTATAATAGAGTGAGAGAATTGTTGGTGCCGTACACAGCTATAATAGAGTGAGAGAATTGTTGGTGCCGTACACAGCTATAATAGAGTGAGAGAATTGTTGGTGCCGTACACAGCTATAATAGAGTGAGAGAATTGTTGGTGCCGTACACAGCTATAATAGAGTGAGAGAATTGTTGGTGCCGTAAACAGTTATTACAGAGTGAGAGAATTGTTGGTGCCGTACACAGTTATTATAGAGTGAGAGAATTGTTGGTGCCGTACACAGTTATTATAGAGTGAGAGAATTGTTGGTGCCGTACACAGTTATTATAGAGTGAGAGAATTGTTGGTACCTTACACAGTATTATAGAGTGAGAGAATTGTTGATACCTTAAACAGTTAATATAGATTGAGAGAATTATTGGTACCTTACACAGTTATTATAGAGTGAGAGAATTGTTGGTGCCGTACACAGCTATAATAGAGTGAGAGAATGTTGGTGCCGTACACAGCTATAATAGAGTGAGAGAATTGTTGGTGCCGTACACAGCTATAATAGAGTGAGAGAATTGTTGGTGCCGTACACAGCTATAATAGAGTGAGAGAATTGTTGGTGCCGTACACAGCTATAATAGAGTGAGAGAATTGTTGGTGCCGTACACAGCTATAATAGAGTGAGAGAATTGTTGGTGCCGTACACAGCTATAATAGAGTGAGAGAATTGTTGGTGCCGTAAACAGTTATTACAGAGTGAGAGAATGTTGGTGCCGTAAACAGTTATTACAGAGTGAGAGAATTGTTGGTGCCGTACACAGTTATTATAGAGTGAGAGAATTGTTGGTGCCGTACACAGTTATTATAGAGTGAGAGAATTGTTGGTGCCGTACACAGTTATTATAGAGTGAGAGAATTGTTGGTGCCGTACACAGTTATTATAGAGTGAGAGAATTGTTGGTGCCGTACACAGTTATTATAGAGTGAGAGAATTGTTGGTGCTGTACACAGATACTATAGAGTGAGAGAATTGTTGGTGCCGTACACAGTTATTATAGAGTGAGAGAATTGTTGGTGCCTTACACAGTTATTATAGAGTGAGAGAATTGTTGGTGCCGTACACAGTTATTATAAAGTGAGAGAATTGTTGGTGCCGTACACAGTTTTTATAGACCAAGAAAGTAACCATGAGAAAACGTCCTTTTCTCACACATTTATTTTTTCTGTCATAAAATGTTCCAAATCAGAATCTAAAGTCACTATCACGTTCTTTCATTAGTTCTCTGAAATTATCATGTTGTCTTTCATTAGCTCTCTGAAAGTAGCATGTTGTCTTTCATTAGCTGTCTGAAAGTATCATGTTGTCTTTCATTAGCTGTCTGAAAGTATCATGTTGTCTTTCATTAGCTGTCTGAAAGTATCATGTTGTCTTCATTAGCTGTCTGAAAGTATCATGTTGTCTTTCATTAGCTGTCTGAAAGTATCATGTTGTCTTTCATTAGCTGTCTGAAAGTATCATGTTGTCTTTCATTAGCTGTCTGAAAGTATCATGTTGTCTTTCATTAGCTGTCTGAAAGTATCATGTTGTCTTTCATTAGCTGTCTGAAAGTATCATGTTGTCTTTCATTAGCTGTCTGAAAGTATCATGTTGTCTTTCATTAGCTGTCTGAAAGTATCATGTTGTCTTTCATTAGCTGTCTGAAGCCTGTGACTGTGGTCAAGCAAGTCACAGGAACATGTTGTCATGCCGAACACTGTCACAAAAACAATGCTAAAAGCATGTCATGATTGTATAGTTACGGAAGTAAAATATACACGTAAGCCACGATTGTATAGTTATGGAAGTAAAATATATACGTAAGCCACGACTGTATAGTTATGGAAGTAAAATATACATGTAAGCCACGACTGTATAGTTATGGAAGTAAAAATACATGTAAGCCACGACTGTATAGTTCTAGAAGTAAAAAATACATGTAAGCCACGATTGTATAGTTCTAGAAGTAAAAAATACATGTAAGCCACGATTGTATAGTTCTAGAAGTAAAAAATACATGTAAGCCACGATTGTATAGTTCTAGAAGTAAAAAATACATGTAAGCCACGATTGCATAGTTATAGAAATAAAAAATATATGTAAGCCACGATTGTATGGTTATAGAAGTAAAATATACATGTAAACCGCGATTGTATAGTTTTAGAAGTAAAAAATACATGTAATCCACGACTGTATAGTTCTAGAAGTAAAATATACTTGGCTGTTACAATGAAGTGGCTGAACAAACGTGACCTACTTGCAGCTCATGAAATGTAGATATAAAGAAAAACACGTGCCAGGTGAAATCAAGAATTAAAATCAACATTACAACAATGTAAACATCCTCAGTTTGTACGTATACTGTACACGTCATCGTTTTGTACAGTGTATGTATCATCAATTTGTCTACTGTAGACTTGATGATTTTGTAAGTTGTACATGGCCATGAAAGGATTGCCAGGTAAGATGTACATGGCCATGAAAGGTAGGGCAGATAAGAGGACATGCCCATGAAAGGAAGGCCAGGTAAGTTGAATACAAAACTATGCAGATCGTGACATTTTACCAGTCTATTTTTGGTTTACGTCTTCTATTTCTGACCGCCATGACGAGTATTTTTGTCACGACAAGCAGGGTCGTCGTCTACTATCAACATGTGCCTTTAGACCCAACCAAACTAGTTTGAGTCAGCAAATTCCTCTCCTGTCCTGTCCTACCTCTGTTGGACAAAGACTAAACATTTATACTTCTAGGCCCTGGTTTTTGTTGGACAAAGACTAAACATTTATACTTCTAGGCCCTGGTTTTTGTTGGACAAAGACTAAACATTTATACTTCTAGGCCCTAGTTCTTGTTGGACAAAGACTAAACATTTATACTTCTAGGCCCTGGTTTTTGTTGAACAAAGACTAAACATTTATACTTCTAGGCCCTGGTTTTTTTTCTTTTGGACAAAGACTAAACATTTATGCTTCTAGATTCTAGTTTTGTTTTCTTTTGGACAAAGATAAAACATTTATACGTCTGGAGTTTGGTTTTTGTTGGACAAAGACTAAACATTTATACTTCTAAGTTCGGGGGGGGGGGGTGTTTTTTTTGGACAAAGACTAAACGCATATACTTGGATCATAAACATATCCTAATCATTTACATGTCTATTTTGTTCTACTATTTTCTTTTATGCTCTGTAACGTTTGTTATGTTCTGCTATATTCTGTCATGCTCCACATATCTTAAATGTATACATCTAATGGAGTCCTAGATATTTATATCTATTTATATTATATTTATATATGCCCTAGTCAGTTCTCTTTTATAAATCCTGAACACGAACTTAACCAGATGACATTATTTGGATATGTAACGATTTTTCATGAAATGTTTACTGATTGCCTCTGTCAGAGCTGGCATTATGGCAAAGTTGGTAATCTGAGAGAGTGGGCAGTCTGTCAGAGTTGGTAACCTGCCAGGGTTAATGGTTTGCCAGAGCTGATAACCTGTCAGTGTGAACGACCATTCGAAGCCTATTGGTGTACGAAGTGAGCAACGCGTTGCCGTTCACATGTAGATTATATCTTATATCTTATATCCTTCCCGTGCCGTTAGACGTCACATAGGGCTCGCAAAGTAGTTCGCCAATATTTCCTGTCTTCGGCGAGTCTTTCAACCTCAACAAAGGATTTTATGCCTGTTAACTTGGCCTCTCTTAATAATGTTCTCTTCAGAGTTTCACGCGGTCTGCCCCTTTTTCTTCGGCCTGTTGTGTTCCACTTGATAGCTTGTTTTGGGATTCTCTGCTCATTTCTTCTCATCAAGTGGCCAACATATGTCCATCTCCTTTTCCTGATCACCCGTGAGACTGGTTGTGTTCAGTCATCTGTCTTATCTCTGCATTGTTCTTGAATTCATTCCACTTGATGCCGAGTATTTTCCTTAGGCATTTGTTTTCAAAAGAGTCTAATTTCTTTTCTATTTCTTTAGTTGTTTTCCAGCTTTCGCATGCATAAATGAGGGTGGATATTACATTTGAATTGAATAGTCTTAACTTGGTTTTTGTGCTTATAACTTTTGAATTCCATATGTTCTCAAGATTCTTGAAGATTGATGCTGCTTTTGCAATTCTGATCCTAACTTCCTTTCTAGTGTCACCATCCTGGTCCATGTAGCTGCCAAGGTATGCAAATTGATTGACTTCTTCAATATCTGTCCCTTCTATGTGTATTTTTCCATTTTGATTGATGGGAATTTTCATTATTTTTGTTTTGTCCTTGTTAATTTCAAGTCCTATTTTGCTAGCCAATGAAGACAGGCTATCTGTTTTTTCTTGCATGGAATTCACATTGTTACTGATAAGTGTTATGTCATCAGCAAAATCAAGATCTTCTAGTTGGGTCCCATGTACCCGTAGATTATATGACGTGTCGTAAATCATATTGTACGTGAAAATTTCGCTGATTCTGTTGAGTCTTGTCATATTTGGATGGGCACACCTAGGTCCATGATATATTATTCAATGCGTTGGCACAAAGTGAAGTATATTATTCAGTGCATGGGCACAAACGTGAAATATGTTATTCAGTGCATAGGCACAAAAGTGAAATGTGTTATTCAGTGCATTGGCACAGTGAAGTTTTATGTGAGATAGGGGGATGGGGATATCATGGCAGCAGCTGCTGAATGTGTTTACCAGAGCATCGGCACAATATTGAGATAAATGTATAATTGCTTAGTAGGACCAGAGGAGCCCAGGCCAATCTGGTCTACTGATTTAGTTGATACTTAGAAATAATACATTGTATTTATGTCATGCCTTGTTATTATCATGATGATATATGTTGATGTCCTGTGTATGTAATGTCTATGGTGGCTTCACTGTGATATATGCAGAGAGTGTTAATAAATGGATGTAAAATGATGGCTGACTTGGTAATATATATTTCATGTTGATGTGATGTATGAATGTGTGTAAGATGCTGAATTAACTGGCATGCAGTATCCTTGGAGGGGAGAATCTGGGTTGGCGGTCTTGGGGGGTCGCCAGATCTTGGCCACGCAGCACGATAGTACGTGCCAAGGGAATGCCTGAAACAGCTGGGTTGATCTATTTCTTCCCAGTCTATCCATAAAATGTAGATTTATCGCTAGCTAGGTTTGCATCAGAATTAGCAGTCTGTCAGAGTTGGTAATGTCAGATTTAGCAATCTGTCAGAGTTGGTAACCTGTCAGAGTTAGCAGTCTGTCAGAGTTAGCAGTCTGTCAGAGTTCGTAACCTGTTAAAGTTAGTAGTCTGTCAGAGTTGGTAACCTGTCAGAGTTAACAGTCTGTCAGAGTTGGTAACCTGCCAGATATTGCAGTCTGTCCGAGTTGACAGTTATTATTGTTATTATCATTGTTGCTGTTACTGCTAATGTCATTATTACCATTGTTATAACTTACAATTGTTATTGTTATTACCGTTGCTGTTATTGTTGCAGTTGTTATTATTGTTGTTGTTATTATTTTTGTTGTTGCTGCTATAGTTGTTATTAATGTTGCTGCTATTGTTTTTGTTATTATTGCTTTATTTGTTATTATTGTTATTGTTGGTACTGTTGTTTTTACGGTTTTTAAAGTTGTTAATGTTCTTGTTGGAGCTGGTATTGTTATTATTATTGTCACAGTTGCTTTATTGTTATTTTTGTTGTTTTTTTTTGTTGGAGTTATTATTGTATTGCAGTTGTCATTGTATTGTTAGAGCTGTCAGTATGATTATTATTATTATTATTATTATTATTATTATTATTATTGCAGTTGTCATTGTATCGTTAGAGCTGTCATGATTATTATTATTGTTATTATTATTGCAGTTGTCATTGTTTCCTTAGAGTGTCATTATTATTATTATTATTAGTATACCTGTTATTGCAGTTACTGCAATTGTTATTCTTGTTATTGCAATCCCTGTTGCTGTTTTTGTTACTATTGCACCTGGTACTGCTGTTATTGTTGCAATTGTTATTTTTATTGTTTTTCTGCTTTTGTTAGCTTTTTTATTGTTTCTGTTGTTGTTACCTTGCAATGTGCTTGTTGTTATTGTTACAGTTATTGCTAATCTTATTGCTTCTTTTGATTTGATGTTGCTATTGTTGCATTTGTTACAGTTGTTATTGTTAGTGTCTTATTATTGCTGCTATTGCTACTGCTATTTTAAAATTTGTTGTTGCTTTTTATTGTTGCAGTTATTATTGTTGTTACTGTTCTTTTCAAGCGCTGTAATTGTGGCAGTCTTGTCACAAGCAGTACAGTGCTTTCAAACTTTTTTTTTTAGGAGGTGCGAGATAGCGCAGTTCGTTAGTACGCTGGTCTCCCCTGGTTAGACGTCTGCTCGTCCTACCAGAGTCCGTAGTTCGAATCCGAGGTAATTCTCTTGTGATTTTTCTTTCTCTCAAGTCTCACTAAAGTATTTTGTCTACGATTTTTTCCAGGTCTAATCCTACAAAACGGTGTTCTCTTACTTTACCGTACGAAAGCCTCGCTGTTTCCTATGTTCTCTTACTTTACCGTACGAAAGCATCGCTGTTTCCTATGTTCTCTTACTTTACCGTACGAAAGCCTCGCTGTTTCCTATGTTCTCTTACTTTACCGTACGAAAGCATCGCTGTTTCCTATGTTCTCTTACTTTACCGTACGAAAGACTCGCTGTTTCCTATGTTCTCTTACTTTACCGTACGAAAGCCTCGTTGTTTCCTATGTTCTCTTACTTTACCGTACGAAAGACTCGCTGTTTCCTATGTTCTCTTACTTTACCGTACGAAAGCCTCGTTGTTTCCTATGTTCTCTTACTTTACCGTACGAAAGCCTCGTTGTTTCCTATGTTCTCTTACTTTACCGTACGAAGGCCTCGCAGTTTCCTATGTTCTCTTACTTTACCGTAAGAAGGCCTCGTTGTTTCCTATTTATTTTAAAAAAATTGTTCTTTCTCTGACAGCGCTAGTTCCAGGAAGACAGAAAAGGAACTTCTGTGATAGCGCTAGTTCCAATAAAACAGAAAAGGAACTTCTGTGATAGGGCTAGTTCCAATAAAACAGAAAAGGAACTTCTGTGATAGCGCTAGTTCTAGGAAGACAGAAAAGGAACTTCTGTGACAGCGCTAGTTCTAGGAAGACAGAAAAGGAACTTCTGTGACAGCGCTAGTTCTAGGAAGACAGAAAAGGAACTTCTGTGACAGCGCTAGTTCTAGGAAGACAGAAAAGGAACTTCTGTGACAGCGCTAGTTCCAGGAAGACAGAAAAGGAACTTCTGTGACAGCGCTGGTGTTAACCTTGGGGTGACTCTTTATTTATATCAGCTTATGAGGGAGTATTTTACATCAAACCTCGTACTGTCGTGTAAATGTGGGTCGAGCCCATCTCCCCAGCTCTCTACCCAGGTCCTTGTTCTCTCTACCCTTAGCAGTCTTGCCCTTTGGGACTGCAATCAGTTCAAGTATGTTACTTCTCTACGTACACCACACATAGAAACACAACCGATCGTACAACGGAAAACTCAGAGCTAAAGGTTTCACAACAAGTTCCAGCTCACGCTGTTTATTAACGAGAATGACGGAACAGGACTACAACACGGAGTACATGACACAACATAACTGCCAATAATCAATACATAATAATAGCAGGGTTCATTAGTATCAATTTATCTAATTGTCTCAATCAAGAATTCACTATATATATTCATCAGCTGCTTCGCCCTACATCTCTTATTATTTTGTCCTCTACCGTATGACTTTGGTCATGAGTGCCCTTGCACCTGGTAGCTCACTACATCTCTCCTTTCTCTGTTTCTCCTAACCATCATTCTACCATATGACTTTGGTCGTGGGTGCATTCTGCACCTGGTAGCCTCCTATCTTAATTTAATACTATTCTGTTGCCTGCACAACCGTATCCTTTCTTCTATAGCTACTTCCTTCCTTCCTTCCTTCCTTCCTTCCTTCCTTGCTTCCTTCCTTCCTTGCTTCCTTCCTTCCTTCCTTCCACCCTATGACACCCGTCATTGTGCCTACGGCCCTGATGGCTTTCCGTCCACCCTTCCTTGTGCAGCGCTCCTAACTTCCATACAATCCATATATTCATCAATATAATCACAAAGTAATCAATACAATCAAAAGCAATTCTAATATAATCACATGAACTATATGCAGTGCCCCTCTAAGTGCACTAGATACCTACAAGGAAAAATATACACATTCTAACTAGCAATCTGCTCTCAGTTATCTATTTTTATATTAATAATAATAATAATAATAACACTACTTACGTCTACACACAGATCCTTCACGAAAACAACATCACAGAGGTGGCCCGATAACTTTGATTTATAGCACAAAACTTCAATTCTATCCCATTTAGGCATATATACTAAGAACGGCATACATTTTAATTCGCGCCTTACCTCACGAAAACAGTTGACAAGACTAAAGTGAAATCGTTCACACCCATTTTTCTTCCATGCTTGGCTCTCTCTTTCTACTCGCGATGTGTTGGAACCCACTCAGTGGCTGACCGTGCCAGGGAGACGGTCCCTGTAACCCACTCCTTCTTACACTAGTTCCAGGAAGACAGAAAAGGAACTTCTGTGACAGCGTTAGTTCCAGGAAGACAGAAAAGGAACTTCTGTGACAGCGCTAGTTCCAGGAAGATAGAAAAGGAACTTATGTGACAGCGTTTGCTCCAGTAAGACAGAAAAGGAACTTTTGTCGTGCGAAAAAATCAGGTCAAAAGTTCTGTAATTCAGGAATCTAATGTACCGGCAATCACAATTTTCCTTTTGTTAAAGATTCTCTAAACCAGGACAGTCTCTCAAAAATCAGGACAAATTGATGCCATGTTTTTTCTTGGACAAAGGCTTGAAAATGGTTCAAAATCGGGGATGTCCAGGCAAAATTGGTAGGGACGGTCGCGTGACTTTCACATCAAAATGGTGTCCATCATTAGAGGAGTTTAGTGTTTGAAAAATCTGGTCAGTGTGTGATCCTTTGCTGTTTACTTCTTGTTTCTACACTCACGGAAAAAAGTAAGTGTGCAATGCTTTAAAAAGCACCATGAACGTGCTCAGGTGATGATTGAAATAAAATTTGGCACACATTATGTTTTATTATCCAATAACAGATAAAATGATAACTTTCAGGCAGTCACATGTCACAAAAAAGTGAAACAAAAAACTCAGGTAATGTGGCTCACCACCCCAAGAAAAGAAAATCAGGGTTTCAGTATCGTGTGTGTCCTTCTCGGGCAGTTATCACTGCTTGACATCGCGATTACGTGAAGAGATCTCTGAGAACAGAATTACACATTTACCCTCATTTTATCCGTGGTCAGTAACCAATCATGGATCACTGCACGTGATTTCACAGGAGCTGTGGTTATCTCCTCATGAATAGTGTGATCAACTTCGTGCAGCACGGGGAAGTGGACAACACTCAGACAAAACTTCGTGCAGCACGGGGAAGTGAACTCTCAGACAAAACTTCGTGCAGCACGAGGAAGTGAACTCTCAGACAAAACTTCGTGCCAGATTTGATTTCATGTCACTCATGACAACGTGGTTGGTTCGCTTGATACCACTGCACACTTACTTTTTTCCGTGAGTATAGTTCAGTTGATTATTTCATCAACATTATCCTGACAATGTTTTCAAGCTTCCATCTTCTTCTCCGTTTAGCATCACATCAGTATCCCATAATTCCACCCCGTCTTCACAAATTTCCTGTTTCCGCCGACAAAAAGTTCAGTTACTCTTTGAACTTGTATCCGTGCCTCTTGCTTCTAAAATAGTTCTGACGGTAGCACCAAACAACATCTGTTGGCGTAGGGATACCAGTGTGACTTTTCTTCTGTAGCTAAATGGGGGGGGGGGGGGGGTATTACTTCCAAGAAGAGTGATTTTCTCGTCAGAAAAGTTGAACTCGTTTTTTTCTCTTGCCAATTTGTACAAATTACAAAGACATGTAGAGCGCAGCGCATGCGTGAACTTGTATTTCATGTGCTAACTCAGCATGTCTGGCAGAAACTTTTCCGTGAATTATCTCACTTGATACGGCGCCCAATAGAAAACAAATTTAAATACACAAGATGATGGTATCAACAAACCTTTCATGGACATGTGGGGCCCCCAGAAGTCCCCCAGGCCCACTCTTAAAACAGGGAAACTTTTCATGGACATGTAGGGCCCCTGACAGAAATTTTGTAAACTCCTGCAAAACTTCTCCCCACCCAACCCTCTCCCAGGGACTTCGCTGAAGTACAAAGACAACAGACTGATATCAATAAATATTCCTTGCTAATTTTAACTTACACATTTCTAAAACCTGTCCCTTCAAAGTTCTGCTCTCTGAGAGATCACTGTAAAAAATGTGCCTATCTGACTATTGACCTATCAGTGTCTCCATGTAGATTATAAATGTGCTTATCTGACTACTGACCTATCAATGTCTCCATGTAGATTATAAATGTGCCTATCTGACTACCTGTCAGTCTCCATGTAGATTATAAATGTGCTTATCTGACTACTGTCCTATCAGTGTCTCCATGTAGATTATAAATGTGCCTATCTGATTACTTGTCAGTGTCTCCATGTAGATTATAAATGTGCCTATCTGACTAACTGTCAGTGTCACCATGTAGATTATAAATGTGCTTATCTGACTACTAGCCTATCAGTGTCTCCATGTAGATTATAAATGTGCTTATCTGACTACTGACCTATCAGTGTCTCCATGTAGATTATAAATTTGCCTATCTGACTAACTGTCAGTGTCACCATGGAGATTATAAATGTGCTTATCTGACTACTAGCCTATATGTGTCTCCATGTAGATTATAAATGTGCTTATCTGACTACTAGCCTATCATTATCTCCATGTAGATTATAAAAGTGCTTATCTGACTACTAGCCTATCATTATCTCCATGTAGATTATAAATGTGCTTATCTGACTACTAGCCTATCAGTGTCTCCATGTAGATTATAAATGTGCTTATCTGACTACTGACCTATCAGTGTCTCCATGTAGATTATAAATGTGCCTATCTGACTAACTGTCAGTGTCACCATGGAGATTATAAATGTGTTTATCTGACTACTAGCCTATCAGTGTCTCCATGTAGATTATAAATGTGCTTATCTGACTACTAGCCTATCAGTGTCTCCATGTAGATTATAAATGTGCTTATCTGACTACTGACCTATCAGTGTCTCCATGTAGATTATAAATGTGCTTATCTTACTACTGGCCTATCAGTGTCTCCATGTAGATTATAAATGTGCTTATCTGACTACTGACCTATCAGTGTCTCCATGTACTTGACTATTTCCTTGTGCCAGTTCTCGCCTGGTTCATCTGAAATAAACTTTTTTTCAAGGACAACATTCTCAGCATCTTCATGTGGAAGCCCCAACATGCGCCCAGGAAATTTCATGTGGAAGACCCAACATGCGCCCAGGAAATTTCATGTGGAAGACCCAACATGCGCCCAGGAAATTTCATGTGGAAGACCCAACATGCGCCCAGAGAAATTTCATGTGGAAGACCCAACATGCGCCCAGGAAATTTCATGTGGAAGACCCAACATGCGCCCAGGAAATTTCATGTGGAAGACCCAACATGCGCCCAGGAAATTTCATGTGGAAGACCCAACATGCGCCCAGGAAATTTCATGTGGAAGACCCAACATGCGCCCAGGAAGTTTCAGACAAATCTGTCCCGGACTGTTTATGGACACTTCAGAATGCCGCCGTGCGTGTCAAATAATTGAACATTTGTTTCCGACTTAATGAGCTGGCTTTTCAGAATAAATTAATAAACATTAAACTCTACACAAGTTTATGTCTTGTTTCTTGCAACAGCCACTAATTTCTGGCAAGGATTTCCTGTCCAGTTCTGACCTGACAGGTCATCCTGTCCTCCCTGCCCAGCTCAGAGCTTGACCCACGTGACATGAGATGCCGGTGACTCTTAGGCCAGCATGTCTGGCATCACTGGCAGCTGAAGACAGCATCACACTGGCAGCTGAAGACAGCATCACACTGGGAGCTGAAGACAGCATCACACTGGCAGCTGAAGACAGCATCACACTGGGAGCTGAAGACAGCATCACACTGGCAGCTGAAGACAGCATCACACTGGGAGCTGAAGACAGCATCACACTGGGAGCTGAAGACAGCATCACACTGGGAGCTGAAGGCGGTGTATCTGCAGCATGTCTGGCATCACTGGCAGCTGAAGACGGTGTATCTGCAGCATCACACTGAGAGCTGAAGACGGTGTATCTGCAGCATCACACTGAGAGCTGAAGACGGTGTATCTGCAGCATCACACTGAGAGCTGAAGACGGTGTATCTGCAGCATGTCTGGCATCACTGGCAGCTGAAGACGGTGTATCTGCAGCATGTCTGGCATCACTGGCAGCTGAAGACGGTGTATCTGCAGCATGTCTGGCATCACTGGCAGCTGAAGACGGTGTATCTGCAGCATCACACTGAGAGCTGAAGACGGTGTATCTGCAGCATCACACTGAGAGCTGAAGACGGTGTATCTGCAGCATCACACTGAGAGCTGAAGACAGTGTATCTGCAGCATCACACTGAGAGCTGAAGACAGTGTATCTGCAGCATGTCTGGCATCACTGGCAGCTGAAGACGGTGTATCTGCAGCATCACACTGAGAGCTGAAGACGGTGTATCTGCAGCATGTCTGGCATCACTGGCAGCTGAAGACGGTGTATCTGCAGCATGTCTGGCATCACTGGCAGCTGAAGACGGTGTATCTGCAGCATCACACTGAGAGCTGAAGACGGTGTATCTGCAGCATCACACTGAGAGCTGAAGACAGTGTATCTGCAGCATCACACTGAGAGCTGAAGACGGTGTATCTGCAGCATCACACTGAGAGCTGAAGACGGTGTATCTGCAGCTCACACTGAGAGCTGAAGACAGTGTATCTGCAGCATCACACTGAGAGCTGAAGACAGTGTATCTGCAGCATCACACTGAGAGCTGAAGACGGTGTATCTGCAGCATCACACTGAGAGCTGAAGACGGTGTATCTGCAGCATGTCTGGCATCACTGAGAGCTGAAGACGGTGTATCTGCAGCATGTCTGTCATCACTGAGAGTTGAAGACGGTGTATCTGCAGCATGTCTGTCATCACTGAGAGTTGAAGACGGTGTATCTGCAGCATGTCTGTCATCACTGAGAGTTGAAGACGGTGTATCTGCAGCATGTCTGTCATCACTGAGAGTTGAAGACGGTGTATCTGCAGCATGTCTGGCATCACTGAGAGCTGAAGACAGTGTATCTGCAGCATCACACTGAGAGCTGAAGACAGTGTATCTGCACCATGTCTGGCATCACTGAGAGCTGAAGACGGTGTATCTGCAGCATGTCTGTCATCACTGAGAGTTGAAGACAGTGTATCTGCAGCATGTCTGGCATCACTGAGAGCTGAAGACAGTGTATCTGCATCATGTCTGGCATCACTGAGAGCTGAAGACGGTGTATCTGCAGCATGTCTGGCATCACTGAGAGCTGAAGACAGTGTATCTGCAGCATGTCTGGCATCACTGAGAGCTGAAGACGGTGTATCTGCAGCATGTCTGGCATCACTGAGAGCTGAAGACGGTGTATCTGCAGCATGTCTGGCATCACTGAGAGCTGAAGACGGTGTATCTGCAGCATGTCTGGCATCACTGAGAGCTGAAGACAGTGTATCTGCACCATGTCTGGCATCACTGAGAGCTGAAGACGGTGTATCTGCAGCATCACACTGAGAGCTGAAGACAGTGTATCTGCAGCATCAGAGGTGGGAGCGACAACATATTTTGATAAACTCTGTCAGAAATGCAGAGCGTTCAGGTAATACTTCTACAACCAACAGCACCAACAACAACAACAACAACAACATCAACAGCAACAACAACAGGAACAACAACAACAGCAGGAACAACAACAACAACAGCAACAACAGGAACAACAACAACAGCAGCAACAACAACATGACTGTGTATGGTTTATGGTCTGGGTCATCACTCTGGACATGTCCACAGATCTCTCCCTCGGAATGTCCTTCAGCGTCCTGCGTCGGATGGTGTCTGTCCTGTACTGCTGACAAGTCCTCTCACATGTCCTGATGACAAGTCCTCTCACATTTCCTGTATTGGCTGACAAGTCCTCTCACATGTCCTGATGACAAGTCCTCTCACATTTCCTGTATTGGCTGACAAGTCCTCTCACATGTCCTGTATTGGCTGACAAGTCCTCCCACATTTCCTGTATTTGGCTGATAAGTCCTCTCACATGTCCTATATTGACTGACAAGTCCTCTCACATGTCCTGTATTGGCTGACAAGTCCTCTCACATGTCCTGTATTGGCTGACAAGTCCTCTCACATGTCCTATATTGGCTGACAAGTCCTCTCACATGCCCTGTATTGGCTGACAAGTCCTCTCACATGTCCTGTATTGGCTGACAAGTCCTCTCACATTTCCTGTATTGGCTGACAAGTCCTCTCACATGTCCTGTATTGGCTGACAAGTCCTCTCACATTTCGTGTATTGGCTGACAAGTCCTCTCACATGTCCTGTATTGGCTGACAAGTCCTCTCACATTTCCTGTATTGGCTGACAAGTCCTCTCACATTTCGTGTATTGGCTGACAAGTCCTCTCACATGTCCTGTATGCCTCTCCACAGTAAACAGTACTGCCCACCTACAACCAACAACAATACCCAGACACAATCTGGAGAGTAGAAATCGAATATTCTCAGACTTTTAAACAAAACAAAAACTTTTAAACAATGCAAAAACTTATAAACAAAGCAAAAGATTTTAAACAAAACAAAAACTTTTAAACAATGCAAAACCTTATAAACAAAGCAAAAGATTTTAAACAAAACAAAAACTTTTAAACAAAGCAAATGATTGAACACTTCATAAGCCACGTGACAGGAAGCAGTTGCCCTGATTGGACAGGAACTACTTTCTCTCCCGGCTGAGGAAACAGATGCGTCTTTTTCTTTCTCGTCATACATATCTTTGAGTCAGCTAACAGAAATATTTGTCTGCTGTTCTCTGCCACGTTCACATCTCGCCAAAGCTTGAAACTTACCACAGCTGCTACAAGCAAAACTTACCACAGCTGCTACAAGCAAAACTTACCACAGCTGCTACAAGCAAAACTTACCACAGCTGCTACAAGCAAAACTTACCACAGCTGCTACAAGCAAAACTTACCACAGCTGCTACAAGCAAAACTTACCACAGCTGCTACAAGCAAAACTTACCACAGCTGCTATAAGCAAAGCTTACCACAGCTGCTATAAGGAAAACTTACCACAGCTGCTGCAAGGAAGACTTACCACAGCTGCTACACGGAAAACTTACCACAGCTGCTATAAGGAAAACTTACCATAGCTGCTATAAGGAAAACTTACCACAGCTGCTACAAGGAAGACTTACCACAGCTGCTATAAGGAAAACTTACCACAGCTGCTGCAAGGAAGACTTACCACAGCTGCTATAAGGAAAACTTACCACAGCTGCTATAAGGAAAACTTACCACATCTGCTATAAGGAAAACTTACCACAGCTGCTACAAGGAAGACTTACCAGAGCTGCTACAAGCAAAACTTACCACAGCTGCTACAAGGAAGACTTACCACAGCTGCTATAAGGAAGACTTACCACAGCTGCTATAAGGAAACTTACCACAGCTGCTACAAGGAAGACTTACCACAGCTGCTACAAGGAAGACTTACCACAGCTGCTACAAGCAAAACTTACCACAGCTGCTGCAAGGAAGACACAATTTCTTCTTGTGGTCGCCATGAGAAGTGAACCACCACTGTCGGGATCAACAAACTTGCTGTATTAACAGTTACGTTCTAGATCGTTCTGGGATCAGAACACGTAAGCAGAACTATAACCCAGGGCAGAACACGTAAGCAGAACTATAACCCAGGTCAGAACACGTAAACAGAACTATAACCCAGGTCAGAACACGTAAACAGAACTATAACTCAGGTCAGAACACGTAAACAGAACTATAACTCAGGTCAGAACACGTAAACAGAACTATAACTCAGGTCAGAACACGTAAACAGAACTATAACTCAGGTCAGAAGATGCGAAGAACTTTACAGAGAAAGAAAACTCCAGAAAGAAGAAGACCTCCATGACAGGAAGACATCAGAAAAGTGCTTTCAGTACTCAGCTTAGTAGCCAAACATTCTATTAAACAACAACAACAACAACCGCAGCAGCAGCAACAACAACAACAGCAGCAATAACAACAACAAGAACAAGAAGAAGAACAACAACAGCAACAACAACAACAACAGCAACAACAACAACAGCAACAGCAGCAACAACAACAACAGCAGCAGCAACAACAACAACAGCAACAACAACAACAGCAACAAGAACAAGAAGAAGAACAGCAACAACAACAACAACAGCAACAACAACAACAGCAGCAACAACAACAACAACAACAGCAACAACAACAACAGCAACAAGAAGAAGAACAACAGCAACAGCAACAGCAGCAACAACAACAACAGCAGCAGCAACAACAACAACAGCAACAAGAACAAGAAGAAGAACAGCAACAACAACAACAAAAACAACAACAGCAACAACAACAACAAGAACAAGAACAACAACAGCAACAACAACAGCAACAACAACAACAACAACAGCAACAACAACAACAGCAGCAACAACAACAACAACAACACCGCACCCACAATGACATGGTCACTAAGTGGCTTGCAGCTGGAGCAAGTCTATGTTTGTCCTCATCGTTTCCAAAAATAGAAGTTTCCGGGGAGGGGAGGGGGGGGGGTAACTGAACATCCTGTGAGACATCACTACATGACGTTTTACCTGACAGGACTTTGGCTACATTCACATTTTTGTGCTTACATCCACATATTATGTCTGACTACATTCACATTTTTGTGGCTATATTAAAAGAAATGTTATTGACGGTTATATTCGCAGCTGATAGATTTAAATACTTAGGAACAATTATAACAGCTGATAGGAAATGTCATAATGAAATAAAAAGCAGACGTGCTCAGGCCAAGTCAGCATTCCAGACAATGAGACACATCTTGTGCAACAGATCCATATCAATGGAAACAAGATTCCGAGTACTTAAATGTTACATCGAGCCAATTTTGTTTTGTGGGTGTGACGCATGGTCTATGAATAAGAGATTTCCGCGAGAAATGAAGCCCATGGAAATCTGGTTTATAAGAAGGATGTTGAAGGTACCATGAACAGCTAAGAAAACCAACGAAGAAGTCTTAAGAGAGGCTGGAGTTAAAAGGCAAATTACAACAAAGATCAGATGCGGACAAGTGAGATTTGTAGGACATTTTCTGAGAAGAGGAAAACTGGAACGCATTGTGGCAACTGGAAAAACTGAGGGAAGAAAAGACAGAGAAGACAGAGAGAGAAGTTACTGGATGGGCTGTCAGTGTGGCTATGAAGAAAGTCACCGGTGAATCTCATAATCAAATCTAAAGACAGAGAATTGTGGAGAGAAATGATCGCCTACGCCACGCTGCATGGCACTTGATTGCTTGATATTTGCAGGCTTTGTTTATGGCTATATTCACATTTTTTGTGGCTATTTTCACACACATATTTTTCTGGCTATATTTACAACTTTTATTTTGTGGCAATATTTATAACTTTGTTCTGCTGCTATATTCACAACTTTTGTTTTGTGAAACCCAATAATACAGCAGCTTTGTGAGATAGTTGTAGTCTTTGTAACGAGAATAAAACAAGAGAACATGGAACATAAATGTTCTAGGTGACATAAACATCATAAAGACCAGATATTTTTGAGATCGTTAAGATTTCTACGGTTACATATTCTCTGTTCATGTTATCAGAGAACTTCTGCTTCAGATCCAGCCCCTACAGCCACCCCTGGTGAGGCTCATGTCTAAGTACTCCACACTCTTGATGTCTGCGCTATGCAGTGCCACAGTGCCACAGTACCACATCTGCAGAAATTTCAACACCTTGCGTTTACTGTAATGCCTCTGTTTAAAGTCAAGGTGTGACAAGCACAGAAATATAATGTCTCTGTTTATTGTCCAAGTGTACAAGCTCAGAGAAATGTCGTCGTTACATTCTTCTGTAATGTTTGTTTTCTCCTTCTTCTACATTCTCTGATCTGTTACTATCTTCTTCTTCTCTGATCTGTTACTATCTTCTTCTTCTCATATCAAAGAGGTTTTAACGCTTCTGTCTTGACCTGGTTTCTGCAGTGTCTCCAGTATCCAGTCTTTAGCGCACACATTATGTGTAGCAAGTTGATATGTTAATATTTACATTGTGTACATAAAGACACATCATACATGGACGAGTACACACATGCTATTATCTCACCAAATATCACTTAACATCTCATCACATATCACTTACCATCTCACCACATATCAGTTAGCATCTCATCACATATCTCTAAACATCTCACCAGATATCACTTACCATATCACTATATATGACACACCATCTCAACACATATCACTTACCATCTCATCACATGTTAATTAACATCTCACCAAATATCACTTAGCATCTCACTACATATCACTTGCCATCTCACCAGATATCATTTAACATCTCACCACATATCATTTAACATCTCATCACATATCACTTATCATCTCAGCACATACCACTTATCATTTCAGCACATATAACTTACCATCTCACCACATATCACTTACTATTTATATCACTTAGCATCTCACCACATATCACTTACCATCTCACCACATATCACTTAACCTCTCACCACATATCACTTAACATCTCACCACATATCACTTAACATCTCACCACATATCACTTAACATTTCACCGCATATCACTTAACATCTCACTACATATCACTTAACATCTCACCACATATGACTTAACATCTCACCACATATCACTTAACATCTCACCACATATCACTTAACATCTCACCACATATCACTTAACATCTCACCACATATCACTTAACGTCTCACTACATATCACTTAACATCTCACTACATATCACTTAACATCTCACCACATATCACTTAACATCTCACCACATATCACTTACTCCTTGTTGGTGGCTGTCATGGACAAGGCGGTTGTTTGCTAAACTGGAGCAGGAAGTTCCAGCTGTCCCTGAATATTTCTCCTATTCTTTTATGCTGGAGTTTATAAATAGCATCTTTATCTTCTCGTCCACTTTGTCCCTTATCAGAATGTATAAAATCGGAAAAAAGTAGGAGCAGCTTTATTACTTAACGATTACAAAGTTGTGACGTTTCGGCATGAGCCTTAATCATACAAAAACATACAGGACGAAGAAATTGTTTAAATAGAGACCTGTGGGTTGTAACTGGGGGTGGTGGATGGGGAACCGGGGAGGGGAGAGAGAGTGACGCACTACTGGCCTAGCTAGGAGAAATTGAAACAGGTGATTGGGGAAGAGGGGTTGCAGAGAAGAGGGGTTGCAGAGAAGAGGGGTTGCAGAGAAAATAGCAGGGTTGCAGAGTGATGCTGTGAGGAAGTTTGAAAAGTAAGAAGGGGTGGATTTAGTGGAGAGGTACTATAATGATTGAAGAAGATGATGTTACGTGTAACTAAACAGCGAGTTTAACCCATGTGGTTCCAGCGTCCCATAATTTTGAATGCAGCGGTTCTCAAGTGCTAGGCGGCTTGTGTCATCTGCATGACATTGTTTAATGGCTGTTACCATAAAATCAGATTTGCCTCTGTGGTTGGGGCCATTGAAATGATTTGGGACTGGTTTCGAAGCATGCTGGGTGATGTCGTACAGATGTTTTTGCATGCGGTCCCCTAATCTGAGGCCAGTCTCACCGATATATGTTATCCTGCATCTTTTGCAAACGATGACATATATCACATTTCGGGACTCGCTTGTGAATCCCTCATGAAGAGTGAGGATAGTTTTGGGAAAGGTGATTGTTTTCGTTTCCCAGACTACCAGGCAGGTAACGCAGCGGGGGCGGTTACATTTTCTGGTGCCAACATATGTAAGGCTCTGCTTCAAGTGGCTGTGGACGAGGATGTCCTTAAGGTTTGGCTCACGTTTGTATGCCAATAGGGGTGGATCAGAGAAAATGTCGTCGTTACATTCTTCTGTAATGTTTGTTTTCTCCTTCTTCTACATTCTCTGATCTGTTACTATCTTCTTCTTCTCTGATCTGTTACTATCTTCTTCTTCTCATATCAAAGAGGTTTTAACGCTTCTGTCTTGACCTGGTTTCTGCAGTGTCTCCAGTATCCAGTCTTTAGCGCACACATTATGTGTAGCAAGTTGATATGTTAATATTTACATTGTGTACATAAAGACACATCATACATGGACGAGTACACACATGCTATTATCTCACCAAATATCACTTAACATTTCACCGCATATCACTTAACATCTCACCAAATATCACTTAACATCTCATCACATATCACTTACCATCTCACCACATATCACTTACCATATCACTATATATGACACACCATCTCAACACATATCACTTACCATCTCATCACATGTTAATTAACATCTCACCAAATATCACTTAGCATCTCACTACATATCACTTGCCATCTCACCAGATATCATTTAACATCTCACCACATATCATTTAACATCTCATCACATATCACTTATCATCTCAGCACATACCACTTATCATTTCAGCACATATAACTTACCATCTCACCACATATCACTTACTATTTATATCACTTAGCATCTCACCACATATCACTTACCATCTCACCACATATCACTTAACCTCTCACCACATATCACTTAACATCTCACCACATATCACTTAACATCTCACCACATATCACTTAACATTTCACCGCATATCACTTAACATCTCACTACATATCACTTAACATCTCACCACATATGACTTAACATCTCACCACATATCACTTAACATCTCACCACATATCACTTAACATCTCACCACATATCACTTAACATCTCACCACATATCACTTAACGTCTCACTACATATCACTTAACATCTCACTACATATCACTTAACATCTCACCACATATCACTTAACATCTCACCACATATCACTTACTCCTTGTTGGTGGCTGTCATGGACAAGGCGGTTGTTTGCTAAACTGGAGCAGGAAGTTCCAGCTGTCCCTGAATATTTCTCCTATTCTTTTATGCTGGAGTTTATAAATAGCATCTTTATCTTCTCGTCCACTTTGTCCCTTATCAGAATGTATAAAATCGGAAAAAAGTAGGAGCAGCTTTATTACTTAACGATTACAAAGTTGTGACGTTTCGGCATGAGCCTTAATCATACAAAAACATACAGGACGAAGAAATAGAGAGAGGAGATAAAGTATAGATTCACATGAATACTGTTTAAAAAAAAATTGTTTAAAGGAGTACTTAGCTGTAAATTGCAAGGTGTGGCTTGTCCGGCGGTGTGTGTCAGGAATGGATCTGGTAGGACGTGGAAATTGTTTAAATAGAGACCTGTGGGTTGTAACTGGGGGTGGTGGATGGGGAACCGGGGAGGGGAGAGAGAGTGACGCACTACTGGCCTAGCTAGGAGAAATTGAAACAGGTGATTGGGGAAGAGGGGTTGCAGAGAAGAGGGGTTGCAGAGAAAATAGCAGGGTTGCAGAGTGATGCTGTGAGGAAGTTTGAAAAGTAAGAAGGGGTGGATTTAGTGGAGAGGTACTATAATGATTGAAGAAGATGATGTTACGTGTAACTAAACAGCGAGTTTAACCCATGTGGTTCCAGCGTCCCATAATTTTGAATGCAGCGGTTCTCAAGTGCTAGGCGGCTTGTGTCATCTGCATGACATTGTTTAATGGCTGTTACCATAAAATCAGATTTGCCTCTGTGGTTGGGGCCATTGAAATGATTTGGGACTGGTTTCGAAGCATGCTGGGTGATGTCGTACAGATGTTTTTGCATGCGGTCCCCTAATCTGAGGCCAGTCTCACCGATATATGTTATCCTGCATCTTTTGCAAACGATGACATATATCACATTTCGGGACTCGCTTGTGAATCCCTCATGAAGAGTGAGGATAGTTTTGGGAAAGGTGATTGTTTTCGTTTCCCAGACTACCAGGCAGGTAACGCAGCGGGGGCGGTTACATTTTCTGGTGCCAACATATGTAAGGCTCTGCTTCAAGTGGCTGTGGACGAGGATGTCCTTAAGGTTTGGCTCACGTTTGTATGCCAATAGGGGTGGATCAGAGAAAATGTCACGAGTGTCGGAGTCGAGTTGGATTATCGGCAGATGACGATAAAGAATTTTCTTAACCATCTGACCATGCGGGTGGAAAGGCAGTACTAACTTAACTCTGTCAGATGGAGTAACAGGCTTTTTCCTGAATACTTCTTTGCGGCTCACTAGTTGGATACGGTTGAAGGCTTTACGAAGGACCCTTTCTGGGTAGTGGCGATGACGGAAAAATTCTAATAACTTGTTGGACTGATCTATAAAGTCCAAATTATCCTGACATATGAGGCGAAGACGGAGGAGTTGGGAGTATGGGATGGAGTTCTTACAGGCCTCAGGATGGGAAGAGGTGTAAAGCAAATAGGTGTGGCTATCGGTGGGCTTGTAAAATACAGAGGTGACAAGCCTGTTTGTGCCAATAGAAATTTTAATGTCTAAAAAATTAACAGACTTGTCAGAGATTTCATAAGTGAATTTTATGTTGTTATTGAATGTATTGGCGAATTCAATAAATTTTTTAAGGTCTTCATGTGGCATACTTGTAATTCCAATGCCATCATCGATGTACCTTTTATAGAATTCTGGAAATCTGCCAGTATAGGTTTCCCATAATTTGACTTCCAGAAAGCCCATAAATAGACATGAATAACTAGGACCCATTTTCGTTCCCATAGCAACACCACTGATTTGCTCGAAGTATTCGCCGTTGAATTCTTAACGCTGTGGAAAAGTAAGGTTAACTATTTTTTTCAAATAATTCTCGTTGTTTTATTTATAGGTTCATTTGTTTTCTCGTGCTGTCTCGTGCTGTCTCATGGTGCAGCATATTTTCTGTCACTGGTGGTGATTTATGACACAACCAGGTGCTGTCATGACCTCCTGACCCTTGCGGGTTATTTTTGTTCCTGTTGGCCGGGCCAGGAATTTTACTCCACTTTCTAGGAAAGTTTTTTTACAGCAACATTACATCATCATCAGGTGCCGTGATAGTGTACTTTGTTTCCAGAGTTTCTCTTTTTTGTGCAGTCTTTGATGTTTTCAGTCAGCTTACTTGTTTCATATATTTTCAGTCAGCTTACTTGTTTCATATATTTTCAATCAGCTTACTTGTTTCATATGTTTTCAATCAGCTTACTTGTTTCATATGTTTTCAATCAGTTTACTTGTTTCATATGTTTTCAATCAGCTTACTTGTTTCATATGTTTTCAATCAGTTTACTTGTTTCATATGTTTTCAATCAGCTTACTTGTTCCATATGTTTTCAATCAGCTTACTTGTTTCATATGTTTTCAATCAGCTTACTTGTTCCATATGTTTTCAATCAGCTTACTTGTTCCATATGTTTTCAATCAGATTACTTGTTTCATATGTTTTCAATCAGCTTACTTGTTCCATATGTTTTCAATCAGCTTACTTGTTTCATATGTTTTCAATCAGCTTACTTGTTTCATATCTTACTTGTTTCATATATTTTCTGTCAGCTTACTTGTTTCATATGTTTTCAGTCAGCTTATATGTTTCATATCTTACTTGTTTCATATCTTAATTGTTTCATATCTTACTTGTTTCATGTGTTTTCAGTCAGCTTGCTAGTTTCATATGTTTTCAATTAGCTTACTTGTTTCATATATTTTCAGTCAACTTACTTGTTTCATATATTTTCAGTCAGCTTACTAGTTTCATATGTTTTCAGTCAGCTTACTTGTTTCATATGTTTTCAGTCAGCTTACTAGTTTCATATATCTTGAGTCAGCTTACTAGTTTCATATGTTTTCAGTCAGCTTAATAGTTTCATATGTTTTCAATCAGCTTACTAGTTTCATATGTTTTCAGTCAGCTTACTTGTTTCATATGTTTTCAATCAGCTTACTTCTTTCATATGTTTTCAATCAGCTTACTTGTTTCATATCTTACTTGTTTCATATAATTTCAGTCAGCTTACTTGTTTCATATATTTTCAATCAGCTTACTAGTTATTCATATGTTTTCAATCAGCTTATTTATTTCATATGTTTTCAATCAGCTTACCTGTTTCATATTTTTTCAGTCAGCTTACTTATTTCATATGTTTTCAGTCAGCTTACTTGTTTCATATCTTTTCAATCAGCTTACTTGTTTCATATCCTACTTGTTTCATATATTTTCAGTCAGCTTAATTGTTTCATTTATTTTCAATCAGCTTACTTGTTTCATATGTTTTCAATCAGCTTACTTGTTTTATATATTTTCAATCAGCTTACTTGTTTCATATGTTTTCAATCAGCTTACTTGTTTCATATATTTTCAGTCAGCTTACTTGTTTCATATGTTTTCAATCAGCTTACTTGTTTCATATCTTACTTGTTTCATATATTTTCAGTCAGCTTACTTGTTTCATATGTTTTCAATCAGCTTACTAGTTTTGTATGTTTTCAATCAGCTTATTTGTTTCATATCTTACTTGTTTCATATCTTAATTGTTTCATATCTTACTTGTTTCATATGTTTTCAGTCAGCTTACTAGTTTCATATGTTTTCAATTGGCTTACTTGTTTCATATATTTTCAGTCAGCTTACTTGTTTCATATATTTTCAGTCAGCTTACTAGTTTCAAATGTTTTCAGTCAGCTTACTTTTTTCATATGTTTTCAGTCAGCTTACAAGTTTCATATATTTTGAGTCAGCTTACTAGTTTCATATGTTTTCAGTCAGCTTACTTGTTTCATATGTTTTCAGTCAGCTTACTAGTTTCATATGTTTTCAATCAGCTTACTTGTTTCATATGTTTTCAATCAGCTTACTTGTTTCATATGTTTTCAATCAGCTTACTTGTTTCATATCTTACTTGTTTCATATGTTTTCAATCAGCTTACTTGTTTCATATGTTTTCAGTCAGCTTACTTGTTTCATATGTTTTCAATCAGCTTACTGGTTTCATATATTTTCAGTAAGCTTACTGATTTCACATCCTCTATCCCTGTGTTCACATATTTTTGTTCGTGATCTCTCTTTCTTGCTGTTTTTCAACAAATTTTTCCCAGTCTTCTTCTTCTCCTTCTTTCGCTTCTACCACCAAGACCCCAAGAGGTTCAGAGTATAGCAGGGCTTGAGCCTGTATTCTTGGTGGGTCTCAGAAGCCGGAATGCGTGACACCGTGGTTTTCGTTGTACCAGTTTAATCTAGAGTTGGACTTTCTCACCGGAAAACCTCGACATGTTTTGGATATGAGTATATCCCCGCAGGGTGAGAGGTGGTTGCCCATCCGGGCTAGAGTTGGACTTTTTCACCGGAAAACCTCGGTGTGTTTTGAGATACCAGTGTATCACCGCCAGGTGAGAGGTGGTTGCCCATCCAGTCTCTGTTGGACTTTCTCACCGGAAAACCTCAGCGTGATTAGGATACGCATACACCCCCGCCGGGTGAGAGGCGGTTGCCTATCTAGACTGCCCTGGTCCAGTGTCTCCGACTTCAGCATTTTGCGGTCGTGGCCGCTACCCTTCCTAGTTGTGAGCAGGACTGAGCTTTTGTCCAGGATGACGAATCCTCGCCACTAGTGACGTCTACCATTGGGTTAAGCCTGTTTAGGCATATTATCCCAGTATGGGCGTGTTTAGGACATGACCGACCTCTAGAGCAGAGATACTGTGACATACGTAGCCATAAAGTTTCACCCCTGCTTTAAGCCGGTTTAGGCATATTTTACCAGTATGATTGTATTTCGGACGTGGCCGACCTCTAGAGCAGAGTTGGCTCTCGCCGCAATACTACTGAACATACGGATTAAGCTTTACTTTATCCTCTCTATCACCTTTTTACATCGGCGCCACATGGCAACCCTGATTGCTTTTTCTCACTTTCTTCCTTGGCCGGGAGGAGCTTCATTCCACGCGCGGCATCCGAAGAGTCTTGCCAACAGTGTCTTTTTCCCAGTGATAATCAAAACTTTTCTCCCTTCTACTGCCATGGACAAAGAATTTAGGCTTCTTTCTCCCTTCTACTGACGCGGACAAAGAATTTAGACTCATTTTTCTCTTCTACTGATGCGGACAAAGAATTTAGACTCTCATTTCTCTCTTCTACTGACACGGACAAAGAATTTAGACTCTCATTTCTCTCTTCTACTGACACTGACAAAGACTTTTTGCTTCTACGAGGGATGACTGATAAGTTCTTGGCATAAGGCACAACATATTATTTGTCGACAACTTTTTAGGGTTATTTCTCAACATAGTCCCCTTGCAAGTTTATGCACTTAGACCAGTGATCCTGGAGCATACAGATCCCTTCTTTGTCAAAGTCAGCATCTTGTGTCAGTAGAAACTGGTCTACAGCATGAATGACATAATCATGTGAAGCAAATTTGTGACCACTGAGCTCCTTTTTTTAGTTTGGTAAACAGGTAATAGTCCGAAGTGGCCAAATCTGGGGAATACGGAGGATGTTCAAGAACCTGGAAGCCGCATTCATGAATGGCAGCCATTGCCACCGACGACTTGTGAACTGGATCATTGTCTTGATAAAAGATGACTCCTCTCGTTAATTTCCCTCGATGTTTTCCCTTCAATTTGACCCGCAGTTGCTTCACAAGATTAGCATAATAGGCCCCGGTGACAGTTCTGCCCTTTTGAAGATAGTCTATTAATAGTACACCTTCTGAGTCCCACAAGATGGAAGCCATCACTTTGAGTCTACTAATAGCACACCTTCTGAATCCCAAAAGATGGAAGCCATCACTTTGCCTGCAGACAGAACCACCTTTGCTTCCTTTGGAGGTGGGGATCCATGATGTTTCCACCGCTTTGATTGTTCTTTGGTTTCTGGTTGAAAACGATGAACCCATGTCTCATCCATAGTCACAAATTGCTGAAGAAACTTTTCAGGATCTGCGGAAAAATGGCCAAGATTGTCTCTTGACATGTTGAGACGATGTCGTTTGTGATTAGCTCCAAGAGGTTTTGGGATCCATCGAGCAGAGACCTTTGTCATTTGAAGATCATTGTGAATAATGGCATGAACACGTTCCTAGGATATGCCAAACTCAGTAGTAATGTACCACTCAGTTAGTCGTCGATCCTCCATTATCATGTCATGGATTCTGCCAGTGGTTTCATCGGTGGTTACCGTTCTTGGTCTTCCTGGACAGGGATCACCTTCCAGACTGTTCCTTCCATGTCTGAATTGAGCTGCTCATTTATTGACTGTGCTGTAAGAAGGGGCACTCTCCCCTAGAGTCTCTACCATATCCTCATGGATCACCTTTGATAATAAGCCCTTGATGCAGCGGATAGCGCATGACTGCTCGATGAGAAATTGTATCCATTTTCTCAATTTCTGCCACCCTTTACCACTTCAGTAACCTGTACAAAAAAAAAAACCAAAAAAAATTGGTTGCAGTTAATTTCTTGAAACTTTGTGTTTAATTTTATATTAACCTAATCTACAAATGCACCTAATATCAACTGTGTGTTTCAGGTATTTGTACCTTATGCCGATAACTTATCAATCACCCCTCGTATAACGTCCTCGATTTTCTTGCGTCTTTCTCCAGAACGAGATTTTTTTTTTTTTTTGCTTTCAATTTTCTGGGTTAAGCCGGTTCAGGGATTTCGCCCTGTATGAGTGTACATAGGACGTGGCCGACCTCCAGAGCAGAGGTGCCGTGATTTGAGCAGTCCTGACCTCGAGACTACTGACTACTTCACTTACCCCTTTCTTTCACCTTTTTCACACTGTCGCACAGCAACCCATAATCGCACCTTTCTTCACTGGCCCGGAGGAGCCCCACTCCACGCACGACAGCTAAAGAACCTCGCCAGCAGCGGACAATGGGCAGTGAACCGGCGCGAGCCGGACTGCCCGCCTGGGCCTGAGATCCAACTACGAGCTTTTTAACTGCACAACTTTAATATATGCTGCTGGAGCTGGAATTACCGCGGCTGCTGGCACCAAACTTGCCCTCCAATAAATCCTCGTTAAAGGGTTTAAAGTGTACTCAGTCGAAAGAGTCCCGTATTGTTATTTTTCGTCACTACCTCCCCGTGCTGGGAGTGGGTAAGTTGCACGCCTGCTGCTTTCCTTGGATGTGGTAGCAGTTTCTCATGCTCCCTCTCCGGAATCGAACCCTGATTCCCCGTTACCAGTTACAAACATGGTAGGCATGTCACGTACCATCGACATTTGATAGGGCAAACATTTGAAAGATGCGTCGCCGGCACGGAAGGCCATGCGATCAGCACAAAGTTATCCAGAGTCACCAGTTGGGACACTGCGCCCCGCGAAGGGCAACGACGATTGGTTTTGAACTAATAAAAGCGCTCTTTCCACGAGGGTCGAAGCTTGGTAAGCATGTATTAGCTCTAGAATTGCCACAGTTATCCAAGTAGGATCGTGCCATCTAAGGAACCTCGACTGATTTAATGAGCCATTCGCGGTTTCACCATGAGACAGTGTGAACTTAGACATCCATGGCTTAATCTTTGAGACAAGCATATTACTGGCAGGATCAACCAGATAGCTTTCGTCACCGAATCTTAGTCGGATATCACCCGGAAGACCGACGCGGGGCAAGGGAGACAAGGATCCCTTTCGACCCGGCGGCGTTTCATGTCCTTTAACCACCGGCGGCGCCAGGCTCTCTCTGCTCTAACGAACGAGAAGAAAGCCCAGCACCCACAACATACGCACATTACATACTGCAGACCCGATACTCTTTGGGAGAGATCGGCCAATTCCGAGACCATCGGTAGACAAAACCGTACTACATCGTTAGCACGAACCTGGCTGGCTAGCCGTTTACATGCTTCGCTCGACGGACAAACCACTTGCTTCTGCATCGAAACACCTTAACTCTCGCCGTCCGGGAAGGGTGCGAAAGCCTGTCTCCCCACGCACGGAGCTCGAGAGCGCTTTTTCGCCAAAAGAACGGTCGGCCTGCGCAACAGCAGTCCGCGCTGTGCAGCTCTGCGCGGCTGACACATTTGATGTTTATTATGTTCCATACACTACGGAAGTTCTGCATCAAAGTGTGAATGTAAAAATTTTGTCATTTTCAATTTTCTTCATGCTGTGTTATATTTCCTACTTGTAGAATGTTTGAAAGTTGAGTGAACGTTAAATGATGTAAGGCAGAATGTTTGAAAGGTGTGTGAAAGTTAAATGATAAAAGATCGAATGTTTGAAAGTTGAGTGAACGTTAAATGATTTAAGGTAGAAAGTTGACGGAACGTTAAATAATGTAAGGCAGACAGTTAAGCGAATGTTAAAATATGTAAGACAGAAAGTTGAGTGAATGTTAAATGATGTAAGGCACAATGCACGACTGACCTAAGCATCCTTCATCGTAGCCTTTTCAATACCACACATACATAAAACACACACACACATACTACACACATCACACACACATTACGCACACTACACACTCATCAACACAATACACACACATCAAGGGGATGGCGACTGCAGTAAAACTGGTTTAAATAATAACGGTAGATAGAGGTGTATGGTGTAGTTTTACAAAGTAGCAGAGGGAGTGAGTAAAGTGAGAAAAAACGAATAGAAAGTATGAAAATGTATAAATTAAAAACATACAACATCCAATATTTCGGCATGAGCCTTTTTTTCGAGGATTACATACACAAACGGGACCAAAAAAAAAAACTAAACAAAGAACTTTTTTAATGTAAGTTAAGAAATACGTGTCCACTAAAAGATGCAATGAGACCACGCGGGACCACACAAATGATAAGCCGATAGAGCCAATCGTAAAGAAGAGGTGGGGAGAGAGAAGGAAAACATGTGGTTGAGGGGGGAAAGGCAATAGAAACATGATAGTCGCTAGAGGAGAAGGTGTTGGGGGGGGGCGGAGAGATAATGAATGAAGAACATAAACACCTGAGGGGAGAAAATTTGAAACTAGTGAATAATACAAGACCATATAAACACTAATATGTTGCCAGAGAAGAAAAGAGGGTGGCGGTAGGGAGGGGGAGCTAGGAGAAAGAAAGTAGAGTAAAATAAGGGGGTGGAAAAATAAAGAAGTTAAAGAAAGCTGAAGACATTGTTACTTCCAGGTGAGTGGAGACAGCCAGCCTGGAAAATAAGGCGCTGTTCTAGGACCCTCCGAGATCGTACATCAGAAGAACAAGAGCGGATCGCACTAACAGAAATGTCCTGTTTTCCTCTGTGGTTGCTAAGGCAAAAATGTTTAGCCACAGGTGTCCAGGCCCTCTTAGAAATATCATTATGATGCTGGCGAAATCGATCTCCTAAGCGTAAACCGGTCTCCCATTACTTCATACCACAACGTTTGCACATAATAGCATAAATAATATTGCGTGAAGTACAGGTGAAATCCTCCTGAACTGATAACGTGGACTTAGGGAAGAATATCTGGCTAGCCTCGACAACAAATGGACAAATGTTGCATCTACTGCGTCCGCAACGTCTGGTACCATAAAAAAAAGTGTCATCTGTCTTAAGGCGCCTTCAAACTAAAAGGTCCCTGAGGTTATTGTCCCATCTGTAGGCCACCAATGGGGGCTCCCCAAAAAAGTTAACCTGTATCAAGCTCGGTCTGGAGGAGATGGAGATGGCGAAACAGTATGTTTTTAACTGCCAAGCTATGAGGGTGGTACGTGAGTACTAGTTTAACTCTGTTCGAGCTATAGTGCGGTTTAGGGGTGAGGGCTTGTTGCCGCGATATAAGGCTAATGCGGTTCTAAGATGACGAGAGAACATGTTCTGGATAGCCGCGTTGACGGAAGAAATCTTGCATTTTATGGCCTTGATCCTGGAAATTCAAATCCTCCTTACACAAACGTCGCAACCTAAGAAGCTGGGGAAAAGGAGTAGAGTCCTTACATGATCTGGGATGGGAGGAAGAGTACAGGAGGTAGCTGTGAGAGTCTGTAGGTTATGGTGGATAGATGTAGTAAGCCTGGAAGGGCCGATATAACTGCAATGTTGAGAAAGTTACCAGAATACACACACATCACACACGTTCACCAAGGTACGTTACAAAGTCTCCCCAATACCCCCCTTAACCACATACTCACACACCCCCAACCACATACTCACACTCCCCAACCACATACTCACACCCCCCAACCACATACTCACACATTCTGAGATAACTCATATTTATATCTTTGCAGTGTGATCACGGAAGCAGGTAGTTTGTGTTTGGACATGCGCAGTGAAAGTTTCTAACATTAGCTGCTTTGTCCAAATTAAAGAAATTGCACAAAGTGATGTTAAGACAAGGTGAGGCCTGGTTTATGGGTCAGTGGGTGAGTGGGTCAGTGGGGCGTTCTATTTGATGACTGTGACATGCAGGCGTAGATTTATTGCAGTAGCCTGTTCATACACAGACACACATTGACACAATGTGGACAGACTGAGGTAAGACACTTGGTGGCAAGTTTATGCTACATGTCACCAGACAGACAACGGGACAAAGAAACAGACTTACGTACACGGGCAGAAAATGAAGGTAGAACCAGACAATGGGACAGTGAAAAAGACTTACAAACACAGAAAGTAGCAGAACCAGACAGACAATGGGACAGTTAAACAGCTTTACATACATAGACACAAACATGAAAGTAGAGTCAGACAGACAATGGGACAGTAAAACAGACTTACATACGCATACACAAACGCGACGGTAGAGCCAGACAAAAATCAAATAATGAGATTTCAGATCTGTTATCAGATGGTCAGCAGCTGTGTTATCAATCTAGTATTAAGTCCCAACTATTGAACAACAAAAACTAAACGAATATAACATTGTTATGTAAGCTGGAGGTCAGGAACTTACATGTCGTTGGAGAAGTGGTCCTTGGAGAGGTCAAGAACTTACATGTCGTTGGAGAAGTGGTCCTTGGAGAGGTCAAGAACTTACATGTCGTTGGAGAAGTGGTCCTTGGAGAGGTCAAGAACTTACATGTCGTTGGAGAAGTGGTCCTTGGAGAGGTCAAGAACTTACATGTCGTTGGAGAAGTGGTCCTTGGAGAGGTCAAGAACTTACATGTCGTTGGAGAAGTGGTCCTTGGAGAGGTCAAGAACTTACATGTCGTTGGAGAAGTGGTCCTTGGAGAGGTCAAGAACTTACATGTCGTTGGAGAAGTGGTCCTTGGAGAGGTCAAGAACTTACATGTCGCTGGAGAAGTGGTCCTCGTACATACAAAGCTCGGGAAACACTGCTGTACATAATGGAGATTAAGTTTAGTGAAACACTGGCCCACACAGTCTATCACACTGTGATGTAAACACTGGCCCACACAGTCTATCACACTGTGATGTAAACACTGGCCCACACAGTCTATCACACTGTGATGTAAACACTGGCCCACACAATCTATCACACTGTGATGTAAACACTGGCCCACACAATCTATCACACTGTGATGTAAACACTGGCCCACACAATCTATCACACTGTGATGTAAACACTGGCCCACACAATCTATCACACTGTGATGTAAACACTGGCCCACACAGTCTATCACACTGTGATGTAAACACTGGCCCACACAGTCTATCACACTGTGATGTAAACACTGGCCCACACAGTCTATCACACTGTGATGTAAACACTGGCCCACACAATCTATCACACTGTGATGTAAACACTGGCCCACACAATCTATCACACTGTGATGTAAACACTGGCCCACACAATCTATCACACTGTGATGTAAACACTGGCCCACACAATCTATCACACTGTGATGTAAACACTGGCCTACACAAGCTATCACACTGTGATGTAAACACTGGCCCACACAATCTATCACACTGTGATGTAAACACTGGCCCACACAATCTATCACACTGTGATGTAAACACTGGCCCACACAATCTATCACACTGTGATGTAAACACTGGCCCACACAATCTATCACACTGTGATGTAAACACTGGCCCACACAATCTATCACACTGTGATGTAAACACTGGCCCACACAATCTATCACACTGTGATGTAAACACTGGCCCACACAATACATCACACAGTGATGTGACATCTTTGACAACATATTTTAAATCGCTCAAACTTGACCTTGCTAATAACTGAAAGTGATCTTCACCTTTAACCTGTGTAGAGACTGAAAATTTGTTTCACTTTTTTTTATTTCACAAAAGTGACTGTGTAAAACATACAGACATGATGTATTACACAGACAAGACGTATCACACAGACAGACAGATGTATCACACAGACAGACATCTGTATCACATAGACAGACAGGACGTATCACACAGACAGACAGGTGCATCACACAGACAGATAGATGTATCACACAGATCGACGGATGTATTACACAGACAGACATATGTATCACACAGACAGACGGGTGTATCACACAGACAGACAGATGTATCACATAGACAGACAGATGTATCACACAAAAAGACAGATGAATCAGACAGACAAATGTATCACACAGACAGACATCTGTATCACATAGACAGACAGGACGTATCACACAGACAGACAGGTGCATCACACAGACAGACAGATGTATCAAACAGACAGACAGATGTATCATACAGATCGACGGATGTATTACACAGACAGACAGATGTATCACACAGACAGACAGGTGTATTACATAGACAGACAGATGTATCACACAGACAGACAGATGTATTACACAAACAGAAAGATGTATCAGACAGACAGATGTATAAAAAAGACAGACAGATGTATCACACAGATCGACGGATGTATTACACAGACAGACATATGTATCACACAGACAGATAGGTGTATCACACAGACAGACGGGTGTATCACACAGACAGACAGATGTATCACAGAGACAGACAGATGTATCACACAAACAGACGGGTGTATCACACAGACAGATGTATCACAGAGACAGACAGATGTATCACACAGACAGGCGGGTGTATCACACAGACAGACGGGTGTATCACACAGACAGACACATGTATCACAGAGACAGACGGGTGTATCACACAGACAGACGGATGTATCACACAGATAGACGGGTGTATCACACAGACAGACAGATGTATCACAGAGATAGACAGATGTATCACACAGACATACGGGTGTATCACACAGACAGACAGGACGTATCACAGAGACAGACATACGAATCACACAGACAAACAGATGTATTGCATGTACAGATAAATATTTGGTATTGACAGACAAGCAGACGAATGAATGAATGGACTGGCAAGCAGACTAATGAATGGATAGACAGACAAGCAGACTAATGAATGGATGGACAGGCAAGCATTACTAATGAATGGATAGACAGACACGCAGACTAATGAATGGATTGACATGCAACCAGACTAATGAATGGATTGACAGGCAAGACCACAAATGAATGGATTGACAGACAAGCCGACTAATGAATGGATGGACAGACAAGCAGATTAATGAATGGATGGACAGGCAAACAGTCTAATGAATGGATCTTTATTTTATTTTTTATTTCAAAAGGGTTACGAATTGGGCACGCAGACCCGTCTGACATTCTGACTTTATCATACAACTTTCACTCTGTTCCAGACATTCTACAAATATGCTGCTCATATAACAAACATAATTAGCAATAAAGTATACACATATAAATGACTAACTACATACACATATAAATAGCTATCTACCACACCAAAATTTCATTACTATTCAGAATAATGAGTTCGGTGTCTGTAAGAGCAGTCTAAAATAATTTTTTTTAAGTTTTATGATTCATGGAGGCATGTAGTTGACATCAAACAGATATTGGGGAAAGTTTGTAGTTGTAGGAAGGAGTATAGTTTATATTTTTTTTATACAGGATGAGAGGGTATTCCAAAGATGAGCAGCAGAATAACTAAAGCTTTTCTTGTAAAGATCAAGTCTAGGTTTTGGAAGACAATATGTTGTTCAAGCGTTGGCTGCCATTTGGGCTAAATTTAAATAGGTTCCATAGATAAGGCGGGGCATGCCGTGGAAGAATTTGATGTACTAACTTGACTTTGTTGAAGAGGAACCTGTTCTTAAGAGGTAGTATTTTGATACGTTTGTGCTGGTAGTTATTTTTGCTTGATCTTTGTCACTAATAAGCTTTACTGCTCACGTTTGAAGTGAGTATAGCCTCTTTGTATTTGATACTGAGCAACCATCCCAGATTGTTGACCAATAGTCTAAATGTTTTTGTATATGTGATATTTAGTATATCTTCCTTGTGTCTTGATCGATGAAGTGCTTAATTTTGGCTAACTGGTATACTTTTTGAGCAATGAGTTTTGTTAGACCTTGCATATGAGAGTTCTAGGTCAGATGTTGGTCAGTAATAAGACCTAGTGTTTTGTGCTCGCTAACATTTTCTGTCTGCGATGTTTCAGTACAGAGCCGAAGTGTTGTTTTTGTCGCGTTTTGTAGTTTCTGTCTTGTTGTTATGAGCATCGATTTTGTTCTATCAGTATTTACAATCATGCCATTGTTGTTGCTCCATCTAATTCGATTGTTTAACTCGACCTGAAGAGTTGATTCTAGATTAATAGTCATAGTCACTAGTGAAGACTGTGCAATCATCAACAAAAATGTCACAAGAAGAGTGTTTAAGATGAAGTGGAAGATCATTGATATAGATAGCAAAGAGTAACGGACCTAGAATAGAACCTTGCGGAACACCGGTGTCAACTATAGAAGAACTTGATAGAGAAATGTTAAATAATACTACCTGTTGTCTGTCTGAAAGAAATTATGCAATTAATTTTATTAGGTCATAGAGCAGTCTATAAGTCTTTATTTTTTTTTACACGAACATCATGGTCAGTCATATCAAATGCCTTTTTAAAGTCGACAAAGATAGCACCACATAGTCTGTAGTCATTTATGGATGGCACCACATAGTCTGTCGTCATTTATGTTTACTAACCAGTTTTCCGTCATTTTGGTGGCAGGAATGATTGGATCTAAAACCTGACTGACTGTCTATGAGTAAATTGTTCTCTGGCATATGTCGCATAGTTATTTTGTGTATGTGTTTTTCGAGTAGTTTTGATAATGACGATAATATGGATATTGGTCTATAGTTGGTAAGATTGCTGGATGAGCCAGATTTAAAGATAGAATACACTTTACCAGTTTTAAAATGCCTCGGGGAAATAACATTTTGCAATGCACTGATTGTAAATGTATGTTAGTGTATGTGAAATGATAGGTACAGCATAACGTAAGATCTTATTGCTAATATCGTCAAGCCCAACTGTGTTGTTTTTTAAGATTAAGAGATAACTGTGAACTTCACTGACTGTTAAGAATGGAATGTGTAACTGTTTAAGTTTAGTGCATCTGCTATACAGAAATGATTGTAGATCATGCAAGTTGCATACAGGAGCTGATATTGATGATTTTAAAATGTTGGTTTCTTCTATGAAATGTGTACTGATATGTGCGCTAGTGTATGCATGATTGCTGGCTTGAGAATCAAATTCTTTCTTTTATTTGATAGGGTATTTATGGCCTTCCTAATTTATTTACTGTCTGATTTATTCTGTACTAGATTCCTAAAGTAATTTTTTTTCTCTTGTCCTACTTTTGGATCGTGAATAACACCCGAACATCTGTGCACGAGATAAACAATTATCCCATAAACTTATCCCATCAGCTCAACTGTCTCAATGGCACTTTTCCTGAGTTTTAAACAGAATTTTATGTTAGTGTTTTGCTCCATGCTGATTACGTACTGATGCATCTCTAACTAGGTCAACAAAATGGCGGCTTGTTTGTCGTCTAATTATCAGGCGGCAATGAAAAGTTACCAGATCATAGATGAAGGTTGCTTCTTTTGGATTCATATACATGAATGGATGTACAGGCAAACACACTAATGAATGAACAGACAAGCAGACTAATGAATGGATGGACAGACAAGCAGACTAATGAATGGATGGACAGACAAGCAGACTAATGAATGGATGTACAAACAAGCCGACTAATGAATGGATGGACAGGCAAGTAGACTAATGAATGAATGGACAGGCAAGTAGACTAATGAATGAATGGACAGGCAAGCAGACTAATGAATGGATGGACAGGCAAGCAGACTAATGAACGGATATACAGACAAGCAGACACATAAACAGAACTTTTATTACCGAGATCTGTAGGAATAAAGACAGCCTGGAGGGGATGATGATGATGATGATGATCTGCTGTTTGTTTCTCACAGTAGCAATCATTCTGTACATTTCCTGATTTTAAAAAAAAGGTAGGAGGTGGTTCCAGCAGCAGTAATTATATAATGCTACAATCAAGGATGAAGATCAACATATAATGCTACAATCAAGGATGAAGATCAACATATAATGCTACAATCAAGGATGAAGATCAACATATTATGAATGAGTGAAGTTAGATGGACAGGTGCAGGGAAGATAAACTCAGATAAATATACAATAATATATTCAGGAAGTGAGAAACATGAACGAGGAGTAGGAATAATATTTGACAAGCAAACAGCAAGGACAACTGTAGGATATTTGAACATCTCGGACCGAGTCCTGCTAGCCCAAATGAAAGGACGACCAATGAACATAAATATTATACAAGTGTACACTCCAACATCTGAAAGTTCTGAAGAAGATGTACATCTATTTTATAATGACATAGAGACAGCCCTAAAATACACAAAGTCACATAAAGTTACTATAGTCATGGGAGATTTTAATGCCAAAATTGGTAAAGGAAGAACTTCAGACATCGTTGGTGACTATGGACTAGGGGAGAGGAATGACAGAGGTTGTAAATTAATTGAATGGCAAAAATACATAGCATGGTTGTAGGAAACACCTGGTTTAAACAACATCCTCGAAAACTGGCAACGTGGTGCAGGCCAGACAAAAAGACTTTTAACCAGATAGACTATGTATTAATCAACAAAAGATTCCGGACTGCATTACTGACAGCAAAAACCACGCCAGGAGCTGACTGCAATAGTGACCATGACCCACTGTATGGAAAAATTAGAATAAAGCTAAAGAAAGCAGGTAGAAAAGTGAGAAACATCAAACTGAATACAGAACTTCTTAAAAATTACCAAGAACTGCGAGAACAATACAGAGTTGTTATAAATAAAATAGAGATAATGCAATAGGAAAGATAAATAGTAAAGATGAACTATGTTAAGAGATTCTATCCACAAAAAACGGTTAAGGAGATAATACCACCAAAAAAAACAAGCTTCTAAAAATAAATAGATGACAGACGACATCTTAGGACTGATGGACAAGAGGAGGAGGAGGAGGAGTAAAAATAACGAGGAAAAATATAGCAAGATAAATAAATAAATAAGACGCACATGCAGAGAAGCAAAGGAAGTGTGGTTAAATGAACAGTGCAGACAGAAGACTCTCATAATAAAGACAGTAAAAACATGCACAGACGAATTAGTGAACTCACAGGCAGGAAAACAAAATATACCACAGGATGCTTGAAATCAAAAGAAGGTAAAATGTTAATGAGAAAAGAAGACATTGTGGGCAGGTGGACAGATTACATCGGTGAGCTATATGGAAGAGAAAGACCAGAATTAACACCAGATACTGAAAACTGTGATGGACCACCAGTACTTGAAGATGAAATCATAGATGCCATCAAACATATGAAAAAAGGAAAACCGACTGGGCCTGATAATATAACAATGGAAGAAATAGAGGCACTAGAGGAGACAGGAATAAAAATAATAACCAAGTTACTGAATGACATTTACAACAGTGGTTATATGCCCAGTGACCTGCTTAAATCCACGTTTATAGCACTACCAAATAAACCAGGTGCAAAAGAATGTGACGACCACCGGACTATCAGCCTCTCATGTCACATAACGAAGCTACTTCTCAGAATAATTATGAGGAGAACGAGGAAAAAGATAAAAATGGAAATAGCAGATGAATAGTTTGGATTTGTTGAAGGAAAGGGAACACACAATGCCATTTATGCTTTACGAACACTAACAGAAAGAGCTTTAGAAGTACAGAAAGATCTCTACTTATGCTTCATTGATTACACCAAGGCATTCGACAAGGTGAAACATAAAGAAATTATTAAAATGCTTGAAGACATCAATATAGACGGCAAAGACCTGAGGATTGTAAAACATCTATACTGGCAGCAGGAAGCAGCAATTCGAGTTGAAAACAAAACTGGAAAATATCAACCTATAAAACAAGGGGTGCGACAAGGACGTGTACTATCTCCAGACCTTTTTTCTCTTTACAGCGATAATCTTATTAAGAACAATCATCGCAGAGCCAGGTATAAAAGTAGGAGGATACAATATTAACAACATTCGGTATGCTGACGACACAGTACTGATAGCGGAGAACCAACAAGACCTACAACATCTCTTGGATAAAGTCGCCAAAGAAAGTGAACAGAAAAGCCTTACTGTGAACATAAAAAAGACAGACTATGGTTATATGTAAGAAACAGAATCCACCAGCATGCAGTATTAAATTAAATGAAACTAATCTAAAGCAGGTGCAGAAATTTAAATACCTTGAAGCAGTAATAACTTCAGATAGGAAATGCAAAACAGAAATTAGGAACAGAATAGGCCAAGCAAAGACTGCATTTCAGAGAATGAGAAACATATTAGCTAACACATCTTTATCAATGAATGTTAGAAAACGAGTCCTAAAATGCTATATTGAACCTATCTTGTTATATGGAAGTGAATCATGGACAATAGGCAGGTGTGCACAAAGATCATTGGAAGCAGCAGAAATGTGGTTTATTAGAAGAATGTTGCGAATTCCCTGGACAGCAAAAATAACTAATAAAGAATGTATGAGAAGAGCTGGAGAGACAAAAAGTCTTGTCAAAAAGATAAGAGAGAGACAATATACTTTCATAGGACATGCAATGAGAAGAGGGGGCATTGAAAATATAACAACAGGAAAAATAAAAGGAAGAAGATCAAGAGGAAGACCAAGAGAAATGATACTGCACAGTCTGACGGGATGGTGTGAGAGGAGATCACCAACTGAGCTGATGGCCTGCATGAAGGATCGGGTACTCTGGAGAAGCATAACAGCCAACGCCAGTCGGCACCGCACCTGATGATGATGATGATGATTCGATGTTATCACAATCATTATATGATGCTACAACTATTCGGTGTGATCACATTCATTATATCATGCTACAATTCACAAACGGTCATCAGTAACTTTTTACCATAATGAAAGTAAAGAAATGAATAATCCAGATAATGTTGTTACTCTGTCATTGTTTTCAGGGTGGAAAAAAAAAGGGGGGGGGGGGTGAGAGATATGAATCTGATGTTGTGTATCATATACACATTCACATTTGTTGCTGAATAAAATGGGAAGTCTGTAATATACGGCAGGAATAGTGAGCATTTTGTAAAGCTTTTGTGTGCATCAGGGAGGATGAATATTTTGAAAATGTTTCAAGTTATTGCCTCAGAGTAAACAAATGTTTTTAGTTGTCTCCATAGACCTGCCAGGAAGCCAAGGACTTTACCGGAGAATCTTATCCTACATCTTACATCCTACATCTTACATCATACATCCTACATCTTACATCCTACATCTTACATCCTTCCCTTGCCGTTAAACGTCACATAGGGCTCGCACGGTAGTTTGCCAAGTTTTCCTGTCTTCGGCGAGTTTTTCAACCTCATCAAGAGATTTTATGCCCGCTAAACTGGCCTCTCTTAACAGTGTCTTAACAGTACCAGAGAACACAGATCACTTATTTTATTACCATCATCATCATCATGTGCCATGCTCGACTGAGGCGTCAGCAACCATTTTCTCTCCACAGTTTCTGACCTCTCATCATCGGTTTTGTTGTTGTGCCTCTCGCATGCCATTTTGTCAAGCCATCTAAGATTTTCTCTCTTGGTCTAACTCTCCCTTGCCATTTTGTCAAGCCATCTAAGATTTTCTCTCTTGGTCTAACTCTCACTTTCCTGCCTCCAATTTTCCCTGTTGTCACGATATTTTCTATCCCTCCTCTTCTCGTTAAATGGCCAATAAACCTTGACTGTCTCCCCTGTATTGTGTTTATTACTGTTTGTTTCTCACTAGGTTTCCTTATGCATTCTTCATTTGTTATTTTGGATATCCAAGGTATTCTTAGCACTCTTCGTAGGGGCCTGTAATGCTCTTGTTTTTGTTAGTGACTATGATTGGCTTCCATATAGTAGTACTGGCTCAGGCTAGCTGTTCAAGATATCACTTATCTCAGTGAGATATTTTCTCTTCAAGTTCACAAACAGCAACAATAACAAATAACGAAATGTGGGTGTAATTTAGTGCAGAACTAGATGAAACAGTAACATTACTTCCGCCACACTACGGTGACCTACTTTCTTATCCCCTGGTGGAACTTGTTCGCACCAGTCCCGTGTGTCAGGTGGGCGCTGACGTTATCTAAACTACAGGTAAACAGCCTATGATATAGGCGATAATGACGGATTGGCTTGGAGAGAAAAGATAACACTCGATAATATTATTTATTGTGTTCTCTGTAGGCCGGCTTCCATTACTACATAAGAGGGTATTCGACTGTTGTAGTATCGACAGTTTATCGATTTCTTGTGGTAGCTAGAACAAGAAGGTCATCTGTACTTATCGCCATCTTTGAATTTTTGTCTGTAGTCGTAGTGATAATGTAGTGATAATGTAGTGATAATGTAGTGACAGGTGCGATTAAACGTCACATAGGGCTCGCAAAGTAGTTCGCCAATTTTTCCTGTCTTCGGCGAGTCTTTCAACCTCATCAAAGGATTTTATGCCTGTTAATTTGGCCTCTCTTAACAATGTCCTCTTCAGAGTTTCACGCGGTCTGCCTCTTTTTCTTCGGCCTGTTGTCTTCCACTTGATAGCTTGTTTTGGGATTCTCTGATCATTTCTTCTCGTCAAGTGACCAACATATGTCCATCTCCTTTTCCTGATCACTCATGAGACTGGTTGTTGTTCAGTCATCTGTCTTATCTCTGCATTGTTCTTGAATTCATTCCACTTGATGCAGAGTATTTTCCTTAGGCATTTGTTTTCAAAAGAGTCTAATTTCTTTTCTATTTCTTTAGTTGTTTTCCAGCTTTCGCATGCATAAATAAGGGTGGATATTACATTTGAATTGATTAGTCTTAACTTGGTTTTTGTGCTTATAACTTTTGAATTCCATATGTTCTCAAGATTCTTGAAGATTGATACTGCTTTTGCAATTCTGATTCTAACTTCTTTCTAGTGTCACCATCCTGGTCTATGTAGCTGCCAAGGTATGCAAATTGATTGACTTGTTCAATATCTGTCCCTTCTATGTGTATTTTTCCATTTTGATTGAGAGGAATTTTCATTTCGATAATAGTACACCATGTAATATTAGAAGTAATGTAGCCGTTGTCGTGGTAGTGTAAAAGTAATAAATGTAGATGTAGTAGTAGTAGTAGTAGTAGTAGTAATAGTAGTAGTAGTAATAGTAGTAGTAGTAATAGTAGTAGTAGTAGTAGTAATAGTAGTAGTAGTAATAGTAGTAGTAGTAGTAGTAGTAGTAATAGTAGTAGCAGTAGTAGTAGTAATAGTAGTAGCAGTAGTAGTAGTAGTAGTAATAATAGTAGTAGCAGTAGTACTAGTAGTAGTAGTAGTAGTAGCAGTAGTAGTAGTAGTAGTAGTAGTAGTAGTAGTAGTAGTAGTAGTAGTAGTAGGAACACTAGTGCTAGTGCTATTCAAACAACACGAATCAACAGACTAAGAAGAAAACATTACGAAGACAGACTGATGAAACAGACTGATGAAACAGACTGAAGGAGTTTTGGAAATATTTCTCACCCGCGCACAACAAATGTTGTCTGGGGGAATAGAGAAATAAAGATTTGTAATAAGTTCAACTTGCTGGGCAGAGGAGCTCCATCACATTTGCTGCACACGACAATCTCCAGGCAGGCCACATCTGATATCAAGATTGTTACAGAACTCATGACATGTTAGGCCACGGCATATCATTACTTCATACACAAAATATGGCACACAGTTTGGGTTTAGTTTAATAAATGAACAGAAAATTCTCATGGAATTTGCCAGAAAATCTTACGAAAAGCTACACATTTCCTTTTTGGTCCTTTTAACAGAGTTCATGGAAATACTTGATGTCTGTTGTCTGTTCCCCCAGGACAGGTCATATTTTCCCGAGAGCGAGGCGGACTACATATCAGATAACAGCTTGCAACAAAGAGTGATAACAGACCTGGCAGTGAGCGCCATCTCTGGCAAGATAATCTTCTCTGTCCATATATTCATTTACCAACCACTTGATCTGAACCTCACCAACAGTTCAGTGTCCATGTTTACTTACAACAGTTCAGTGTCCATATTTACTTACAACAGTTCAGTGTCCATGTTTACTTACAACAGTTCAGTGTCCATGTTTACTTACAACAGTTCAGTATCAATGTTTACTTACAACAGTTCAGTGTCCATGTTTACTTACAACAGTTCAGTGTCCATGTTTACTTAACAACAGTTCAGTATCAATGTTTACTTAGAACAGTTCAGTGTCAATGTTTACTTACAACAGTTCAGTGTCCATGTTTACTTAACAACAGTTCAGTGTCCATGTTTACTTAACAACAGTTCAGTATCGATGTTTACTTACAACAGTTCAGTATCGATGTTTACTTACAACAGTTCAGTATCGATGTTTACTTACAACAGTTCAGTATCGATGTTTACTTACAACAGTTCAGTATCGATGTCTACTTACAACAGTTTAGTGTTGTACGAATCAGGTTCCAATAACTGGGTCATTATCTCTGGATCAGCTATAAAATTCCATCTTGTGCCGATCACGAGCTGAATGTCTGGGTCTCACTAAAGTCTGTTCTCATGTCATCCATGGAGAGTCACCCAAAAGTTCTGCTGCCTACAGTGAACAAAGAAAGTGGGGCAGTTTCTATTTTGCATTTGAGACTTACAAAAAAATGGCAAAGTTCTGGACAACATTTTTAAAACTATTTTTCCTTTGTTCACACACAGAAGATTTAGGCCAACGTGACATTGGATAAACTGTGGGTGATTAACTGAGCCTAACCTGTGTGTGACTAAGTGAGCCTAACATGTGTCTAACTAATTGAGCCTAACATATGTGTGACTAAGTGAGCCTAACATGTGTCTAACTAATTGAGCCTAACATGTGTCTGACTAACTGAGCCTAACCTGTGTGTGTCTAACTGAGCCTAACATGTGTGTGAATAACTGAGCCTAACATGTGTGTGAATAACTGAGCCTAACCTGTGTCTAACTAACTGAGCCTAACCTGTGTGTGACTAAGTGAGCCTAGCCTGTGTGTGACGAATGTTTAGTTCAAGTGTGAGGAATCTCACAAACAAATCTCAGACTTGCAAACAACAAATCTCAGACTTGCAAACAACAAATCTCAGACTTACAAACAACAAATCTCAGACTTACAAGCAACAAATCTCAGACTTACAAGCAAACACAGCAGTTTCTGAGTGCTCTTGAAACAGGAAATGCACAAACATTGTTTCATGCTTTCATTTCACATCTTCATTTCATGCTTTCAGATGTTTTCGCATGGCCTGGAAGGGGAGTGGATGGCAGCAGTTTTCCTTTATCCTGGATGAGGATTTGAGAAACAGGCCTTTCGGAAGACCTCCCTTCCACTGGGAAGATAAGCCTAAAATAACAGTAAAGCAGCCTCAAGGCCCCAGCGGGGAACCTAGGCCATCAGCGGGTCACGTGATTCTAGCAGCCAGCCTCGTCCTGGTTATCCAGTCTCTGTACCACACACCCACACGTGGCTTCGTATATCATGAATGTAAGGACTGTCTGACCTCACCATTTGTTACTCTGAGCACCAGTAACCTTTCTGACCTTGACCAGTGCTAGCATACTCACACGTGGCCTCCCAGCTCGCACAAACAAATAACACATGTTTTGAGTAAGTGTAACCTCGATGACACTCTTAAATGTCCTTGGTGAGGAAAAACCAGTGCCAACAGGTGTATTACATGTCTTATCTCGTCACAGCAAGCTATTTTCTTCTCTCGTCACAGCAAGCTATTTTCTTCTCTCGTCACAGCAAGCTATTTTCTTCTCTCGTCACAGCAAGCTATTTTCTTCTCTCGTCACAGCAAGCTATTTTCTTTTCTCGTCACAGCAAGCTATTTTCTTCTCTCGTCACAGCAAGCTATTTTCTTCTCTCGTCACAGCAAGCTATTTTCTTTTCTCGTCACAGCAAGCTATTTTCTTATCTCGTCACAGCAAGTCGTTGTCTTCTCCTGCATCTGTCTGTAATCTTGAGGTGCGGGCTGGAAACGGTCTAACAATCGTCACATCATAGACAAGAGTAGCCTAAGTCCCGGTCTAACAATCGTCACATCATAGACAAGAATGACCTTATCTCCGTTATGTCAGAGGCAAGCACAAGATTTTGCTGAGTAACTTACCTGTTTCAGCGGGCGGAGTGGGGTCTGGTTGTACATCACCTCACGAACTATGTCTAGCTAGGAGAGGACAAGGAAATAACGGTGACCTTGTGCACCTATGACAGAATAAGTACCTAAATATGACCTTGTGCACCTATGACAGAATAAGTACCTAAATATTACCTTGTGCACCTATGACAGAATAAATACTTAATATGACCTTGTGCACCTATGACAGAATAAGTACCTAAATATAACGATATGCGCCTATGACAGAATAAGAACGTAATTAAACTCACTGAAGTGTAGGCTTATTCCGGTTGTAAGTAAACTCACTGAAGTGTAGTTTTGTTCTTGAAGTAAATAAACTCGCTGAATTGTAGGCTTATTCCGGTTGTAAGTAAACTCATTTAGGTGTAGGCTTATTCCTGTTGTAAGTAAACTCACTGAAGTGTAGTTTTGTTCTTGAAGTAAGTAAACTCACTGAAATATAGGCTTGTCCCTGAAGTAAGTAAACTCACTGAAGTGTAAGCTTGTTCTTCAAGTAAGTAAACTCACTGAAGTGTAGGCTTGTCCCTGAAGTCAGTAAACTCACTGAAGTGTAGTCTTGTTCTTGAAGTAAGTAATCTCACTGAAATGTAGTCTTGTTCTTGAAGTAAGTAAACTCAATGAGGTGTAGTCTTGTTCTTGAAGTAAGTAAACTCACTGATGTGTAGGCTTGTCCCTGAAGTAAATAAACTCACTGAAGTGTAGTCTTGTTCTTGAAGTAAGTAAACTCACTGAAGTGTAGTCTTGTTCTTGAAGTAAGTAAACTCACTGAAGTGTAGTCTTGTTCGTGAAGTAAGTAAACTCACTGAAGTGTAGTCTTGTTCGTGAAGTAAGTAAACTCACTGAAGTGTAGGCTTGTCCCTGAAGTAAGTAAACTCACTGAAGTGTAGTCTTGTTCTTGAAGTAAGTAAACTCACTGAAGTGTAGTCTTGTTCTTGAAGTAAGTAAACTCACTGAAGTGTAGTCTTGTTCTTGAAGTAAGTAAACTCACTGAAGTGTAGTCTTGTTCGTGAAGTAAGTAAACTCACTGAAGTGTAGTCTTGTTCGTGAAGTAAGTAAACTCACTGAAGTGTAGTCTTGTTCGTGAAGTAAGTAAACTCACTGAAGTGTAGTCTTGTTCGTGAAGTAAGTACACTCACTGAAGTGTAGTCTTGTTCTTGAAGTAAGTAAACTCACTGAAGTGTAGTCTTGTTCTTGAAGTAAGTAAACTCACTGAAGTGTAGTCTTGTTCGTGAAGTAAGTAAACTCACTGAAGTGTAGTCTTGTCCCTGAAGTAAGTAAACTCACTGAAGTGTAGGCTTGTTCTTGAAGTAAGTAAACTCACTGACGTGTAGTCTTGTTCTTGAAGTAAGTAAACTCACTGAAGTGTAGGCTTGTCCCTGAAGTAAGTAAACTCACTGAGTGTAGTCTTGTTCTTGAAGTAAGTAACACTCACTGAAGTGTAGGCTTGTCCCTGAAGTAAATAAACTCACTGAAGTGTAGTCTTGTCTTGAAGTAAGTAAACTCACTGAAGTGTAGCTTGTCCCTGAAGTAAGTAAACTCACTGAATGTAGTCTTGTTCTTGAAGTAAGTCAACTCACTGAAGTGTAGTCTTGTTCGTGAAGTAAGTAAACTCACTGAAGTGTAGGCTTGTTCGTGATGTAAATCTTAGGGAAATTTGTTCATACCTTGTGCTTCTTATTTGACGATCACTTTTTGAAATCTTTTGTTCATATCTCAATCAGCAACAATAACAAAATGAAGTAACAACTCCACGTGCAAACCCCTTCTCTGGTTTTGAATCTAAAACTCCCAAAATTTTCCGATGTGCAAAACTTATCGTCCACACGATGACGTCATCAAGTTCTGTGGTTGCTGTTTGTGTCCCCAGCGCAACTCCTGGTCTGTTCTAATAGGGACACTGGGGTACAAAATGTAGGCGAAGTATAAACCGAAAACTGTTTGTTCACTCAAGTCTGTGGGCTTCGAGACTTAGGCAAGAAGTTAGAAAAGTTGTTGGTAAGTTCTAATGTCAGAGGTTAAAGAAGTTGAGGGTGATATCTAATATAAAAGTTATGATATAAGAGAATTGAGAAGTTGTTGGTAAGCACTACTATAAGAAGCTAAAGATATTGTTGGTAAGTTATAATATAAGAGAAAGTTGTTGGTAAGTTGTAATTAACAGAATAGAGAAGTTTTTGGTAAGTTGTAATTTAGAAGAATAGAGAAGTTGTTGGTAAGTTCTAATATCAGAGGTTAAAGAAATTGTGGGTAAGTTCTAATATAAAAGTTCTGATATAAGAAGTTAGAGAAGTTGAAGGTGAGTTCTAATATCAGAGGTTAGAGAAGGTGAGAATATGTGACAATGTCGGAAGATGTCTAACAAGTACCAGGTCGTGTGACTGCATATGACAGCATGAACGCGTCCACCAACATCAGCAACTCTGTTCCGTGTCTGTAGCGTGAGCTAAAAGAGTTTCTTGTGAGAGTTTTCTGTCATGTCAAGAATAGGGAGGAAAACTCTTTCACGTGAGAAGTTAGTTCACTGTCGGCTGCACTGCCTGCATGCTCAAGTCAGCGAGGACTATCTGACTAAGCTCTCTTTACAGCAGATCTCCTTCATGTCTTCAGTTGCTGGTTCTATTGTAGTATGGTTGTTACTGTAACACTGCAGGTTTTTTTTTTACTGTTGCTGCTGTATTGATGTTATTTTTACAACATCGGCTGTTGTTGGCACCGCTTTTACTGTTGCTGCTGTATTGATGTTATTTTTACAACATCGGCTGTTGTTGGCACCGCTTTTACTGTTGCTGCTGTATTGATGTTATTTTTACAACATCGGCTGTTGTTGGCACCGCTTTTACTGTTGTACAGTTAATTGTTTCGTTGTTGTATAGACTGACGTTTTTATCATAAAGATTTTTGTTGGTACTGTATTATTTATTGTTGTATACTTTTTTGTAATTGGTGTTGTGTTGTATGGACTGTTGTTGTATAGGATTTTATTATGCAACTTGTTTTATAAGTTGTTGTTTGTATGGATTGTTCTTGCTGCACTGGTTGTTGTAAAGGCTGTTGTACAGGCTGTTGTCCGTACAAGCTGCTACTGTCTATGTTATTGTTCGTGAAGTAAGTAAACTCACTGAAGTGTAGTCTTGTCCCTGAAGTAAGTAAACTCACTGAAGTGTAGTCTTGTTCTTGAAGTAAGTAAACTCACTGAAGTGTAGGCTTGTCCCTGAAGTAAGTAAACTCACTGAAGTGTAGTCTTGTTCTTGAAGTAAGTCAACTCACTGAAGTTAGTCTTTTTCTTGAAATAAGTAAACTCACTGAAGTGTAGGCTTGTTCGTGATGTAAATCTTAGGGAAATTTGTTCATACCTTGTGCTTCTTATTTGACGATCACTTTTTGAAATCTTTTGTTCATATCTCAATCAACAACAACAACAACAACAACAACAACAACAAAATGAAGTAACAACTCCACGTGCAAACCCCTGCTCTGGTTTTGAATCTAAAACTCCCAAAATTTTCTGATGTGCAAAACTTATCGTCCGCACGATGACGTCATCAAGTTCTGTGGTTGCTGTTTGTGTCCCCAGCGCAACTCCTGGTCTGTTCTAATAGGGACACTGGGGTACAAAATGTATAGGCGAAGTATAAACCGAAAACTGTTTGTTCACTCAAGTCTGTCTGGCTTCGAGGCTTAGGCAAGAAGTTAGAAAAGTTGTTGGTAAGTTCTAATATCAGAGGTTAAAGAAGTTGAGGGTGATATCTAATATAAAAGTTATGATATAAGAGAATTGAGAAGTTGTTGGTAAGCACTACTATAAGAAGCTACAGATATTGTTGGTAAGTTATAATATAAGAGAAAGTTGTTGGTAAGTTGTAATTAACAGAATAGAGAAGTTTTTGGTAAGTTGTAATTTAGAAGAATAGAGAAGTTGTTGGTAAGTTCTAATATCAGAGGTTAAAGAAATTGTGGGTAAGTTCTAATATAAAAGTTCTGATATAAGAAGTTAGAGAAGTTGAAGGTGAGTTCTAATATCAGAGGTTAGAGAAGGTGAGAATATGTGACAATGTCGGAAGATGTCTAACAAGTACCAGGTCGTGTGACTGCATATGACAGCATGAACGCGTCCACCAACATCAGCAACTCTGTTCCGTGTCTGTAGCGTGAGCTAAAAGAGTTTCTTGTGAGAGTTTTCTGTCATGTCAAGAATAGGGAGGAAAACTCTTTCACGTGAGAAGTTAGTTCACTGTCGGCTGCACTGCCTGCATGCTCAAGTCAGCGAGGACTATCTGACTAAGCTCTCTTTACAGCAGATCTCCTTCATGTCTTCAGTTGCTGGTTCTATTGTAGTATGGTTGTTACCGTAACACTGCAGGTTTTTTTTTTACTGTTGCTGCTGTATTGATGTTATTTTTACAACATCGGCTGTTGTTGGTACCGCTTTTACTGTTGCTGCTGTATTGATGTTATTTTTACAACATCGGCTGTTGTTGGCACCGCTTTTACTGTTGCTGCTGTATTGATGTTATTTTTACAACATCGGCTGTTGTTGGCACCGCTTTTACTGTTGTACAGTTAATTGTTTCGTTGTTGTATAGACTGACGTTTTTATCATAAAGATTTTTGTTGGTACTGTATTATTTATTGTTGTATACTTTTTTGTAATTGGTGTTGTGTTGTATGGACTGTTGTTGTATAGGATTTTATTATGCAACTTGTTTTATAAGTTGTTGTTTGTATGGATTGTTCTTGCTGCACTGGTTGTTGTACAGGCTGTTGTCCGTACAAGCTGCTACTGTCTATGTTATTGTTCTAGTGTTGAAGTAAAACTGACAGCTGATGTGACCAGAGACCAGGTGTAGAGTAGTACATACTATACCTTGTACAGAGTAGCACATACTACAACTTGTGTAGAGTAGCATATACTAAAACTTGTGTAGAGTAGCACATACTAAAACTTGTGTAGAGTAGCACATACTACAACCTGTGTAGAGTAGCACATACTAATACTGATGTAGAGTAGCACATATTAAAACTTGTGTAGTGTAGCACATACTAAAACTGGTGTAGAGTAGCACATACTAAAACATATGTAGAGTAGCACATACTAAAGCTTGTGTAGAGTAGCACATACTAAAACTTGTGTAGAGTAGCACATACTAAAACCGGTGTAGAGTAGCACATACTAAAACTTGTGTAGAGTAGCACATACTAAAATTTGTGTAGAGTAGCACATACTAAAACTTGTGTAGAGTAGCACATACTAAAACTTGTGTAGAGTAGCACATACTAAAACTGGTGTAGAGTAGCACATACTAAAACTTGTGTAGAGTAGCCCATACTAAAACTTGTGTAGAGTAGCCCATACTAAAACTTGTGCAGAATAGCACATACTAAAACTGGTGTAGAGTAGCACATACTAAAACTGGTGTGGAGTAGAACATACTAAAACTGGTGTGGAGTAGAACATACTAAAACAGGTGTGGAGTAGAACATACTAAAACTGGTGTGGAGTAGCACATACTACAACTGATGTGGAGTATAACATACTAAAACTTGTGTGGAGTAGCACATACTAAAACTTGTGTGGAGTAGCACATACTAAAACTTGTGTGGAGTAGCACATACTAAAACTTGTGTGGAGTAGCACATACTAAAACTGGTGTAGAGTAGCACATACTAAAACTTGTGTAGAGTAGCACATACTAAAACTTGTGTGGAGTAGCACATACTAAAACTGGTGTAGAGTAGCACATATTAAAACTGGTGTAGAGTAGCACATACTAAAACTGGTGTAGAGTAGCACATACTAAAACTTGTGTAGAGTAGAACATACTAAAACTTGTGTAGAGTAGAACATACTAAAACTTGTGTAGAGTAGCACATACTAAAACTGGTGTGGAGTAGCACATACTAATACAGATGAACCTAAGCAAACTCGAGTAACCCCAACTTTGAACTTCTCTCGAGTAACCCCTACTTTGAACTTCTCTCGAGTAACCCCTACTTTGAACTTCTCTCGAGTAACCCCTACTTTGAACTTATCTGTACTCTTCTACAACAGTACACAGGCCGACAAAGCCAGGCCTGACAAAAACTCGACCCCAAACCCTCTACTCGAGTACCACCATCAAAATTGGACACAAAACATTTCATGAAGGACGACTGTGATCACGTGACGTTTGTTTACAGGTCGCTGGCTGTAAATACCACGTGACTTCCTACACTTTTCGCGCGCCCTCTTCATTCAAAACCCAGAACTACTTTTTTTCCCCTGTTCATGTGGGGGTCACGTGATACGATACAACCGCCAGCTTGATAAAACTTTGAAAATTTCTCTCAGCCAAATTTCAGCGATCTGACGGCGCGCCAAGACAAGAGCCAAACGCGCCAAGAGCCAAACGCGCCAAGACAAGAGCCAAGCAGCAGCGATCTGACGGCGCCAAGACAAGAGCCAAGCTCACCAAGACAAGAGCCAAGCTGCAGCGATCTGACGCGCGCCAAGACAAGACCTGAAGCTAATTTCAGAGAGAAAAACTTTGATTCAGAACTGAACTGATCGAAGATTTTGTTTACAAACAACACCTTCCAGTGCACAAATGTCATTCCAAGGTCACACCAGATGTAGAGATTCGCCTCCAGGTCCTAGACGTGGCTTTTTCTTCTATTTTCTCACGGCTTGACTCTGCATCTTTTTCTTCTATTTCCTCACGGCTTGACTGCACCTTTTTCTTCTATTTTCTCACAGCTTGACTGCATCTTTTTCTTCTATTTTCTCACGGCTTAACTCTGCATCTTTTTCTTCTATTTTCTCACGGCTTAACTCTGCATCTTTTTCTTCTATTTTCTCACGGCTTGACTCTGCATCTTTTTCTTCTATTTTCTCACGGCTTAACTCTGCATCTTTTTCTTCTATTTTCTCACGGCTTAACTCTGCATCTTTTTCTTCTATTTTCTCACGGCTTAACTCTGCATCTTTTTCTTCTATTTTCTCACGGCTTAACTCTGCATCTTTTTCTTAAACAGAAACTCTAACAAGTTTCAAGTGACTGCGAGTGAAGGTGAAGGTCTAGAAATGTAGCTGAAGCCGAGAAGAGTGAAAAGAGACGAGGCCAGTGAAAGAAGTAAAAACAATCAATATTTTGACCAACAGTAAAGTTGTATTTATGACTAATAATAAAAGCAAGACAATAAATACAAAATCTTGTTACTGGCCAGAACAAGCACAAAATTAGGAAAGAGAAAATCTGCTGGGGAGGGGGGGACCTCTGATGAATCCAGAAAAAGAGGAGCGACAGAGGGTGAGGTAGGAGAAGAGAGAGGGTGCAAAATGGCGAAGAAAAAAAAAGACAAGAAGAACTGTTTATTTTCAAAGCCACAAGAATAGGGCACACGTTCAACAAAGTATGAAAACAACAAAGTATGAAAACAACAAAGTATGAAAACAACAAAGTATATTCTAACGACTACTGTCACTAAGATTTGTGATAAGTTTATTCGCGGAACAGAATTCTTTCAGTAAAAACGGGACGACTGCTAAGATAGTAACCATGACAGAAAAAGAGCACGCACGTATTCAGTGAATTAAGCAGATATTTTAAAAGTTTGAAGTTAAAAGCAGGAATGTCGCTTATGCATTTCAGCTGGGATGAAGGGGTAGATATGAGGTGAACAGTAGAGGAAGCAAAGTCTTGTACAAGTCAGATCTAGGTTTTACTTACACACTGGTCATATTTTGTGCTAGATGTGAACAGTGGCCACAAATATGGCGGAGACAGAAGTCTATGAATTTATTAAACTTTGTTGAATGTGAGTCTTATTTTTCATAGATTCTGTGTTGATCAGGGGAGAGAGAGAGAGGGAGAGAGAGAGAGGGAGAGAAATGAGGAGAGAGATAGAGAGAGAGAGAGAATCATATGGTTAGATTTTTTAAAAACTATAATTGACTATGTGAACAGTGGCCACAAATATGGCGGAGACAGAAGTCTATGAATTTATTAAACTTTGTTGAATGTGAGTCTTATTTTTCATAGATTCTGTGCTGATCAGGGGAGAGAGAGAGAGAAGAGAGAGGGTGCAAAATGGCGAAGAAAAAAAAAAGACAAGAAGAACTGTTTATTTTCAAAGCCACAAGAATAGGGCACACGTTCAACAAAGTATGAAAACAACAAAGTATGAAAACAACAAAGTATGAAAACAACAAAGTATATTCTAACGACTACTGTCACTAAGATTTGTGATAAGTTTATTCGCGGAACAGAATTCTTTCAGTAAAAACGGGACGACTGCTAAGATAGTAACCATGACAGAAAAAGAGCACGCACGTATTCAGTGAATTAAGCAGATATTTTAAAAGTTTGAAGTTAAAAGCAGGAATGTCGCTTATGCATTTCAGCTGGGATGAAGGGGTAGATATGAGGTGAACAGTAGAGGAAGCAAAGTCTTGTACAAGTCAGATCTAGGTTTTACTTACACACTGGTCATATTTTGTGCTAGATGTGAACAGTGGCCACAAATATGGCGGAGACAGAAGTCTATGAATTTATTAAACTTTGTTGAATGTGAGTCTTATTTTTCATAGATTTTATGCTGATCAGGGGAGAGAGAGAGAGGGAGAGAGAGAGAGGGAGAGAAATGAGGAGAGAGATAGAGAGAGAGAGAGAATCATATGGTTAGATTTTTTTAAAAACTATAATTGACTATGTGAACAGTGGCCACAAATATGGCGGAGACAGAAGTCTATGAATTTATTAAACTTTGTTGAATGTGAGTCTTATTTTTCATAGATTCTGTGCTGATCAGGGGAGAGAGAGAGAAAGAGAGAGGGAGAGAGAGAGAGAATCACAAGGTTAGATTTTTTAAAAACTATAATTGATTATGTGAACACAAGACTGAGTAGATCAAAGACAAGACTGAGTAGATCAAACACAAGACTGAATAGATCAAAACATAAGACAGTAGATCAAACACAAGACTGAGTAAATCAAATACAAGAATGAGTAGATCAAACGCAAAACGCAAGATTAAGTAGATCAGACATAAGATTGAGTAGATCAGACACAAGATTGAGTAGATCAGACACAAGACTGAGTAGATCAGACACAAGACTGAGTAGATCAGACATATAATTAAATAGATCAGACACAAGACTGAGTAGATCAGACACAAGACTGAGTAGATTAGAGACTCCCTAAAGCAACGAAAACAATGATGGCCACATCCAGATCATATAAGCGGAAACAAAGAGTTGAATAAGTAAAATAAAAAGCAATTCTTTTACAATTTTAAAAAAAAATTATGTACAACAACAAATACGAGAATCATGGCGTGTTGTGAGCAATTTTTTTTTAATCAACATAATCTCCGTTTCTCTGCACACATTTCCCCCATCTCTCTGCAAGTTTGAAAATACCCTCCCGGTAGAATTCCGTCCCAGCTGACCGAAGGCACAGACGCAGCTTTCTGGACGTTCTCTCCTGTGGGACCCGGCTAGCACAGACTTTTCTATAGCCTAGGATTTTAATCATTTCCTGTACTGCACTGTGTCTTATTCCAAGATTTACAGCGATTTCAGATACTGTGACACGTCTGTCTTCTTTAATGATGTCGTCAACCCTTTCCAAGCTGCGTTCAGTGGAGGCAGTTCGAGGGCGACCGCTGCGAGGCATATCTTGGATGCTCGTGTTTCCATCTTTGAAATGTTTCACCCACCTCCTAACACTGCTAGCACCCATACATACATCTCCATAAGCAAGTTGAAGTCTTTGGTGAATTTCATCAGCGGATATTTCCTCTTTAACGAGGAACTCAATAACAGCACATTGACGAAACGAAACTTCAGCACCCCCCATTTTGTTTATGCTCCGCGTGGTCACGTGACACATGATAATGCCGTCATATAACCTCTACATGAAATGCAAAGGATGCACGTTAAGTGATACATTTATATTTTCTTTATCTATAAATTCTGATTTTAAAAAAATGTGCTCACGACTTCCGGTATGAGCGTCGTTTGACTGCAGCACCTGCACACAAGAACGAAGAGCCATGAGGAAAACTGAAAGTTATATTTGGAAACTTGCAAGAAATTGTTGTTTGCTGACGGTGTTAGTTTTCATGTCGACAGTGTGTGCTGCACAAACTGCGGTCAGGGAGACAGGTAGGCAGAGATATAGGCAGGTAGACAGACAGACAAATAGACAGACATACAGACTAGGTAGATAATTACCAGTCAAGATCTAGAAATCAGTTTTAACACGTCAAAGTCAGCTACATGACCTTCTGTTTCTTATCACGTGACCTGCTTGATCCTGGGCAGCATTTCCTTGTTCCTCTGATCCAAGGTGAGGTCCTTGTTCCTTTGATCCAAGGTGAGGTCCTTGTTCCTTTGATCCAAGGTGAGGTCCTTGTTCCTTTGATCCAAGGTGAGGTCCTTGTTCCTTTGATCCAAGGTGAGGTCCTTGTTCCTTTGATCCAAGGTGAGGTCCTTGTTCCTCTGATCCAAGGTGAGGTAGGAAAGCGTGAGGCTGTGACCAGGTGCTCATCGTTTTACTTCCTTAGAAGTTGACAAATGAAAATATCAGAGGGACTTTCCCCACCCAACAGACTTTGATCTAGAGGGCGCAGAAGAAGAGCTGGGGGTAAACTTTGTTTAGAGTAGAGCAGTGGTTCTCAATCCATGGGCCGCGGCCCAAAGCTGGGCCCTGACAGGGAGTACTGTGGGCCGCGCTGAAGTCTCAAAGCAGAAAAAAAGTAGATACAATAAAAAAAAAAATTCACATTTTTCACGCAATGCATAGAGGCAGACTGCACGGATGCAAGCCCCAGAAATATAGGTTCATTTTACTAGTATGTCCACAGTGCGGCTGTTGGAGAAAGGATGGTCCGGACAGCGTTTCTTCCAGCATCAAACAGAAAATGGTCCAGACAGCGTTTCTTCCAGCATCAAACAGAACGGATGGTCCAGGCAGAAGTGAAATATAATTCTCAGCAATTGTGTTTTAGTTTTTTAAAAAATCATATTTCGTTGCCTTGAGAGCCGCTATTCGGTCTTGATGCTGTATGTAATTCGTATTGGATTAATCAACGGATTCCAGTCACCCACGTAGTGATCGTGGAAACTTTTTCGTATAGTCTTTTTTATTATTTAGACTTTAAAATGTTAGGCGCTAAAATGGATCGATTTGTGAAACGTAAGCCTTCTACTTCACGCAAACAAATTGATAGTAGTGGCAGCGAAAGTCACTGTGATCGAGACGGCATTAACGTTGATACTTGTAAGAAAACTAAATACGCTGGAAAATATATTAAGTAAGATTTCGTTCCATCAACAAATGACCAAAATCTACCACAGTGTGTTATTTGTTTGCAAATCCTCTCTAATGAGGCAATGAAGCCGAAGAAATTGCGCCGTCATCTAACTATAAGGCATCCAGATCTACAGAATAAAACCAAACTGTCTAGAGATCGCACATTACAAATCAAATTTACCGACCCCGCTGTGGATATCTCTTCCTTTTGGTGCACTGTTTCGCTGGAATATCCGTTGTTGTCAGCCCTGGCGATGAAAGTTCTTCTACCTTTTTCAACAACTTATTTATGCGAACTTTCATTTTCTGCATTGACTTTCATGAAAACTAAATATCTTTCAAGAATGAACGTGGAGGATAATCTTCAAGTGTGTTTGTCACAAATTCCTGCCAGAATAGACATGCTATCCAACCGGAAACAGTGCCATATTTAAGGTAAATGAAAAGAACTTTTGTGTAGTAATGAATATGTAGAGAAAACGTTACATAATACTTGATAAAATTAGATTTATACCTTGCAAATATAAAGCACTTTATTAGTAGGCCGCACAAATGTTTGACTTTTAAATGTGGGCCGTGCAGCAAAAAGGTCTGAGAACCGCTGGAGTAGAGCGTTTGACTAAACAAAATAAAATATGAACGTTACAAGATCTGGGATGGGACAACGGGGAGAGTGTTAATCCGTGAACATATAAACAGTGAGCAAACAAGTTTATTTTCATAAAGTTGACAGATTAGTATCCAGGTCACTCTGACAACAAGTTTTGACTCTCTCTCTCTCTCTCTCTCTCTCTCTCTCTCTCTCTCTCTCTCTCTCTCTCACGCACACACACACATTTACGGACATGGCACGCACACTCTCTTTTTTTAAATTTTTCTATCTCTTTCTCTCAATTTCTTTCTCTCAGTCTATCTCTCTCATGCACACACACACGCACACACTCTCACTTGCTGTCATAATTTGTCCCCGGTAGTGTTTGTAGAAGGAAAATTTTCGTAATTTGTCCCCGGTAGTGTTTGTAGAAGAAAAATGTGTCGTAGTTTGTCTGTGGTAGTGTTTGTAGAAGAAAAATGTGTCGTAGTTTGTCTGTGGTAGTGTTTGTAGAAGAAAAATGTGTCGTAGTTTGTCTGTGGTAGTGTTTGTAGAAGAAAAATGTCTTAGTTTTTCTCCGGTACGGTTGTGGTAGTGTTTGTAGAAGAAAACTGTGTCGTAGTTTGTCCCCGATAGTGTTTGTAGACGAGAAATTTGTCGTAGTTTGTCCCGGTTAATTTGTTGGTCTCGCTGTGAAAATATGTCAGACATGTTCTCCTGTATCGCGATTCAAACTTCAGCCAAATTCCTCTCATGTTTTTTGTGAACAGAACAGCCCGTGTAGGTAGTCTCATCAGCGCATGTCGTCAAAGTCAAATAAAGCCATTCTGTGCTGCCCTTAACAGTCAGTTAGTGTCCTTCTGCGCATGTCCTGGACGAACAAGAGAATATTTAGGTAATGGAGCTGTCGGCCTGATGCACTCAAAGTTTATGACTTTTTAAAAGTACAAATTAAATTTAGGTCACATGGAAATCGTTGTACAGGTGAGACAAAACCTTGGTTCGTGGCAGATGAAGTCTGTGGACAGTTTCCAACTTTAATGAGAAATACAAAAATCAAGTAGTAGTAGTAGTAGTAGTAGTAGCAGATGATGATGATGACAAGTTCAACAAGAAGAAAAAAAACTGAAACGAATGGATATCCTCGCTCGCCAACTCCCTGAGTCATAAAAGAAATAGAATATTCTAGAGGAACATGAAAATGTGTGAAATAAAATGAAGCTAAATATTAGGAAAACTTACGATGTTCTGATGTCAGGAAAACTTACGATGTTCTGATATTAGGAAAACTTATGATGTTCAGATGTCAGGAAAACTTATGATGTTCTGATATTAGGAAAACTTACGATGTTCTGGTGTTAGGAAAACTTACGATGTTCTGATGTTAGGAAAACTTATGATGTTCTGATGTTAGGAAAACTTATGATGTTCTGATGTTAGGAAAACTTACGATGTTCTCATGGTATGAAAACTTTGCGAGGTTTTGATGATGTCAGAGAAAACTATGTTGTTATAATGTCAGACAAAACTACGATGTTATGATGTCAGAGAAAACTGCGATGCTATGATGGTAGGCAAACCTGCGATGCTATGATGGTAGGCAAACCTGCTATGATTTTCACAGGAGTTTAACGAAAGCTTTGTCGATGACTCGTTTTTTTATGTGAAGTTGGAGTAAATGAAAGATTAAATTGAATATTAGCTCTTTTTCTTCGTCTCGTTCTTCTGTTGTTTATCAAACCTAAAACGACATACTAAATGTCCGTGACTTGACATCTGTCATATCTTCGGGCCATCAAAAACTCACAGCTCTGAGACCACCTGTTTCTGTCACCTTCTACGTTCTTAAGTGTCTCACACAGCAGCACACAACAGCAAACAGCACACATCACCACACAGAATCACACAGCAGAACACAACAGCAAACAGCACACAACAGCAAACAGCACACAACACCACACAGAATCACATAACGGCACACAACAACAAACAGCACACAACAGCAAACAACACCACACATAATCACATAACAGCACACAACACCACACAGCACACAACACCACACAGAATCACATAACAGCACACAACAGCAAACAGCACACAACACCATTCAGAATCACATAACAGCAAACACAGGCACACAGCAGCACACAACAGCAAACAACAGCACAAAGAGGCCACAACAGCACACAACATCACATAGCAGCACACAACTGCACACATCACTACGCAACAACACACCTAAGCACGCAACAGCACACGTCAGTACACGCCAAACTCTCACCATCTTTCGCTAGATTCATATACTTGTTTGTTTTCTTATTCTGTCTGAGACACTAAGTTCTCTAGCACTATTTCTGTATCACATACAAGCGAATATGTGCCTTTCATACATGTTACATACACAGTTACTTAACATGTTAGCTACACAGCTTTTACTTATGGTGAAAGAAAACATGACATTTAGAAGAGCTCAGTGCAGACGTACCGAATGTCCTTTCCTTCAGGTTTTGCTATACAAACATAAAGCTGCTGTTCACTGAACCGTGACACTGCACTAGTATGCTAGCTCGCCAACTCCCTGAGTCATAAAAGAAATAGAATATTCTAGAGGAACATGAAAATGTGTGAAATAAAATGAAGCTAAATATTAGGAAAACTTACGATGTTCTGATGTCAGGAAAACTTACGATGTTCTGATATTAGGAAAACTTATGATGTTCAGATGTCAGGAAAACTTATGATGTTCTGATATTAGGAAAACTTACGATGTTCTGGTGTTAGGAAAACTTACGATGTTCTGATGTTAGGAAAACTTATGATGTTCTGATGTTAGGAAAACTTATGATGTTCTGATGTTAGGAAAACTTACGATGTTCTCATGGTATGAAAACTTTGCGAGGTTTTGATGATGTCAGAGAAAACTATGTTGTTATAATGTCAGACAAAACTACGATGTTATGATGTCAGAGAAAACTGCGATGCTATGATGGTAGGCAAACCTGCGATGCTATGATGGTAGGCAAACCTGCTATGATTTTCACAGGAGTTTAACGAAAGCTTTGTCGATGACTCGTTTTTTATGTGAAGTTGGAGTAAATGAAAGATTAAATTGAATATTAGCTCTTTTTCTTCGTCTCGTTCTTCTGTTGTTTATCAAACCTAAAACGACATACTAAATGTCCGTGACTTGACATCTGTCATATCTTCGGGCCATCAAAAACTCACAGCTCTGAGACCACCTGTTTCTGTCACCTTCTACGTTCTTAAGTGTCTCACACAGCAGCACACAACAGCAAACAGCACACATCACCACACAGAATCACACAGCAGAACACAACAGCAAACAGCACACAACAGCAAACAGCACACAACACCACACAGAATCACATAACGGCACACAACAACAAACAGCACACAACAGCAAACAACACCACACATAATCACATAACAGCACACAACACCACACAGCACACAACACCACACAGAATCACATAACAGCACACAACAGCAAACAGCACACAACACCATTCAGAATCACATAACAGCAAACACAGGCACACAGCAGCACACAACAGCAAACAACAGCACAAAGAGGCCACAACAGCACAAACACCAGCCAACAACAGCAAACAACAGCACACAACATCACATAGCAGCACACAACTGCACACATCACTACGCAACAACACACCTAAGCACGCAACAGCACACGTCAGTACACGCCAAACTCTCACCATCTTTCGCTAGATTCATATACTTGTTTGTTTTCTTATTCTGTCTGAGACACTAAGTTCTCTAGCACTATTTCTGTATCACATACAAGCGAATATGTGCCTTTCATACATGTTACATACACAGTTACTTAACATGTTAGCTACACAGCTTTTACTTATGGTGAAAGAAAACATGACATTTAGAAGAGCTCAGTGCAGACGTACCGAATGTCCTTTCCTTCAGGTTTTGCTATACAAACATAAAGCTGCTGTTCACTGAACCGTGACACTGCACTAGTATGCTAGCTGTAGCTTGTAGTACATGAAACTAAAAATAAACTAAAATAAAGAATGAAGAAATATTTCTAACAAGATGTTCACTAGAACATAAAAGTATGTTTGAAAGAGAAAGTTTGCGTACACAAAACTCGGAATGTCGGCAGCCAGCTTTCTCAATGGAGCTGAAATGTGGGTATATTTATACTCATTTATATTTATAGCAATTTATATTTATACTAATGTGACAAGAACGGCTTTGAACTGAATGTTTTGTTGGTTCATGTTTTACTGGCTCAAATGTGTCGGTTTTGACTTGAAATGTGTCAGTTTGGATTTGTAATGTCCAAGCTGGCAACAGTAAAGGAACCTGGTTAGAGAGATCTCTTTATATCCAACAGTACATAAATAATAACAGTGATTTGTTATTATAAACTACATACATAATAATAGTCATTTGTTATTATAAATTATAACAGGACATAGATAATAGCAGTGGTTTGTTATGAAAAATTATAACAGCTCATAGGTAATACCAGTGTTTTGTTAATTATAAATTATAATTACACAGATAATATCAGTGTTTTGTTAGTTATAAATTATAACATTAAGCTAGAATTAAACAAATAATGCTATGGTTTTGTTATTATCATTAACACTGTCATCATCATCACTATCATCAGCTATCTCTACAGTTGTAACAATGGTTCTATCCCTTAATTTTTATGCTACACCTGATCACTTGATGTTGTATGTCAGTCACTTGATGTTGTATGTCAGTCATATGAGGATGTCTACCAGTCACTTGATGTTGTCTGTCAGTCTTATGAGGATGTCTACCAGTCACTTAATGTTGTATGTCAATCTTATGAGGATATCTACCAGTCACTTAATGTTGTATGTCAGTCATATGAGGATGTCTACCAGTCACATGATGTTGTGTCTACCAGTCATTTGGTATTGTCTACCTGTCACTTGATGATGTCACTTATCTGAAACATGGCCCACTGTTTTCCTCTTAGCTTGTTTCTCCAGTTCTTGCCTCTTTCTAAGTCCACAAAAGTTGAGGGAATGGGCTGTTTTATTCTTTTAGTTTGCTTTCTTTCTGTTATACTACAATCTATGTTCTCTGTTATACTACAATCTATGTTCTCTGTTATACTACAATCTATGTTCTCTGTTATACTACACTCTATGTTCTCTGTTATACTACAATCTATGTTCTCTGTTATACTACACTGTATGTTCTCTGTTATACTACACTGTATGTTCTCTGTTATACTACAATCTATGTTCTCTGTTATACTACACTCTATGTTCTCTGTTATACTACAATCTATGTTCTCTGTTATACTACACTGTATGTTCTCTGTTATACTACACTGTATGTTCTCTGTTATACTACACTCTATGTTCTCTGTTATACTACACTCTATGTTCTCTGTTATACTACAATCTATGTTCTCTGTTATACTACACTCTATGTTCTCTGTTATACTACAATCTATGTTCTCTGTTATAATACACTCTATGTTCTCTGTTATACTACAATCTATGTTCTCTGTTATACTACAATCTATGTTCTCTGTTATACTACACTCTATGTTCTCTGTTATACTACACTCTATGTTCTCTGTTATACTACACTCTATGTTCTCTGTTATACTACACTCTATGTTCTCTGTTATACTACAATCTATGTTCTCTGTTATACTACAATCTATGTTCTCTGTTATACTACACTCTATGTTCTCTGTTATACTACACTCTATGTTCTCTGTTATACTACAATCTATGTTCTCTGCTATACTACAATCTATGTTCTCTGTTATACTACAATCTATGTTCTCTGTTATACTACAATCTATGTTCTCTGTTATACTACAATCTATGTTCTCTGTTATACTACACTCTGTGTTCTCTGTTATACTACACTCTATGTTCTCTGTTATACTACACTGTATGTGCTCCATTATGTCTGTTATACTACACTGTATGTGCTCCATTATGTCTGTTATACTACACTGTATGTGCTCCATTATGTCTGTTATACTACACTGTATGTGCTCCATTATGTCTGTTATACTACACTGTATGTGCTCCATTATGTCTGTTTTACTAAACTGTATGTGCTCCATTATGTCTGTTTTACTAAACTGTATGTGCTCTATTACACCAGTGCTTTGTTTCTTTATACTACACTGTATATGGTCCATTACACCAGTGCTTTATATCTGTAATATAGTCCTGTATGTGGTCCATTACATCTGTCCTTTATGTCTGTTATACTATACTGTGCGTGGTCCATTACACCAGTGATTTATGTCTGTTATACTGCACTCTGTATGGTCCATTACACCAGTGTTGCGTGTGTTATACTATACTATATGTAGTCAATTACACCAGTGCATTGTGTATTTTAAACTATAGTTTATGTAGTCCATTACACCAGTGTGTATATGTTATACTATGCTATATGTAGTCCATTACACCAGTGCATTATATCTGTTATACTATACTATATGTAGTCCATTGCACCAGTGCTTTATATCTGTCATATTATACTATATGCAGTCAATTATACCAATGCCTTATGTCTGTTATACTATACTAGATGTAGTCCATTACAGCAGTGCTTTATGTTGTTATACTAAACTACATGTAGTATATTACACCAGTGCCTTATGTTGTTATGCTAAAATGTATGTGGTCCAATACACCAGTGCTTTATGTTGTTATACAACAATGTATGTGGTCTATTACAGCAATGCTTTATGTCTGTTATACTATACTATATATATAGTCCATTACACCAGTGCTTTGTATTGTTACACTACAGTGTATGTGCTCCATTACCACAGTGCTTTATGTTGTTATACTACAATGTATGTGGTCCATTATGTCTGTTATACTACACTGTATGTGCTCCATTATGTCTGTTATACTACACTGTATGTGCTCCATTATGTCTGTTTTACTAAACTGTATGTGCTCTATTACACCAGTGCTTTGTTTCTTTATACTACACTGTATATGGTCCATTACCACAGTGCTTTATGTTGTTATACTACAATGTATGTGGTCCATTACCATAGTGCTTTATGTTGTTATACTACAATGTATGTGGTCCATTACTCCAGTGCTTTATGTTGTTATACTACAATGTATGTGGTCCATTACCACAGTGCTTTATGTTGTTATACTACAATGTATGTTGTCCATTACCACAGTGCTTTATGTTGTTATACACAATGTATGTGGTTCATTACTCCAGCGCTTTATATTGTTATACCACAATGTATGTGGTTCATTACTCCAGCGCTTTATATTGTTATACCACAATGTATGTGGTTCATTACTCCAGCGCTTTATATTGTTATACTGCACTCTGTATGGTCCATTACACCAGTGTTGCGTGTGTTATACTATACTATATGTAGTCAATTACACCAGTGCATTGTGTATTTTAAACTATAGTTTATGTAGTCCATTACACCAGTGTGTATATGTTATACTATGCTATATGTAGTCCATTACACCAGTGCATTATATCTGTTATACTATACTATATGTAGTCCATTGCACCAGTGCTTTATATCTGTCATATTATACTATATGCAGTCAATTATACCAATGCCTTATGTCTGTTATACTATACTAGATGTAGTCCATTACAGCAGTGCTTTATGTTGTTATACTAAACTACATGTAGTATATTACACCAGTGCCTTATGTTGTTATGCTAAAATGTATGTGGTCCAATACACCAGTGCTTTATGTGTTATACAACAATGTATGTGGTCTATTACAGCAATGCTTTATGTCTGTTATACTATACTATATATATAGTCCATTACACCAGTGCCTTTGTATTGTTACACTACAGTGTATGTGCTCCATTACCACAGTGCTTTATGTTGTTATACTACAATGTATGTGGTCCATTATGTCTGTTATACTACACTGTATGTGCTCCATTATGTCTGTTATACTACACTGTATGTGCTCCATTATGTCTGTTTTACTAAACTGTATGTGCTCTATTACACCAGTGCTTTGTTTCTTTATACTACAATGTATGTGGTCCATTACCACAGTGCTTTATGTTGTTATACTACAATGTGTGTGGTCCATTACCATAGTGCTTTATGTTGTTATACTACAATGTATGTGGTCCATTACTCCAGTGCTTTATGTTGTTATACTACAATGTATGTGGTCCATTACCACAGTGCTTTATGTTGTTATACTACAATGTATGTTGTCCATTACCACAGTGCTTTATGTTGTTATACACAATGTATGTGGTTCATTACTCCAGCGCTTTATATTGTTATACCACAATGTATGTGGTCTACAACGTAGACAAAAACGCGGACGTACTGGAATTACTTTTTTCCCCGGTCTCAGTAGAGAAACTGCAGAAATATGCAGGAGATGTGTCAGTATCCATGGTTGTATAAACTGCAGAAATATCCAGGAGATGTGTCAGTATCCATAGTTGTATAATCTGCATAAATATGCAGGTGATGTGTCAGTATCCATGGTTGAATAATCTGCAGAAATATCCAGGAGATGTCTCAGTATCCATAGTTGTATAAACTGCAGAAATATGCACTAGATATGTCAGTATCCATGATTGTATAAACTGCAGAAATATGCAGTAGATGTGTCAGTATCCATGGTTGTATAAACTCCAGAAATATGCAGTAGATGTGTCAGTATCTATGGTTGTATAAACTGCAGAAATATCAGGGAGATGTGTCAGTATCTATGGTTGTATAAACTCCAGAAATATACACTAGATATGTCAGTATCCATAGTTGTATAAACAGCAGAAATATGCAGGAGATGTGTCATTATCCATGGTTGTATAAACTGCAGAAATATGCAGGAGATATGTCAGTATCCATTGTTGTATAAACTGCAGAAATATGCAGGAGATATGTCAGTATCTATGGTTGTATAAACTGCAGAAATATCCAGGAGATGTGTCAGTATCCATGGTTGTATAAACTGCAGAAATATGCAGTAGATGTCAGTATCTATGGTTGTATAAACTGCAGAAATATCAGGGAGATGTGTCAGTATCTATGGTTGTATAAACTCCAGAAATATACACTAGATATGTCAGTATCCATAGTTGTATAAACAGCAGAAATATGCAGGAGATGTGTCATTATCCATGGTTGTATAAACTGCAGAAATATGCAGGAGATATGTCAGTATCCATTGTTGTATAAACTGCAGAAATATGCAGGAGATATGTCAGTATCTATGGTTGTATAAACTGCAGAAATATCCAGGAGATGTGTCAGTATCCATGGTTGTATAAACTGCAGAAATATGCAGTAGATGTGTCAGTATCCATAGCTGTATAAACTGCAGAAATGTACAGGGCATGTGTCAGTATCCATTGTTGTATAAACTGCAGAAATATGCAGGAGATGTGTCAGTATCCATGATTGTATAAACTGCAGAATTATCCGGGAGGTGTGTCAATATCCATGGTTGTATCATTCATTCATTCATTTGCATGTCCCTTGCGGAACTTTGTCTCCCAAACAGCACTCCTGTAGGCATCTCGGTTGTGAGCAAGATGGCCTGCTGCAGTATAAACTACAGAAACATGCAGTAGATGCGTGCTTTAAGCAGTTTTAAGTCCATGTTGAGGGTGATCTTTCTAAGATGGAAACCCAGTATTAATCCTGTGGATGCTGCACTCTTCCATGGTGCTTAGGTGGCTATTTCTGGTGTGAAATATTTTTGAAAGATTTATCTTCCGTCAATATGTATCATACGTAATACTTACTTGTCAGTATGTGATTCCCAACAATTCATCATACAAAGTCTTCACTTGTCAAGATGTGGCTCCCAACAATTCATCATGCATAATCTTCAACTGTGAATATGTGACTTCCAACAATTCATCATATATAATCTTTAGTTGCGAATATGTGACTTCCAACAATTCATCATACATAATTTTCAGTTGTGAATATGTCACCTCCAACAATTCATCATACATAATCTTCACTTGTCACGATGTGACTTCCAACAATTCATCATACAAAATCTTCACTCGTCAACATTTCAGGCACGAAAAGTTCCCCTTCTGTGACATTTAAGTTCATCGTTTCACACGGTAACTCAAGTTTTCCCCCCGACTTTCATCAAAGTTCTCTCTCAATAACTTAGGAAGGCTTTCCTCCTAATTTCATCCAAGTTTTCTCTTCATAACCTTGGAAGATTTTTCTCCGACTTCATCAGAGTTCTCTCATAATAACTTAGGAAGATTTTCCTGTGCAAGTTTGACTCTGTCTCGGCCTATTAGCTATCTCCTTCCAGCTGAATATAGCAGCAGTTTGTAGTTTTAGTTTCCGGTAAAGTGGACACACACCATATGTCCCGTCTCATCTACTTCTTAACGGAGACAACATGAAATGGTGTATATAAATATGGTCTGCTTATTGTAAATATTGTAAATCTTTAAAAAGGTCTTTAAAATACATGTTATCTTATCTTGTGGAACTAGGTCACGTCTGTCTTCTTTTCTTCCTCGTTCGCTCAAACATCGACGCCAATCTTTCTCACAATTGCGGAAGTTCGTCTCAGGTTTTCAGCACCATCGTAGAAATTATCAGTCGATATAAGATTCCCTTCGTCAAGTCGACCCACCGTCAAGTCGACCCACCGTCAAGTCTACTCAATGTCAAGTCGAGGAACGGCATCTCAGACAATGATATAAGCACTAGCATTTTTTTTTCAAAGATAACCCAAACTTTTTGCACTATTTCAGTGAACTTTGCCTTCTAGTGGTGGAGCTTTGTTGCCTGTCTGTTTCTGGTGATCTGATGTCTTTTGTTCGGGGTGGTTGTATAAACTGCAGAAATATCCAGGAGATGTGTCAGTATCCATGGTTGTATAAACTGCAGAAATATGCAGTAGATGTGTCAGTATCCATAGCTGTATAAACTGCAGAAATGTACAGGGCATGTGTCAGTATCCATGGTTGTATAAACTGCAGAAATATACAGGGAGTGTGTCAGTATCCATAGTTGTATAAACAGCAGAAATGTGTAGGAGATGTGTCAGTATCCATTGTTGTATAAACTGCAGAAATATGCAGGAGATGTGTCAGTATCCATAGTTGTATAATCTGCAGAAATATACAGGAGATGTGTCAGTATCCATGATTGTATAAACTGCAGAATTATCCGGGAGGTGTGTCAATATCCATGGTTGTATCATTCATTCATTCATTTGCATGTCCCTTGCGGAACTTTGTCTCCCAAACAGCACTCCTGTAGGCATCTCGGTTGTGAGCAAGATGGCCTGCTGCAGTATAAACTACAGAAACATGCAGGAGATGCGTGCTTTAAGCAGTTGTAAGTCCATGTTGAGGGTGATCTTTCTAAGATGGAAACCCAGTATTAATCCTGTGGATGCTGCACTCTTCCATGGTGCTTAGGTGGCTATTTCTGGTGTGAAATATTTTTGAAAGATTTATCTTCCGTCAATATGTATCATACGTAATACTTACTTGTCAGTATGTGATTCCCAACAATTCATCATACAAAGTCTTCACTTGTCAAGATGTGGCTCCCAACAATTCATCATGCATAATCTTCAACTGTGAATATGTGACTTCCAACAATTCATCATATATAATCTTTAGTTGCGAATATGTGACTTCCAACAATTCATCATACATAATTTTCAGTTGTGAATATGTCACCTCCAACAATTCATCATACATAATCTTCACTTGTCACGATGTGACTTCCAACAATTCATCATACAAAATCTTCACTCGTCAACATTTCAGGCACGAAAAGTTCCCCTTCTGTGACATTTAAGTTCATCGTTTCACACAGTAACTCAAGTTTTCCCCCCGACTTTCATCAAAGTTCTCTCTCAATAACTTAGGAAGGCTTTCCTCCTAATTTCATCCAAGTTTTCTCTTCATAACCTTGGAAGATTTTTCTCCGACTTTCATCAGAGTTCTCTCATAATAACTTAGGAAGATTTTCCTGTGCAAGTTTGACTCTGTCTCGGCCTATTAGCTATCTCCTTCCAGCTGAATATAGCAGCAGTTTGTAGTTTTAGTTTCCGGTAAAGTGGACACACACCATATGTCCCGTCTCATCTACTTCTTAACGGAGACAACATGAAATGGTGTATATAAATATGGTCTGCTTATTGTAAATATTGTAAATCTTTAAAAAGGTCTTTAAAATACATGTTATCTTATCTTGTGGAACTAGGTCACGTCTGTCTTCTTTTCTTCCTCGTTCGCTCAAACATCGACGCCAATCTTTCTCACAATTGCGGAAGTTCGTCTCATGTTTTCAGCACCATCGTAGAAATTATCAGTCGATATAAGATTCCCTTCGTCAAGTCGACCCACCGTCAAGTCGACCCACCGTCAAGTCTACTCAATGTCAAGTCGAGGAACGGCATCTCAGACAATGATATAAGCACTAGCATTTTTTTTTCAAAGATAACCCAAACTTTTTGCACTATTTCAGTGAACTTTGCCTTCTAGTGGTGGAGCTTTGTTGCCTGTCTGTTTCTGGTGATCTGATGTCTTTTGTTCGGGGTGAAAGTCTGGGTTTGACCTATTCTGTTATCTTCCTCCGCGTTTCTAGTCTGTTTTACCTCAAGCCCTGTTTGTGTGTAGACTTGACTGTTATCTCTGAGACCCAAATGTTCGGTCGTTAACTTGTCTCGACGTTTTAGTGGGAAATGTAAATAAAACTGATATCAAAATGTCTTCATTTTGTGTTTCTACTTGTCTGATAATGATAGCCTCATTTCCCCCCTTTCGCTTTCCCCACTTATTCCTGTTCACTTTCCCCACTTTTTCCTGTTCACTTTCCCCACTTATTCCTGTTCACTTTCCCCACTTATTCCTGTTCACTTTCCCCACTTTTTCCTGTTCACTTTCCCCGCTTTTTCCTGTTCACTTTCCCCACTTTTTCCTGTTCACTTTACCCATTTTTTCCTGTTCACTTTACCCATTTTTTCCTGTTCACTTTACCCACTTCTTCCTGTTCACTTTACCCTCTTTTTCCTGTTCACTTTACCCACTTTTTCCTGTTCACTTTACCCATTTTTTTCCTGTTCACTTTACCCACTTTTTCATGTTCACTTTACCCATTTTTTCCTGTTCACTTTACCCACTTTTTCCTGTTCACTTTCCCCACCTTTTCCTGTTCACTTTACCCAATTTTTCCTGTTCAATTCATCATACAAAGTCTTCACTTGTCAAGATGTGGCTCCCAACAATTCATCATGCATAATCTTCAACTGTGAATATGTGACTTCCAACAATTCATCATATATAATCTTTAGTTGCGAATATGTGACTTCCAACAATTCATCATACATAATTTTCAGTTGTGAATATGTCACCTCCAACAATTCATCATACATAATCTTCACTTGTCACGATGTGACTTCCAACAATTCATCATACAAAATCTTCACTCGTCAACATTTCAGGCACGAAAAGTTCCCCTTCTGTGACATTTAAGTTCATCGTTTCACACGGTAACTCAAGTTTTCCCCCCGACTTTCATCAAAGTTCTCTCTCAATAACTTAGGAAGGCTTTCCTCCTAATTTCATCCAAGTTTTCTCTTCATAACCTTGGAAGATTTTTCTCCGACTTTCATCAGAGTTCTCTCATAATAACTTAGGAAGATTTTCCTGTGCAAGTTTGACTCTGTCTCGGCCTATTAGCTATCTCCTTCCAGCTGAATATAGCAGCAGTTTGTAGTTTTAGTTTCCGGTAAAGTGGACACACACCATATGTCCCGTCTCATCTACTTCTTAACGGAGACAACATGAAATGGTGTATATAAATATGGTCTGCTTATTGTAAATATTGTAAATCTTTAAAAAGGTCTTTAAAATACATGTTATCTTATCTTGTGGAACTAGGTCACGTCTGTCTTCTTTTCTTCCTCGTTCGCTCAAACATCGACGCAATCTTTCTCACAATTGCGGAAGTTCGTCTCAGGTTTTCAGCACCATCGTAGAAATTATCAGTCGATATAAGATTCCCTTCGTCAAGTCGACCCACCGTCAAGTCGACCCACCGTCAAGTCTACTCAATGTCAAGTCGAGGAACGGCATCTCAGACAATGATATAAGCACTAGCATTTTTTTTTCAAAGATAACCCAAACTTTTTGCACTATTTCAGTGAACTTTGCCTTCTAGTGGTGGAGCTTTGTTGCCTGTCTGTTTCTGGTGATCTGATGTCTTTTGTTCGGGGTGAAAGTCTGGGTTTGACCTATTCTGTTATCTTCCTCCGCGTTTCTAGTCTGTTTTACCTCAAGCCCTGTTTGTGTGTAGACTTGACTGTTATCTCTGAGACCCAAATGTTCGGTCGTTAACTTGTCTCGACGTTTTAGTGGGAAATGTAAATAAAACTGATATCAAAATGTCTTCATTTTGTGTTTCTACTTGTCTGATAATGATAGCCTCATTTCCCCCCTTTCGCTTTCCCCACTTATTCCTGTTCACTTTCCCCACTTTTTCCTGTTCACTTTCCCCACTTATTCCTGTTCACTTTCCCCACTTATTCCTGTTCACTTTCCCCACTTTTTCCTGTTCACTTTCCCCGCTTTTTCCTGTTCACTTTCCCCACTTTTTCCTGTTCACTTTACCCATTTTTTCCTGTTCACTTTACCCATTTTTTCCTGTTCACTTTACCCACTTCTTCCTGTTCACTTTACCCTCTTTTTCCTGTTCACTTTACCCACTTTTTCCTGTTCACTTTACCCATTTTTTCCTGTTCACTTTACCCACTTTTTCATGTTCACTTTACCCATTTTTTCCTGTTCACTTTACCCACTTTTTCCTGTTCACTTTCCCCACCTTTTCCTGTTCACTTTACCCAATTTTTCCTGTTCAATTTACCCACTTTTTCATGTTCACTTTACCCACTTTTTCCTGTTCACTTTACCCATTTTTTTCTGTTCACTTTACCCATTTTTTCCTGTTCACTTTACCCATTTTTTCCTGTTCACTTTACCCATTTTTTCCTGATCACTTTACCCACCTTTTCCTGCTCACTTTACCCACTTTTTCCTATTCACTTTACTCACCTTTTCCTGTTCACTTTACCCACTTTTTCCTGTTCACTTTACCCACTTTTTCCTATTCACTTTACTCATTATTCCTGCTCACTATACCCACTTTTTCCTGTTCACTTTACTCACTTTTTCCTGTTCACTTTACTCACTTTTTCCTGTTCACTTTACTCATTATTCCTGTTCACTTTACTCATTATTCCTGTTCACTTTACTCATTATTCCTGCTCACTTTACTCATTATTCCTGCTCACTTTACCCACTTTTTCCTGTTCACTGCACCCACTTTTTCCTGTTCTCTTTACTCATTATTCGTGTTCACTTTACTCATTATTCCTACTCACTTTACACACGTTTTCCTGTTCACTTTACCCACTTTTTCCTGCTCACTTTACCCACTTTTTCCTGTTCACTTTACGCATTATTCCTGCTCACTTTACTCATTATTCCTGTTCACTTTACTCATTATTCCTGTTCACTTTACTCATTATTCCTGCTCACTTTACCCACTTTTTCCTGTTCACTGCACCCACTTTTTCCTGTTCTCTTTACTCATTATTCGTGTTCACTTTACTCATTATTCCTACTCACTTTACACACGTTTTCCTGTTCACTTTACCCACTTTTTCCTGCTCACTTTACCCACTTTTTCCTGCTCACTTTACCCACCTTTTCCTGTTCACTTTACGCATTATTTCTGCTCACTTTACTCATTATTCCTGTTCACTTTACTCATTATTCCTGTGCACTTTACTCATTATTCCTGTTCACTTTACCACTTTTTCCTGTTCACTTTACTCACTTCTTTCTGTTCACTTTACCCACTTTTTCCTGTTCTCTTTACTCATTATTCCTGTTCACTTTACTCATTATTCCTGTTCACTTTACTCACTTTTTCCTGTTGACTTTACTCATTCTTCCTGTTGACTTTACTCATTATTCCTGCTCACATTACTCATTATTCCTGTTCACTTTTCTCATTATTCCTGTTCACTTTACTCGCCTTTTCCTGTTCACTTTACCCACTTTTTCCTGCTCATTTTAACCACTTTTCCTGCTCACTTTACCCACTTTTTCTTGCTCACTTTTCTCATTATTCCTGTTCACTTTACTCACCTTTTCCTGCTCACTTTACCCACTTTTTCTTGCTCACTTTACCCACTTTTTCCTGTTCACTTTACCTACTTTTTCCTGCTCACTTTACTCATTATTCCTGCTCACTTTACTCATTATTCCTGCTCACTTTACTCATTATTCCTGTTCACTTTACTCATTATTCCTGCTCACTTTACCCACTTTTTCCTGTTCACTGCACCCACTTTTTCCTGTTCTCTTTACTCATTATTCGTGTTCACTTTACTCATTATTCCTACTCACTTTACACACGTTTTCCTGTTCACTTTACCCACTTTTTCCTGCTCACTTTACCCACTTTTTCCTGCTCACTTTACCCACCTTTTCCTGTTCACTTTACGCATTATTTCTGCTCACTTTACTCATTATTCCTGTTCACTTTACTCATTATTCCTGTGCACTTTACTCATTATTCCTGTTCACTTTACCCACTTTTCCTGTTCACTTTACTCACTTCTTTCTGTTCACTTTACCCACTTTTTCCTGTTCTCTTTACTCATTATTCCTGTTCACTTTACTCATTATTCCTGTTCACTTTACTCACTTTTTCCTGTTGACTTTACTCATTCTTCCTGTTGACTTTACTCATTATTCCTGCTCACATTACTCATTATTCCTGTTCACTTTTCTCATTATTCCTGTTCACTTTACTCGCCTTTTCCTGTTCACTTTACCCACTTTTTCCTGCTCATTTTAACCACTTTTCCTGCTCACTTTACCCACTTTTTCTTGCTCACTTTTCTCATTATTCCTGTTCACTTTACTCACCTTTTCCTGCTCACTTTACCCACTTTTTCTTGCTCACTTTACCCACTTTTTCCTGTTCACTTTACCTACTTTTTCCTGCTCACTTTACTCATTATTCCTGCTCACTTTACTCATTATTCCTGCTCACTTTACTCATTATTCCTGCTCACTTACTCATTATTCCTGTTCACTTTACCCATTTTTTCCTGTTCACTTTACCCACTTTTTCCTGTTCACTTTACTCATTATTCCTGTTCACTTTACTCATTATTCCTGCTCACTTTACCCACTTTTTCCTGTTCACTTTACCCACTTTTTCCTGTTCACTTTACTCATTATTCCTGTTCACTTTGTCCATTTTTTCCTTCTCACTTCCACGCTAACAAAATCTTGTAACTGATAGCAAGAGTTGGATCAACGACTCGCTGTTTATAATAATTCTGTAACCTTAGAATTCCATTTGGAAAAATCAACTTCTGTGAAACAAGAAACTTGAGAGAAGAAATCCATCCTGTGTCTTCTTTGTGTAGGTATAGGTATATATATATATATATATATATATATATATGTGTGTGTGTGTGTGCGTGTGGTGCGTGTTGTGTGTGTGTGAGAGAGAGAGAGTTAGAAAACGTCTTTTCTGGTGATGAGCTTATAAAAACTGGCAACTTCCACTAAACCAGGCGTAGTTTGCAAGGTCAGAAAAACGTAAACAGCAAGAACTGTCCCATTCTGGGACGAAGGTAACCCATGTTGTTTACCTGCTGAAGAAAGAGAGAGGCGGACAATACAGATGTTGCGTAATAGAGATTTTAGGGTAGTCTTTGTATTAGGCTGCCAGTTTGAATTTGGTTGTTGGTAGCTAGTTACAGTGGCAGATCTGCGAACACATTCATTATTATCCTCATAAATATCATCATCATCCTTTTCTTTAAGTGTAGCATGTTACAATGTCTTTGCAATCCTGGTGTATGACTGTCTTGCGTCCCTTCTTTATCCAGTACTCATCCCGTATATCTTCCGTCCCTTATGTGTCCCGTACTCGTCCTGTATATACAAAGATTTTCCTACTCGTTTACTTTTTGGGGTTTTTTTTCAGCTTTAACTGATGTATCCATAAAAAGCAGAATCAACTAGCTGTTGAGATATGATAATGATAACATAGTGTCAAAACTTCTACTAGCTGTTGAGATATGATAATGATAACATAGTGTCAAATCTTCGACCAGCTATTGAGATGCAAGGTGACAGCACAACATGACCATGGCATTTATGGAAAGTATGTAGACAGTGAACAGAGATAATATATTTTTCTCAGACACGGATCTGGAATGCTTATTTGCGTAGTAAAGGAATCTCTTCAGCCAGGACTCTATTCAGAGAACAAGATTGACGAGACAGGTCATGGCCAGTCTCTAGGAGGCTACGACACAGAAGATTTATCTGTTACAAGAGGAAAAGTTTGAATACTCCTGACGACTATATATATTCTTGCACACATAGCACGTCATCAAAACATAATAACAAATAATACCTAGAGTGGCATGATCAGCACAGCCATACGAGAATCACCTCATCCGTGACTGCTTTCATCAAGACGCCATGAATACCCTGCCTTCCACCTCCCACCCCATTCATGTCAGTCTAAAAAAAGAAAGCTGTTTTCATCACGAAGCTCTGAATACCTTGCCCCCCCCCCTCATCCTATCTATTTGAGACTAAAACAACAAAAGAAACATTTCCCAGCAGCACATGTCCCAGACCGCCATCTCAGGGCACAAGTCCTCGACCCCCAGCCAGGGTATTGCCTGTTCAAAAGCACCAGTCCCCGTGCACTTTATCAAACTAGGTCACTGGGTCGCGGGCAAGCTATAATTAACTCAGCTCTCCCTGGCGCGTGCACCTTCCTGCTAATATGTCCAAGGAGAGGAGCATGATCCGAGTGTGTTGTGTGCATGTGTTGTGTTCCAGTTAAGTGTGCTCATGTGCAGGAAACTCTCTCTCTCTCTCTCTCTCTCTCTCTCTCTCTCTCTCTCTCTCTCTGGCTTGTCCGCTCAAAATGAGAGGACCTGAGTTGAAGGACTTTTTCTTTTTCCACACATTTAAACCACACACGTCTTCCATATTTTCTTTTTCTAAATAAAACTCACTTCTTTATTTTATTTTTACTTTTCTTACCTTCTCCTTCTCTCTTACACGGATATACCTTCTCCTACTTATCTTCTACTTCTCTCTTACACGGATATACCTTCTACTGCTTATCTTCTCCTTCTCTCTTACACTGATATACCTTCTACTACTTATCTTCTACTTCTCTCTTACACTGATATACCTTCTACTAATTCTCTCTTACACGGATATACCTTCTACTACTTATCTTCTCCTTCTCTCTTACACGGATATACCTTCTACTACTTATCTTCTCCTTCTCTCTTACACTGATATACCTTCTACTACTTATCTTCTCCTTCTCTCTTACACTGATATACCTTCTACTACTTATCTTCTACTTCTCTCTTACACTGATATACCTTCTACTAATTCTCTCTTACACGGATATACCTTCTACTAATTATCTTCTACTTCTCTCCTACACTGATATACCTTCTACTAATTATCTTCTACTTCTCTCTTACACTGATATACCTTCTACTAATTCTCTCTTACACTGATATACTTTCTACTTCTCTCTTACACTGATATACCTTCTACTACTTATCTCTTACACTGATATACCTTCTACTACTTATCTCTTACACTGATATACCTTCTACTACTTATCTCTTACATTGATATACCTTCTACTACTTATCTCTTACACTGATATACCTTCTACTACTTATCTCTTACACTGATATACCTTCTACTACTTATCTCTTACACTGATATACCTTCTACTACTTATCTCTTACACTGATATACCTTCTACTACTTATCTCTTACACTGATATACCTTCTACTACTTATCTCTTACACTGATATACCTTCTACTACTTATCTCTTACACTGATATACCTTCTACTACTTATCTCTTACACTGATATACCTTCTACTACTTATCTCTTACACTGATATACCTTCTACTACTTCTCAGAATGTAAGACGGGCCTGCGTGCCCAATTCTTTACCCTTGAAAAATAAAGATTATTCATCCATTCATTCATTCATTCTCTTACACTGATATACCTTCTATTACTTATCTTCTACTTACCTGTAGGTCTAAGGTTTAGATCTTACCTGTAGGTCTAAGGTTTAGATCTTACCTATAGATCTAAGGTTTAGACATTACCTGTAGGTCTAAGGTTTAGATCTTACCTGTAGGTCTAAGGTTTAGATCTTACCTGTAGATCTAAGGTTTAGATCTTACCTGTAGGTCTGAGGTTTAGATCTTACCTGTAGATCTAAGGTTTAGATCTTACCTGTAGATAAAAGGTTTAGATCTTACCTGTAGGTCTAAGGTTTAGATCTTACCTGTTGTTCTAAGGTTTAGATCTTACCTGTAGTTCTGAGGTTTAGATCTTTGTCTAGACAGTCAGGAACATGCCACTGCTGCTCTCAGGACAAGTGAAGGAAGACTTCGTGGCTGAGACGTGCTCGAGATTGAACATGGCAGAGAGAGTTGATCAAGCTAGGACGCTCTCAGGACTGAAGCCGACCTTCACAGTTAGACAGGTTTTATAGACAGGTTTTATAGGCATCTTTCATAGACAGCTTTCATTTACAGCTTTCACATATAGATAGAAGTTGCATACATTCTCTTTGGCATAGTATCTGCTGCTGAGTTGGGTTCTAATAAGATAATTTACCTTGTGGCTGTAGCTCTTCCTGAATCATTTTTATCTAAGATAACGTAGCTTATGACTGTACTCATGTTATGTTTTACTTAAGATAATGTGACTGTAATTGTAATCTGTAATCAGAGAGTGACTTACTTACAATCCAGGCATTCCCATATGTGCTCCGCCTTCCGTTCCAACACTCACTTAAATGTGCACCTGGATTTATAATTGTAACTATTCCTGATATGATTTTATCTAAAATTATACAACATGTGATTACATCTGCTCTTATGTTAACAATATTATACAACGTGTGATTACATCTGCTCTTATGTTAACAATATTATACAACGTGTGATTACATCTGCTCTTATTTTAACAAGATTATACAACGTGTGATTACATCTGCTCTTATGTTAACAATATTATACAACGTGTGATTACATCTGCTCTTATGTTAACAATATTATACAATATGGCCATATTTTAATGTAATGTAGATTTCCTCTGTGGCTCATTTCCGCTTGTGGATTGTGAAGTATATGTTGAAAGAATGTGCAAATCCATTAAAAAACACCTTCTGTGTATTATCATCATCATGTGCCATGTATCCGAGAAATAATCTCATGCTTTTAAGAGTCACGTGGGCAATCTTTTGATGCTGGTCAACTTTACTGTATTAGTTATGCTTTATATCACTAAATATTTCAAATTGACTCAAATATTTCTTTGTCTCCTTGTCTTGTTGTTGTCTTCAAAGTCAGTTATTGTAATATTTCTTTGTTTATTTATCTGTTCGTGGAACATGCCACATTTGTCTGTGTATCCAGCATTTTCTTTTCAGTTTTATGTTTTATATCGATGCTTATTTGACGTATCGATACCTGGCATTTAACATATTTCGGTATCGGTTCTTGATTTTTTTTACAGTTTGGAAGTCTTTCTCATTTTCCTCAGAAATGAATTTAGCAACAGGTTGTCCCCCGACACCCGAAAGCAGCAGGTTGCCCCCGACACCCAAAAGCAACAGGTTGTCCCCTGACACCTGAAAGCAACAGGTTGTCCCCGACACCCAAAAGCAACAGGTTGTCCCCTGACACCTGAAAGCAACAGGTTGTCCCCCGACACCCAAAAGCAACAGGTTGTCCCCTGACACCCGAAAGCAACAGGTTGTCCCCCGACACCTGAAAGCAACAGGTTGTCCCCGACACCTGAAAGCAACAGGTTGTCCCTCAACACCTGAAAGCAACAGGTTGTCCCCCGACACCCGAAAGCAACAGGTTGTCCCCTGACATCCAAAAAGAACAGTTTGTTCCCCAACACCTGAAAGCAACAGGTTGTCCCCCCGACATCTGAAAGCAACAGGTTGTCCCTCAACACTTGAAAGCAACAGGTTGTCCCCCGACACCCGAAAGCAACAGGGTGTCCCCTGACACCCAAAAAGAACAGTTTGTTCCCCAACACCTGAAAGCAACAGGTTGTCCCTCGACACCCGAAAGCAACAGGTTGTCCCCTGACACCCAAAAAGAACAGTTTGTTCCCCAACACCTGAAACCAACAGGTTGTCCCTCGACACCCGAAATCAACCGGTTGTCCCCGACACCTGATAGCAAAAAGGTTGTCCCGACACCTGATAGCAACAGATTGTCCCCCGGTACCTCATAGCAACAGATTGACCCCGATATCTTATAGAAATAGGTTGTCACGACACCAAATAGAGACAGCGTGTCCCGACACTTCTACCTGTATTGCTAAAGAACAGAAATTAGTTTTGGATGATCGGGTATTTAAAACTAGAAAACAAAAACTCATATTTGTTTTCTGATGGAAAGTTAACAGTTTGAAAATAATTCCTTTATTATATCTAGAAATGTAAATGATACGCAAACTGCAGACAGTAACAAATGAGACAGACACAGACAGTCACACGAGACAGACACAGACAGTAAATTTTGAGACAGACACAGACAGTCACATAAGACAGACACAGACAGTCACACATGAGACAGACACAGACAGTCACACGAGACAGACACAGACAGTCACACATGAGACAGACACAGACAGTAACAAATGAGACAAACACAGACAGTAACAAATGAGACAGACACAGACAGTAACAAATGAGACAGACACAGACAGTAACAAATGAGACAGACACAGACAGTCACACGAGACAGACACAGACAGTCACACGAGACAGACAAAGACAGTCACACATGAGACAGACAAAGACCGTCACACATGAGACAGACACAGACAGTCACATATGAGACAGATACAGACAGTCACACATGAGACAGACAAAGACAGTAACAAATGAGACAGACACAGTCACACATGAAACAGACACAGACAATTACACAGAATAAAACAGACACAGACAATTACACAGAATAAAACAGACACAGACAATTACACAGAATAAAACAGACACAGACAATTACACAGAATAAAACAGACACAGACAATTACACAGAATAAAACAGACACAGACAATTACACAGAATAAAACAGACACAGACATTTACATAGAATAAAACAGACAGACAATTACACAGAATAAAACAGACAGACAGTTACACAGAATAAGACAGACACAGACATTTACACAGAATAAAAAAGACAGACAATTACACAGAATAAAACAGACACCTACAATTACCCATAATAAAACAGACACAGACAATTACACAGAATAAAACAGACACAGACAGGAAGATATAGGCAAGAACAGAAAGATACACACGCTGACGACAGAAAGGAAGAAACAGACACGGACAGAAAGAAATAGACACAACAAGAAGATATAAACACACACAGAATGAAATAGACACAGGCAGAAAGAAATACACACAACAAGAAGATATAAACACACAGAGAAAGATATAGACACAACAAGAAGATATAAACACACAGAGAAAGAAATAGACACGGGCAGAAAGAAATACACACAACAAGAGAAAGAAATAGACACAACAAGAAGATATAAACATCGAGAGAAAGATATAGACATAGGCAGAAAGAAATAGACACAACAAGAAGATATAAACATGGAGAGAAAGATATAGACACAGGCAGAAAGAAATAGACACAACAAGAAGATATAAACACACAGAGAAAAATATAGACACAAACAGAAAAAATAGACACAACAAGAAGATATAAACGCACAGAGAAAGATATAGATACAAGCAGAAAGAAATAGACACAACAAGAAGATTTAAACACCAGAGAAAGATATAGACCTAGGCAGAAAGAAATAGACACAACAAGACGATATAAACATGGAGAGAAATATATAGACACAGGCAGAAAGAAATAGACACAATAAGAAGATTTAAACACCAGAGAAAGATATAGACACAGGCAGAAAGAAGTAGACAAAACAAGAAGATATAAACACGCAGAGAAAGATATAGACACAGGCAGAAAGAAACAGACACAACAAGAAGATATAGACACAGACAGAAAGAAATAGAAACAGACAGAAAGAAATAGACACAGAAAGAAATAGACAGACAGAAAGAAACAGACACAGACAGAAAGAAATAGACAGACCGAAAGAAATAGACACAGACAGAAAGAAATAGACATAGGCGGGAAGACACAGACATGTCCATAAATCACGTCAAGTGTTGGAAAAAAGTCATGAGACTCGAGGAGATTTTGAAGCCACAGGCCGAGACCCCAGGCCCGATGTGAGGACGCTCAGCCCGAGGGGCGGGGAGGGAAGTGTGTGTAGTCAAGGAGACCGCACGCACGAGCCACGCTTCACACCAAAACAAGGAAGAAAATATTCTTGCTCAATCTGGTCACACTGACCTTTGTTTGAGTATCGAGAGTGAAATGATGGAAGTATCGATTTTTCTCTTGGCCTGAATCCCAGAGAGGGATCGCTTCCTGTCTTTGACGTGAATCTTTGGCCAGTGACAGTACACTTTGAGGAGGAGGAGGAGGAGGCTACTAGGAGGAAGGAAGGAAGGAAGGCTGGTGTTTGGAGAGGAAAACGTGAAGTGATGGGGAGGGGGGAAGAATAGGAAAAGGGGTGAAGTGAAAAGCCCGGATGTTAAAACGTGAACAAAAGGCCGGGGGTGGGGGGAGAGTGACTAGTGAAAACCTTGGATGTTAAGTTATTACATTCACATTCTATATCACGATCTATCTCTACTACTGTTACTACATTCACAGTTTATGTATTGATTTATATCTGTCTCTACCACTGTTACTACATTCACAGTTTATGTATTGATTTATATCTGTTTCTACCACTGTTACTACATTCACAGTTTATGTATTGATTTATATCTGTTTCTACCACTGTTACTACATTCAAAGTTTATGTATTGATTTATATCTGTCTCTACTACTGTTACTACATTCACAGTTTATGTATTGATTTATATCTGTTTCTACCACTGTTACTGCATTCACAGTTTAAATATTAATTTATATGTCTTTACAACTGTTACTGTATTCAGTTTAAATATTAATTTATATGTCTTTACAACTGTTACTGTATTCAGTTTAAATATTAATTTATATGTCTTTACAACTGTTACTGCATTCACAGTTTAAATATTAATTTATATGTCTTTACAACTGTTACTGCATTCACAGTTTAAATATTAATTTATATGTCTTTACAACTGTTACTGTATTCAGTTTAAATATTAATTTATATGTCTTTACAACTGTTACTGCATTCACAGTTTAAATATTAATTTATATGTCTTTACAACTGTTACTGTATTCACGGTTTAAATATTAATTTATATGTCTTTACAACTGTTACTGTATTCACGGTTTATCGTGACTCACCAGCAACAAAACTAACATGTTAGAAACTTGAAACTTCTGCCAAATTTCTCCAGTCACAGGAAATATTTCTGTAACAACCAACAATTCTACAACGTTCAACAAAATGGCTGTACTTTCAGCGAACTTATTTTTACATTTACATCCGATATCGTTAAACTCAATCTTTAAAACATTCCCCTGGCCCAACAAAAAAAAAATCGACACGTAAGCTGAAAATAGCTAAATTCATGGATTAAGAATGTTTAAGTGAGATCAATCTAGGGCAAAGTTAGACAAGCTCAAGTTGTGACCAGTGAGGTCAATCTAGGTCAAAGTTAGACAAGCACATGTTGTGGCCAGTGAGAACAGTCTAGGATAAAGTTAGACAAGCACATGTTGTGGCCAGTGAGAACAGTCTAGGATAAAGTTAGACAAGCACATGTTGTGGTCAGTGAGAACAGTCTAGGACAAAGTTAGACAAGCACAAGTTGTAGTCAGTGAGAACAGTCTAGGATAAGTTAGACAAGCACATGTTGTGGTCAGTGAGAACAGTCTAGGTCAAAGTTAGACAAGCACAAGTTGTAGCCAGTGAGAACAGTCTAGGTCAAAGTTAGACAAGCACAAGTTGTAGCCAGTGAGAACAGTCTAGGTCAAAGTTAGACAAGCACATGTTGTAGTCAGTGAGAACAGTCTAGGACAAAGTTAGACAAGCACAAGTTGTAACTAGTGAGAAATGAAGTTATCCATGCAGTAAGACTGCAGATTTTTGCACTTTTTTATTCAGAACTGGAACCTACGCGTTCAACTGAATATGCATACTACTCAGTCCCAGCTGTTAAAGTGGAAAACTGTAATGTAAAACGTATCAATAAAATGTTAATAATAATATGACAGTCCACTTTTGTCGCAAGTTACAGATATTTTGGCTGCACGCAACATCTCTGATTCAAACATCAGCTATCTGAGACCTGACTAAGACTTGTAGCAGTTTTCGTGTCTATGTCTAAAGTGGAACTAAAGGAGTTGTGATAACGTACGGCATTAAAACTTGGCTGTCTTTGGCGACATAGATAGATCTAGACATAGCATATCTACATATATATAAATGAACGTGTGTGTGCGTGTGTGTTAGAGCATCACGCTTGCACACCTGGAGCAATTGCAACCAAACTTGGCACACATATGACTTACAATCTGGACAGTGCACCATGGAGATTAGATCATCCCTAGAATACCCATCTGACCCCTAGGGATCGGGGTGACATTACAAATAATCGAAAATGAACGATATTGGTGTCGAATCCATAGTTTTCGTTGTGGCAGAGATGAATAGTGACACTTCCGATGCTGTTTAAGTCCAAGCTCAGCCTCCATAGGCGGGGGGGGGGGGGGGCGCTTAAGGATGAGGGTGACATGTACAAATAATAGAAAACGACCGATCTTAGTGTTGAATCCATGGTTTCTGGGGTCGCTGAGATTAATAGTGACACTTTGGATGCTGTTTAAGTCCAAGTTCAGTCTCCAACGGCATGGGGGGGGGGGGGCCCTATGGGTAGGGTGGGGTGGGGGTGACATGTACAAATAATAAAAAATGACCGATATTAGTGTTGAATCCATAGTTTTCGATGTCGCTGAGATGAATAGTGGGATCGCAAGTTCAGGCCACATCGGTATTGGAGGGGGGGGGGGGGGGGGGGGGGGGTAAGAAGTGGTGAAAAATAAAATGTCCAAATCGACCGAGATTAGTGTTGAATCCAAATTGTTTGTGGTCGCTAAGCTGATTGGTGACAGTTCTGATGACAATTAAGCCCACGTTTAGTCGAATAGAAGGAATAGAACTTCGTAGAACCGTCTAGACTCTGAAGAAGCTTCTAGAATATTGTGGAAATGAATAGAACATTGTAGAACCTTCTAGAAGGCTGTGGAAATGAATAGAACGATTGGGATAAATAAATACCCAAGCAACGCCGGGTAATCAATCAGCTGGTCTATAAATTCGCCATATTTTCCTGACCACTTCTCCACTTGGCGACTGTCGGCGAATTGTCCGACCTGGTTTATAGAAAATGAGTAGAAGAGCGAAATCGATAACGGCCGAGCCAACAATATAACACAGATATTCAGATAACATCGATATAGATGAGCGAGCAACGTCATAACATAAAACGAAGACAGTTTGTGCTGTTGTGCCATTCAGACATAGCTCCCAGGAAAAGAAAAAAAAACTACATGGGAAAAAGAAAATGAAAACTCAGTCGAATGATAAACTTTTATCTCGGTCTTACGTATCACATGGCATGAAGACAACTGCAGCTGCTCCTACTGCTGATGATGATAATGATGATGATGATGGCATTTGTAGAAGTAATGACATTTTAATGAGCACAATATTGGAATAATTACATAACATAATTATATGTGGTGACAAATTATTGAAGAAATCTTAGACACTGCTCTAAATATCACTACATCATCGTTCCATCTGTTGGTCTAGCAAAACTTGGAGGAGAACTTCTCTGTCACTACATCATCGTTCCATCTGTTGGTCTAGCAAAACTTGGAGGAGAACTTCTCTGTCAATACATCATCGTTCCATCTGTTGGTCTAGCAAAACTTGGAGGAGAACTTCTCTGTCAATACATCATCGTTCCATCTGTTGGTCTAGCAAAACTTGGAGGAGAACTGCTTTGTCACTACATCATCGTTCCATCTGTCGGTCTGGGAAAACTTGGAGGAGAACTACTCTGTCACTACATCATCGTTCCATCTGTTGGTCTAGCAAAACTTAGAGGAGAACTTCTCTGTCAATACATCATCGTTCCATCTGTTGGTCTAGCAAAACTTGGAGGAGAACTGCTCTGTCACTACATCACCATTCCATCTGTTGGTCTAGCAAAACTTGGAGGAGAACTGCTCTGTCACTACATCATCGTTCCATCTGTTGGTCTAGCAAAACTTAGAGGAGAACTTCTCTGTCACTACATCACCATTCCATCTGTTGGTCTAGCAAAACTTGGAGGAGAACTGCTCTGTCACTACATCATCGTTCCATCTGTTGGTCTAGCAAAACTTGGAGGAGAACTGCTTTGTCACTACATCATCGTTCCATCTGTCAGTCTGGGAAAACTTGGGCTCTATAATCTTCAGATGCAAATTTCCGCTGATGGATGTATTCTCTCTTAACTTTTGATATTTGCCTAAAGCAAGGAGAGATGGAGAGCTAGTTCTCACTCTGGTGATCTGAGATATTTCATTGTCAAATAACTCACTCTACTGACCTCAAATGTTGTATGTTTAGATAACTCACTCTACTAATGTGAAATGCTGTATGTTTAGATAAGTCACTCTACTAATGTGAAATGCTGTATGTTTAGATAAGTCACTCTACTAACATGAAATGCTGTATGTTTAGATAAGTCACTCTACTAACATGAAATGCTGTATGTTTAGATAAGTCACTCTACTAACATGAAATGCTGTATGTTTAGATAGGTCACTCTACTAACATGAAATGCTGTATGTTTAGATAAGTCACTCTATGAAATGCTGTATGTTTAGATAAGTCACTTAGTTATCATATGGAGTCCCATGTGGTCGAGTGAATAGAGCATTGCCCTCTGTCGGCAAGGCAGTTCCTGGTTCTGGCTAATTCTGTTTTTCTTTCTCTCACTCTAGAATGTTTTTTTTTTTTTGGTTTTGTTTTCAGCCTAAACATACACACTATACTGTCACACTAAGCATATGTATTGTGCTCTATAACACTAAACATACACACTGTACTGTCACACTAAGCATATGTATTGTGCTCTATAACACTAAACATACACACTGTACTGTCACACTAAGCATATGTATTGTGCTCTATAACACTAAACATACACACTGTACTGTCACACTAAGCATAAGTATTGTGCTCTATAACACTAAACATACACACTGTACTGTCACACTAAGCATATGTAATGTGCTCTATAACACTAAACATACACACTGTACTGTCACACTAAGCATATGTATTGTGCTCTATAACAATAAACATACACACTGTACTGTCACACTAAGCATAAGTATTGTGCTCTATAACACTAAACAGACACACTGTACTGTCACACTAAGCATATGTAATGTGCTCTATAACACTAAACATACACACTGTACTGTCACACTAAGCATATGTATTGTGCTCTATAACAATAAACATACACACTGTACTGTCACACTAAGCATAAGTATTGTGCTCTATAACACTAAACAGACACACTGTACTGTCACACTAAGCATATGTAATGTGCTCTATAACACTAAACATACACACTGTACTGTCACACTAAACATACACATTGTACTCTGTAACTCTAAGCATACGCATTCTACTCTGTAACACTAAACATACACACTGTACTCTGTCACACTAAACATATTTCCTACAAAGAATCAGTTGACTGGACTGAGATGTTGTTTTTGTTAGTTACAGCACAATTATTACATCACTGCAGTCCCCTCCCTCCCGTCTGTGACGCTCTTTTAAATATCTTTATATCCTTCACATACTGTCAGTCCTATGGTAAAAGGTATACTGATGCGCCTCGTCTTGCAGGCAGACATTTTACAATTTCATCATTTCTGAGCCTGTTTTCAGAAACGTATTCTAAATAGCCAACCTCAGATGAGCAGACTGTCAGCCCCCCCCCCCCCCCCCCCCCCACTTCCACGTGATAAGAAAGCTGACTATCAGGCTCCACTCCCCTCTCACTGCAGCAGAGTATAACAGGCCATAGTCTCAAGTATTTCCAGAAATAGCGTTGTCGTGAAAACTTCAAATAAAATATGCTCCCTGAAACAGCCCACACTTCGGATGTTGATGTCAAAATAAAGCGTCAAAATCAGATCCAACATGGCTTCCCTGCGTCTTCAGAAACAAGATGAACTCAAAATACTTTGAAGAAAGTCAAAATAACCAACCATAAGAAACAAGATGAACCTTGAAGAAAGTCAAAATAACTAACCATACAAAAATCTCACTTTGTTTTGATCATGTAGGGCACTTTGTCTTGATCATGTAGGGCACTTTGTGGAAACACATTCCAGTTCTGGAACTGAGGCTTCGTGAATGCAACCCATAAAAGAGGAGATAACATCTGAGAAGAGATTGACAGGTGAAAAGTCATGGTTTTTCTTTGAAAGATGTTGACCTTCCATGTCTATCTACAGAATATAATACAGGTTAGCTGTATAATCCAGTAACAACCAAGGACTAACATGACTGCTGTATAATCCAGTAAACAGCCAAGAACTAACACAGATCATGCTGTATAATCCAGTAAACAACTGAGAACTAAAACAGATTGTGCTGTACAACACTAAACAGACACACTGTACTGTCACACTAAGCATATGTAATGTGCTCTATAACACTAAACATACACACTGTACTGTCACACTAAGCATATGTATTGTGCTCTATAACAATAAACATACACACTGTACTGTCACACTAAGCATAAGTATTGTGCTCTATAACACTAAACAGACACACTGTACTGTCACACTAAGCATATGTAATGTGCTCTATAACACTAAACATACACACTGTACTGTCACACTAAACATACACATTGTACTCTGTAACTCTAAGCATACGCATTCTACTCTGTAACACTAAACATACACACTGTACTCTGTAACTCTAAGCATACGCATTCTACTCTGTAACACTAAACATACACATTGTACTCTGTAACTCTAAGCATACGCATTCTACTCTGTAACACTAAACATACACACTGTACTGTCACACTAAACATACACACTGTACTCTGTCACACTAAACATATTTCCTACAAAGAATCAGTTGACTGGACTGAGATGTTGTTTTTGTTGGTTACAGCACAATTATTACATCACTGCAGTCCCCTCCCTCCCGTCTGTGACGCTCTTTTAAATATCTTTATATCCTTCACATACTGTCAGTCCTATGGTAAAAGGTATACTGATGCGCCTCGTCTTGCAGGCAGACATTTTACAATTTCATCATTTCTGAGCCTGTTTTCAGAAACGTATTCTAAATAGCCAACCTCAGATGAGTAGACTGTCAGCCCCCCCCCCCCCCCCCCCCCCACTTCCACGTGATAAGAAAGCTGACTATCAGGCTCCACTCCCCTCTCACTGCAGCAGAGTATAACAGGCCATAGTCTCAAGTATTTCCAGAAATAGCGTTGTCGTGAAAACTTCAAATAAAATATGCTCCCTGAAACAGCCCACACTTCGGATGTTGATGTCAAAATAAAGCGTCAAAATCAGATCCAACATGGCTTCCCTGCGTCTTCAGAAACAAGATGAACTCAAAATACTTTGAAGAAAGTCAAAATAACCAACCATAAGAAACAAGATGAACCTTGAAGAAAGTCAAAATAACTAACCATACAAAAATCTCACTTTGTTTTGATCATGTAGGGCACTTTGTCTTGATCATGTAGGGCACTTTGTGGAAACACATTCCAGTTCTGGAACTGAGGCTTCGTGAATGCAACCCATAAAAGAGGAGATAACATCTGAGAAGAGATTGACAGGTGAAAAGTCATGGTTTTTCTTTGAAAGATGTTGACCTTCCATGTCTATCTACAGAATATAATACAGGTTAGCTGTATAATCCAGTAAACAACCAAGGACTAACATGACTGCTGTATAATCCAGTAAACAGCCAAGAACTAACACAGATCATGCTGTATAATCCAGTAAACAACTGAGAACTAAAACAGATTGTGCTGTACAATCCAGTAAACAGACAAGGACTAAAACAGATTGTGCTGTATAATCCAACAAATAGGACTAAAACAGATTGTTGCTGTATAATTCAGCAAACAGACAGGACTAAAACAGATTGTGCTGTATAATCCAACAAATAGGACTAAAACAGATTGTTGCTGTATAATTCAGAAAACAGACAAGGACTAAAACAAATCATGCTGGCTTGATGAGGGTCTCATATGACCAGAGAACCATCCGGTGTCTGATAGTCATATTATGCTGACAGATACTTGTGATCTCTGTTCTATAACAGGACGTAATCGACAGTCACAACATACAAGTGTGATTATCAACATGATCCAGCTTACCTATTGTTGATGTGAACTATGTAATGTGTATACTCAAAGCAGCGATGTATTCTGTGGTTTGTGCTTCCCAACAGAATTTTACTCACCCTCAGCTTGTTACAAGTCTGTAACTTCACCAGCTGACACCCCATAATTCCATCTGCTTGTTACAAATCTGTAACTTCACTAGCTGACACCCCATAATTCCACTATCTTGTTACAAGTCTGTAATTCCACTAGCTTGTTACAAGTCTGTAACTTCACTAGCTGACACCCCATAATTCCACTAGCTTGTTACAAGTCTGTAACTTCACTAGCTGACACCCCATAATTCCATCTGCTTGTTACAAGTCTGTAACTTCACTAGAGGACACCCCATAATCCCACCAGCTGTCTCCTCAAACTTCACCTACCACAATCACTGTTTTTGGCAACAAAACAACCACAAAAAAATAACACCAAACGACACATTTTTTTTTATTAAACACTTTTATTATTTATTCTTCAAAAATAGTTATTTACACTAAAAAAACAAAACAAAATAAGTTTACAAGTTCGTTCATACCTGCAGTAGCAAACATCCAAATAATTTACAAGCTCTCTCCACACGAAACATTCACTTCCAAAACTTGAGCAGTTCTTGGTAAAGGCTTTTGCACAAGACCAGCACTTACATTTCACATCTTGTCACAATTTCTTTGCACATTTGTGAATGAAACATGTGAACACTCACTCCTGCTTAATAAATATGTCTTCATAAGAAATTACATCTTTCAAAACATCAAACATTCTTGCTGTACAATTCTTATTGATAAGTCCGCTCCAATATTTTCAAACATAAAATCTGTTTTCTTATAAAAAAATTGGTTGCCATAATTCTGTCACAATGCCTTTCTTTCCTGGCTAATGTAGCCAGTGATGCCCTCAGTTCTTTCCTGGCTAATGTAGCCGGTGATGCCCTCAGTTCTTTCCTGGCTAATGTAGCTGGTGATTCTCACAGTTTATTCAAAGTGGCTAACTTGAGATGACAAAATTTGATCAATTTTTTTCTGAATGTAGCACAGACACATCTTTATGGCAGAACAAACTGAAGCTAAAAGATAAACTCACTTTTCTTGTTTGATGCTGCTAATGACATGAAGCTTTCCTCATTTCACTAATAAAATCCTGACTGATGAAACTCACTAATAAAATCCTGACTGACGAACTATCACCGGAATAATTCTGACTGACAGCAGCACTTATTACGGAACACAGCAAAATCTCACTCATCAGCGTACAAACCAATAAATACACTCTCACGCTTATCCTCACAGCTCCCAAAGAATTTCTTACAGCACAGCAACGGCTCACGCACTCAGTTTATAAACCAACACAAGAACAACAAAATCTATGATCAACATTTCCTCTACATCAGCTTCATTATCTACAACACATTCATCAACATGAAACATCAAAATTCACAGATTAAGTTGTGATCTTTTCCAATAAATTAGTGATATTTACAAATGTACATGATTATAAAGAGTTAGTATGATGTTGCATTTTTGTAATGATGACTCGTAGTTGCCAGGCAACTTTCTTGCTGCAAAACAAGGTCAGGGTCTATTGAAGTTCTGACAGTTTTATGGCTCAAACAAAAAGATTTGTCAGTTTTCCAAGTGTCATGTGTTTTGTGGAGTACCTAATCCTGATCCAACTCCTGAAGATAATTCTTCCAAACTTCATGCCATGAAAACACTCATAAACTGGCAGGAGGCAGTCCTGGCTTGCAGAGTGTGCTCATGCAATCATCATGGATGCTTGCACTAAATAGTTCAAATGACTTTCACTCCTGACAGCAAACTAAAGTGTAACAGAAACAACAGCACATGGTAACTGATGTGTGAATGGCAGCACAGTCACAAAGGCTAACAATACTGCTCTGGAATGTTTATTTAGCAAAAGAAGATGAGTGAACGTTACACAACAAAGTCCACATATTGTGACAAGTGCAAATACAAAGCTTTACTTGAATCACTCACTCACAAACTCTCACACACTCCATGACAAGAGGTCATTAAATTACTCACAAACTCTCATACATACCCACATGCTCCACATGACAAGAGGTCATTAAATTACTCACAAACTCTCATACATACCCACATGCTCCACATGACAAGAGGTCATTAAATTACTCACAAACTCCACATGACAAGAGGTCATTAAATGACATCACGGAACAGCTTGACTTAAAAAAAAAAGACGTGGTCACAATTATGGTACACTATATTTTAGGCAACACAGAAAAGGAAAGTGTCACATAAAACTACAGAAGGTTTAGGTTTAAAATAAAAGAATGAGAAACCAAGTTTGAAAATGATCAAATGTCCGGTCAGTAACATCACATTTCTAGCCAAGCCAAGTCAAATCTGAACAGCCAGCCCATACTGGTCTTCCATGTTTTGTATAAAACTGTATTAAATATGTAGATGTCACATGTCATGCTAATACTGCCATGTTAATGATGTTGCTAATGACAGAATGACAACAAATATTAATGCCTCAGTACTTTTCTGAGATCATATTTTGTATGTATGAGGTATATGCAAACACAGCAAAATGTACATGAGTGATTTGGAAAAGTTCTGCTATTGTGCCACTGTTGTTCATCTATCACAGTCAACATAGCCACCACATTGTGTAGAAACTACAACATGGTACTAAACCACATCTTACAGTGTTCCCCATCCTGGCCATCCATCTCCTCGGATCACAGTATTTTTCTGTATTCCTGGCATTCACACTTAATGGAAGCATTTAGGAACAGTTTATTGGTGGAGCCTGGTCATTATGACCTATGAGCTCCAGGAATGAATGTTTTCAGCCTTGAAGTCTCCTTCACTGACAAGATGTGACCCGAACAAGTCTTGCTGCACGGAATATATTTATGACGGAAGCATTTCTGCAAATGCTGACAGCCACTGATGTGTTTGTGGATTGGGCATTTATCAATACTGGCCGCTTTATCCAACTTGTAGCACAATAATGTGCTGACCTGCCTCCAAGGATCCACCGGATGTTGCACACAACACTAAAGAAGACTGCAGAATCAAAGACTTTCACTGCTGCTGAGAAGAGCAATGTCAACAACTTTCCCAGATGCAGTGGTCCTCTTCCTACTTTCTGGAATTGGAACTGGAAGTGGTACTTTGGTCATCCATGGATGCTGAAGGATCTGTTCTAGAGTTGGTCTCTGCTGAGGGTCAATAGAGAGGCACTTTCGAATGAGGTCCTTGCAGTCTAAAATAAGGGGAAAAAAATACATATGATAACTAACAGACCATAAATAGTTGAACAGCATAAGCTGTATATGTTGTTATTGTACAAGGAGAATTTTGTCTTGAAACAGCTTATGTAAACTGTCCTCATGTCAAAGTGTCCATTTGTATTTACAAATATCTGACATTTATGACAAATGTTAATGTCATTATATACTCTTGGGAAATGCCAGTTAATATAATCATTATTCAGAATTTTATCTATTGTCTCCAACAATCCTACAAAAAAATACATAGTTCCTGACAATTCCTGCAGGGATGTATATTGTGAAGTCTGGAAAAGTGAAAAGCAAAGTCTTTGATTTGTAACTAATGCAAGGGTACAAAGCCACTCAAGTAAACTTTGGGTACAAAGCCACTCAAGTAAACTTTGGGTACAAAGCCACTCAAGTAAACTTTGGGTACAAAGCCACTCAAGTAAACTTTGGGTACAAAGCTACACAAGAAAACACTGGACAGATGAAATAAAAAATATGAAACAGCAAGCACAGAGTACTTCAGGAATGATCTAGTTCAAGCTGATACTAAAAGTTAACAGAAGAAAATGGCAGGAAACTTACGTGTGCTGAGTGGAGCCTTGTAATGCAGTTCTGCAGCCTTGATCTGGTCATCCTGCTCAAAAGGAATATCTCCATTGACAAAATCAAACAGAAGAATCCCCAGAGACCACACTGTGGCTTGTCTACCGTTGTACAGGCGGTTCTTGATCCACTCTGGGGGGCTGTATACACGAGTACCTGGAGAGAATGTAGGCTAACATAAAATCCTTTCTGTAAGGATTCATGGATAAACTAACAAACGCTAGAGAACCATTCTGGCTACAGTCACAGTTGACTACACGTCAACTATTTCATTCCGAAAAACACCTTTACCCTCAAAAGCAGTAAAGTTATATGAAACATGTTCATAAATACATTCTGAAAATGTCACAAGACATTCTAACAAAAGTTACTGACGCAAACAGTCCTCAACAGAAAGGGCCATTTCTTGTGCTAGACAAGGGCAATAACCTGTCCTTGGTCCTGGCAAATCTTGGCAAAAGTCTCAGGAACTTCAACTCAGATGTTCTTTAAATAGGGCGTTACTAAATATGTTCATTTTAAAATTGCCAGGACATCTTACAACTTGTGTGAATCGTAAAGATTTAGTTCTTCATCCACCTGCTCCAAGTTCTGGTCCTTCAGTGACGTCATCATGTTCCGGTGTTCTTTCAAGCGTGGGCGATGACCTCCCGTGAAGCTAGAGACATGCGCGCTCTGCGTCACAAAGTGATAGCATGGCTGCGCGCAGACAGCACTCTAGTCCTAAGCGTCAGGCGAGGGAGGGCTGCTTATACAGTTCTCCAAGTACATGGCTTTCTCTACCAGGCATCTAGGCCAGACAGTACTGCTTGTCTGCTTCAAATGCATGCCTCGTGCAGGTGAAGTTAAAGCATTCCCAATGGTGGAAAAAAGAAAGTCACAACAGTAGAACCGACCACATGAAGTGTCGCTTCAACGCCAGCGAATGTTTCCTTTCACGGACAGAGAAGTTCACTTAAACTGACATGAAAAATGAATTCACGTGTGCCTGCATGGTTTGTCTGAAAAAAAAACACGAAAGAAAGACGCAAGAAACAAATCCTGCACATCGAGGGCAAGACGAAGTCAGATTACACTGGCACTGTACCGCCAAGAAGATACAGGAAGCCGTTTTCTCAATAATGCCAGTAACACAGGAAGTGTTCTGCTGTTAGGCCATGCAAGAATACATGTAGGAAGTCAAGGACACACCTGCTCTGAATTTGTGGAAGTCTTCATTTCAAAAGGCAGCCAAGAAGCTTATTTATGTGAGCAGTGCAGAGCTGGCAACACTTCCCACACAGACATGTTTTAAAATAGCGCAGCATAACACCAGACAGACAACAAAGCCACGAGTAGCTACTCATCAGCGCCATTTTTCTGACACAGGTAATTGGCCGGGAATATCATTTTACCTGCCACAAGTACAGGTGATCCATTTCAGAAAGCAAACACTTCTCTAGATTTAGGGTGCTGAATGATGTGAGCAAACTTCCCACATATCAACAGCTACAATCTGTCTCCTTTCTAAAGACGGAGAGAGAGAGCTGGCTGTAAGGAGAATGACTACACAGAAACTATTTTATGACAGGACTTTCTGTTACCACCGAAATAAACGTGGAGAGAAATTCAAACATGGAACACTACTGAAATGTCTGCCCATTAATGAAAACGGTCGACTTGTTCCATGGAAAACATAACGGTCAAATCTGAAGGTAAACAACGTCAAAATGTCCATACAACCAATTCTGAATGACGTAATGACTGATTATTGAAACAATGAATACTAGCAGACATCTGACTGTTGGGAGGGAAAAGACTTCGGTGCTTGTATACACCGCCGGAAACAACACAATCTGCACATACTGTCTTCTTTCATTTGATGCCTGCACAGATTACCGCCTTGGCAGCTCGCCAAACTATGATGACCTGCCTTACTGCGCATGTCAGGCTTAAGTGCAGAAAGTTGCTTGAACCGAGTGCTAGACAACACAGCACCCAGGGTGACACAAACTAGGTCACGAAGTGTGGTTACGTAACAGCGCAGTGAGCACGTACAAGGTAAGTTCGCCGTCGAAGAGTTGCGCTGCGTAATTTCCGCACGTTCGTCGCAGGAACTGCGTGCCAGGAAAATACTCAAAATACAGGCGCGCTTTCTTCTTTCTGGAAACAAAATGGCGCACAAAACTAGACGGCCTAAGACCCGGGAGATGACCTGTACATATATCAACAAATCGATAGCGTTCCTCGACATGTTGCCACAGAGATCGATGGGTACTGCAGACTGCACAGGCCCCATTTCGGGTTACATGGAGCCTTTTATCATCCTCATCAACATCGCCACTACTCACTGTTATCTCTTACATCACCACTTATCTTCAATATTATCATTGCACCACTTAGAACACAACTCTATCACACCCAAACTAACAGCCACCACATGTGGCTCAGCAGAGAGAAGTGTATGTTCTGGCAGAGATATCTTTGCTATGACAAAGCACATTTGTATTACTATTACTCACCCCTCAAGCCACACAAACTTATTACTCACCATCAGCATTCACCCCTCAAGCCACACAAACTTATTACTCACCATCAAAGTCATCATAATCTGCCTCCCTCAAAATGGTCCCTGAACCAAAATCGATCAACTTCAACTGTCCAGTTTTTAAATCCACTAGCACATTCTCATCTTTGATGTCTCTGTGCAAGACGCCACACTTCTCAATGTTCTCTACCATCTGGACAATCTGAAGGAAGAAGACCCTAGCCTCGTTCTCGCTCAGTGGCCCTCGTTCTGTTATATAGTCAAACAAGTCTTTGACATGTTCTGGTTTTTCTGTAATGATGACGAAACTGTCGGGCATTTCAAAAGTTTCTATAAGTTTGATGACTCCTGGCACGTGCTGGACACGATGAAGAAGATACAGTTCTAGTGGCACCTGCTGACCTGATGGCTGAGAGAAGAAGAAAGTAAACAAGTCAAACCTAACTTTCTCAACAGATCCTAGCTCTACATACTGACAACATCAGATACCATGAAAATATAACTGAATATCAAGTGAAACAGCCACCTGCTCAAAAATGTAAGATCTTCCAAGCGTTTGTGGGGGGGGGGGGTCCCTCTTATTCTGGGAACAGTTAGCTCTTCGTCCACAAACAAGAGCTGAAGGACAAGCACGGGTGGGTACTAACTTGGTGGCCTTACAACTGGTTTTGTTCTGGCCAACAGTACATGAATACCACAAAACCCGGGTAGAGAAGAGAACCGTATTCAAGTAGGTCACAATGTTCGCGTCCTTCCCTTCTCTTATGGAGAAGGGACAGTGACCACCAGATTACAGGGACAGTGACTTCAGTACGACCTACCCCAACATGGGACAGGACAAAAGGAAAGTACAGCAGAAATACTTCACAAAATGAATGAAAAGCAAGATTGTTATTCTGTCACCGCTACATAATAAATGTTCGCTCAAAAGTCTCACTACGACGCGCTGCAGTGAGAAATATTATTTCCCAACCCACTGCGCGGTGTGGGGCCTGGCATGCTGAGCTTCGAGTCTAAGTCTGACTTATCATTTTAACAGAAAAAAGGCGCCGCTTCTCAGGAAGTATTTCTGCACAGTCACGTGACCTGACAGCGTCACTTTGCTGGCCTGCAATGTCCGCCAGTGCCGGCCGGATTAGAACAAACATGAAATCTCTGTCACAAGAAAACAATTGGACTTTGTCCAGCCTCTCGAAGCCAGTATCCGTGTCAGATACGGAGCTACCCACGCATCGGGCACTTTCTGATAAACACACTAGAGATTGTTTACACGCTCAAATCTCACCAGGATACAGACTCGGCTGTGTCAAAACTGCGTGGTTGTGACTCGCACAAACTTCCGCAATCTCAAGATCTTTCTCAGAATATGAAGTGGCCCTCCCTGTTTTAGTGCGCTTGTTCTTGCCGAGAAAGTGCGTAACGCCTATACGCGTTTCTCTGTGCACAAGGAGTTAACAGGGGCTCGCAAACAAAGGGTTAACTCCTTTCACGTGATCTCACAACTTTTACAACTGAGACCTGAACAACAGCGGCGGAGGTGCTCCAATCTCGTGAAAAATGCCACAACAATGACTGCGTGTCACACAGACATATCTGGGAAGCGTTGTTTGGACTTTCCAAAACTACATACCGCATACAGCGGGAAAAACGGACCTAACCCATCTACCTGGTATACCAGACTAGTAACGAACCCACAGGAAAGTTCCCATATTAGACTAATCCATGTACATGGTAGAAAAGTTCCCATATCAGGCTAACCCAAGTACATGTAAGTAAAGTTTCCATATCAGGCTAACAGTGATGGAAAAACACATGAGAACTCCCTATAAAGTTTCTCTCACATTTCCACTTCAGATGTGGAAAACTAAACAGAAATCAAACTTAACAGAAAACTAAACAGAAATTATACTTAACAGTTCCGATGTTCCTTGGTCCTCTTTACGTTCAGTGACAGCCACATGAAAGATGGACAGCCATATGATCTATGCTAATACTGGAGTGTAAAAAAAAACGTGATGGAGTAGCCAACACATTTTGCCACAAAACTCCACAACCTCGACCCCCAACATAAGAACAAGGTCAAGGCCTGCCCCTTGCTGTGAGTGACTGCAAAGAGTCGGGCTGGCGCTTGTACTGTGTGTCTTCACACACACTTAAACAAAACGTGACAATCCGGTTTCTATCTTTGTATCGTGCCCTGTTATATCCGCCATGTAAAAGCTACACGAGTTTTATGACAAAGTTTCCAATTTTAATGAACGAAAAAATATAAACAAACTGACCTTGCTGAGATAAACATAAATTACGCTGCAGATGTAGAAATATTAGAAGCACTGGAAATTATAAAGTAGTAGTAGTAGTAGTAGTAATAGTAGTTGTAGTAGTAGCAGCAAATATCAACTTACCAGCGTTGTCCATGAGGAGACTTTCTTCTTTGAGATATGTTTTATTGCAACCTAAAAGAAGAAATAATTACGTTTTATTGTAACATTTCATGTCCCCTTTTGCTATTCATTATTTCACAAATATTTATAGAACATATTTCAAGTTTTTAAAAACAAAACACCATCATCTGTAATGACTCTTTAAAAAATGTGACATGCCATCTCATAAAGAAACAAGATTTTTATCTTTATAGTTATTCATGAACAGCAACAAATAATTCTTTCCTTTATCTAGAAGATTGAAGGTTTTCATTCCTTCATTTTTTTTTGGTCCAAATATTCCACCAAAATATCTTTAATGGCGACAATGTCTGCTCCAACTACCTGTTATTTAATCAACCATGATCAAGTAAGCTTACCTGAAGGCCATCTCTCCTTCTGAATCCGTTGTAAACTGTACCAAATCCTCCAGAACCCAGAACCTCCTCTACCTCATAATAACTCTCCAATTTTTCCTCATTTTTGTAACCTAAAAAAAAGGGCAACCTCAGATTAAGAAAATGTACACAAAACAGCATACAAGCAACAAAACACAGCATACAGTCAGCAGAAAACAAATTTGTAAAACTGTTTTATGTTTCATGTATATTTGAATTTTTGCATGTTTCTTCCAGTTGTGTAAGTCCAGCACATGCATCAGATGCCATGAATTGCTAGTTGTAGTTACTGGTTGTAGCAACAACAAGTTGTCATCACTGAGTGTCATTTGCTCCTCGTTAACAGTCATCTTTGCCGTTAACCTAACTGTCAATTCTTTTCCTAAATCATCGATATAAAAACTATGCCATAAAACAAGGAACATATACTCAAGAACAACACGCAAGAACAGAACAGCCAGACATGAGGGTGTGTTTAGCTTCCCTGCCCAGAATGTCACGAGTTTTCGTTTTAGAGACAACAAAAACTTTCGCTCACCCAAACCTTAACGACTGCTCATCCACTATTTAACATGTTAATGTTTTCCTTTTAATTCCTTGCATTCACAACAGATCTCAAATTTCATTCATTGATCATCTTAAACTTCTGCTACATGCTGCGATTATTTTCTGACTGAATTCAAGCGTCAATCATCGTTTTAAAATTATTTTACACAACCCCGTTAAACTTGAAAACGCAGTGTACAACGAGAGAGAAGGTGGCAGACAAGAAGCAGGATCTGGAGTTGTATGAACAGAAAATCACAAGCAGTAATATCTCATCTCACATTCTTGAACTGTAAACGTTTCTACAATCTGGCTAAAACTTACAACAAAACTGGTTATACTGTTTGTGTTAGCTCGCACTTTCACTACAACATATATGGTATGTGCTAGTTCGCACTTTCACTACAACATATATGGTATGTGCTAGCTCGCACTTTCACTACAACATATATGGTATGTGCTAGCTCGCACTTTCACTACAACATATATGGTATGTGCTAGCTCGCACTTTCACTACAACATATATGGTATGTGCTAGCTCGCACTTTCACTACAACATATATGGTATGTGCTAGCTCGCACTTTCACTACAACATATATGGTATGTGCTAGCTCGCACTTTCACTACAACATATATGGTATGTGCTAGCTCGCACTTTCACTACAACATATATGGTATGTGCTAGCTCGCACTTTCACTACAACATATATGGTATGTGCTAGCTCGCACTTTCACTACAACATATATGGTACAACAACAAAACATCAAGAAACTCACTTTTAACTTTTGGTATAAGCGCTGAGCTGGACGGTTGGTGGTTGAGGTTAATGTTGTTGTTAACAATATTTTGTTGTTGTACATGCTGCTGATGTTGTATCTGCTGCTGCTGCTGCTGACAACAACTGTGGTGCTGATGTTGTTGGCTCAATGTACAAGTGATGAAGCCGGCTACGTGCCCACCTATCTTGCGTGAAAGCATGTTGAAGGTGTCTTGTACCCAGGCCTGAGTCAAGCTTGTATATTCCAGAATGTACTCCGTGTTTGAAGCTCACAGACACTGATATCAACAATATCCACAGAAAGGTTATGTTCACACTATCCCAGACACTGAAATAAACGCTAACTATCTGATCGCGACTTAGAGCACCGAGTGACTGAAGCCACGGCCTGGCGTGACGACGTTATAAACTGCGCGCGCAGCTTGCGACGGTTGGGCCGGCCCAGGTTCCTGTTTTCGTTTCAGCCCCGGGAAATCGCCCGCTCGCTTCGCCGCCTTAAATCCGCCGTATTCGGCCTACTTTTAGTTCTGATCAAAGCTGCAGTGTTTTAAATGTGTCCTCTTAAACAATAGATAAAACCACACAAAGAAAAGCAACGATCACTTCAGTATTCGCTTAATTTTGTGATATCTTTACTACAAATAACTGGAACTACTTGCTTTCGCGGAAGTGTCTGTCTAGAACCGCATCACAAATACCGACCCGCCCCCATTTTGAGCGGGAATTCATGAGATGCCTTTCCCCCACTTTCTCTTGTCGTCATGTACAGAAACTCCGTTCTGGCGCCTTACGTGGGGGTGGCGCTAGGTGGAGGGAACAGGCGGGCAAGAAAATGGTGTAGTGTACTTTTGAAATAACCTTTCAGCCTTCTCCGCAGATGTCTCAATGCTTGGCCCAAATTTAGCTGGTGTGGCTGGCTGGGAAAGAAGTGTGGAAGAAAATTCTTTCAGGGAAGATTTGGGAGCGCTAATTTTAGCTCCCTGCACCCCGAGGAAACTCTGGGTTACGCTGTGCTGGCAGCGGGCGCTAGGTACAAAGTTCCACGCTCCCTACACGCTACAGCACGCATCAGACGTGTACACGGCACAGCGACCTTGACGTGTACACGGCAGCGGCAACCAACTAGCGGCCATAGACCTTCTGGTACATGTGAACAGCGCGCCCTGGCGAGAACGACATCACGGAGTAAGTGAAGCGTGAAAATCTCACTGATACCAATAAACCAAAACGGCCATAGGGTTGCCAACTCGAGCGTGAAACAGTTCTGGTGTTTTTTGTTTTGTTTTAATTTATGTGTCAAAGTTAGCACAAACTGAAAGAAAACTTCATGCGTAAATTGGTATTTTGATTAGGAATATGGAGATCACTTGTGTACACACACAGAACTTGGCTATGGAACTAACTTGATGTGACAGAGTTTGTGCACGGAGATACCTTTATGCCTACACAATTTGGAGACCTCATGCGCACTCACAGAATGTGGCGACTGTGTTCACTCACAGAATGTGGCGACTCTGTTCACTCACAGAATGTGGCGACTGTGTTCACTCACAGAATGTGGCGACTGTGTTCACTCACAGAATGTGGCGACTGTGTTCACTCACAGAATGTGGCGACTCTGTTCACTCACAGAATGTGGCGACTGTGTTCACTCACAGAATTGTCCATGAAACTCTGTTCATGCCAGCACACTCTGAGCACACTCTATTAGTGCCTGTACAATCTGAGCACAGAGTAAAGCTCTATTAGTGCCTGTACAATCTGAGCACAGAGTAAAGCTCTATTAGTGCCTGTACAATCTGAGCACAGAGTAAAGCTCTATTAGTGCCTGTACAATCTGAGCACAGAGTAAAGCTCTATTAGTGCCTGTACAATCTGAGCACAGAGTAAAGTTCTATTAGTGCCTGTACAATCTGAGCACAGAGTAAAGTTCTATTAGTGCCTATACAATCTGAGCACAGAGTAAAGCTCTATTAGTGCCTGTACAATCTGAGCACAGAGTAAAGCTCTATTAGTGCCTGTACAATCTGAGCACAGAGTAAAGTTCTATTAGTGCCTGTACAATCTGAGCACAGAGTAAAGTTCTATTAGTGCCTGTACAATCTGAGCACAGAGTAAAGCTCTATTAGTGCCTGTACAATCTGAGCACAGAGTAAAGCTCTATTAGTGCCTGTACAATCTGAGCACAGAGTAAAGTTCTATTAGTGCCAGCACACTCTAAGCACATAGTAAAGTTCTATTAATGGCAGCACACTCTAAGCACAAAGTAAAGTTCTATTAATGGCAGCACACTCTAAGCACATAGTAAAGTTATATTAATGGCAGCACACTCTAAGCACATAGTAAAGTTCTATTAATGCCAGCACACTGTAAGCACATAGTAAAGTTCTATTAATGGCAGCACACTCTAAGCACATAGTAAAGTTCTATTAATGGCAGCACACTCTAAGCACATAGTAAAGTTCTATTAATGGCAGCACACTCTAAGCACATAGTAAAGTTCTATTAATGGCAGCACACTCTAAGCACATAGTAAAGTTCTATTAGTGCCAGCACACTCTAAGCACATAGTAAAGTTCTATTAATGGCAGCACACTCTAAGCACATAGTAAAGTTCTATTAGTGCCAGCACACTCTAAGCACAGAGTAAAGTTCTATTAGTGCCAGCACACTCTAAGCACAGAGTAAAGTTCTATTAGTGCCAGCACACTCTAAGCACAGAGTACATTAAAGATTAAAGCATCGCTACGACTACTAAATAAAACAAAAACAAAAACAGCTACAATCTGATTATAGTACAGATGATTAAGATGATGACAAGATGAAGATAATGAAGGTCAAGCTGTTGATGGTTATGACGGGAATGACGATTAGAATGATAGAAATTTCATAAAAAGTTTCCTATAAAACACATTTTGAGGTTAATGGATAACATGTACTCTAAGATCTATCCAGTCGATCACGTACTTGTTAAGATCTATCCAGTCGATCACGTACTTGTAACTACGCCAAGGTATCGATTCACTCGTCGTTATGGCGACATTTTTTTAAAATGCGCGTGGGCGAGATCGATAGCACACATTATTAAAGTAATAAGCTCAGAACTTCATAGTGACATGCGGGCGGTATCGGATGGTCGTGCTGTGGTTGGAATGTATCAATGAACCATGTACAAGCTTGCACAGCTATGATAATACCACTAAACATACGTATAGTTTTTTTTGTGGTATAACTTTAAAACTAAATATATAAACATACACTAAACCTGCGAATTTGGAGACTTTTTGTGCACTCATAGACACATACCTTCACACAAGTACATACAGAGTACACCTCCACACAGACACACAAATATATCTACACACATAGAATATATCTACACACCGACATACATAGATTGTACCCACACGCAGGCACTTATAGATTATACCTACACACAGACACACATAAATTGTATCTACACACAGGCACATAGATTATACCTACACACAGACACATATAGATTGTACTGTACCCACACACAAACACACATAGATTATATCTACACACAGACACGCATAGATTATCCCTACACACAGACACACATAGATTATATCTACACATAGATTATATCTACGCACAGATAAACATAGATTATACTTATACACAGACACACGTAGAAGATACTTACACACAGACATGCGTAGAAGATACTTACACACAGGCACACGTAAATTATATCTACACACAGACACAGGTAGAAGATACTTACACACAGACACAGGTAGAAGATACACACAGACACAGGTAGAAGATACTTACACACAGACACACGTAGAAGATACACACAGACACAGGTAGAAGATACTTACACACAGACACAGGTAGAAGATACTTACACACAGACACACGTAGAAGATACTTACACACAGACACAGGTAGAAGATACTTACACACAGACACACGTAGAAGATACTTACACACAGACACAGGTAGAAGATACTTACACACAGACACACGTAGAGGATACTTACACACAGACACACGTAGAAGATACTTACACACAGACACAGGTAGAAGATACTTGCACACAGACACAGGTAGAAGATACTTGCACACAGACACAGGTAGAAGATACTTACACACAGACACAGGTAGAAGATACTTACACACAGACACACGTAGAAGATACTTACACACAGACACAGGTAGAAGATACTTACACACAGACACAGGTAGAAAATACTTACACACAGACACACGTAGAAGATACTTACACACAGACACAGGTAGAAGATACTTACACACAGACACACGTAGAAGATACTTACACACAGACACAGGTAGAAAGAAGATACACACAGACACACGTAGAAGATACTTACGTGAGACAGAGTCTAGACTTGAGAGCAAAACGTTTGAAGAATGTTCAAAGAACAGAGATAGCAATCAGGTCTGCTCACTGCATCTAGATCTGAGATTAAAGTACGTGATAGTCCCCACAAGCTGGGGAAAAGTGGATATAATCCTACCCTAAGGTCTAGATCTGAGATTAAAGTACGTGATAGTTCCCACAAGCTGGGGAAAAGTGGATATAATCCTACCCTAAGGTCTAGATTTGAGATTAAACTATGTGATAATCACCACAAGCTGGGAAAAAGTGGATATAATCCTGCCCTAAGGTCTAGATTTGAGATTAAACTATGTGATAATCACCACAAGCTGGGAAAAAGTGGATATAATCCTGCCCTAAGGTCTAGATTAAATTACGTGATAATCAGCACACACTGGAAAAAAATGTGAACTCTGTTCCGACAATAAGACAAAATCTACCTCTGCCCTGTCAGCATAAACAAACCTCTGCCCTGTCAGCATAAACAAACCTCTGCCCTGTCAGCATAAACAAACCTCTGCCCTGTCAGCATAAACAAACCTCTGCCCTGTCAGCATAAACAAACCTCTGCCCTGTCAGCATAAACAAACATCTGCCCTGTCAGCATAAACAAACCTCTGCCCTGTCAGCATAAACAAACCTCTGCCCCGTCAACATAATGAAATCTCTGCCCTTTTAGCATAAATAAAGGTATCTCTATCTATTCCAGCGGTTACCAAACTTTTAAAGTATAAAAAAATGTTCCCATTAACTTTCATTGTTTGATATTGCAGACAACAAAAAACATTGACGAACTGACCACCATGTGGCCTTTAAGCTAAACTTAATTACGAGTCCTAGCCCACTCCGATGAGGCTAAACTCAATTAAGAGTCCTCCCTCACTCCGCGTAGGCTAAACTTAATTAAGAGTCCTCGCCCACTCCACATAGGCTAAACTTAATTAAGAGTCCTCGCCCACTCCGCATAGGCTAAACTTAATTAAGAGTCCTCGCCCACTCCGCCTGTCTTCGGCAATTGCCAGGGTTATTGCATATCTCCTGATATAAAATTCAGAAACAATGACGTAGGCCTGCTCAGCTGATAGTCCGCCACTGAAAAATGTGGAGAGACTGATGGAAGAATGGATTGGTCTAAGACGATGTGGAGAGATTGATGGAAGAATGAACTGGTCTAAGACGATGTGGAGAGACTGATGGAAGAATGGACTGGTCTAAGACGATGTGGAGAGATTGATGAAAGAATGGACTGGTCTAAGACGATGTGGAGAAACTGATGGAGGCGTGGACTAAGACGATGTGGAGAGACTGATGGAGGCGTGGACTGGTCTAAGACGATGTGGAGAGATTGATGAAAGAATGGATTGGTCTAAGACGATGTGGAGAGACTGATGGAGGCGTGGACTGGTCTAAGACGATGTGGAGAGATTGATGAAAGAATGGACTGGTCTAAGACGATGTGGAGAGATTGATGGAGGCGTGGACTGGTCTAAGACGATGTGGATAGATTGATGGAGTGGTGAACTGGTCTAAGACGATGTGGAGAGATTGATGGAGGCGTGGACTGGTCTAAGACGATGTGGATAGATTGATGGAGTGGTGGACTGGTCTAAGACGATGTGGAGAGATTGATGGAACTATGGAGCGGATGAAACAAATTTCATCTGCGCTTCGAGAAAGTGAGAAACCTTTCTTATTATATGGATCTTCATCTATTGAATGGCTAAGATCATTTCTTCATACATGAAATGTCAAAAACACGAGCAAGCTAGGAGCTTGATCGGTCATAATTCATAGACTAACTGTGACGTCTAGAATAAGATCCTAACTGTGACGTCTAGAATAAGATCCAAACTGTGACGTCTAGAATAAAATCCTAACTGTGACGTCTAGAATAAAATCCTAACTGTGACGCCTAGAATAAGATCCTAACTGTGACGTCTAGAATAAGATCCTAACTGTGACGTCTAGAATAAGATCCTAACTGTGACGTCTAGAATAAGATCCTAACTGTGACGCCTAGAATAAAATCCTAACTGTGACGTCTAGAATAAGATCTGTTCGGCCCAAATTGAAGGCCATGGAAACACATTTACAGAACTAGGTCATATGTTTTTTTAAACTTCTAAATGTCGTTTTTTGGTTTTTTTTGCACAACTTTTAATTGTTTCTTCCTTTTTTCAGATTTAGACTCCAAGTTTTGTAACAAATCAAATTCAAACTGAAAATCTATCACTTTTGTTGTGGCATGTAATCATTTTAGTTTCCACGTAGTCAAAAATGTGATGATACCAGCAGTTTGTTTAGTCCACAAAGTTGTTCATGTCATCAGACTGTTTACTAAACTTTAAAGCCATCAGATTGTTTACTAAACAAATGCGTTAATGCCATCAGACTGTTTACCAAACTTCAATGCCATTAGGTTGTTTACTGAACAAACACATTAATATTTAACTAATATCTTATTTAGGAAGAAAAATTACTTTCACAATCTACAAGAGCTTTAATATCATCATTTTTTTAACATCTGGGGCGCTCTAGCACCATTTTATTTATGTCAAGAACACTAATAACACCATTTTATTTATGTCAAGAACACTAATAACACCATTTTATTTATGTCAAGAACACTAATAACACCATTTTATTTATGTCAAGAACATTAATAACACCATCTTGCTCAATGAACAATGACGGTGATATCATCCAACGTTTGAACAATGAACAACGTTTGTGATATCATCCAACTATTGAACAATGAACAACGTTTGTGATATCATCCAACGATTGAACAATGAACAACGTTTGTGATATCATCCAACGTTTGAACATGAACAACGTTTGTGATATCATCCAACGATTGAACAATGAACAACGTTTGTGATATCATCCAACGATTGAACAATGAACAACGTTTGTGATATCATCCAACGATTGAACAATGAACAACGTTTGTGATATCATCCAACGATTGAAGCGAACTACCACTTTATGGACACCAGACTTCCCAGTTGGTCTCAGATATCTCCATGTCAACCTCTGATCTTGAGTTGTACCTGTCTGCTGCCAGCCTAAGTCGTTTCTGTGTGTGTGGTTTTTTTAACCTGAAAAGAACCAAAGCAAAGCTCCAGTGTGTACATCGTGCCATGTTTGTCGCAACATGTCAAGAAGCATGTGTGTCTCTGTCTTTACTGTGTTGTTGGAGCATTCGTTAAGCCAGTGTTATGACTGTGTCTTTACTGTGTTGTTGGAGCATTCGTTAAACCAGTGTTGTGTCTCTGTCTTTACTGTGTTGTTGGAGCATTCGTTAAGCCAGTGTTGTGTCTCTGTCTTTACTGTGTTGTTGGAGCATTCGTTAAGCCAGTGTTGTGTCTCTGTCTTTACTGTGTTGTTGGAGCATTCGTTAAGCCAGTGTTGTGTCTCTGTCTTTACTGTGTTGTTGGAGTATTCGTTAAGCCAGTGTTGTGTCTCTGTCTTTACTGTGTTGTTGGAGTATTCGTTAAGCCAGTGTTGTGTCTTGATGCACGATGATTCTGATTTGTAGATTAACTTGAAGTCTCAGACCAGTTATTCGGATAATCGATCAACAAGTTATTCAAATGATCGATAGATCGATCACTACCTTAGGTGACGGTGACTGAAATTTATTTTATACAATTTTTTAAAAAATTGACGCTGAGAGTTTTCAGTTAACATTACTGATCTGTTTGCTGGTTACAGCTCCTCTTGTGTGCTAGGTCATCACGAGTAGAAAATTAGCCAAATATTTAACGTCCATTAAATGAGTTTTGCCAGTTTATCCTTGAACTATTTGTTACAAGTTTTCATAATCAATAATTCACAGCCCAACAAATAAAATATTTTTTATTGGTGCCTTGGTTTGTAGGGCCTGTTCCTGGGATTATTTGGGGCGCTTATTCAAAAAATTACGTTGGATAGGTACAGATAGAATAGTTGCGCTGTATAATAGTTATGATTGTATAGGAAGTGTATGTATATTCCCACTCATATCATTTCTTTTTTGCAAATCGAGCACCGAAGAGGTTATGTCTACTTCAACACGGAGCTGCTTGATTCATCCCAACGTATTTTGCTATATTTGTGGGAAGTACACACTGAAAGCAAGCAGGAAACCTATATTTGTGGGAAGTACACGCTGAAAGCAAGCAGGAAACCTATTTCTGAGTTTGTAAATAAGAGCATATGTAAGTTATTTTGGTGTCAAGCTTGGAGATCAAGATAAGCCATGGGCTCCTCATGTTGTATACAAAACTTGTACGGAACATTTGCGCCAGTGGACAAATGGAAAGAGAAGCTGCCTGGAATCTGGAATACCAGTGGTGTGGAGGGAACAGAAAAGCCACTTTGATGACTTATTTTTGTACTGTTAATATCATAGGCATCAATCGAAATAATCGTGACAAGTGACCTTGATCTACCTTCAGTCAGGAGACTTGTTCCGTACTCGGATCTTGTACCCGTTCCATCTTTCCTTGAACTATCACAGCTCTCAGAGGATGAGTCTTGCATGTCTGATATCACACAAGGTAAAGAAAGTGGGGGAAGTGACAGGGAATTCCAAACAACTTCACACAGTGATCGTTTTGATTAGAATGAACTGAGTGATCTGATCAGAGACTTAGATCTTTCCAAGGAATCTTCTGGATTGCTTACCTCCAGACTAATGGAAAAGAATGTACTTCAGCCTGGAACGAAAATGACATTTTATCGAAGGAGAGAAAAGGCTTTGCTGCCATTCTTTACCGAAGACGACAACTTAGTATTCTTCAGTGACATCGAAAACCTTGTGAAGAAAATTAGTCTTTCAGAATATAAGCCAAGTGAGTGGCGTCTTTTCATCGACAGTTCAAAATGTAACGTGAAATGTGTTCTTTTAAATAACTGCAACAAATCTGGTTCTATTCCAATCGGTCAGTTCACCAGGATGAAAGAAGAGTACAAGGTCATCTCTTTAGTCTTCTTATCTTATATCTTATATCCTTCCCGTACCGTTAAACGTCACATAGGGCTCGCTAGGTAGTTTGTCAATTTTTCCTGTTTTCGGAGAGCTTTTCAACCTCATCGAAGGATTTTATGCCTACTAATTTGGCCTCTCTTAACAATGTCCTCTTTCACGTGGTCTGCCTCTTTTTCTTCGGCCTGTTGTGTTCCACTTGATAGCTTGTTTTGGGATTCTCTGATCATTTCTTCTCATCACGTGACCAACATATGTTCATCTCCTTTTCCTGATCGCCCATGAGACTGGTTGTTGTTCAGTCATCTGTCTTATCTCTGCATTGTTACTGAATTCGTTCCACTTGATGCCGAGTATTTTCCTTAAGCATTTGTTTTCAAAAGAGTTTAATTTTTTATCTGTTTCTTTACTTGTTTTCCAGCTTTCGCATGCATAAATGAGGGTGGATATTACATTTGAATTGAATAGTCTTAACTTGGTTTTTGTGCTTATAACTTTTTAATGCCATATGTTTTCAAGATCCTTGAAGATCGATGCTACTTTTGCAATTTTAACTTCCTGTCTAGTGTCACCATCCTGGTCTATGTAGCTGCCAAGGTAAGCACATTGATTGACTTCTTCAATATCTGTCCCTTCTACGTGTATTTTTCCATTTTGATTAAGGGGAAGTTTCATTATTTTTGTTTTGTCCTTATTAATTTCAAGCCCTATTTTACTAGCCAGTGAAGACAGGATATCTGTTTTTTCTTGCATGGAATTCACATTGTTACTGATAAGAGTTATGTCATCAGCAAAATCAAGATCTTCTAGTTGGGTCCCATGTACCCAGTCAATACCTGTGTTACCTGTGCAGCATTTTTTCATTCTGAAGTCTACTGCAATTCCAAAAACCAAAGGAGACAGTATACATCCTTGTTTCACTTGTTGTTCTCTGAAGTCTTGGAAAAGATAAATTACCAAGAACATCAGTGGGTGATTTGTGTAGACTTGAAGATGGTTAATTTTCTTCTTGGTCAACAAAGTGGCCATTCAAAGTATTCTTGCATTTTTTATGCTTTTGGGATAGTAGAGCCAAACATGAACACTGGGCAAGAAAAGACTGGCCTCAGAGGGAATATATAGTGGTTGGAGGACAAAATATAATCAATGAACCTTTGGTAGCACGAAACAGAATCATACTTCCACCACTACATATAAAGCTAGGTCTGATGAAACATTTTGTAAAGGCTTTGAATAAAGATGGTTCGTGCTTTGAATACATAGTGATAAGTTACCTGGACTTACCATGGAAAAAATGAAGGCAGGAATTTTCAATGGTCCACAGATCAGACAACTTATACATGATCACGTTTCATAGCATCAATGAATGAAATCGAATCATGTGCCTGGTCTTCATTTGTTCTTGTTGTGAAAAGTTTTCTTGGCAACAAGAAGGCAGACGGTTAGTAGAGGATATGCTCTTTCATTTCAACAGGCTTGGCTGTAACATGATTATTAGAATCCATTATCTGCACAGTCAGTTAGATCGCTTTCCTGCGAACCTTGGTGACTTAAGCGAAGAGCAAGATGAAAGATTTCACCAAGACAAATAGAAGCCAGATACCAAGGAAGATGGGATGCACACATGATGGCAGACCATTGTTGGAATCGTATGCGGGATTATCCTGGCAGATCACACTCTCTGAAGTCCTACAAAAGGAGCTTCTTGCGCGTCGAATGAGTGCGAAGTTTGTAGCAGAAACTTGTGCTTTTGGTATGAAATAAGTAGATTTTCATGTAGTACACTTTTCTTGTAATTGTTAATAAGCTTCATTCATACTTAGATAAATGGGATGGCGACTGCAGCAAAACTGGTTTAAATAATAAAGGTAGATAGAGGTGTATGGTGCAGTTTTACAAGGTTGCAGAGGGAGTGAGTAAAGTGAGAAAAAACAAATAGAAAGTATGAGAATGTATAAATGAAAAACATACAACATCCGATATTTCAGCGTGAGCCTTTTTCAATGATTACATACATAAACGGGACAAAAAAAAACATACAACTAAACGAAGAACTTATCTTAATATGGCCTCCTCCAGAAGTGGTAAACAGAGAAATTTCTCACTATACTCACTCCATCTGCTACTTTGTAAAACTACACCATACACCTCTATCTACCTTTATCCTTCATGCTTAAAATATATTATTTTAAAGACTACTTTAAAATATCCTGATTTGTTATAGGTGAGCAGAGTGAAGAGTGGTATATGGCATATGTTCTGCATCTAAAAAAACTAAAGTTCATAGGGGAAGACTTGCGTCATTTTTAGAATCAGAGCGTCATATATTCACAGAAACATGTCTAACATTTGAGACACCAAAATGTGTGTTGGCTAGTGTTATCTGTCAGACAATGTCTAACATTTGAGACACCAAAATGTGTGTTGGCTAGTGTTATCTGTCAGACATTATCTAACATTTGAGACACCAAAATGTGTGTTGGCTAGTGTTATCTGTCAGACAGTGTCTAACATTTGAGACACCAAAATGTGTGTTGGCTAGTGTTATCTGTCAGATAGTGTCTAACATTTGAGGCACCAAAACGTGTGTTGGAAATGTGCAGTGTTAATAATGAACACTGAAAGAAGAAATGTTTTTCTTGATCTTGATATCAGTACACGGACGTCAGTAAAAGTACCACCTTGCAGTTCTCGTATGTTTCTTCCTCATCTGTGACACTCTATGTTATGTTTCTTTCACATCTGTGACACTCTGTTTCTTCCACATCTGTGACACTCTGTTTCTTCCACATCTGTGACACTCTGTTTCTTCCACATCTGTGACACTCTGTTTCTTCCACATCTGTGACACTCTGTTTCTTCCACATCTGTGACACTCTGTTTCTTCCACATCTATGACACTCTGTTTCTTCCACATCTGTGACACTCTGTTTCTTCCACATCTGTGACACTCTGTTTCTTCCACATCTGTGACACTCTGTTTCTTCCACATCTGGGACACTCTGTTTCTTCCACATCTGTGACACTCTGTTTCTTCCACATCTGTGACACTCTGTTTCTTCCACATCTGTGACAATCTGTTTCTTCCACATCTGTGACACTCTGTTTCTTCCACATCTGTGACACTCTGTTTCTTCTACATCTGTGACACTCTGTTTCTTCCTCATCTGTGACACTCTGTTTCTTCCACATCTGTGACACTCTGTTTCTTCCACATCTGTGACACTCTGTTTCTTCCACATCTGTGACACTCTGTTTCTTCCACATCTGTGACACTCTGTTTCTTCCACATCTGTGACACTCTGTTTCTTCCACATCTGTGACACTCTGTTTCTTCCACATCTGTGACACTCTCTGTGGACGAGGTGACCCTGTCTAAGCGTGTCAGTGTGGGACCAGTTTTGTGTGTATGTGTGTGTGCGTGCCTGGGTGTGTGTATGTGTGTGTGCGTGCGCCTGGGTGTGTGTATGTCCGAGTGAGTGACATAAGACAGAATTCCTACAAATCCAGATTTTGCGTGACCTTGGACTTTAACGAAGAAGACTTTTTATTTTCATAGTGGTTTTACCAGGCCCTGATGGGTCACATTCAGCGCCATCTGGACAAGCACTCTCACACAAGCCCCCCTCCCCCAAACCGGTCGTTTTTCTTTTCTTTAAAAAAATTAATTGATTTATTATGCATCACAATCTTTATCTTGCTGTTTTAGTACAGAGGCCAAAACACTTCGATCAGACAGGCCAATAATTTCACGAGGAATCTCGTCTAGGTCCACGTGCCAGTGACCCATATTTTTCAGGTTTGAGTAGCTCATCTGGGCCCAAGTTCGGTTAACCCATTTCTTCTTAGAAAGTTTTGCAATGTACAACCTTAAGCAAATGTACCTGTCTGACATTCTGCAGCAAACACGGGAGACAAAGAGTTAACTCCAGGTCATACAGGAGACAAAGAGTTAGCTCCAGGTCATACAGGAGACAAAGAGTTAACTCCAGGTCATACAGGAGACAAAGAGTTAGCTCCAAGTCATACAGGAGACAAAGAGTTAACTCCAGGTCATACATGAGACAAAGAGGTAACTCCAGGTCGTACAGGAGACAAAGAGTTAGATCCAGGTCATACATGAGACAAAGAGTTAACTCCAGGTCATACAGGAGACAAAGGGTTAACTCCAGGTCATACATGAGACAAAGAGTTAACTCCAAGTCATACAGGAGACAAAGGGTTAACGCCAGATCATACAGGAGACAAAGAGTTAGCTCCAGGTCATACAGGAGACAAAGAGTTAACTCCAAATCATACAGGAGACAAAGAGTTAAGTCCAGGTCGTTCTGCAGGCAGTGACCGTCTCTAAAAGCAGGTTTGTCCTGGAAATGAGAACAGTCTCTGGATCCTGACAAGTTTGGATGATTTGGATACGTTTGCATTTAGACAAGTTTGTTTTTGGACAAGTTTGGGTCTAGACAAGTTTGCTTCTAGACAAGTTGGGGTAAAATTTGTCTTTCCCTTCTTTTCTGATTCTTGTTTCTGTAGACTGCAGATAGCTCTGCGAGATGATAATCACATGTAGCTAGCCTGTGGTAGTGAGCCTCATTTAGAACAAAATCGTTATGTGAGTTTTACAAAACTGATATGCCAGTATCTCATAAGTAAAAGGAGAGAACAATCCAAGGTGAGGCTGACCTGTTACTGCGAACTGATCGCTTTGACCAGCAAATTATTAAATAATATGATCCACAGATCAGGCCATGAAACGATCTATATAACTTTATTGATGGGTTACTGTAAGACTATTTTTGGAAATATACGGCCTAGATTCAGTATAATTACATATATATCGGCTGTCTTATGTGAGTACACTAGCTGATTACCAGGCGTTGCCCGGGTATTTATTTATCCCAATCAACAAATAAATAAGGGAAAATAAAAGGAGGACATCTATCGCTCTTCGGAAAGTAAAACAAGTAAATAATATGTGGAGAGGAACAGACAGAACTACAAAAATAAGATTTTAAAGGGCATGCATCTTTCCCATCGCAACATATGCCTGTGAGACCTGGACACTTAACAAAATAGCTGAGAAACACATAAATCCCTTTGAATGTAAATGCTACAGAAGAGTTCTTCAAATATCATGGACACACACAAAAAAAAAGAAAAAAATATATCCATACTACAAGAACGTAATGTTGAAGAAGGGTGGCTAGGAAAGAGGATTAAACAAAGAAAACTTAAATATTTTGGACACATTAAACATCATGAGAATTTAGAGAAGACCTTCTTGGAAGGGTACATAATGGGAAAAAGAAAGAGAGGAAGACCAAGGCAAAGATGGCTGCAAGACATCACTGGTGATCTGCGAATGGATGCATCACCAGCAGGCCATCTTGCTCACAACCGAGAGGCCTACAAGAGTGCTGTTAGGTAGGCAAAGTTCCGCAAATGACTGACTGAACTTATATGATTACATGTCTTAACTTATATGATTACATTATATCTGCTGTCTTAACTTATATGGTTACGTCTGCTGTCGTAAAATTATATCTGCTGTCTTAACATTATATCTGTTGTCTTAACATTATATTTGCTGTCTTAATATTATATTTGCTGTCTTAACATTATATCTGCTGTCTTAACATTATATTTGCTGTCTTAACATGATATCTGCTGTCTTAATATTATATTTGCTGTCTTAACATTATATCTGCTGTCTTAACATTATATTTGCTGTCTCAACATGATATCTGCTGTCTTGACATGATATCTGCTGTCTTAACATATCTGCTGTCTTAACATAATATTTGCTGTCTTAACATGATATCTGCTGTCTTAACATGATATCTGCTGTCGTTTTTCTCTGGACTTTACTGATATGTTCATGTTCTGCATCACATCTGGAGCTTACCGAAGGAAATAAAAAACGAACAATTTTGCAGAAGTTTCTCTGTTGATGTGGAGACGAAGCTAAAATTGATGGTCACAAGTTTATTCTCATTCTTGATATCAACTGTGAGCAGTGCTGTGAGGGATTCTGCTCACTTAAACCCAACAAACGTGGTTGACAAGCATCTGTTGCTGTCCTCAAGGTCACTGAAGCACGTTCCTTTTGTGTGTTCGTTCAGTCTGACCAGAATCAACAGTTTCTGCGGACACAAAACGTATAGTTATTTTATACTCTATACTCTGTGTGTGTGCTTGAAGAAAGAGAGTGTGTGTGTGAGACAGACAGATGATGCTATGCTTAGAAACAAAACTGATCAAGACCCTAAGCTACGCTACGTCTCTGTTAAAAGGTTGTTGTAATATTACCTTTAAGGGGAGGGAAGGGAGAGTAGCAGGATCTACATATAAAATATGACAGAAGAAATGAAACCAACTCCCCATCCAGCACTACATCTTTATTAAAATCTCTGGTGATGACACGGGTCGCGATAGACTCGAAGCTCCTGGACTGTCTTACAGTAAGAATATGATCTTACAGCTGAGCTCACTGTACAGAACCTGGGCTGACCTGATCAATAAGCTCAAAGCTCCGCCCACCTCACTTTGTCCTTTAATAATATAACCCGGCCACGCCCGTCACCCATTGACCAATACTTCATAATGTAACACGTGCCATCGACACCTACCAATCAGCTTCATGTTGGAGAATTTACAGCATCAAAACAATCATCATCATCATCATCATCATCATCTTCTTCTTCTTCTTCTTCCTAATAAAACTTGTCCTTGATGAATGTGAACATGCAGGAAAAAAGCACATCTGCTTTGTCACTTCACAATTTCTTGTCACACTTGGTTATTACAACTGTAAAGTGCTCGCGCACTAGAAGAGTGCTTGGATTATCCCAGGCACTTTACAGATGAGTGTAATTATCTTTGATATAGGGTGACAGGCCAGGCAGGGAAATTCCTCATCCACTCCTTTTTTCAGTTTTGTTATAACATTGAAAAGATAAAAGTGAAGATAATAAGAGGTTGTTTGTGAAAGTAAGACGCGGGGGAATATACTTGTGGAAGAAGTGAATACATGCAAGTGGTGTGAAAGACAGATATACAACAAACAACAACAACAACAAGAACAAAGAAAAGTTATGAAAGAGAAACAAAAACATGAAGGAAAACTTATGACAGAGAAATAAGGACGTCGAGAGAAAGATAAGTGATGAGTGGTTGATATTAGTTTTATATAAAACTGAAGATTAGCCAAAGTCACCTCCAGGCATCTGGCATGGCTTTCTCTGGTACTAAGCTGCTAACACGGCTTTCTCTGGTACTAAGCTGTTAACATGGCTTTCTCTGGTACTAAGCTGCTAACACGGCTTTCTCTGGTACTAAGCTGTTAACATGGCTTTCTCTGGTACTAAGCTGCTAACACGGCTTTCTCTGGTACTAAGCTGTTAACATGGCTTTCTCTGGTACTAAGCTGTTAACATGGCTTTCTCTGGTACTAAGCTGTTAACACGGTTTCTCTGGTACTAAGCTGTTAACACGGTTTCTCTGGTACTAAGATGCTAACATGATTTTCTCTGGTACTAAGCTGCTAACATGGTTTTCTCTGCTACTAAGCTGTTAACACGGCTTTCTCTGGTACTAAGCTACCAACATGGTTTTCTCTGCTACTAAGCTGCTAACATAGTTTTCTCTGGTACTAAACTGCTAACATGGCTTTCTCTGATACTAAGCTGCTAACATGGCTTTCTCTGATACTAAGCTGCTAACATGACTTCCTCTGGTACTAAGCTGCTAACATGGCTTTCTCTGGTACCATGTTCCTGACATGGCTATCTCTTGTAACAGGCTGCTAACAATCCTTTCTCTGGTACCCGGCTGCTGACATAGCTTTCTCTGGTACTAGGCTCCTGATATGGCTTTCTCTGGTACCAGGCTCCTGACATGGCTTTGTCTGGTACTAGGCTCCTGACATGGCTTTCTCTGGTACTAGGCTCCTGATATGGCTTTCTCTGATACTAGGCTCCTGACATGGCTTTGTCTGGTACTAGGCTCCTGACATGGCTTTATCTGGTACGAGGCTCCTGATATGGTTTTGTCTGGTACCAGGCTGCTGATATGGCTTTGTCTGGTACTAGTCTCCTGATATGGCTTTGTCTGGTACTAGGCTCCTGACATGGCTTTGTCTGGTACTAGGCTCCTGATATGGCTTTGTCTGATACTAGGCTCCTGATATGGCTTTGTCTGGTACTAGGCTCCTGATATGGCTTTGTCTGGTACTAGGCTCCTGACATGGCTTTCTCTGGTACTAGGCTCCTGACATAGCTTTTTCTGGTACTAGGCTCTTGATATGGCTTTAGTACTAGGCTCCCGACATGGGTTTCTCTGGTATCAGGCTCCTGATATGGCTTTGTCTGGTACTAGGCTCCTGATATGGCTTTCTCTGGTACTAGGCTCCTGATATGGCTTTCTCTGGTACTAGGCTCCCGACATGGCTTTCTCTGGTATCAGGCTCCTGACATGGCTTTGTCTGGTACCAGGCTGCAGACAGATCTGATATATTTTTTGTTAACAGAGAGATATAAAGACATGAAAGAAAATTTCTAAATGAGAGATATAACGAAATGAAAGAAAACGTATGAAAGAAAGATAAAAAGACGTGAAAGAAAAGTATGAAAAAGAGATATAAATACATGAAAGAAAACTTTTGAAAGAGAGATAAAAATACACGAAAGAAAACTTATGAAAGAGAAATATAAAGACATGAAAGAAAAGTTATGAGAGATTAAAAACAAGAAACAAAGCTTATGAAAGAGGAGATATAAAGACATGAAAAAAAAATTATGAAAGAGAGATAAAGACATGAAAGAAAACTTATGAAAGAGAGAAATAAAGATATGAAAGAAAACGTATGAAAGAGAGATGAAAACATGAAAGAAAACTTATTAAAGAGAAATATAAAGACGTGAAAGAAAATAATGAATTTATTTCTCTTTCATATTAATTTGTGAGATTTTCTGTTTGGTTAACTTTCTCTTCCCTCGCCACCACCTTGGGTACACTCTCTGTTTGTGTTTGGTGTTGGAGGTGAGGTCATGTTTGGCAAGTGGAGGTGAGGTCATGATTGGTGAGTTGAAGCGAGGTCATGTTTGGTGAGTTGATGTTTGGTGAGTTGAGATGAGGTCATGTTTGATGAGTTGAAGTGAGGTCATGTTTGGTGAATTGAGATGAGGTCATGTTTGACGAGTTGAAGTGAGGTCATGTTTGGTGAATTGAGATGAGGTCATGTTTGACGAGTTGAAGTGAGGTCATGTTTGGTGAAGTGAGATGAGGTCATGTTTGGTGAGTTGAAGTGAGGTCATGTTTGATGAGTTGAGATGAGGTCATGTATGGTGAGTTGAAGTGAGGTCATGTTTGGCAAGTGGAGGTTAGGTCATGATTGGTGAGTTAAGGTGAGGTCATGTTTGGTGAGTTGAGATGAGGTCATGTTTGGTGAGTTGAGATGAGGTAATGTTTGGTGAGTTGAAGTTAGGTCATGTTTGGTGAGTTGAGGTTAGGTCATGTTTGATGAGTTGAAGTGAGTTCATGTTTGGTGAGTTGATATGAGGTTATGTTTGGTGAGCTGAGATGAGGTCATGTTTGGTGAGTTGAAATGAGGTCACGTTTATCTCTAACTTACTCTTATTTTTGCCCTGCCTTTAAATCACTCTCCTCTCTTCCCCTCCTCCCCCCCCAATAAGTGACCATTTACATGAATGTTATGTTTTGTCTTTCCTTATTGTCTTTCAGACAGACAGACAGACAGACAGACAGGCAGGCAGGCAGACAGACAGACAGACAGGCAGACAGGCAGGCAGACAGACAGGCAGGCAGGCAGACAGACAGGCAGACAGACAGACAGGCAGGCAGGTAGGCAGAGACGGATGTAGCCACACAAACACTGATATTAGGTATCACGTGACGAACTAGTCCTGCCAGTTTGTGTCAAGTTGTTTGTGCCAAGCGACTGAACTGCGTCGTTTCTTCCAGCGTGTCCCGCGCTCTTTCATTGTTCTCATCAATTTTCTTGTTTTGTTCTGCCAAGGTGCCGGCAGCCGGTCACAGCTGGGAGACCAGCACGGGCCATGTACAGCTAAGTGGAGCGGAAATGAACGTTTTAAGACAAGCTCAGTGGAGAAAAACAAAATACGCAAAAACAAAAACAAAAAAACTTGGCGGTTAAAAGGTTACTGAACCTCAAGTCAACACGCCAACATAAACAGTCTCAAACTTTTCTAATGTTGTTGCTGCTGCTGTTGTTGTATGTTCTCCTAGCAACTCAGAGCTGGAAATTCATGGCGGATGATAGAGCAGTGAAGGATGATAAATATGTGGATCAAAACATGCAGGTCTCAATCACCTTTCCTTACACGGGAGATGAAATTCTCAACAAATTACACGGGAATAACAAATGTATGATCACAGGCCCAGGGTGCCACAACAGCCTTATTGACGGGAGTGTAGTGAAAACAGATTTAAGAAAGATATAGGCAAATGTGCTTCTCTTTCCTTGGCCGTGCAGAGCTATCTTTCTTGTCCTATCTGATGTTGTCTCTACACTCGTCTCCTACACCCAGTTTCTTAATCTAGTACAAACGCATTTTCTTAATCTGGAACAAATGCAGTTTTATAATCTAGAATAGAAGCATTTTCTTAATCTGGAACAAATGCAGTTTTATAATCTAGAACAGAAGCATTTTCTTAATCAGGAACAAAAGCAGTTTTACAATCTAGAACAGAAGCATTTTCTTAATCTGGAACAAAAGCTGTTTTATAATCTAGAACAGAAGCATTTTCTTAATCTGGAACAAACGCTGACAAGTAATTTCTGAATCAGGGTGGTGGACCTGGCAAGAATCTGAACATTTAAGTTGTCATTGACATGTTCTACAAAATGCTGAAGTTCTCCACAGCTGGAAGTCAAGGTAGGGCTGTGGAGTTTGATGAAAGCTTTATTCTTAGATTTGATGCGAGAATTGTATAGAACAACACTTAACAGCACTTCCCAAAGCCAACAGCACTTTCCAAAGCCAACAGCACTTCCCAAAGCCAACAGCACTTCCCAAAGCCAACAGCACTTCCCAAAGCCAACAGCACGTCCGAAAGCTAACAGCATTTCCCAAAGCTAACAGATTTCCTAAAGCTAACAGCACTTCCCAAAGCTAACAGCACTTCCCAAAGCTAACAGCATTTCCCAAAGCTAACAGCACTTCCCAAAGCTAGCAACACTTTCTAAAGCTAACAGCGCTTCCCAAAGCTAGCAACACTTTCTAAAGCTAACAGCACTTCCCAAAGCTAACAACACTTTCTAAAGCTAACAGCGCTTCCCAAAGCTAACAACACTTTCTAAAGCTAACAGCGCTTCCCAAAGCTAACAACACTTTCTAAAGCTAACAGCGCTTCCCAAAGCTAACAACACTTTCTAAAGCTAACAGCACTTTCTAAAGCTAACAGCGCTTCCCAAAGCTAACAACACTTTCTAAAGCTAACAGCGCTTCCCAAAGCTAACAACACTTTCTAAAGCTAACAGCGCTTCCCAAAGCTAACAACACTTTCTAAAGCTAACAGCACTTTCTAAAGCTAACAGCACTTCCCAAAGCTAACAACACTTTCTAAAGCTAACAGCACTTCCCAAAGCTAGCAACACTTTCTAAAGCTAACAGCGCTTCCCAAAGCTAACAGCGCTTCCCAAAGCTAGCAACACTTTCTAAAGCTAACAGCACTTCCCAAAGCTAACAGCGCTTCCCAAAGCTAACAGCACTTTCTAAAGCTAACAGCACGTCCCAAAGCTAGCAACACTTTCTAAAGCTAACAGCACTTCCCAAAGCTAGCAACACTTTCTAAAGCTAACAGCACGTCCCAAAGCTAGCAACACTTTCTAAAGCTAACAGCACTTCCCAAAGCTAGCAACACTTTCTAAAGCTAACAGCACTTCCCAAAGCTAGCAACACTTTCTAAAGCTAACAGCACGTCCCAAAGCTAGCAACACTTTCTAAAGCTAACAGCACTTCCCAAAGCTAGCAACACTTTCTAAAGCTAACAGCACGTCCCAAAGCTAGCAACACTTTCTAAAGCTAACAGCACTTCCCAAAGCTAGCAACACTTTCTAAAGCTAACAGCACTTCCCAAAGCTAGCAACACTTTCTAAAGCTAACAGCGCTTCCCAAAGCTAGCAACACTTTCTAAAGCTAACAGCGCTTCCCAAAGCTAACAGCACTTTCTAAAGCTAACAGCACTTCCCAAAGCTAGCAACACTTTCTAAAGCTAACAGCGCTTCCCAAAGCTAACAGCGCTTCCCAAAGCTAGCAACACTTTCTAAAGCTAACAGCACTTCCCAAAGCTAACAGCGCTTCCCAAAGCTAGCAACACTTTCTAAAGCTAACAGCACTTTCCAAAGCTAGCAACACTTTCTAAAGCTAACAGCACTTCCCAAAGCTAACAGCGCTTCCCAAAGCTAGCAACACTTTCTAAAGCTAACAGCACTTCCCAAAGCTAGCAACACTTTCTAAAGCTAACAGCACTTCCCAAAGCTAGCAACACTTTCTAAAGCTAACAGCACTTCCCAAAGCTAACAGCACTTCCCAAAGCTAGCAACACTTTCTAAAGCTAACAGCACTTCCCAAAGCTAACAACACTTCCCAAAGCTAACAGCACTTCCCAAAGCTAACAACATTTCCCAAAGCTAATATCTGCGCAGGGTTCCGTGGAGGGTCGAAAGGAAAACTATTTTCATGCTGAAGCACTCAGGTGCACACAGTTAAAGGGCACGGAGTTAAAGAACATGGAGTTAAAGAGCAAGGAGGTAAACGGTACGGAGTTAAAGGGCACTGAGTTAAAGAGCACGGAATTAAAGAGCACGGAGTTAAAGAGCACGGAGATAAAGAGCACGGAGATAAAGAGAACGTAGGTAAAGAGCATTCATGTAAAATACATAGACGAAAAGAGCACGGAGGTAAAGAGCACCGATGTAAAAAACATAGACGAAAAGAGCACGTAGGTAAAAAAAACACGGAGGTAAAGGGCACGCATATAAAGAACATGGAGGTAAAGAACACGAAAATAAAGAACACAGAAGTAAAGAACATGCAGGTAAAGAACAAGGAGGTAAAGGGCACATTGGTAAACAGCACGCTGGTAAAGGGCACGTAGATAAAGAGCATGCAGGTAAAAAAACACGGAGGTAAAGCGCGCACATGTAAACAACATGGCGGTAAAGGGCTCGCAGGTAAAGAACACGGAGATATAAGGCGCGCAAGTAATTAACATGCAAGTAAAGAACACAGAGATATAAGGCGCGCAAGTAATTAACATGCAAGTAAAGAACACAGAGATATAAGGCGCGCAAGTAATTAACATGCAAGTAAAGAACACAGAGATATAAGGCGCGCAAGTAATTAACATGCAAGTAAAGAACACAGAGATATAAGGCGCGCAAGTAATTAACATGGAGATATAAGGCGCGCAAGTAAAGAACACTCAGGTAAAGAACACAGAGATATAAGGCGCGCAAGTAAAGAACATGGAGATATAAGGCGCGCAAGCAAAGAGCACGCAGGTAAAGGTGTTCATGTTGGAGGTCTTTACCTCATAACCTCCCCCCCCCCCCCCCCCGCTTTTTCTCGTCTTATACCATTTATTATGTGAACTGAAGAATTTTGGGAGTCACTGAAGTGGAACCATTGTAACCTTCTAAACTTTTGGCCTTATGACACAAATAAAAGGAATTAGCGTTCATACATTGTGGTACTAGTTTAAAATGTCCTTGTTCGCATTGTTATATCCATCCTCTGAACATTTATTTGGGTTGCTCGGTCATTCAATGATAAAATAACAAGGTGTAATACATCAAACTCGGCTTACGAATAATCAGGTTTATTTATCACCCGGCCCGACAGGCGATGGAGGTCTCGTACAGCAGAACAAGGAGAAGACAACTCAGTAATTTTGTATAATGAAATCAAACATACAACACGCCGAACTCAATGATCAGTCTGAGTGCGGTATTGTTGGTCTTCAGTTAGTACTCTGTTTAGTTTCTCACTCTGTAGCATTTCTCACTTGTTAATACTCTGTAACATTTCTCACTTGTTAATACTCCATAACATTTCTCACTTGTTAATATTCCATAACATTTCTCACTTGTTAATACTCCATAACATTTCTCAGTGGTAATACTCCGTAACATTTCTCACTTGTTAATATTCTGTAGCATTTCTCACTTGTTAATACTCTGTAACATTTCTCACTTGTTAATACTCTGTAGCATTTCTCACCTGTTAATATTCTATAGCATTTCTCACTTGTTAATATTCTGTAGCATTTCTCACTTGTTAATATTCTGTACCATTTCTCACTTGTTAATATTCTGTACCATTTCTCACTTGTTAATATTCTGTAACATTTCTCACTTGCTAATATTCTGTAACATTTCTCACTTGTTAATATTCTGTACCATTTCTCACTTGTTAATATTCTGTACCATTTCTCACTTGCTAATATTATGTAGCATTTCTCACTTGTTAATACTCTGTAGCATTTCTCACTTGTTGGCTACAGTTTTTACTCCTCACTAAAACTAATCTCCAGTTCGAATCCATAACCGAGTCTTTCTCATCAAAGAGATCGACTGATCAGTCAGATTATCTGCTGGACTCGCTCACCCATACAATATAATCCAGGTAGATTGCATAGATGCTCTGAGGTCAAACTGTGTCAGACAGAATGTATATACCCACCGAATGCTGTCCCACCCTGTAAGCTTTATATATCAGGACGGAGACAGTGGTACACGCTACACGCTATCTGATGTCAATGTCATGTTATAAGATCTTCTCTACACTGTATCTGATGTAAATGTTATATTATAAGATCTTCATTTACACATTATCTGATGTAAATGTCATGTTATAAGATCCTCATTTATACGTTATATGATGCGTCACGTTATAAGATCTTCATTTACACGTTGTCAGATGTAAATGTCATGTTATTAGATTTTCATGTATATGTTGTTAGACGTAAATGTCATGTTATTAGATCTTAATTCACATGTTGTCAGATGTAAATGTCATGTTACAAGATCTTCATTTACACGTTGTCAGATGTAAATGTCATGTTACGAGATCTTCAGTTATACGTTGTCAGATCTTCTTCTTCTTCTTCGTTCACTTCTACCACCAAAAACCGCACTGTGAACCTACTGAATTCACGCATGTGGTCCTCGTTAGGTCCCGTGGTCCCCTGTGTGGTCCAAAATAGACCACACGAGTTCCATGAAAGGACCACAAGGGGTTCAGAGTATCACAGTGCTTTAGCCTTGGTGGGTCTCGGAAGCGGGATTGCGTGACACCGTGGTTTTCATTGCACCAGTTTGGTCTAAGGTTGGACTTTCTCACCGGAAGACCTCGACGTGTTTAGGATATCAGTGCATCCCCGCTGGGTGAGAGGCGGTAGCCCACCCAGGCCAGAGTTGGACTTTCTCACCGGAAAACCTCGACGTGTTTTGAGATACCCGTGTATCACCGCCGGGTGAGAGGTGGTTGCCCATCCAGTCCAGGGTTGGACTTTCTCACCGGAAAACCTCAGCGTGATTAGGATACGCAGACATCCCCGCCGGGTGAGAGGTGGTTGCCTATCTAGACTTCCCTGGTCCAGTGTCTCCGACTTCAGCATTTTGCGGTCGTGGCCGCTACCCTTCCTAGTTGTGACCAGGATGGAGCTTTTGTCCAGGAGGACGAATCCTCGCCACTAGTGACTTCTACCCCTGGGTTGAGCCGGTTTAGGCATTTCCCAGTATGGGCATGTTTGGGACGGGACCGACCTCTAGGGCAGAGGTACTGTGACATTCATAGCCTTCAAGATTCACCCCTGGTATGAGCCGGTTTAGGTAAAATTCACCAGTATGGGTGTTTATCAGGCGTTACCGACCTCTATAGCGGAAGTGGCATGACATGTCTAGCCATCAAGTTCCACCCCTGGTGTGTGCCGGTTTAGGCATATTTCACCAGTGTAGGTGTATTTCGGACGTAGGCGGCCTCTAGAGCAGAGGTGCCGTGGTATAGCTCTCGTAGCGATACTACTGGACATACCAGGTTAATATTCTATAGCATTTCTCACTTGTTAATATTCTGTAGCATTTCTCACTTGTTAATATTCTGTACCATTTCTCACTTGTTAATATTCTGTACCATTTCTCACTTGTTAATATTCTGTAACATTTCTCACTTGCTAATATTCTGTAACATTTCTCACTTGTTAATATTCTGTACCATTTCTCACTTGTTAATATTCTGTACCATTTCTCACTTGCTAATATTATGTAGCATTTCTCACTTGTTAATACTCTGTAGCATTTCTCACTTGTTGGCTACAGTTTTTACTCCTCACTAAAACTAATCTCCAGTTCGAATCCATAACCGAGTCTTTCTCATCAAAGAGATCGACTGATCAGTCAGATTATCTGCTGGACTCGCTCACCCACACAACATAATCCAGGTAGATTGCATAGATGCTCTGAGGTCAAACTGTGTCAGACAGCCTGTATTTAATATACCCACCGAATGCTGTCCCACCCTGTAAGCTTTATATATCAGGACGGAGACAGTGGTACACGCTATCTGATGTCAATGTCATGTTATAAGATCTTCTCTACACTGTATCTGATGTAAATGTTATATTATAAGATCTTCATTTACACATTATCTGATGTAAATGTCATGTTATAAGATCCTCATTTATACGTTACATGATGCGTCATGTTATAAGATCTTCATTTACACGTTGTCAGATGTAAATGTCATGTTATGAGATCTTCATTTACACGTTGTCAGATGTAAATGTCATGTTATTAGATCTTCATGTATATGTTGTTAGATGTAAATGTCATGTTATTAGATCTTAATTCACATGTTGTCAGATGTAAATGTCATGTTACAAGATCTTCATTTACACGTTGTCAGATGTAAATGTCATGTTACGAGATCTTCAGTTATACGTTGTCAGATGTAAATTTCACGTTATGAGATCTTCATTTATACGTTGTCATATGTGCATGTCATGTTATGAGATCTTAATTTACACGTCAGATGTAAATGTCATGTTATGAGATCTTCATTTACACGTAGTGATATGTAAATGTCATGCTATCATATCTTTATTTCCACGCTATCTGATGTAAATGGTATGTTATAAGATTTTCAGTGCAAGGTCAGGTATTAAATCATCATTGCAACATCAACTGCTAAAATCTTCAAATTCTTAGTTCTAGGTTGATGCAATATAAGATTAATAATAGGGAAATGCAGAGAGTTTAATGTGGATCTATGTTTATCTTTTAGACTACTAAAAGGAATTTGATTGTGTACAACACAAGAAACTTTGGGAAATAATGAGGAAAATGGGATTTCCATCATGTTTGATACAATTAACATCACTGCTGTATCTAGACCAATAAGCAGCAGTAAGAATAAATGGTGAAACAACAACTTGGTTTGACATAAAACAAGGGGTCCGTCAGGGGTGCATATTGTCGCCTTATTTATTTAACTTGTATACTGAAAATATAATGAGGAATGTTAGAGAAGATGTAGACAAAGAATATTACGATACCATAACAATTGGAGGTTATGAAATACCACCAGAGATTAGATATGCTGATGACACAGTATTACTGTCTACAACACAAAAAGGAATAGAAAAACTAATTATGTCAGTCCGTAAGAACAGCGAAGAGCAAAACCTCTATCTTAATGTGAAGAAAACTAAATTGATGACAACTGACAAAACAAATAAGGCAGCTGAAATATATATCAATGAGGAAAAACTGGTAGAAGTGGGAAGTTCTGAATATCTTGGATCACTACTAACTAATAATGGAGATACAATGAGGTAAATTAAAAGGAGGACATCTATCGCTCTTCAGAAAGTAAAACAACTAAAGAATCTGTGGAGAGGAGCAGACAGAACTACAAAAATAAGATTTTTAAGGGCATGCATCTTTCCCATCACAACATATGCCTGTGAGACTTGGACACTTAACAAAACAGCTGAGAAACACATAAATGTCTTTGAATGTAAATGCTACAGAAGAGTTCTTCAAATATCGTGGACACAAAAAAGAACAAATATATCCATATTACAAGAACTTAATATTGAAGAAGTCTGGCTAGTAAAGAGGATTAAAGAGAGAAAACTTAAATATTTTTGGACACATTAAACGTCATGAAAATCTAGAGAAGACCGTCTTGGAAGGGTACATAATGGGAAAAAGAAAGAGAGGAAGACCAAGGCAAAGATGGCTGCAAGACATCGTCGATGATTTGCAAATGGATGCATCAGAAGCAGGCCATCTTGCTCACAACCAAAAGGCCTACAGAAGAGCTGTTAGTGAGGCAAAGTTCCACAAGGGACATGCAAATGAATGAATGAATGAATGAATGAATGAATGAAGTTGATGCAAAAACAACAATAAATTGCTAAAAGATTTCCACAAGCGTGGAACCTGACGATGATGTTTGATGGTGTGTACCAAATTAGAAACGAGATTTGCGAGCAAAGTCTGTCCTGGCAAGAACTGATCATTAAAGACTGGCTAAAAATAGCCAAATTATTCCCCCCCCCCTTTCAAACCATTGACCGAGATTTAAGAGACCAGTTCCTGCCTGCGGGTGGAGGAGAGCGTGCCAGGGATCTTCTGCTTTAAGGCCCATTAAATCCAAAACTTTGCTCAGACAATAACAACACCACAACAAACATATTAAACGCATAACAACATAAGTAAACAATGTATGATGTATCATCATCATCATCAGGTGCCGTGCCGACTGGCGTTGGCTATTATGCTTCTCCAGAGTACCCGATCCTTCATGCAGGCCATCAGTTCAGTTGGTGATCTCCTCTCACACCATCCCGTCAGACTGTCCAGTATCATTTCTCTTGGTCTTCCTCTTGATCTTCTTTCTTCTATTTTTCCTGTTGTTATAATATTTTTAATGCTCCCTCTTCTCATTTTATGTCCTATGAAAGTACATTGTCTCTCTCTTATCTTTCTGACAAGGTTTTTGTGTCTCTCCAGCTCTTCTCATACATTCTTCATTAGTTATTTTTACTGTCCAGGGAATTCGCAGCATTCTTCTAATAAACCACATTTCTGCTGCTTCCAATGATTTTTGTGCAGACTTGCCTATTGTCCATGATTCACGTCCATATAACAAGATAGGTTCAATATAGCATTTTAGGACTCGTTTTCTAACATTCATTTATGATGTATAAACTAGGAAAAATAACAACTTTATTACTTAATGATTACAAAGTTGTGACGTTTCGGCGTGAGCCTTAATCATACAAAAACATACAGGACGAAGAAGTAGAGAGAGGAGATAAAGAACAGATTCACATGAATACTATTATAAGGGGAAGAAAATGAAATAGAGTACTTGGCTGTAAAGTGTAAGGTGTGGCTTGTCCGGCGGTGTGTCAGGAATGGATTTAGCAGAACGTGGAGACTGTTTAAATAGAGACCTGTCATATGTGGTCGGTGGGTTGTAACTGGGGGTGGTGGATGGGGAACTGGGGAGGGGAGAGAGAGTGATACAATATTGACATAGCTAGGAGAAGTTGAAACAGATGATTGGGGAAGAGAGGTTACAAAGTGATGCTGTGAGGATGTTTGAAAAGTAAGAAGGGGTGGAGCTTAGTGGAGAGGTACTATAATGATTGAAGATAATGTTAAGTGTAGCTAAACAGCGAGTTTAACCCATGTGGCTCCAGCGTCCCATAATTCTGAATGCAGCGGTTCTCAAGCGCAAGACGGCTTGTGTCATCTGCGTGACATTGTTTGATGGCTGTTACCAGAAAATCAGATTTGACTCTGTGGTTGGGGCCATTTAAATGATTTGGGACTGGTTTCAAAGCATACTGGGCGATGTCATACAGATGTTTTTGCATGCGGTCCCCTAATCTGAGGCCAGTCTCACCAATATACGTTATCCTGCATCTTTTGCAAACGATGACATATATCACATTACGGGACTCGCATGTGAATCCCTCATGAAGAGTGAGGATAGTTTTGGGAAAGGTGATTGTTTTCGTTTCCCAGACTACAGGGCAGGTAACGCAGCAGGGGCGGTTATATTTTCTGGTGCCAACATATAAAGTAAAGAAATCAAATCAACATTCTAAAACAAACCCAGTAAAACAATGTAAATAAATCAAATCAACATTAGAAAATAAACCTATTAAACAATGTAACATAAGCTCGGCAACAGTTTAAAAGAAAGCCAGTAAACAACGTAACATAAGCCCAGTAAACAATGTAAAAGAAAGCCAGTAAACAAAGTAACATAAGCCCAGTAAACACTGTAAAATAAACCCGGTAAACAATGTAACATAATCCAGTAAACACTGTAAAATAAACCCAGTAAACAGTGTAACATAAGCCCAGTAAACACTGTAAAATAAACCCAGTAAACACTGTAACATAAGCCCAGTAAACACTGTAAAATAAACATAGTAAACAGCGGAACATAACCCAGTAGGCACTGTAAAATAAACCCAGTCAGTCAGTCATTTGCATGTCCCTTGCGGAACTTTGTCTCACTAACAGCACTCCTGTAGGCCTCTCGGTTGTGAGCAAGATGGCCTGCTGCTGATGCATCCATTTGCAGATCATCAACGATGTCTTGCAGCCATCTTCGCCTTGGTCTTCCTCTCTTTCTTTTTCCCATTATGTACCCTTCCAAGACGGTCTTCTCTAGATTATCATGACGTTTAATGTGTTCAAAATATTTAAGTTTTCTTTGTTTAATCCTCTTTACTATCCAACCTTCTTCAATATTAAGCTCTTGTAATATGGATATATTTGTTCTTTTTTGTGTCCACGATATTTGAAGAACTCTTCTGTAGCATTTTCATTCAAAAGCATTTATGTGTTTCTCAGCTGTTTTGTTAAGTCTCCAGGTCTCACAGGCATATGTTGCGATGGGAAAAATGCATGCCCTTAAAAATCTTATTTTTGTGGTTCTGTCTGCTCCTCTCCACAGATTCTTTAGTTGTTTTACTTTCTGAAGAGCGATAGATGTCCTCCTTTTAATTTCCCTCATTGTATCTCCATTATTAGTTAGTAGTGATCCAAGATATTCAAAACTCTCCACTTCTTCCAGTTTTTCCTCATTGATACATATTTCAGCTGCCTTGTTTGTTTTGTCAGTTGTCATCAATTTAGTTTTCTTCGGATTAAAGTAGAAGTTTTTCTCTTCGCTGTTCTTACGGACTGACATAATTAGTTTTTCCATTCCTTTTTGTGTTGTGGACAGTAATACTGTGCCATCAGCATATCTAATCTCTGGTATTTAATAAACTGCATTCCTCATTATATTTTCAGTATACAAGTTAAATAAGTAAGGCGACAGTATGCACCCCTGACGGACCCCTTGTTTTATGTCAAACCAAGTTATTGTTTCACCATTTATTCTTACCTGCTGCTTGTTGGTCTAGATACAGCAGTGATGTTAACTGTATCAAACGTGTTGTAAATTCCAATTTTTCTCTTATTTCCCAAAGTTTCTGGTGTTGTACACAGTCAAATGACTTTGAATAGTCTGTAAAAGATAAATATAGATTCACATTAAACTCTCTGCATTTCTCCATTATTAATCTTATATTGAATATATGATCCTCTTCCTTGCCTAAAACCAGCTTAGACCATATTGACTTCTTCTATTTTCATACGAGGTCTACCCACTATGATTTTTACCAGAATTTTACTGGCGTGACTAATCTGGCCAACAGTTCTGTGAACCCGGTAAGCACTGTAAAAGAAACAAAGCAAACACTGTAAAATAAACCCAGTACACAATGTAAAATGAATACAGGAAGCACTGTAAAATAAACTCGCTAAACAATGTAAAATAAACCCAGTAGACACTGTAAGTTCAAATAATTGGCGTAAGCTTTGACTTGTGCCAGCAGCGACTGCCAGGTGAATGTACTGACATGTCTTTCAGTTACTAGGTCGTGTTAGGATGCTCTTCAGAACTCAAGTTGAGTGAAATTATACACGACCATAAACTTATAAGTGACAAGAAAATTGTAGATAGTCACGGTGTTGCAAAAATCAGAAGGTTGTAGGTGGCAAGAAAGTTGTAGGTGACATGAATGTTGTAGATGACAAGAAAGTTGTAGATGACAAGAAAGTTGTAGATGGCAAGAAAGTTGTAGGTAGCAAGAAAGCTGTAGATGGCAAGAATGTTGTAGGTGACAAGAAAGTTGTAGATGGCAAGAAAGTTGTATGTGACAAGAATGTTGTAGGTGACAAGAAAGTTGTAGGTGACAAGAAAGTTGTAGATGGCAAGAAAGTTGTAGGTAACAAGAAAGTTGTAGATGGCAAGAATGTTGTAGGTAACAAGAAAGTTGTAGATGGCAAGAAAGTTTTAGGTGACAAGAAAGTTGTAGATGACAAGAATGTTTTAGGTGACAAGAAATTTGTAGATGGCAAGAAAGTTTTAGGTGACAAGAAAGTTGTAGATGACAAGAATGTTGTAGGTGGCAAGAAAGTTGTAGTTGACAAGAATGTTGTAGGTGCCAAGAAAGTTGTAGATGGCAAGAATATTGTAGATGGCAAGAATGTTGAAGGTGGCAAGAATGTTGTAGGTGGCAAGAAAGTTGTAGATGACAAGAATGTTGTAGATAACAAGAATGTTGTAGATGGCAAGAAAGTTGTAGATGGCAAGAATATTGTAGATGACAAGAATTTTGTAGGTGGCAAGAATGTTGTAGGTAACAAGAAAGTTGTAGATGACAAGAATGTTGTAGATGACAAGAATGTTGTAGATGGCAAGAAAGTTGTAGGTGGCAAGAAAGTTGTAGATATTCAGAAAGTTGTTAATCAAAAAAAAGGTGTAGGTGACCACAAATTTAAAGATGGCCAGAAAGTTGTAGGTTATCAGAAAGTTGTATTTGACCAGAAAGTTGTAGGTTATTAGAAAGTTGTAGATAATCTGAAACTATGAAGAGTAAGCCTCATTCTAAAAATGGACATGAGCTAGCAACTAGAACAAATCTTCAACATAAAAAGTGAACCAAAACTTATTGTCATCATCATGTGCGGAGAATATTTTTCTGACTAATCAATAATGGCTAGGCTAAAAATGTTGATTAACATAAATATGGGCGCCCTATGACAACAAATTCTTTTAGTGACACGTTATATGACATTTGTCAAGACTAGACATGTAGGTTACACAAAACTAGAAATATTAATTTAGACAAGACCTGCCATGTAAGTTACATAAGACTAGACATGGTAATCTAGACAAGACCAGCCTTGTAAGTTACATAAGACTAGACGTGGTAATCTAGATAAGACTAGACACATTGAACTAGACAATACTAGACATGTTAACATAGACAAGACCAACCATGCAAGTTACACAAAATTAGACATATTAATCTACACAAGACTAGACACATTCGTCTAGACAAGACTAGACATGTTAATCTAGACAATACTAGACATATTAATCAAGACAAGACTAGACATATCAATCTATATAAGACAGATGTATTAATAAAATCTAACTGATGTGGTCAAGGACATCTCACACTAAAAGAAAGTTCTAGCGCCCCGGTCAGGGACATCTCACAACAACGGAAAGTTCTAGCGCCGCGGTCAAGGACATTTAACACTAAAAGAAGTTCCAGCGTCGCGGTCAATGACATTTAACACTAAAAGAAAGTTCTAGCGACGCGGTCAAGGACATTTAACACTAAAAGAAAGTTCTAGCGCCGCGGTCAAGGATATCTCACAACACCGGAAAGTTTCAGCGCCCCGGTCAAGGATATCTCACATCAACACACAAGAACGTGTTCAAGTTTCAGTTAAAAAAAACAAAAGTCTGTTGTCCCTGTTCTTATTCAAACTTGAGTCAATTTACTGTTTACTGTTCGTTGGTTACAGTTTACTGCCTGAGCTGACACTCTTATGTTTCTCTTCTCTGTACGTGACCAATCGTGAACGGAATGTCATATGATCCAGCCTCTAGCAGAAACATGGCATCGTTCATGCCACCAGCTTCTCCAGTCTGCGCTGTCATCCTTTTGTACTTGACAAAAAACTGCAAGCGATCTCAGCTAATTACCTCTGTGCACTACAAGCTCACACCACTTACCTCCCTTGTTTAATTATCTCTCTCTCTCTCTCTCTCTCTCTCTCCTCCTCTCTTGTGAGGAAACAAAAACACACACAATCAAAAATGCTCTCAAAGCTCTTGTCAGTTTTTATGTTCTTTAACAGGCACAAATACAACTGTTTCTATCAGTTTTAAAGTTCTTTCACGGGCATAAAAGAAAACTGTTTCTGTTAGTGTTTAATTTCTTTAACAGGCACAGATACAACTGTTTCTATCAGTTTTTAAGTTCTTTGTCAGGCATAAAAGACAACTGTTTCTATCAGTTTTTAAGTTAACAGGCACAAATACAACTGTTTCTATCAGTTTTTAAAATTCTTTAACAGGCACAAATACAACTGTTTCTATCAGTTTTAAAGATCTTTAACAGGCACAAATACAACTGTTTCTATCAGTTTTTACGTTCTTTAACATGCACAAATACAACTGTTTCTATCCGTTTTACAGTTCTTTAACAGGCATAAAAGACAACTGTTTCTATCAGTTTCGGATTGGTTAGCCGAAAAGTATTTTAAAATTACTATACTGCATATAAATTTATAAGATCGTACAAAAAAACCCCCAACAATTATCAAAGTCTGCCACGTGAACATATTCTGATATCAAACTAGCCTGGAAGATCTTTCCTCATAGTAGAGTTGATGAGAAAACATCTTTCCACAGAGTAAATTGGTGAGAAAACATCTTTCCACAGAGTAAATTTGATGAGATAAGATCTTTCCACAGAGAAAAGTTGATGAGATAAGATCTTTCCACAGAGTAAAGTTGATGAGATAAGATCTTTCCACAGAGTAAAGTTGTTGAGATGAGATCAGTCTGCATGATTAAAGTTCATGAGAAAAAGAAAATGTTACATAACAGTAAAATGTTATGTAAGATAAAGTTCATGTTGAAATTCATCCTTCGGCGTAAGTTTCATGGGTAAAATGTTGTGTAAGACAAAGTTCATATGCAAATTCATCCTTCGGCGTAACTTTCATGGGGGAAATGTTTTACATTGCAAAGTTCCCTGGAGAAAGATCTTTCTATATGAGTATACCACGCTGGAGAAATGACATAAACACATGAAAGAGAACGAAATAGATGTCGGATATGACAAAACTGACAATGAAAACTTTACAGGAAACTAAACTGACAACAAAAACTTTACAGGAAACTAAACTAACAACAAAAACCTTACAGGAAACAAAACTGACTACAAAAACTTTACAGAAACTAAACTGACAACAAAAACTTTACAGTAAACTAAACTGACAACAAAAACTTTACAGTAAACTAAACTGACAACAAAAACTTTACAGGAAATCAAACTGACAACAAAAACTTTACATGAAATCAAACTGACAACAAAAACTTTACATGAAATCAAACTGAGAACAAAAACTTTACAGGAAATCAGACTGACAACAAAAACTTTACAGGAAATCAAACTGACAACAAAAACTTTACAGGAAACTAAACTGACAACAAAAACTTTACAGGAAACTAAACTGACAACAAAAACTTTACAGGAAATTACCAGGAGACTAAAAGCCACTTGCAACACTTGGTCACGTGGTAGTCACATACCACGCACCACCTGGCCTCTTCTCGAAGATCAACTTACTTACAAGAACAGGAACTTCCTGTTTTGGTGGGTGGCAGCGCAAGAAGCGAGACCACATTGCCACATAACAGAAACTAACGAGTGAAATGAAGAGAGTATACATATCTCTGCTTACATTCGCACTTTTACGCAAATCCGGGTCACAGCGGGCCATCTTTATCTTGCCAGTTCCATCTTTGTAAAGTGACCTGCCCACATTGGAGATTTGTTTACTTGGGTGGGTGCGCTGAAACGGAGCTAACACCTGCGCACATTAGAGACCTTTGTACCCACTTGTCTGAATCCTTCTACCTGTTGTTCTGGACTATGTTCCGGTCCCAGGTTATAAACGTGTAATAAGGTGAATCCAGGACAGTAGTTTGCACGAAATCTAAGTCCAGGAGGGAATGTCTTGTCATCAGGTCATCTCGTCCCACTGATGTTTGTACATTCTTTCCTAAGTGTGAGTCAGACGTCACAAAGTATGACTGGAGGTTTAGAATAACATCACAAAGTAGGACTGGAGGTTTCGAATAACATCACAAAGTAGGACTGGAGGTTTAGAATAACATCACAAAGTAGGACTGGAGGTTTAGAATAACATCACAAAGTAGGACTGGAGGTTTAGAATAACATCACAAAGTATGACTGGAGGTTTAGAATAACATCACAAAGTAGGACTGGAGGTTTAGAATAACATCACAAAGTAGGACTGGAAGTTTGGAGTGACATCACAAAGTAAGACTGGAAGTTTAGAATAACATCACAAAGTAAGATTGGAAGTTTAGAATAACATCACAAAGTAAGACTGGAAGTTTAGAATAACATCACAAAGTAAGACTGGATGTTTAGAATAACATCACAAAGTAAGATTGGAAGTTTAGAATAACATCACAAATTAAGATTGGAAGTTTGTAGTAACATCATAAAGTAAGACTGGAAGTTTGGAGTGACATCACAAAGTAGGACTGGAAGTTTGGAGTGACATCACAAAGTAAGACTGGAAGTTTAGAATGACATCACAAAGTAAGATTGGAAGTTTAGAATAACATCACAAAGTAAGACTGGAAGTTTAGAATAACATCACAAAGTAAGACTGGAAGTTTAGAATAACATCACAAAGTAAGACTGGAAGTTTAGAATAACATCACAAAGTAAGACTGGAAGCTAAGAATAACATCACAAATTAAGACTGGAAGTTTAGAGTGACATCACAAAGTAAGATTGGAAGTTTAGAATAACATCACAAAGTAAGACTGGAAGTTTAGAATAACATCACAAAGTAAGACTGGAAGTTTAGAATAACATCACAAATTAAGACTGGAAGTTTAGAGTGACATCACAAAGTAAGATTGGAAGTTTGAAGTGACATCACAAAGTAAGACTGGAATTTTGGAGTAACATCACAAAGTAAGACTGGAAGTTTGGAGTGACATCACAAAGTAAGACTGGAATTTTGGAGTAACATCACAAACTAGCATTGGAAGTTTAGACTGACATCACAAAATAAGATTGGATGTTTGGAGTGGAGGAATACTGGACAGATTTTCCTCGCTGGACAGCTTTTCCAAGAGTGAGAGAATGTTGAGCACATTTTCCTGGAGTGGAGTGTAGCACAGTCCCTCGTAAATAGGATTATGAATATGATTATGAATATATTGTAGCCAAAATAGTAACATCGAAAAGCAGTAGAAAAAAGGTAGGTAGGAAATGTAGAGAAAGGTATAAAACAATCTCCTATGACACTAGCACGACAGAACGCTGACAAAGGTAAACAGAGGAGACAGACAGACTGAAAAGGCAAACACAGTGACGCTGAGATACGAGAAATAGTAAAGAAAGGCGCCAGAAAGTAGGATGATCCAGTGATAACTACACAGTGATACACAAACAACTAGCCCGAGGTGGTACAACAGACATTGAAACTAGACGGATATAGGAAGGGCCAAGGGTCTTGTTGGCGAAAGATAGTCTATGAAATGGCATGATAAATAAATAAACGGACTAACCACCAGTAAATACAGCACAGGGTTTCCGTGGGCAAAAGGGATGGACATTAGACAACGCTAACCTGACAGGTTATGAAGTGAGAACCAATCGGGACGCTCATAGGAACCAGTGGACACATAGAGACAGAGCCAAAATACCTATTGGTCTGTCATCAGACCGAACTTCAGGATAAAAAGGTCGATCAGAGCAACAGAACAAGAGAGACACAAAAAGAGGAGACACGGAGTAAAACAGCAGAGAGACATAAAAAGAGGGCAAAAAAGGACAAGGGGAGGAGGGGAAGAGAGAGGGAATGTCTGAACAAGGACGATCAATGAATAGAGACCGGTTCAGACATCAGAGGAAGACCATCAGAAGAAATCAGAAAAGAGACATAGAGAAGTATCAGCGAAGAGGCAAGAGGACACAGACGCAATAGACAGGTGCCCTGCAACTAAAGACAACATATACTGTATGATGAGGACAGTCAAGATTTACCATTCTTGGACACTCAGACTAAAGACAACATATATTGTATGATGAGGACAGTCAAGATTTACCATTCTTGAACACTCAGACTAAAGACAACATATATTGTATGATGAGGACAGTCAAGATTTACCATTCTTGGACACTCAGACTAAAGACAACATATATTGTATGATGAGGACAGTCAAGATTTACCATTCTTGAACACTCAGACTAAAGACAACATATACTGTATGATGAGGACAGTCAAGATTTACCATTCTTGAACACTCAGACTAAAGACAACATATATTGTATGATGAGGACAGTCAAGATTTACCATTCTTGAACACTCAGACTAAAGACAACATATATTGTATGATGAGGACAGTCAAGATTTACCATTCTTGAACACTCAGACTAAAGACAACATATACTGTATGATGAGGACAGTCAAGATTTACCATTCTTGAACACTCAGACTAAAGACAACATATATTGTATGATGAGGACAGTCAAGATTTACCATTCTTGAACACTCAGACTAAAGACACCATATATTGTATGATGAGGACAGTCAAGATTTACCATTCTTGAACACTCAGACTAAAGACAACATATATTGTATGATGAGGACAGTCAAGATTTACCATTCTTGAACACTCAGACTAAAGACAAATCATATATTGTATGATGAGGACAGTCAAGATTTACCATTCTTGGACACTCAGACTAAAGACAACATATACTGTATGATGAGGACAGTCAAGATTTACCATTCTTGGACACTCAGACTAAAGACAATATATACTGTATGATGAGGACAGTCAAGATTTACCATTCTTGAACACTCAGACTAAAGACAATATATACTGTATGATGAGGACAGTCAAGATTTACCATTCTTGAACACTCAGACTAAAGACAACATATACTGTATGATAAGACAGTCAAGATTTACCATTCTTGAACACTCAGACTAAAGACAACATATATTGTATGATGAGGACAGTCAAGATTTACCATTCTTGAACACTCAGACTAAAGACAACATATACTGTATGATGAGGACAGTCAAGATTTACCATTCTTGAACACTCAGACTAAAGACAACATATACTGTATGATGAGGACAGTCAAGATTTACCATTCTTGAACACTCAGACTAAAGACAACATATATTGTATGATGAGGACAGTCAAGATTTACCATTCTTGAACACTCAGACTAAAGACAATATATATTGTATGATGAGGACAGTCAAGATTTACCATTCTTGAACACTCAGACTGAGACACAGATAACCATAGACTGAGACACAGATAACCATAGACTGAGACACAGATAACCATAGACTGAGACACAGATAACCATAGACTGGGCTCCGAGACGTAGATAGCTGTGCCCAAGTGATGAACTTACGAGCTAGGAGGACTAGAGTTTTAGAAGTCACGGCTGGACGACTGTGGTTCGCTTGCTTGCTGAAGGACGAAATTCTGTTTGTTATGTAAATTCCTGGTGAAATGTTTCATGAAATTTCTACAATACGCTACCTACGATATCGATATAGAAGTGTAAGTAATCTGTATATTTAGCATGTTGGACGAAGGGACTTCCTCATATCACTGCATTTGTTTAAGTTTTGCTGTCTTCGTGACCACATGTTCTCTTCATATATGGACCAGTGAAGTTTCTTGTTGTGCGACAAAGCTTTGATGTATACGAAAATATACGAGCAATATAAACCTTATAAGAACTCTTGAAGATAAACAACTTAGAAAGATATTTGAAAATCAAGTAACCTTAATTGGAACTAGGAAGGAGACATTTGGATAACTTGGATAGACTTGTTAAATTTAACTTGGATACAAGTAATAGTTATGTGATAAAGTGACATTGCAAAGAAACATTGATAGAGCATCGTTTAACGTCTGATAATAGACAATGATAAAGGGGGAATGTTGAGCAGGTTTTTCTGGAGTGGGGGGGGGGGGGCGGGAGAATGTTGAGCAGGATTTTCTGGAGTGGGGGGGGGGGGAATGTTGAGCAGGTTTTCTTGGAGTGGGGGTGCGGGGGAATGTTGGATAGATTTTCTTGGAGTGGGGGGAGGGGGAATGTTGGACAGATTTTCTTGGAGTGGGGGGCGGGGGAATGTTGGATAGATTTTTCTGGAGTGGGGGGCGGGGGAATGTTGTGCAGGTTTTTCTGGAGTGAGGGTGGGGGAATGTTGGACAAATTTTCTTGGAGTGGGGGTGCGGGGAAATGTTGAGCAGATTTTTCTGGAGTGGGGGGGGGGCGGGGGAATGTTGGACAGATTTTCTTGGAGTGGGAGGGGCGGGGGAATGTTGGATAGATCTTCTTGGAGTGGGAGCGTGGGAATGTTGGATAGATTTTCTTGGAGTAGGGGCGGGAGAATGTTAGATAGATTTTCTTGGAGTGGGGGAATGTTTGACATATTTTCTTGGAGTGGGGGCATGTTGAATAGATTTTATTCGACTGAGGGAATGTTGGACAGATTTTCTTGGAGTCGGGGAATGTTGGATAGATTTTCTTGGAGTTGAGAATGTTTGATAGATTTTCTTGGAGTGGGGAATGTTGGATAGATTTTCTTGGAGTGGATGAATGTTGGATAGATTTTCATGGAGTGGAGGAATGTTGGATAGATTTTCTTGGAGTGGAGGAATGTTGGATAGATTTTCTTGGAGTGCGGGAATGTTGGACAGATTTTCTTGGAGTGGGGGAATGTTGGATATATTTTCTTGAAGTGGGGGAATGTTGGACATATTTTTTTGGAGTCGGGGAATGTTGGATAGATTTTCCTGGTGGCTGGATGGGGGGAGGGGGTGTGAGTGGAACCGGACAAGTTGAAGTAATCTGAAATACAGAAATGCCCAGCATCGTGCTAGGGTCAAGAACACTGCGTTATATAATCAGAAAATTGCGCTACATACAACCAGAACATCCTGTTACATACAATCATAACATCCTACTATATACAATCAGAACATCCTGCTATATACAATCAGAATAATGTGCTACATTATGAACAATAAACAATAATCTTCTCAGTGACAACAATCTCTACATATACTGTTAAAGAAAAAGAAATCCAACAAATACGATGTTGAGATTTAAAATGAAGTTTGCTGATCAGACAAGGGCAAACTGCCTGAAACGTTCACTTGGACATCAACTTCACGTGCTGACCTGAATTCTGCTCAGCAGATGATTCATGAGCACAGAAAAGCAACACTAGTCAAAACAGCATTTTTGACAATAACTCATGATAGGTTCACGAGAATCCCGTGAAACTTACTGAACACAAAACTCACTGACCATGTTATTGAATTCCTATAAAAGATTGACGCTCCTCAGATCAGTTCATTTGAAAACTCAATACACAAGTATGGCTCATCTCACTACAGAACGACTCATCATCATTGGATGTTTACAGACTGGACAGCCACAAAGTGTAGTGGCCAGACAATTTAATGTGATTAGAAACGCCATTAGTCGCCTTTGGAGATGATTTCAAGAAACTGGCTCAGTTGCAGACCGGCCGTGTAGTGGAAGACCCGTAGTCACAACTCCTGCCGAAGACAGCTTCATACAACTGCGTCACCTCAGGAATTAATTTGCATCTGCGTCCTCAACAGTCCCGTCAATGACAGCAGCTCGTCGAATTTCTGATCAAACGGTCACAAACTGGCTGCACGACGCTGGTCTTTGGGCTAGAAGACCTTACAAAGGTCCTATTCTTACGGGCCGGCATCGCCAGAACCGACTGCAGTGGGCGAATCAGCATCGTCAATGGAACGTTGCGAATGATTGGAGAAGGGTTTGGTTTAGTGACGAATCATTCTTTCTGCTCCAGCGACACGATAGACGGAGAAGAGTTTACCTCAGAGTCCATGAGCGCTACACTCAGAACTGCGTGGATGAGGCTCCTTCACATGGTGGTGGTGTACTGGTGTGGGGGACGATCAACTTCATGGGAAGAAGAGACCTCGTACAAACTGAAGGACGCCTGAATGCCCAACGATACGTCGCTGAAATTCGTCGTTTTCACGTTTTTCTACTTCTGGCTGCATCATGGTCGATTTTTCAGCAGGATAACGCTCGACTTCATCTGGCACAACTCATCACCCAGTTCCTCGCTGACAACAACGTCCAGACTATTCCGCGTCCATCCATGTCATCAGACATAAACCCAATAGAACATTTATGAGATGAACTCAACAGACAAGTCCACCAGCGAGACGTGGTGCAAATCAATCTCCGACAGTTGTCTCTTGTACCGCGGGAAGAGGGGACAGCCATCTCACAACAGCAGATCCATGTCAAGGAGATGTCGTTCTCTTATACAGGCCAGAGGAGGCCATACACCTTACTGAAACGGCGGCCTCAGTCGCAAAGAATAAAAGTCCAAACCAAATTTAATGAACATCATTTCGTTGTTAAAGTCTCAACGTTCCTACATGTCAAGATTGAAACATTAATTCCGTAAAATAAAATTTTGATACAAGTTTGAAATTTAGTGTCCATTACGACTACAGTAGTGTTGCGTTTCTTTTTCTGAACAGTTTACTCGTATATACCAAAGCTGAGTGGGTTTCTGTTGGAGATCAAATGGAGAGCAAAGAAATCAAACGAGGAAGTTCTGAAAGAGGCTGGAAAGACGAGACAAACAATAACAAAAGTAAGAAAAAGACAATACAGATTCTTAAGACACGTTCTCGGCGAGGCAAGCTGGAATACATTGTGACAACAGGAAAGACAGAAGGCAAGAGACAGAGGTAGACGAGAGAGAAAATGCTAGATGGACTAACTAGATGGCACAAAGGACAGATACCTAGTTAACCTGACAGACAGACAGGTAATTGCTCACTTCCTCCCTCACTTTGTAAAACTGCACCATACACCTCTATCTACCTTATTTATTTAAACCAGTTTTACTGCAGTCGCCATCCCTTTTATCTAGATTATCATGACGTTTAATGTGTCAAAAATATTTAAGTTTTCTCTCTTTAATCCTCTTTACTAGCCAGCCTTATTCAGTATTAAGTTCTTGTAGTATGGATATATTTGTTCTTTTTTGTGTCCATGATATTTGAAGAACTCTTCTGTAGCATTTACATTCAAAGGCATTTATGTGTTTCTCAGCTGTTTTGTTAAGTGTCCAGGTCTCACAGGCATATGTTGCGATGGGAAAGATGCATGCTCTTAAAAATCTTATTTTTATAGTTTTGTCTGCTCCTCTCCACAGCTTCTTTAGTTGTTTTACTTTCTGAAGAGTGATAGATGTTGTAATATTAACAGATTTTTTGTGTGAGAAAACCTGTTGTTGTGGTCAGTCAGTAATAGACCACAACTCACCTGTTTATGCCAGCATGGAGCAAGTTATCTCCCAGTAATAGACCACAACTCACCTGTTTATGCCAGCATGGAGCAAGTTATCTCCCAGTAATAGACCACAACTCACCTGTTTATGCCAGCATGGAGCAAGTTATCTCCCTGTTCCGACTGAGAACTCAGTCACGTGGGTCTGGTTGTGAGAGTGGATCTGAATGTTGCAGAGACAGGTCGTGTGTGTGAGTTTTTTTTTTCCTAGAAAGGGATGTTAGGAATTCTCTGGTTCATTATGTAAGTTTGGTGTGATTGTCCTCTTTTAGGACAGAAGTGTTGTTCTAGTATGTGGTAGTTGTGTTTATTTGTCCTTTTTAGGGCAACAGTTGTCGTAGTTGTGTTAGATGGGCTGTCCTTTTAGGACAATGTTGTAGTTAGATGGGCTGTCCTTTTAAGGACAATGTTGTAGTTAGATGGATTGTTCTTTTTAAGGACAGTGTTGTAGTTAGATGGATTGTTCTTTTTAAGGACAATGTTGTAGTTAGATGGATTGTTCTTTTTAAGGACAATGTTGTAGTTAGATGGATTGTTCTTTTTAAGGACAGTGTTGTAGTTAGATGGATTGTTCTTTTTAAGGACAATGTTGTAGTTAGATGGATTGTTTTTTAAGGACAATGTTGTAGTTAGATGGATTGTTCTTTTTAAGGACAATGTTGTAGTTAGATGGATTGTTCTTTTTAAGGACAATGTTGTAGTTAGATGGATTGTCCTTTTCAGGACAGATGATGTAGTTGTCATGTAGAGTATGTGTTCAATTTGTCCCCGTTTTGGACAGGTTGAAAGGCATTTTGTAGTTTTGAAGTTGGCGTGTTTTGTCAGTGTTGGATGTCTGAGTTAGTCCCATGGCGATGTTAGTCGCCTGGACATTTTCTTATGATCACTGTAATTGTTTCCATCAGTTTATACACTCCAGGTCTATGCAACACACATCCAACAAATGGGATTCATCATTTTACTCATTGTTTGGTGAGTGCTGACTCCTGTGATTATTGGATTCTTGTTAATTCTCAACTGTGGTGTTGAGTTAGTCGATTACACGTAACTGGTCATGTCGTGTATTGATGTGTAGTTGCATGTTATTGTTATCTGGGTTGTCTTGTTACACGGCGTGTACCAATGTAACGTCTGTTGTGTCACTGGGCCCAGTGCTTATGTTGCCACGTAATAGGGACAGTACAGAACAGTGTGTGATCAAAAAGTTGTTTAGTGTGCAGTAATACAAATATGAAGTTTGTTTTAATGTCCTTTTAACTTCTTTCATTGTATCTCCATTATTAGTTAGTAGTGATCCAAGATATTCAAAACTCTCCACTTCTTCCAGTTTTTCCTCATTGATACATATTTCAGCTGCCTTGTTTGTTTTGTCAGTTCTCATCAATTTAGATTTCTTTGCATTAAGATAGAGGTTCTGCTCTTTGCTGTTCTTACGGACTGACATAATTAGGTTTTCCATTCCTTTTTGTGTTGTGGACAGTAATAATGTGTCATCAGCATATCTAATCTCTGGTATTTTATAACCTCCAATTGTTATGGCATCGTAATATTCTTTGTCTACATCTTCTCTAACATTCCTCATTATATTTTCAGTATACAAGTTAAATAAGTAAGGTGACATTATGCACCCCTGACGGATCCCTTGTTTTATATCTTTGAACCGTAATCCAAATGCATGATCCCTGTGGTATGATCACTTCACGACTATGATGGATGAGATTTTAACCTTTAGGTTCAAAGATATTATCATTCTTGGAGATTTCAACATAGATCTAACACAATCAAATCCAACTTGGAGCAATATTATATTATCCTACAATTTTTGCCAAACCTACAGGAGTAACAGAAGTATCATCCACCTTTATTAGATCATATATATGTAACCCACCCAGAAAACATCAATGAATGCTACATACCTCATACTTCGTTAAGTGATCATTACCCAGTCTGTTGTACGTGGACGAGAAAGGGGTATAAACTTCCTAAACACAATCAAATCAGTATGAAATTTAGAAGCTTCAGAAAATTTAACTAGAATTATTCCTTAATGATTTGCAAGAATCTTCACTTACACACGTATACCAACTAACTGACCCTGATGAGGCAATAAAATATTGGCTAAAGATCTTCAGAGATATATTAGACAAACATGTCCCCATGAAAGAGGTGAGAGTAAAACACCAGATGAAGTCACCTTGGATAACACCTGAAATATTACATGCCATGAGAGAACGTGACCGGGCGCACAAAATCAAGGACTTTAGGACCTACCATTCACTCAGAAACAAAGTTCAATACTTTATAAGACAAGATAAAAAAGAAATTATTTTATAATCTCTCTCTCTCTCTCTGAACCTTAAGTGCCCAGGGCACATGGGGCTTCCGCAAGGGTTTTCCACAAATGCCTGTCCTTCGCCTTTTTTTCTGCTCTTGCCCAGGTGAGCCCTCTATTGCTCAACATCCTTTCTGTTGTTCTTCTCCATGTCTCTTTTGGTCTACCCTTACTTCTGCTCCCCTGTGGTGTCCATCTTAGTGCTATTTTTGGTAGTGAGTTGTCAGTCATTCGGAGCACATGTCCTAACCATCGCCAGCATCTTTCCTCAATAATTGTTGTCAGTGGTTTCATCTGCATTTCTGCTAATAAGATGTTATTTCTTATAGTGTTTGGCCAAAATATTTTTCTAATTCTTCGTAAACATTTAGTCTGGAAAGAATTCAACTTGTTTTCTATGGTTTTGGTGATTTTCCAGCATTCGCTTCCATAGAGTAGTACACTTAGAACATTACTCTTAAATATCCTGATATCATATTTATGCTTAGTTTTTTTTATTTCCATATATTCTGCAGCATTGCAAAAGCCTGGTTTGCTCTAGTAAGTCTGCTGTTGATGTCCTCTGTGCTGTCTCCATTTTCTACTACTCTGCTGCCAAGGTATACAAATTCGTTGACCTCCTCCACTAACTTGTTATCTACTCTGAGTACATTTCTGTTGTTCACATTTTGCTTCATTAACTTTGTCTTTCCTACGTTGATCTTTAGTCCTATGTTGTTTGCATTCTGAGTTAGCTTGTTTATTTTATCTTGCATATCTTTGTGTCTGCTTGATAATAGACAAATGTCGTCCTCAAAGTCAAGGTCCTCCAGCACTGTGTCAAGGGTCCATTGTAATCCTCTGCGTTTGTCTGATGTTGCCTCCTTCATTAACCAGTCTACTGCCAAGATAAATAATGTTGGTGATAGTACACATCCCTGTTTCACTCCTGTTTGTACCCTAAAGCTGCTGGAGGTATGTTCTCCACAGATAACTTTGCACTGAAAACCCATATAGGGCTTTGATTACATTAACTATTTTATGGGGGAGGCCATGCCATCTTAGGATTTTCCACAGTGCATCTCTGTTGACACTGTCAAAGGCTTTCTCAAAATCTATGAATAATGCATATGTTGTGCTATGCCACTCATTTGCCTGTTCTAATATTTGTCTAAGTACAAATATGTGGTCTATGCATGATCTTCCTTTCCTAAATCCTGCCTGCTCTTTCCGAAGTTTTTCCTCAAGTATTGGTACAATTCTGTTGTATTTTATAATCTAGTACTGAATAAATCAGAAAGTAAATCAATTTGGAAAGCCATAATACCCTATCAAATAAAAGAAAAGAATTTGATTCTCAAGCCATCAATCGTGCATACACTAGCGCACATATCAGTACACATTTCAGAGAAGAAATCAACGTTCTTAAATCATCAATACCAGCTCCTGTATGCGACTTACATGAACTACAAACATTCCTGGACAGCAGATGTACTGATTTTAAACAGTTACACATTCCATTCTTAACAGTCAGTGAAGTTCACAGTTATCTCTTAACCTTAAAAAACAACAATACAGCTGGGCTTGATGATATTAGTAATAAGATCTTAAGTTATGCTGCACCTGTCATTTCACATACACTACCATATATTTATAATCAGTGCAGTGCAAAATGTTATTTCCCTGAGGCTTTTAAAACTGCTAAGGTGTATCCTCGCTTTAAATCTGGCTCATCCAACAATCTTACCAACTATAGACCAATATCCATATTATCGTCATTATCAAACCACTCGAAAAACACATACACAAAATAACTCTACGACACATGCAATAGAACAATTTACTCATAGACAGTCAGTCAGACCCAATCTTTCCTGCCACACAGCTCTTACCAAAATGACAGAAAACTGGTTAGTAGACATAAATGACGACAGACTATGTGGTGCCATCTTTGTCGACTTTAAAAAGGCATTTGATATGACTGACAATGATATTCTTGTAAGAAAAATAAAGACTTATAAATTGCACCCTGACCTAATAAAATTAATTGCATCGTTTCTTTCAGACAGACAACAGGTAGTATTCTTCAACAATTCTCTATCAAATTCTGTTAAAGTTGACACTGGTGTTCCGCAAGGTTCTATTCTAGGCCCGTTGCTCTTTGCTATCTATATCAATGATCTTCCACTTCATCTTAAACACTCTTCTTGTGACCTTTTTGCCGATGATTGCACAGTTTACACCAGTGACTACGACTGTATTAATCTAGAATCAACTCTTCAGGTTGAGTTATAGAATTTAATTAGATGGAGCAAAAACAATGGCATGATTATAAACACAGATAAAACAAAATCAATGCTCATAACAACAAGACAGAAATTACAAAACGCAACAAAAACAACACTTTGGCTATGTACTGAAACATCACAGATAGAAAACGTTAGCGAGCACAAAACACTAGGTCTTATTACTGACCAACATCTGACCTGGAACTCTCGTGTGCAAGGTTTAACAAAATGTATAAACTATGAAAAATGTACGTACAGCTTTATTACTTAACAACTACAAGTTGTGACGTTTCGGCGTGAGCCTTAATCATACAGAAACATACAGGACGAAGAAATAGAGAGAGGAGATAAAGAATAGATTCACATGAATACTATTTTTTTTTAATGTTAAAAAGAGTAAATTGTAAGGTGTGGCTTGTCCGGCGGTGTGTGTCAGGAATGGATTTAGTAGAAAGTGGAGACTGTTTAAATGGAGAACTGTGACATATGGTTGGTGGGTTGTAACTGGGGGTGGTGGATGGGGAACCGGGGAGGGAAGAGAGAGCGATACAATGTTGACCTAGCCAGGAGAAGTTGAAACAGATGATTAGGGAAGAGGGGTTGCAAAGTGATGCTGTGAGGATATTTGAAAAGTTAGAAAGGGATGGAGCTTAGTGGAGAGGTACTATAATGATTGAAGAGAATGTTAAGTGTAGCTAAACAGCGAGTTTAACCCATGTGGCTCCAGGTCTAACAAAATTCATCGCACAAAAAGTATACCAGTTAGCCAAAATTAAGCACTTCATCGATCAAGACACAAAGAAGACATACTACATATCACATATACAAACATATTTAGACTATTGCTCAACAATCTGGGAAGGTTGCTCAGTGTCAAATACAAAGAGGCTTTACTCACTCCAAAAGCAAGCAGTAAAGCTTATTAGTGACAAAGATCAAGCACAAACAACTAACCAGTACAAACGTATCAAAATACTGCCTCTTAAGAACAGGTTTCTCTTCAACAAAGCCACATTAGTACATCAAATTCTTTCACGGCATGCCCCGCCTTATCTATGGAACCTGTTTAAATTTAGCCAAAAGTGCAGCCAACGCTTGAACAACATATGTCTTCCAAAACCTAGACTTGATCTTTACAAGAAAAGCTTTAGTTATTCTGCTGCTCATCTTTGGAATACCCTCCCATCTTGTATAAAAAATATAAATTATACTCCTTCCTACAACTACAAACTTTCCCAATATCTATTTCATGTCGACTACATGCCTCCATGAATCATAAAACTTAAATGTTATCTTAGACGGCTCTTACAGACACTAAATACAGTTAATTGTTTATTCTGAATAGTCCCCAATATTTTGTTTAGTAAATAGTCATTTATAATGTATGTAGTTACTTCTGTACTGAGTGAATGGATAAGAGCGAAACGTAAATGTTATATTTCATTTTATGTCTCTCAGCTTCATTGTTAATTATATTTGTTGCATGAACAGCATATTTGTAGAATGTCTGGAATAGAGTGAAAGATGTATGATAAAGGGCAGAATGTCAGACGGGCCTGGGTACCCAACTCTTAACCCTTTTGAAATAAAGATCAATCAATCAATCAAAGCAAGTTGTTGTTCTGCCATTTATTCTTACTGCTGCCTGTTAGTCTAGATACAGCAGTGATATTTATTGTATCAAATGTGTTGTAAATCCAGTTTTTTCCTTTATTTTCCAAAGTTTCTGGTGAAGTACACAATCAAATGCCTTTGAGTAGTCTATAAAAGATAAATATAAATTCACATTAAACTCTCTGCATTTCTCTATTATTAATCTTATATTGAATATATGATCTCTTGATCCTCTTCCTGGCCTGAAACCAGCTTGGACCATATTGACTTTTTCTTCTATTTTCTTTCGAAGTTTACCCATTATGATTTTTAACAGAATTTTACTGGCATGACTAATCAGGGCAACAGTTCTGTAGTTTGTGCATAATTTCAGGTTACCCTTTTTTGGCAGTGGTATGAATACAGTTCTTTTCTATTATTTTGGCCAAATACCTGAATGCCATATCTTTTTACTTAGTGCATGATAGACTGTTGCACATTCCTTTCCTCCTGCTTTAGTAAGTTCAGCTGTTATCTCATCACATCCTGGTGATTTACCATTTTTCAGATTCTTTATTGCCCATACAACTTCCTCTATTGTCGGTTCGGGTTTTCTCCTCCAATAATAATTCACACTGTAGATTTCTGCTTTCACAGTCAGCTGTTTCATACATTCCTCTGCAATATCCCTTCAGTCTTTCTAGCATTTCCCCTGTCTGAAGGTACCAGAGAAAAGTATGAAAGCCACTGACTGAAGCAGAGAAGAGTGCAGATTTAACCGCCGGAGAAAGAGCAGAGAAAGAGTGCAGATTTAACCACCGGAGAAAGAGCAGAGAAAGAGTGCAGATTTAACCACCGGAGAAAGAGCAGAGAAGGAGTGGAGATTTAACCACCGGATAAAGAGCAGAGAAAGAGTGCAGATTTAATCACCGGAGAAATAGCGCTGGGAATGTTCTGGTGTATATCACACTGGGTGCCCTCTATAAAGTAATTTTAACGAGATAAAGTCGGCTTGTCCTACACTTCACTCCCAAGCAAATTCCAAGACGACAGGCAGGAAATGTTAATAGCCTGGTGCGATAACCGGCCTCTCCGAGAGATAACTACAGGTCTCTCATCTCTTAACACTCTCAACACTGGGATCAGCATGACCTTCTCGCACTTTCTAACAAGACTGGCCGTTCTTATTCTGTTTTTCTCCTCCTCCTTTCTTCTTCTTCTTCTTCTTCTTCTCTTGCTCTCCTTCCTCCTCCTTCTTCTTCCTCTTCTTTCTTCTTCCTCCTCCTCCTCCTCCTCCTCCATCTTCTTCTTCTTCTTTTCCTTTCCTCCTCCTCCACCTTCTTCTTCTTTTTCTTCTTGTCCTCCACTTTTTTTCTTCTTTTCTCATCCTCCTCCTTCTTATTCTTCTTCCTCTTCTCTTCTACTCCTCCTCCTCCTCCTTCTTCTTCATCTCATCCTCCTCCTTCTTCGTCTCCTCTTTCTCTCTTTACTTCTTCTTCTTCTCCTCCCCATCCTTCTTCTTCATATCCTCTTTCTCTTCCTCCTCCTTCTTCTTCTCCTCCCCCTCCTTCTTCCCTTTCTCTCACTCCTCCTACTTCTTCTTCTCCTATATCTCCTCCTTCTTCTCCTTTTCCTCTTTCTCCGCCTCCTTTTTCTCCTTCTCCTTTTTCTCCTTCTTATTACCTTCTTTCTCCTCCTCCTTCTTTTTCACCTCCTCCTTCTTTTTCACCTCCTCCTTCTTTTTCTCCACCTCCTTCTCTCCTCCTCATTCTTCTTCTTCACCTCCTCCTCCACTACTCTTTTTTCTCCTTCTTCACATCCTCCTCCTCCTCCTTCTTTTCTTCTTTTTCCTCTACTTCTTCTTCTTCTTCTCATCCTCCCCTCTTCCACTTTCTTCTTCACCTCCTCTCCTTCTCCTCCTTCTTCTTGTTCTTTACCTCTTCCTCTCCTCCTCTTCCTTCTTCTTCTTCTTTTCTTCTTCTTCTCATCCTCCCCTCCTCCACCTTCTTCTTCACCTCCTCTCCATCTCCTCCTTCTTCTTGTTCTTTATCTCTTCCTCTCCTCCTTCTTCTTCTTCTTCTTCTTCTTCTTCAGCTTCCCCCCTCCTCCTCCATCTTCTTCTTTTTCACTTCCTCCCCTCCTCCTCTTCTCCTCCTCCTCCTCCTCCTTCTCCTTTTTCTCCTTCTCCTCTTTCTTCTTCCCTTCCTCTTCCTTCTTCTTCTCCTCTTTCTCCTCCTCTTCCTTATTCTTCTCTTCTTTCACCTCTTCCTTCTCTAAGGATTTACTGGGGACCCCTGCCCCGTTACCTAAGCTAAGGATTTTACTGGGGACCCCTGCCCCGTTACCTAAGCTAAGGATTTTACTGGGGACCCCTGCCCCGTTACCTAAGCTAAGGATTTTACTGGGGTTACTAACAGAGAGGTGAGACAGGGTCTTGGTCAGTTACGGGTCGCATGTCAGCTATATGTGGCTAACCGTGACTCCAGCATGTCAGCTATATGTGGTTAATCGTGACTCCAGCATGTCAGCTATATGTGGTTAATCGTGACTCCAGCGTGTCAGCTATATGTGGCTAACCGTGACTCCAGTATGTCAGCTGTAAGTGGCTAACCGTGATTTCAGCATGTCAGCTGTAAGTGGCTAACCGTGACGCCAGCATGTCGGCTATGGACCGCTTACCGTGACTCCGACATGTCAGCTATGAGCCGCTGGTCGTGACTCCGACATGTCAACTATGGGCCGCTGACCATGACGCCAGTAGGTCAGCTATGAGCTAACCGTGACGCCAGCATGTCAGATATGGGCCGCTGACCATGATGCCAGCATGTCAGGTGTGGGCCGCTGACTACAAGATCAGACAGCGTCATCACCCGCCCGCCCCCCAACCTATTTTGGTATAGAAAAGATGAGTAAGAGGACCTGCCCTCTCCCTCTCATGCTCACAATAACAGTGGGAGACGCTCCTGCCAAGTTCGGGTCAGACATTTCCTGCCATAGCTTCCCCCACAGAGTAGGGATCATCGTGTTCATTGTGGTGGTGGAGCGTAATGAGCAGTCTGATTCTTAAGTTTGTTCTAGGAAATAAAGAAATTTGTTCTACCCACCATTCGAGCTAATGTTGATACAATATCTTGACTGCATAATCAACTAACTTGTCTTTGACCTTGGCGGCTAACAAGATAATTGTTAACAATCAAAACTTCTACCCCACAATACCAGACTAAATATATAACAAGACAAGTGTTAACAATCAAAAGCCCTATCCCACAGTACCAGACTAAATATATAACAAGACAAGTGTTAACAATCAAAAGCCCTATCCCACAGTACCTGACTAAATATATAAGAAGACAAGTGTTAACAATCAAAAGCCCTATCCCACAGTACCTGACTAAATATATAACAAGACAAGTGTTAACAATCAAAAGCCCTATCCCACAGTACCAGATTAAAAATATACGGTCCGACAATTAAGTTCCATAAAAAGTAACATAAACAACAGTTGAAGATATTTTATTCAAAGTAAGCCCCTTGTGCACTGATACAGAGAGTGGCACGATCTAACAAACACTGGAACGACCTCTGCAGTTCTGCTGTAATGGCCCTTAAACTCGATGTTACGGCCCATTGGATGTCATCAGTATCATCAAGGAAGCGTCTTTTCAATGGTAACTTTAATACTGGGAACAGAAAATAATCACATAGAGACAAACCTGGGGAATAGGGTGGATGGTTGAGAACACACACCTGTTTTGGGGCTAAAGGTTCCTGTACAACTACAGCCCGGTGAGCCGGTGCATTATCATGAAGAAGTAAAAAACTGCCAGGTGTTGAATATTCGGGTCGGACTCGGAGAATTCGAGAATCAATAGGCGTTTCAAAATACTTAAATAAACTTTGGCAGTGACAGTCTGTCCCTCTGGACTAAATTCTTTGTGAATAACTCCTTTGCCGTCGATGAAACGCAACAATATTGTTTTCACTTTCAACTTTTGAAGACGAAATTTTTTGCTTTTTGGTGGTGATGATGACTTCCACTGAGCACTTTGACATTTAGTTGTAGGATCATAGTGGAAAATCCACATTTCATCCTCTGCAACAATCAAAATTAGGAAATGTTTATTTCTGCGACACTTTTGATGATGTCTTTTGTGTACTCAACACACTGATGTTTTTGGTCATCAAACGCATATGGTACAAACCGGCAAGCAACTTTATCTTGCCAAAATCTTCCACTAAAATTTTACGAATGGTCTCTCGGTTAACACCAAATTCATCTGCCATCATCCTCACAGTCAAACAACCATCTTCTTGTATGCGTTATCTGGCTTTTGCATTGAGTTTCTCATTACGAACAGAAATTTGGTGTCCATGTCTAGTTGCATTTTTAATCGTTTCCACACCACTTTTAAATCGTGAATACCACCTGAATATCTATGCATGAGATAAACAATTATCCCCATAAACTTGTCATATCACTTCAACTGTCTCAGTGGTACTTTTCCCGAGTTTTAAACAGAATTTAATGTTAGCTTTTAGCTCCATGCTGATTACGTAACAATGCACCTCTGACTTGATCAACAAAATGGCGGCTTGTTTGTCGTCTGATTATTAGGCGGCGATGAAACGTTGCCAGATTATAGATAAAGGTTGCCTCTTTGGATTCCCTGATGTGCTTCATAGATGGCATTTTTGTTTTCGCCATAATAAAATCAGTCTCACTATTTAATTGTGCGACCTTGTATATACGACACAGATTCCACCACATGTACTAAATGAGTGAAAAAATTCTTGGAGTACAAGTAAACAAGGAGAGAAGCAAATACAGACATTTAACATTACAATCCTGAGAAGAATTTATGGGCCGGTAACACAACAATGGAAGATAAGAAGTAATTTATGGACCGGTAAGAGGCCCTATAGCACAACAATGGAAGATAAGAAGTAACAGATTGTATAACTCTCCGCTTATAACAGCGACTATGAGACAACAGACTGAGCTGGCTCGGCCATATAAAGAGAATGGAGGAGGACAACAAAGATAGCTCGTACAAAAGTGATGAAAGCGGATACATCATCATCATCATCATTAATTTTCTAAAAACTGACATGACTTATTTCATATTTGTAAATCTCCAGCACTGAGCGAGAGAGAGGAGGAGAGGGCGAAGACAGGGAGAGATACGATGAGTGATTGATAAGTTCTCGCCATAAGCTTCAATAGATCATTTGTGAACAACATTTTGGGGTTATTTCGAAACATAGTCCCCTTGCAAGTTTATGAACTTAGTCCAGCGATCCTGGAGTATATGGATCCCTTCTTTGTAAAAATCAGCATCTTGGGCCAGTAGAAAATGGTCTACAGCATGAATGACGTCATCATCTGAAGCAAATTTGTGACCACTGAGCTCATTTTTGAGTTTGGTAAACAGGTAATAGGCCGAAGGGGCCAAATCTGGGGAATAAGGAGGATGTTCAAGAAGCTGGAAGCCACATTCATGAATGGCAGCCATTGCTACCACCGACTTGTGAACTGGAGCATTGTCTTGATGAAAGATGACCCCTCTCGTCAATTTCCATTGACGCTTTTCCTTCAATTTGACCCGCAGTTGCTTCACAAGATTAGCATAATAGGCCCCGGTGACCGATCTGCCCTTTTGAAGATAATCTACCAGTAGCACACTTTCTGAATCCCAAAAGATGGAAGTCGTCACTTTGCCAGCAGACAGAACCACCCTTGCATTCTTTGGAAGTGGGGATCTATGATGTTTCCACTGCTTTGACTGTTCTTTGGTTTCTGGTTGAAAATGATGAACCCAAATCTCATCCATAGTCACAAATTGCTGAAGAAACATTTCAGGATCTGCAGAAAAATGGCCAAGATTGTCTCTTGACATGTTGAGACGATGTCGTTTGTGATCAGCTCCAAGAAATGTTGGGACCGATCGAGCAGAGACATTTGTCATTTGAAGATCATTGTGAATAATGGTATGAACACGTTCCTGAGAGATGCCCAACTCAGTATCAATGTACTGCTCAGTTAGTCATCGATCCTCCATTATCATGTCATGTATTCTGCCTGTGGTTTCATCGGTGGTTACCGTTCTTTGTCTTCCTGGACGGGGATCATCTTCCAGACTCTCCCTTCCATGTTGAAATTGAGCTGCCCATTTCTTCACTGTGCTGTAAGAAGGGGCACTCTCCCCTAGAGTCTCTACAATATCCTCATGGATCTCCTTCGATGATAAGCCGTTGTTGCAGAAGTAGCGAATGAGTGCTCGATGAAAATTTTATCAATTTTCTCAATTTCTGCTATCCCTTACCACTTCAGTAGCCTGTAAAAAAAATGGTTGCAGTTAATTTCTTGAATCTTGCTATTTATCTTACATTAAACTGATCTACAAATGCACTTAATATAAGCTGTGTGTTTCAAGTATTTGTACGTTATGTCGAAAACTTATCAATCAACCGTCATAGACAGACAGAGAGAGACAGAGAGAGAGCTTGACAGACAGACAAAGTGAGAGACAGACAGAAATAAAAAGATAGACGCACAGAAAGACATACAACTATAGAATGAAAAAAGAGACAGAAAGAGAGAGTCACGTTGCTGTTGTGTACAGACAAGAATTATCATGAGCTGATCACAACGTCACGTTGATGTTTTATATAGACAGAATTATCATGAGCTGATTACAACGTCACTTTGATGTTTTATATAGACAGAATTATCATGAGCTGATCGCAAAGTCACGTTGATGTTTTATATAGACAGAATTATCATGAGCTGATCGCAAAGTCACGTTGATGTTTTATATAGACAGAATTATCGTAAGCTGATCGCAAAGTCACGTTGATGTTTTATATAGACAGAATTATCGTTAGCTGATCGCAAAGTCACGTTGATGTTTTATATAGACAGAATTATCATGAGCTGATCACAAAGTCACGTTGATGTTTTATATAGACAGAATTATCATGAGCTGATCACAAAGTCACGTTGATGTTTTCTATAGACAGAATTATCATGAGCTGATCACAAAGTCACGTTGATGTTTTCTATAGACAGAATTATCATGAGCTGATCACAAAGTTACGTTGTTGCTGAATGGGCAAGAAAAAAGTTGAGTCACCCAGTAACACTCAAGAGAGAGAGAGAGAGAAAGAGAGATAAAACAAGAAACAGAGAGAGAGAGAGAGACGAAAAACAGATTGAAAGAGAGAGAGAGAGAGAGAACGAGAAACAGACTGAAAGAGAAAGAGAGAACGAGAAGCAGACTGAAAGAGAAAGAGAGAACGAGAAGCAGACTAAATGAGTGAGAGAGAGAGAGAGAGAGAATAGACTGAAAGAGAGTTAACGAAAAACAGACTGAAAGAGAGGGAGAGAGAGAACGAGAAACAGGGAGAGAGAACGAGAAACAAAATGAAAGAGAAAGATATAATGAGAAACAGACTAAAAGAGAAAGATAGAACGAGAAACAGAGAGAGAGAATAGAAACATACTGAAAGAGAAGAACGAGAAACAGTCTGAAAGAGAGAGAGAGAGAGAGAAAGAGAGAGAAAACGAGAAACAAACTGAAACGGAAAGAGAGAACTAGATATAGACTGAAACAGAGAGAGAGATAGAGAAATAGACAGAAAGAGAGAGAACAAGAAACAGACTGAAAGAGAGAGAGAAAAGAAGAAACAGACTGAAAGAGAGAGAGAACAATAAACAGAATGAAAGAGGGAGAGAACAAGAAACAAACTGAAAGAGAGAACGAGAAATAAACAGAAAGAGAGAGAGAGAGAAACAAGAGAGAGAGAACAAGGAGCAGACTGAAAGAGAGAGAGAGAGAGAGCGAGAAACGGACAGAAAGAGAGACACAACGAGAAACAGACTGAAAGAAAGAAAGAGAGAGAGAGAGGAGAGAGAGAACGAGAAACAGACGGAAAGAGAGAGGGTAGTAAGGACGATGAATTTTCAGACAATTCAAAACATTTTTCTTGCCTTTGTTTCCTGCTTCTTATAAACTGCTTGTGGCAGCACCTGTTCTATTTTTTCTCCCGTCAGTTTTTCAAGTAGTCACACCTTATAGACTGCTGTCACGTGATTCCAATCTCCTTTCACACAAACCGCCAAGAGTCGTAGGAAGACTGATACAACTTACAGACCCTGGGTATATTTCTTTTGTCTAAAATATTTTCAGCACGCAGGAAACTTGCACCTAATTTTACAATCCGCCAGTAAATGATTGCCAGGCAAAGCATGCTTCATGATGTATGTCCTACCTCAGTTTGAGTTTATTTCTGGGCTATTTACAAAATACGGAATCTTGGCTTTCGTTTCGTTTCTATTTACAACTAAGCACACACACTCACTCGGGGGGAATGTGATGTTTTTAATGTGTACACACCAGGATCAAAATACCCGGTTAAATTCCTCGCGAAAGTTCAGTCCAGGACATTTTCCTAAAGGTGGCAAATCTCTGTCTCCATCCATCAGACGGTCAAGATGACAAATCTATGTCTCCATGTTCATCAGTCAGTCAAGATGACAAATCTATGTCTCCATGTTCATCACTCAGTCAAGATGACAAATCTATGTCTCCATGTTCATCACTCAGTCAAGATGACAAATCTCTGTCTCCATGTTCATCACTCAGTCAAGATGACAAATCTCTGTCTCCATGTTCATCACTCAGTCAAGATGACAAATCTCTGTCTCCATGTTCATCACTCAGTCAAGATGACAAATCTCTGTCTCCATGTTCATCACTCAGTCAAGATGACAAATCTATGTCTCCATGTTCATCACTCAGTCAAGATGACAAATCTATGTCTCCATGTTCATCATTCAGTCAAGATGACAAATCTATGTCTCCATGTTCATCACTCAATCAAGATGACAAATCTCTGTCTCCATGTTCATCACTCAGTCAAGATGACAAATCTCTGTCTCCATGTTCATCACTCAGTCAAGATGACAAATCTCTGTCTCCATGTTCATCACTCAGTCAAGATGACAAATCTATGTCTCCATGTTCATCACTCAGTCAAGATGACAAATCTCTGTCTCCATCCACCAGACGGTCAAGATGACAAATCTCTGTCTCCATCCACCAGACGGTCAAGATGACAAATCTCTGTCTCCATGTTCATCACTCAGTCAAGATGACAAATCTCTGTCTCCATCCACCAGACGGTCAAGATGACAAATCTCTGTCTCCATCCACCAGACGGTCAAGATGACAAATCTATGTCTCCATGTTCATCACTCAGTCAAGATGACAAATCTCTGTCTCCATCCACCAGACGGTCAAGATGACAAATCTCTGTCTCCATCCACCAGACGGTCAAGATGACAAATCTCTGTCTCCATGTCCATCATTTGTCACAAGCAGGACAAGTAAGACATTCGGGGGTAAATGTTTTGTTTCCTTAAAACTGACTGTTCCTAGCTTCTGTATTGACAACTCCTAACTTTGTTTACATTTCAACATTTCCAGGACAGGAGAAAAGAGGAGACGACCACAGAATGTCACGAAACACAGTGGACGAAGAACATTTCTTTGATCTTTCTTCCTGTGTTTTATCTTTCGTCGTTTGTTGTATCTTTATTCAGGTTATTGTTCGTGTGCATTTTTAGAAACATTTCTCTTGATGTATTCATTTTATTGCGTCCTCACTGGGTGACTCAACTTTCTTTCTTGCGCAATCAGCAACAGCCTGACTCTGTGATCAGCTCATGATAATTCTGTCTGTACACAATAACAACAACAACAACAAGGTTGAATGATCTAGGACACTAAAGTAAGAAAATTAGAAAAATTGGGTCAATAAAACAAAAAGAAGAAGAAGAAGAAGAAGATCATCGCCGCCGAACACAAAAAGTGAACTGAAAGAAAACCCACAGAAACAGAAATCTGGAAATTTAAAGAAGTGGAATACAAAACGAAGATTGTGAGAATGTAGACAGGTGAACTACAAAACAAAGATTGTGAGAATTTAGAGAGGTGAACTACAAACAAAGATTGTAGAAATGTAGAGAAGTGAACTATAAAACAACGATTGTGGAAATATAGAGAGGTGAACTACAAAACAAAGATTGAGGACATGTAGAGAAGTGATCTACAAAACAAAGATTCCGGACAGCAAAACGTACCAGAGAAATATTCAGAAAAAGAAAGGTAAACAGAGGCATGAGAAAAGAAGAAAGTGAGGAATAATGCATGAATGATCATGACGATGATGATGATGATGATCTAAAAGCGCAGAAATACACGCAGAATTCGTAATTTCGATCTGTTTCACAGAAACTCAAGATATTCCAAAGATTATCATCAAACTATTTGTAATAGAAAACGGGAGCCATTTCAATCTTTCTAGTACAACACATAAGAACACTTCACTGTTTCTAGTACAGCAAACAAAAGCAACACTTCACTGTTTCCAAAACAGCACACACAAATAATGCTTCACCGTTTCTAGTACAGCACATACAAACAACACTTCACTGTATCCAGTACAATACATAAAAAACAACACTTCAATGTTTCTAGAACAACAATTAAAAACAACACTTCAGTGTTTCTAGTGCAACACATAAAAACAATAGTTCAATGTTTCTAGTGCAACACATAAAAATAACACTTCAATGTTTCTAGTGCAACACATAAAAATAACACTTCAATGTTTCTAATGCAACACATAAAAATAACACTTAAATGTTTCTAGTGCAACACATAAAAATAACACTTCAATGTTTCTAGTGCAACACATAAAAATAACACTTCAATGTTTCTAGTGCAACACATAAAAATAACACTTCAATGTTTCTAGTGCAACACATCAAAAACAACACTTCAATGTTTCTGACACAACACACACACAACTGGTGTTATTGTAAAAACATTTCAATGTTTCTAGTAAAAAACATAAAAACATTTCACTTTTTCTCGTACAGAACATAAAAACGTTTCACTTTTTCTAGTATAAAAGATAAAAACATTCCACTTTTTCTAATACAAAACATAAAAACATATTTCAATTTTTCAAGTACAAAATATATAATTATTTCACGTTTTCTAGTTCAAAACATAAAAACATTTCATTTTTTTCTAGCACAAAAACATAAAAACATTTCCCTTTTTCTAGCAAAAAAAATTTTTAAATTTCACTTTTTCTAAGTACAAAACACACACACACACACACATTTCACTTTTTCTAGTACGATAAATAAAAACATTTCACTTTTTCTAGACAAAACATAAAAACATTTTCACTTTTTCTAACACAAAACATAAAAACAGATTTCAGTGTTTCCAGTACAAAAAGTAAAAACATTTCACTTTTTAGTACAAAATATAAATCATTTTAATTTTTCTTGTACAAAACATAACTACTTTTCACTTATTCTAGTACAAATAAATAAAAACGCTTCATTTTTTTCTAGTACAGAACATAAAAACATTTCACATTGTAGTACAAAAAATATAAACAACATTTCAATGTTTGTAGTACAAAACATAAAATATTTCCCTATTTCTTATACAAAACATACAAACAACATTTCAATATTTCTAGTACAAGAAAATAAAACTTCACTTTTTCAAGTACAAAACATAAAAAAAATTCACTTTTTCTATACAAACATAAAAACATTTCACTTTTTTTTAGTACAAAGATAAAAACATTTCCCTTTTTCTAGTAAAAGACATTTAAAATTTTCAGTTTTTAAAAGTACAAAATACACACACATTTCACTTTTTCTAGTACAAATAAATAAAAACGCTTCATTTTTTTCTAGTACAGAACATAAAAACATTTCACATTGTAGTACAAAAAATATAAACAACATTTCAATGTTTGTAGTACAAAACATAAAATATTTCCCTATTTCTTATACAAAACATACAAACAACATTTCAATATTTCTAGTACAAGAAAATAAAACTTCACTTTTTCAAGTACAAAACATAAAAAAAATTCACTTTTTCTATACAAACATAAAAACATTTCACTTTTTTTTAGTACAAAGATAAAAACATTTCCCTTTTTCTAGTAAAAGACATTTAAAATTTTCACTTTTTAAAAGTACAAAATACACACACATTTCACTTTTTCTAGTACAAAATATAAAAACATCACTTCACTATTTCTTTCGCAACAAACATAAATAACTGACGGTCTTCCCTTTGTTTCTCAATGAGATATAAGTATACAACCAGAAACTTCTCAGTGCTACACGGCTCATTCCACTTTCCCGGTTGGCGCAAACTCAGATGTTCTTATAGTGGAAGAGTTTTATTACTGGCTACAAACTCAGATGTTCTTATAGTGGAAGAGTTTTATTACTGGCCACAAACTCAGATGTTGTTATAGTGGAAGAGTTTTATTACTGGCTACAAACTTAGATGTTCTTATATTGGAAGAGTTTTATTACTAACGGCAAACTCAGATGTTCTTATAGTGGAAGAGTTTTATTACTGGCCACAAACTCAGATGTTCTTATAGTGGAAGAGTTTTATTTCTGGCCACAAACTCAGATGTTCTTATAGTGGAAGAGTTTTATTTCTGGCCACAAACTCAGATGTTCTTATAGTAGAAGAGTTTTATTTCTGGCCACAAACTCAGATGTTCTTATAGTGGAAGAGTTTTATTACTGGGCGCAAACTCAGATGTTCTTATAGTGGAAGAGTTTTATTACTGGCCACAAACTCAGATGTTCTTATAGTGAAAGAGTTTTATTTCTGGCCACAAACTCAGATGTTCTTATAGTGGAAGAGTTTTATTACTAACGGCAAACTCAGATGTTCTTATAGTGGAAGAGTTTTATTTCTGGCCACAAACTCAGATGTTCTTATAGTGGAAGAGTTTTATTTCTGGCCACAAACTCAGATGTTCTTATAGTGGAAGAGTTTTATTACTTGCTAAAAACTCAGGTGTTCTTACAGAGGAAGAGTTTTATTACTGGCCACAAACTCAGATGTTCTTATATTGGAAGAGTTTTATTACTGGCCACAAACTCAGATGTTGTTATAGAGGATGAGTTTTATTACTGGCCGCAAACTCAGATGTTCTTATAGTGGAAGAGTTTTATTACTGGGCGCAAACTCAGATGTTCTTATAGTGGAAGAGTTTTATTACTAACGGCAAACTCAGATGTTGTTATAGTGGAAGAGTTTTATTACTGACGGCAAACTCAAATGTTCTTATATTGGAAGAGCTTTATTACTGACCACAAACTCAGATGTTCTTATAGTGGAAGAGTTTTATTATTGGCAGCAAACTCAGATGTTCTTATAGTGGAAGAATTTTATTTCTGGCCACAAACTCAGATGTTCTTATAGTAGAAGAGTTTTATTACTGGGCGCAAACTCAGATGTTCTTATAGTGGAAGAGTTTTATTTCTGGCCACAAACTCAGATGTTCTTATAGTAGAAGAGTTTTATTACTGGGTACAAACTCAGATGTTCTTATAGTGGAAGAGTTTTATTACTGGCCACAAACTCGGATGTTCCTATAGTGGAAGAGTTTTATTACTGGCCACAAACTCAAATGTTCTTATAGTGGAAGAGTTTTATTACTGGCCACAAACTTAGATGTTCTTATAGTGGAAGAGTTTTATTACTGACCTCAAACTCAGATGTTCTTATAGTGGAAGAGTTTTATTACTGGCCACAAACTTAGATGTTCTTATAGTGGAAGAGTTTTATTACTGGCCACAAACTTAGATGTTCTTATAGTGGAAGAGTTTTATTACTGGCCACAAACTTAGATGTTCTTATAGTGGAAGAGTTTTATTACTGGCCACAAACTTAGATGTTCTTATAGTGGAAGACTTTTATTACTGGCCACAAACTCAGATGTTGTTATAGTGGAAGAGTTTTATTACTGGCCACAAACTTAGATGTTCTTATAGTGGAAGACTTTTATTACTGGGCGCAAACTCAGATGTTCTTATAGTGGAAGACTTTTATTACTGGGCGCAAACTTAGATGTTCTTATAGTGGAAGACTTTTATTACTGGGCGCAAACTCAGATGTTCTTATATTGGAAGAGTTTTATTACTGACGGCAAACTCAGATGTTCTTATAGTAGAAGAGTTTTATTACTGGGCGCAAACTCAGATGTTCTTATAGTGGAAGAGTTTTATTACTGGCCACAAACTCAGATGTTCTTATAGTAGAAGAGTTTTATTACTGGGCGCAAACTCAGATGTTCTTATATTGGAAGAGTTTTATTACTGACCTCAAACTCAGATGTTCTTATAGTAGAAGAGTTGTATTACTGACCTCAAACTCAGATGTTCTTATAGTAGAAGAGTTGTATTACTGGGCGCAAACTCAGATGTTCTTATAGTGGAAGAGTTTTATTATTGGCAGCACACTCAGATGTTCTTATAGTGGAAGAGTTTTATTACTGGCCACAAACTCAGATGTTCTTATAGTAGAAGAGTTTTATTACTGGGCGCAAACTCAGATGTTCTTATAGTGGAAGAGTTTTATTACTGGCCACAAACTCGGATGTTCCTATAGTGGAAGAGTTTTATTACTGGCCACAAACTCGGATGTTCCTATAATGGAAGAATTCTCAGTGGGGACAAACTGAGGTGTTCCCACACTGGAAGAGTTTTCGCATTTTCTTCTCAGACAAAATACCAGGCCCTGTCATCACGAATAAAGAGTGGAAGTTAATTCACATGTAAATATACTGCCCACTTTTCAAGATCTTCACTAGAACTTCAGCAACAGACAAGTTCAAGGTGGCAGGTATGTACAGGAACAACAAGTTCAGCACATTTGTCAATTTCAGAATCTTGTACACGCTAGTGTAATCAGGAAAGATTTTGACCTTACATTTTAAAAAATTGTCTCTGTCTAACAGAATCTAGACTTTACAGGATTTGATTGTAAATTGAAAGTTAACGCCCTTACGTGTTTGTTTATATACTTGGGATTTTCTGTTGGGGATCTGCCCCCAGTCAAAGTTGATGGGGTTCGTGGGTTTGTGGAACACGAGACAAGTGTTGAGAAGGTTGGGAGATTCTAGGACTCTTAAGTTTGTGGAACACGAGACAAGTGTTGAGAAGGTTGGGAGATTCTAGGTCTCGTAAGTTTGTGGAACACGAGACAAGTGTTGAGAAGGTTGGGAGATTCTAGCACTCGTAAGTTTGTGGAACACGAGACAAGTGTTGAGAAGGTTGGGAGTTTCTAGGACTCGTAAGTTTGTGGAACACGAGACCAGTGTGAGAAGGTTGGGAGATTCTAGGACTCGTAAGTTTGTGGAACACGAGACAAGTGTGGGAAGGTTGGGAGATTCTAGGACTCGTAAGTTTGTGGAACACGAGACAAGTGTGGGAAGGTTGGGAGATTCTAGGACTCGTAAGTTTGTGGAACACGAGACAAGTGTGGGAAGGTTGGGAGATTCTAGGACTCGTAAGTTTGTGGAACACGAGACAAGTGTGGGAAGGTTGGGAGATTCTAGGACTCGTAAGTTTGATTAAATCCGTCTGTGTCTAACGATCTGACAGCGTGGCGCTGCTGTCCAGAATGAGAGGTTTTCCTGCAAATGTTTGTCTTGTTCAGAACGGTCGGCTTTTGTACGCCTGGGCTATGTTCTGCATGTAAGTGTTGGACTATGTTCTGCATGTGTGTGTTCTTCCTTTGTCAGTCAGCATTTTGTGATGTATGACCTTGTGCTTCATTCACTACCACGAAATTATTCATCATCATGTGCCATCCATTCAACGAGTACTGACTGACTACAAAAGGATGCCTTGTTCCGCTGAATGTAGTGATGTGAGGTGTCGGGCCTAGGTTCTGTCGAGTGTTTGACAGACAGGAATTTGTGACGTTTTGTTCGTGCTGAATGTGACATTTGTGTTTCATGTAAACTGTCTTACCATGCACCATGCAGCCATGACCTCACAGCGGAGGCAGAAGGCTAAAATATGCCTTTCATTACGCTATTTTGTATTGGACGTCTTGTTATTGAGATTTTGTTGTTATTGTTGTTAGGGTGTTTTTGTTGTTGTTGTTGTTGTTGTTGTTGTTGTTGTTGTTAAGATTTTACTGTTGCTAAGGTGCTGCTATTGAGATGTTATTGCTGCTGAGGTGTTATTGCTGTTGTTATTATTCCTGAGCTGTTATTGTTGAAATGTAGTTACTGTTGAGGCATAGTACAGTTTCTTGCTCCTGCAGTGGAGTTGAAATGTTGTAGATGTGTTGTTGTTGTTGAGGTGTTGTTGTTGTTGCTGTTGTTGTTGTTGTTGTTGCTGAAAGGTTGTTGTTGAGCTGTTCTTGAAAGGTTGTTGTTAAGCTGCTGTTGTTGTTATTGTTGTTGTTGAGCTGTTGTTGAAAAGTTGTTGTTGTTGAGCTGTTGTTCAAAGGTTGTTATTGAGCTGTTGATGAAAGGTTGCTGTTAAGCTGTTGTTGAAAGGTTGTTGTTAAGCTGTTGTTGAAAAGTTGTTGTTAATGTGTCATTAAAAGATTGTTGTTAAGGCGTTGTTGAAATGTTGTTATTAAGCTGTTGTTGAAAGGTTGTTATTAAGCTGTTGTTAAAAGGTTGTTGTTGAGCTGTTGTTGAAAAGTTGTTAAGCTGTTGTTGAAAGGCTGTTGTTAAGCTGTTGTTGAAAAGATGTTGTTGAAGGTTGTTGTTAAAGTTTTGTTGAAAGATTGTTGGTAAGCTGCTGTTTAAAAGCTGTTGTTAAGCTGTTGCTGAAAAGTTGTTGTTGAGTTGTTTTTGAAAGATTGTTGTTGAGCTGTTGATGAAAAGTTGTTGTTGAGCTGTTGTTGAAAGATTGCTGCTACAGAGATATTGTTGGATTGTTGTTGAGTGTTATCATTGTTGAGTTGGTGTTTAGGAGTTGTTCATGTGTAGTTGCTGTTGGAGTGTTGTTTTTGAGATGTTGCTTCGTATGGTGAGTGACCAACAAAATCATGTCACCGCGACCTGTTGGAATACCAAGTTCATTTCATCAAATCACCGTAATTTCTAGGAATACCAAGTTCATTTCATCAAATCACCGTAATTTCTAGGAATGCCTAGTTCATTTCATCAAATCACCGTAATTTCTAGGAATGCCTAGTTCATTTCATCAAATCACCCTGACTTCTAGGAATACCACAAGTTCAGTTAATCAAATCTGACTTGAAACTTTGGTCGACCTGGCAGTGAGAAATCTTTGCGACCGACAATTTCCCCAAAATAAGATTATTCAGAAATTGTAGATGATTCTGTCAGTGGAGAACTGCTGACAGAGAATGGGCAGAGAGCGGGGCAGGCCTCCGGGAGACAGAGCTTGGTAACCGTCGCCTAGTGACACTCTTCCCACGGGTAGGGCAGGCAGGGACAAAAATAACTGATGACGAATTCACAGGCTGAAAGTTGGGGTCGTGTGAAGCAGAGACAACACAAAACTGCGGTGGGAGAGGGAGGGTGTAGGGCGGGTCGGGGACTGGAGGGGGAGGGGGTGGGGCGCAGGATTTACACTTCAGCTTCTGCCGAGTTCTTTTAGTTTGAAATATTCCAAGTTTTGATGTGAATGTCAAGTAGGAACCCATCAACAGTTTGCTACAGGGGTTCTCAGCCTGGCGTTCATGATCTCACCAGCGCAGCCCAAATTCTTCTGGGCGAGACACATTTAGGAAAAAAAAGACTACGACAGATCTGTCACTTTTAATTTAACATTTTTATTTTAAAAGAAACGGGGGAGGGATGTATCTCGGCGATTACTTACTAGATGTTCTATTTACGTCACAGTCTGTTACCCGAACTATCAGATTACATACAACAACATGTTCTATTTATAGTCACGTTTGTTGCCTGAACTATGAGATTAACATACTTACTATATAGGCTTACCATAATATGTGTTCCTCAAAGCGGGACGACTACCATAATATTTGTTTCTCAAACCGGGACAATTTTGAGAAAATACTCACAACAGAAAATAAAGCCTACCAGGATAAGCACGTATGATTGAAAAGGATAAATAAAAAAAGTTGTTAAAAAAACAACAATGAGTTAAAAGCAGTTTTTAATAATAACTCAACTGAACGTACCTTATTGTTAAGAAGTTATTAATTTTTGTCACTAGTGTGAACTTTCTATAAAAATTCTTTGTTATTTTTAATGGCATCGAAAAATTCGCTGAAATTTAGTTCACTGTTAATTTTTCAGGGTAGTAAAGCTTTGCCGGTTGATTCAGCCATTCTAGCTCTTTCTTCAGATCATACGATATTGTGAATATTTTTATATATTTCTCAGATTATTGAGAATACTCTTCCCACTGGTGCAGATGTACCTGTAATGCTGAAAATGTATTCTATAATTCGAACAAGACTGGGTAATGAAACGTTCTTTTCTTTGAAATGACTGAAAAGTTGTATCCATTTTTCTTCACAACTTGTATTTTTCCAAATTTCAGTTTCCTGACCAAAAAACTTTTGCAATCACTACTTCATCAAACAGTTGATCCATGTTTATTGTATTATTTTCAACAGTTTCGTTAATTTTTTCACCTGAAGTTTCAATTTCAGATCAAGTTAATTCATTGTTGTTTATCCAAGTAAAAGATTCTGCTCCACCAAAATTGTTTTCCCATAACTCAATGTAAGAAGGACATGTGTCATAAAATCCTGTAAACTCTTGTAAGATTGTTTTGATATTAATACTTCCATTATTTTCTAGTATTCTAAACCGTTTTTTAAAAAAATTTCTTGAGGCATAAATCACGCCTTTCCTCTTTAGTTTTCCAAGTTCACTGACAATATCGGCTGCACTCGCTTTTGTACTTTTCATAATCAAGATAGCTTTGCTAAACAATTTGAGTTGCCCTTGCACAAACCACAAATACATTTCACCGCAATCATTATAAAAAAAACTGTTTTATCATCACTAGACAGTGTTCTTGTGAAATAAAATAGGAGTTCAGTCCTTCATAGATTTCAAGTTTTATGTCAATAGCGGGAAGTAGCGAAAGAAAACGAGTGTTGCCATGTTGAAGAACCTTGTTATACTCAACGTCTACAAATTCACAGAACTCTTTCAGTTCAGTGACTCCAACTGTATAAATGTGGAAATATGTATAAACTGTGAGCACTAGAGCTTCTTTTTTCAATAGGTAGAACAGGAATAAAAATAATAACCAAGTTACTGAATGACATTTACAGCAGTGGTTATATTCCCAGTGACCTGATTAAATCCACATTTATAGCACTACCAAAGAAACCAGGTGCAAAGGAATGTGACGGCCACCGGACTATCAGACTCTCATGTCACATAACGAAGCTACTTCTGAGAATCATTATGAGAAGAACAAGGAAAAAGATAAAAATGGAAATAGCAGATGAACAGTTTGGATTTGTTGAAGGAAAGGGAACACACAATGCCATTTATGCTTTACGAACACTAACAGAAAGAGCTTTAGAAGTACAGAAAGATCTCTACTTATGCTTCATTGATTACACCAAGGCATTTGACAAGGTGAAACATAATGAAATTACTAAAATGCTTGAAGACATCAGTATAGATGGCAAAGACCTGAGGATTGTAAAACATCTATACTGGCAGCAAGAAGCAGCAGTTCGAGTTGAAAATAGAATTGGAAAATATCAACCTATAAAACAAGGGGTGCGACAAGGATGTGTACTATCTCCAGACCTTTTTTCTCTGTATAGCTAGAATATTCTAAGAACAATCATCACAGAACCAGGCATAAAAATTGGAGGATACAATATTAACAACCTTCGGTATGCTGACGACACAGTACTGATAGCTGAGAACCAACAAGACCTGCAAAATCTCTTGGATAAAGTCGCCAAAGAAAGTGAACAGAAAGGCCTTACTTTGAACATCAAAAAGACAGAGACTATGGTTATATCTGAGAAACAGAATCAACCAGCATGCCGTATTAAATTAAACGGAACTGTTCTAAAGCAGGTGCAGAAATTCAAATACCTTAGAGCAGTAATAACTTCAGATGGGAAATGCAGAACAGAAATTAGGAACAGAATAGGCCAAGCACAGACTGCATTTCAGAGAATGAGAAACATATTAGCTAACACATCTTTATCAATGAATGTTAGAAAACGAGTCCTAAAATGCTATATTGAACCTATCTTGTTATATGGAAGTGAATCATGGACAATAGGCAAGTCTGCACAAAAATCATTGGAAGCAGCAGAAATGTTGTTTATTAGAAGAATGTTGCGAATCCCCTGGACAGCAAAAATAACTAATGAAGAATGTATGAGAAGAGCTGGAGAGACAAAAAACCTTGTCAAAAAGATAAGAGAGAGACAATGTACTTTCATAGGACATGCAATGAGAAGAGGGGGCATTGAAAATATTATAACAACAGGAAAAATAGAAGGAAGAAGATCAAGAGGAAGACCAAGAGAAATGATACTGGACAGTCTGACGGGATGGTGTGAGAGGAGATCACCAACTGAACTGATGGCCTGCATGAAGGATCGGGTACTCTGGAGAACCATAATAGCCAACGCCAGTCGGTACGGCACATGATGATGATGATGAGAACATCAACTGCAGTTTGAAGGCAGTTGTGTACGACATGAGCACCGGAACCAATGGCAACAAAATTTCTTCCTAGTTCCTTCTTCAATCTACTGTAAATATTGTTTTCTCCTCTAAGTTTCCTTCTTCAGTCTGCTGTAAATATTGTTTTCTCCTCTAAGTTTCCTTCTTCAGTCTACTGTAAATATTGTTTTCTCCTCTAAGTTTCCTTCTTCAATCTACTGTAAATATTGTTTTCTCCTCTAAGTTTCCTTCTTCAATCTACTGTAAATATTGTTTTCTCCTCTAAGTTTCCTTCTTGAGTCTGCTGTAAATATTGTTTTCTCCTCTACGTTTAACACCCCCAAAATTAGTATTGCAATTATCTGCACAAAATGCAATGATTTTTGTTTGCTATATTATGAGTTTTCACAACTGACATTAAATGGTTTCTCAGTATTTAAGAAGTTTCACCAGGAACTGACTGAAAGTCTAAAAGTTTAACTTTTACGCCACAACTTGGTACAAAATACCACACAACAATTGTCGCAGTTTTCATTTCGTTCCTGTTGGAAGAATCTTCTGATACCATCACAAAATTTGTTTTATTTAAATCTTCGCAAAGCTGCTGAAACAACAGTGTCTCAACCACATTAACAATGATAGCTTCACATTTTGTTCTGGCTAGTCTAAACTTTGTTTCAAAGAGCTGTGAAACCAATTTAGATGAACAATCGGCTGACTTAAAGCTGAGATTGTGAATAGCAACATGAAATGGAAAAGTTGCTTCTTTAGCTGCTATTAAAAATTCTTTGTCACTTAAATCGATTCCTTTAAAATATGAGAATATATTTGAGAAAGTTCCTGACGCTGCTGCTTGGCTTGCCTTATGGTTCGCACATTTCAAGAGATTTTTAACGTCCGAACGCCCACCATGAGCTACTGAAAGTTCTGAAAAGCACAGTTCACATTTCACTTTGTCAATACCATCACAACTTTTTTCAAAAACGGATAATCTTTTTTTTTTTAATTCATCAGTAAACACGCAGTTTCTTTTGGCATTTTTGGAGATTAAATTAATTGAATGTACAGCACAGAATAATGACAAACGCCGACTCGCAATTTGAACTCAGCTAAGATAGGACATGCGCAACAATGACGTGGCCAGTGTAAGTTCCAGTGTTGCCAACTCTAATTGAAACACAATATCTAAAAAAAAAATAAAATAAAAATATCTGGATCTCATAGACTACATCCTATTATAAATTCTGTGAACAAAAAAAATTTGGATGAAGAAATAAAACATCTAAATTCATTAGGCCAAAAAACGTTTTGGGGAAAACATCTAGACAACTTAAAAAATACTTAGATCTAAAATATTTAGATTGGCAACAGTCAGTGTAACAGAGGAGATATTTTAGTTGCCAAATCACCATTTTACCAGAGGCTGCACTATTTATTTTTCTTGTATATTCGGCACTTTTAAAATGTTACCAAATAGTCGGGACAAAATGACAAACTGGCCGGGACACAGGGACCACATCATCACACCGGGAAAATCCTGGTCAAAGCGTGACGTCTGGTAAGTCTATTACTATCTGTTTTATTTACGTCAGTTAGAACACAACATACAGTATCAGAGTGGAAAGTTGTAGATAACATTTAGAAAATATAACAGGGTGGAAAGTTGTAGATAACATTTAGAAAATATAACAGGGTGGAAAGTTGTAGATAACATTTAGAAAATATAACAGGGTGGAAAGCTGTAGATAACATTTAGAAAATATAACAGGGTGGAAAGTTGTAGATAACATTTAGAAAATATAACAGGGTGGAAAGTTGTAGATAACATTTAGAAAATATAACAGGGTGGAAAGCTGTAGATAACATTTAGAAAATATAACAGGGTGGAAAGTTGTAGATAACATTTAGAAAATAACAGGGTGGAAAGTTGTAGATAACATTTAGAAAATATAACAGGGTGGAAAGTTGTAGATAACATTTAGAAAATATAACAGGGTGGAAAGCTGTAGATAACATTTAGAAAATATAGCAGGGTGGAAAGTTGTAGATAACATTTAGAAAATATAACAGGGTGGAAAGTTGTAGATAACATTTAGAAAATATAACAGGGTGGAAAGCTGTAGATAACATTTAGAAAATATAACAGGGTGGAAAGTTGTAGATAACATTTAGAAAATATAACAGGGTGGAAAGTTGTAGATAACATTTAGAAAATATAACAGGGTGGAAAGTTGTAGATAACATTTAGAAAATATAACAGGGTGGAAAGCTGTAGATAACATTTAGAAAATATAACAGGGTGGAAAGTTGTATATAACATTTAGAAAATATAACAGGGTGGAAAGTTGTAGATAACATTTAGAAAATATAACAGGGTGGAAAGCTGTAGATAACATTTAGAAAATATAACAGGGTGGAAAGTTGTAGATAACATTTAGAAAATATAACAGGGTGGAAAGTTGTAGATAACATTCAGAAAATTGCATGACCTTGACACATGCACTCCAGGGCTGAGAGTGGCACTTCTGACAGACATTTACACGGCGGCCAGAGGTGAAGATCTCTACCTGTACGCTGGTAAACAAACTGCAACAGGTGGTAGTTCAGGTGTGCTAAGCAGTGCCAGTGATCATGTTACGTGCACGTCACTTGTAGATTTTGCGTGGGTGGGAGCGCTTTAGAACGCAGTTTTGTTAAACAAATGTAAACAACACCCACGCGGGGCTGTCTTGAACAAGTACCAGGACTTCACACAGCCAGAAAAACTCGTCCGTCGTATCTCTTGATGTCCTCCGCAGTCTCTTCATGTTGACCACCAGTTTCTTTATGTTGTCCACCAGTCTCTTCATGTTGACCACTAGTTTCTTTATGTTGTCCACCAGTCTCTTCATGTTGACCACCAGTTTCTTTATGTTGTCCACCAGTCTCTTCATGTTGACCACTAGTTTCTTTATGTTGTCCACCAGTCTCTTCATGTTGACCACCAGTTTCTTTATGTTGTCCACCAGTCTCTTCATGTTGACCACCAGTTTCTTTATGTTGTCCACCAGTCTCTTTATGTTGACCACCAGTTTCTTTATGTTGTCCTCGAATCTGCTGATAGTCTTCTCAAATCTCTTGATATTGTGCACCAATCACTTTATATTGTTCAAGAATCTCTTGATGTTGTCCATCAGTCTCCTACTGTTTCCCATCAGTCTCGTAATATTGTCCACCAATCACTTGATATTGCGCACCAATCACTTTATGTTGTTCCTGGTTCTCTTGATGCTGTCCATCTATCTCTTAATATTGTCCACCAATCTCTTGATATTGTCCACCAATCACTTTATGTTGTTCAAGAATCTCTTGATGTTGTCCATCAGTCTCCTACTGTTTCCCATCAGTCTCGTAATATTGTCCGCCAATCACTTGATATTGTGCACCAATCACTTTATGTTGTTCCTGGTTCTCTTGATGTTGTCCACCAATCTCTTGATTTTGTGCACCAATCTCTTGATGTTGTCCTTCAATCTTTTGATATTGTCAGTCAATCAATTGATGTTGTCCATCAGTTTATTACTCTGTCCAGGTTTTATTTTGCCATGATTTATCTCCCCCCCCCCACCTCATATTAATAAAGCTGAAAGAAAAAGATGATCAGATAAAGCTGGAGATCAGGAAAAAGGAAAGTAGCTGAGAAGTGACAAGAAAAACAGAAGTTTCTCCAGTTCTCTTGTTGTGGTACTGGCTGATATACCCAATACTGTAGCAGATATGTATAATGGTGCCGTACTGTCCACTTGTGTCCGCGTGGGAAATATAAGCGTGCCCTACTGTCCACTTGTGTCCAAGTGGGAAATATAAAGGTGTCGTACTATCCACTTGAAAAGTCAGCGTGGGAAATATAAGGGTGTCGTACTGTCCACTGGAAAGTCAGCGTGGGAAATATAAGGGTGTCGTACTGTCCACTGGAAAGTCACCGTGGGAAATATAAGGGTATCGTACTGTCCACTGGAAAAGTCACCGTGGGAAATATAAGGGTGTCGTACTATCCACTTGTGTCAGCGTGGGAAATATAAAGGTGTCGTACTATCCACTTGTGTCAGCGTGGGAAATATAAGGGTGTCGTACTGTCCACTGGAAAAGTCAGCGTGGGAAATATAAAGGTGTCGTACTATCCACTTGTGTCAGCGTGGGAAATATAAGGGTGTCGTACTGTCCACTGGAAAAGTCAGCGTGGGAAATATAATGGTATCGTACTGTCCACTGGAAAAGTCACCGTGGGAAATATAAGGGTGTCGTACTATCCACTTGTGTCAGCGTGGGAAATATAAGGGTGTCGTACTGTCCACTGGAAAAGTCAGCGTGGGAAATATAAAGGTGTCGTACTATCCACTTGTGTCAGTGTGGGAAATATGAGGGTGTCATACTGTCCACTTGAAAAGTCAGTGTGGGAAATATAAGGGTATCGTACTATCCACTTCTGTCCGTGTGGGAAATATAAAGGTGTCATACTGTCCACTTGAAAAGTCAACGTGGGAAATATGAGAGTGTCGTAATATCCACTTGTGTCCGTGTGGGAAATATAAGGGTGTCGTACTGTCCACTTGTGTCCGCACAGGATACCATTACTACAGGCAGTAAACTGTCAGTTAGATATTTCGCTACTGACTAGCAAACGCTAAGGAAAAGTTTGCCTTTTTTTCGTATTTAAATAGTAGATGTTTTTTATAAACGTACAAAAGGTTAATTTTACTGCAAAAAGTTATCCTGTCTCATCTGTTATAACTTGTGTGCCAGTGTAGAGAAGTTACAACTTGTTTGTCGATGTAGAGAAGTTACAACTTGTGTGCCGGTGTAGAGAAGTTACAACTTGTGTGCCGGTGTAGAGAAGGTACAATGTGTTTGTCAGTGTAGAGAAGTTACAATGTGTTTGTCGGCGTAGAGAAGGTACAACTTGTTTGTCGATGTAGAGAAGTTACAACTTGTGTGCCGGTGTAGAGAAGTTACAACTTGTTTGTCGATGTAGAGAAGTTACAACTTGTGTGCCGGTGTAGAGAAGGTACAATGTGTTTGTCAGTGTAGAGAAGTTACAACTTGTTTGTCGGCGTAGAGAAGGTACAATGTGTTTGTCAGTGTAGAGAAGTTACAACTTGTTTGTCGGCGTAGAGAAGGCACAACTTGTTTCTCGATGTAGAGAAGTTACAATTTGTTTGTCGATGTAGAGAAGGTACAACTTGTGTGCCGTTATAGAGAAGTTACAACTTGTGTGTACCGGTGTAGAGAAGTTACAACTTATTTGTCGGCGTAGAGAAGTTACAACTTGTTTGTCGGTGTAGAGAAGTTACAACTTGTTTGTCGATGTAGAGAAGTTACAACTTGTGTGCCGGCGTAGAGAAGGTACAACTTGTGTGCCCGTGTAGAGAAGAGAGTTTCTTGTAGTTTAGTTCCACGGGTGGTGCTAGATGGCTAAGCTGATAAATGCGCTATTCTCTCTTGGCTAGACGATGGCTTGCTCTACCGGGGTTCAAGTCTTGAGTAATTCTCTTATCATTTTTTTTCTTTCTCTCATGTCTAAAACTGCTTGTTTACGATTATTCAAGGTCTAACCATACAATACACTGCTCTGTGATTTAAATATCTTACAGTTTCTGTTGGTCTATAGAACTTATAGTCTCTGTTGATCTATAGATCGTAGTCTGTGTTGATCTAGAGATATTACAGTCTCTTGTTTTTAGAGATCTTACACTCTATTGATCTATAGATATTACGGCCTTTTGTTGATCTATAGATATTACAGTCTCTGTTGATCTATGAATCTTAGTCTCTGTTGGTCTAGAGATCTTACAGTCTCTGTTGGTCTAAAGATCTTAGTCTCTGTTGGTCTAGAGATCTGACAGTCTCTGTTGATCTAAAGATCTTAGTCTCTGTTGGTCTAGAGATCTGACAGTCTCTGTTGATCTAAAGATCTTAGTCTGGTTTGATCTAATGCGTGGCACTCAGTGAACCGGACCTGTTTCAAACACTGAATGTAGGTCTGAGAGTAACAATGATCCTAAACATGTTCGTGATCTAGAATCAATCAATAATTTGTGTCGATCTGTAAACAAAATGCAGGCCAGGACTTGCTGCTATAGACATGAACATAAACTCTCCTGTTATGACATTATCAACTTGTGCATGTATGCCGTGCTCCAATATCTAAGAGCACAAGACGCTCTTAAGAACTTTTGCCATTTCTGCCAGTTCTGGTGTACATGGGGATGATATATCTACAACAACAGCGCTAGCACTTCATGAAATCTGGGCATTTGTTGCGAGATTTATTTCCAAGTACTGCGAGACACAAGTCTTAAATAACTCGTTATATCAAGCAAATCGTCTTGTCCCCTCGCCAGTCAGCCTCCATGAAGAAGGAGACAAGTGCCACGAAACTGTTCTTCCATTTTCTTTATTTTAAATCCCCCCCCCCCACTTCTCTAACCTCGAACCAAACAAAGATGTCCAGGTCATGCCTTTCTAAACATAAACTGTCATAGCTCGTCTTTCTAAACATAAACTGTCATAGCTCACCTTTCTAAACATAAACTGTCATAGCTCGCCTTTCTAAACTTAAACTGTCATAGCTCACCTTTCTAAACATAAACTGTCATAGCTCACCTTTCTAAACATAAACTGTCATAGCTCGTCTTTCTAAACTTAAACTGTCATAGCTCACCTTTCTCAACGTAAACTGTCGTAGCTCGTCTAACAGCAGCAGTTATGGAGTATCTTTTCTGAGTATTTTTCTATAAAGGTTCATATAGTGCAAATTACTCCACTTCCCATCCGACACAATTTTTCTGTTACAAGATTTTCACCTGTTTGTCATTACCCGAAAGCTTCAAGTTCATTGTGTGGTAACAGAAGGACACAACATCGGTAAAAACAGAAACAATAACAATAACAACAACACCAAAGACAACAATAGCAACAGGAACAATAATAATAGCAGTGAGAACATAATCAGCAATAACAATACAAACAATAGAAACAAAAGCAACAAACAGCAGTTACAGTATCAGCAACGGCAATAATAGCAACAGCCGCAACAACAATAACATGCAACAAGAACAAGGACAATAGCAACATCTCCGATGACACCAACAACTCTGATGACAGCAACAAATCCGATGACAGCAATAACTCCGGTGAGAGCAACAACTCTGATGACAGCAATAACTCGGTGACAGCAACAACTCCGATGACAGCAATAACTCCGACGACAGCAACAACTCCGATGGCAGCAACAACTCCGGTGACAGCAACAAAATACCGATGGTTCTTCGCCTCCATTAATTATTCCTAATGGTTTCCCCAGAATTTCCGAAAGTTTGACACAACGTTGTTGTCGACGCCCTTATTTACGTAGTATTTACGTGCACGTTTTGTCCGTCCCGCTTGGCCACATCACGTACGCTTGTCTGCACAAACAACCTACGTGCCATCGTCAGGAGCAGGGAAGAATGACGCACATCAGTTATTAAAAACAGGCGTTTTCAGGGAGAGTATTCTTTCCTTCTTTCTTTCTTTCATTGCGCTTCCTAACTGATTCTGGGCCACAGCTTTAACCTTTGTCCCTGAGCAATGGCTGTTGGCTTAAATGTTTGTTGGTTTTTTTTCCCGTTATGTCTCTGGAACAAATTAAATCTATGACGCGTCGAAGGATTCACTGACCAGTCACAGGGAGCCATCAGGTGCAAACAGTTGACCAGCTGACTAGTTGCAGGGAGCCGTCAGGTGCAAACAGTTGACCAGCTGACTAGTCACAGGGAGCCGCCAGGTACAAACAGTTGACCAGCTGACTAGTTACAGGGAGCCGCCAGGTGCAAACAGTTGACCAGCTGACCAGTTACAGGGAGCCGCCAGGTGCAAACAGTTGACCAGCTGACCAGTTACAGGGAGCCGCCAGGTGCAAACAGTTGACCAGCTGACCAGTTACAGGGAGCCGCCAGGTGCAAACAGTTGACCAGCTGACCAGTTACAGGGAGCTGCCAGGTGCAAACAGTTGACCAGCTGACCAGTTACAGGGAGCCGCCAGGTGCAAACAGTTGACCAGCTGACCAGTTACAGGGAGCCGCCAGGTGCAAACAGTTGACCAGCTGACTAGTTACAGGGAGCCGCAAGGTGCAAACAGTTGACCAGCTGACTAGTTACAGGGAGCCGCCAGGTGCAAACAGTTGACCAGCTAACCAGTTACAGGGAGCCGCCAGGTGCAAACAGTTGACCAACTGACTAGTCACAAGGAGCCGCCAGGTGCAAACAGTTGACCAGCTGACTAGTCACAGGGAGCTGTCAGGTGCAAACAGTTGGCCAGCACAGCAGAAACTAAAGATTGTTTGAATGTACAGCCGAGTTTTGATGGTCCAGAGCATAGACACTTTGTCTTTTCAACAAAACGGGTATTGCTCAAATAACATGTAACAGGAACAATGACAACAATAACAAAGACACTGGTCACGTGGTTGAAAGTCTAGAATCACTGAAGACACGAGCATATTACGTGGCCGGCTTTGACCTTGCTTTGACCTTGCTTTGGCCTGGCCGAGGGGACTCTCTGTGGCTTCTGTCAGTCTTCTCTGACCATGCAGTGGAGCTGTCTAGCAAAACTGTTTTGTCTAGCACTGATTGTCTAGTGTTGTCCTCTGCCTTCTTCCAAGTATAATCACTGGTGGCGTACAACAGCTTAATGCTGATATAATTATTGACAATTATCACCAGCTTAGTCCTGATATAATCATTGACAGCTATCAACAATTTAGTCCTGGTTTAATCATTGACAACTATCAACATTATAGTCCTGATAAAATCATTGGCAGCTATCAACAATTTAATCCTGATATAATCATTGACAACTATCAACAGTTAGTTCAAGCAGGTTGTTGAGTCTTCTTATATCTTATATCCTTCCCGTGCCGTTAAACGTCACATAGGGCTCGCAAAGTAGTTCGCCAATTTTTTCTGTCTTCGGCGAGTCTTTCAACCTCATCAAGTGTTGAGTCACCGACAAAAATAAATCCTGACTGATCAGCTCAGACAAGAAGTCACACATCAGTCAAGGAGGAGAACTACAGACAAAGCATGAAAGATGGCTGTCACATCAAGAACGAAACATTCACAGCCTGTTCGAGTACTATGTTTGAGTACTATGTTCGAGTACTATGTTCGAGTACTATGTTTGAGTACTATGTTTGAGTACTATGTTCGAGTACTATGTTCGAGTACTATGTTTGAGTACTATGTTTGAGTACTATGTTCGAGTACTATGTTTGAGTACTATGTTCGAGTACTATGTTTGAGTACTATGTTCGAGTACTATGTTCGAGTACTATGTTCGAGTACTATGTTCGAGTACTATGTTGGAGTTCAAGAATTTTACAAGCTATTCGCTTATGGAAACTAAATTTTAAAAACCACACTTAATAGTAATTGTTTCAATGTATGAATAAACTAAATAACAGTTATTTTAATGTGTGAACGAACTAAATAACAATTATTTCAATGTGTGAATAAACTAAATAACAAGAACCGAAATATTTCACAAGTTTTTAAACAGTGAAAGTTATCAATTTTATAACATCAGTATTCTCTTGCTAAAACTTTCTTATAAAAACATAAAACACCAGGCTTTCTTACAAAAGCATAAAACGTCAAGACTTCTAATAAAAACATACAAAAATCGAGATTTCTTATAAAAGCATAAAACATCACACTTTCTTATAAAAAATATAGAACATCAAACTTTCTTATAAAACATAAAACATCATGTTTTCTTATTAAAATCATAAAACACCAAGATTTCTTATAAAAACATAAAACATCAAATTTTCTTATAAAACATCAAACTTTTTAATAAAAGCATAAAACATCAAGCTTTCTTATAGAAACATAAAATATCGAGCTTTCTTATAAAAACATAGAACATTATTCTTTCTTTTAAAAACATAGAACATTATTCTTTCTTTTAAAAACATAGAACATCAAGTTTTCGTATAAAAACATAGAACATTAAGCTTTTAAAAAAATATCCAAACTGAGCCTCGTTATTGAAACAAAAAATTAAATAAATAAATGGAATGAACAACCAAGAAGAAGAATTAAAATAAGAACGCAATATTTCCTCCGAAAGCCTTCGCCATATACAGTTTAAAAAGTGTATATAACAGTTTTATTATGAAAAGTGGAAATCCAAGTTTTTATTATCAGTCGTTCAGATTTTCGTGAATTCAAAATAGATTTGGTTTCCTCCATGTTTTCTAAAGTGCCTGAGAGACGGTGTTGCAAGTTTCTCTGTCCAAGCCAGCCAGACCTGACCTGTTTGTGCTGACCAAACTAGGACTTCCCTTGGTCCTTGGCTCTGACGAGAATATAAAAGTGGGGGGGGGGGGATGGCCATGAGGCCAGGAAGCAAATGTGCTGCTGCAAGGTTTGTCTAGCCGTCTAGACTTGGTGCAATCTAGGTCGCGGGGAACCGAGTCTAGTTCTCCAGGAGGGTCACGCGGGTTGTGAACTTCAACAACAACCCTGTTACAGCAGCCATGGAAGTCCGAGGTTGATAAACAAAAGAATTTAGGAAAGGAGAAAACAAAAAAAAATCAGCGCTCACACACGCCAAGAAAAAAAACCTTCAAGGCTTTGCCGTCACTTGAACTTGTCAACATTTTCCTCTGTTCTTTGAATGCCAGGACATCTCCATCTGCTACAGCCGGGTCGTGTTTTTCTGGCTACAGTTTTCGTGTGTCTGGCTTACATTTGTAGGCCTTTCAAGATAGAAGCACGTTTTTAAAAAGTGAATATCTTGATTTCTTTTAATGCACCGACAACCTGTCTTGTGTCTCAGCGACACTCAGTTAAGCTTGTCCAGCATGTATGCTGCTGGTGCGCCTCGCCCTACAGGAAGAGTGGCTTCCTTTTTCTGAAGCAAAATGACAGCTTAGACCATTGTGTTAGCAACGGTACGGCAGAAAGAGAGAGAGAGAGAGAGTTCAAGTCAGCCACGATGATCTTCTACTTCATCTGCAGGCTGTTGTTTCTGATTAGCATTGTCAGTGATATAAAGATCAGTGTGTCCTGCCCACTAGTGGTGGAGCTTGTTAAGAAACAGGTCAGCATGGTAACTGTGACCTGCTGCTGATCTAACAGTGTCTGCTGTCATTCAGTACAAGCTGACAGTTGTAGTCAGATAATGTACTCTCTCACACACTCACTCGTCCAATCTCTCACTCACTAACTCACTCATACATTAACATCACTCTTACCCATTCACAGATGACAGCACTTACCCACAGACTAAGTATTACCCCTCATCACTCATTCAATCACCCATTCCCAGATGACACCACTCACACAATCACCCATTCACAGATGACATCACTCACACAATCACCCACTCACAGATGACAGAAATCACACAATCACCCATTCACAGATGACATCACTGACACAATCACCCACTCACAGATGACAGCACTCACACAATCACCCATTCACAGATGACAGCACTCACACAATCACCCATTCACATATGACAGCACTCACACAATCACCCATTCACATATGACAGCACTCACACAATCACCCATTCACATATGACAGCACTCACACAATCACCCATTCACAGATGACAGCACTCACACAATCACCCATTCACATATGACAGCACTCACACAATCACCCATTCACAGATGACAGCACTCACACAATCACCCATTCACAGATGACAGCACTCACACAATCACCCATTCACAGATGACATCACTCACACAATCACCCATTCACAGATGACAGCACTCAGCCTTTTTGTTGAAAAGACAAAATGTCTATGCTCCGAACCATCAAAACTCGACTGTACATTCAAACAATTTTTCTTCAAATTTTCTGCTGTGCTGGTCAACTGTTTTCTATTGGCACAACCATTCTCACTTTAACTGACAGCTCGCCCTGCAGTTCCTCAAAATTATTGACACTTAGTCCTGTTAGCTACACACGTGGTCGGTTTCACAAACTTACCAGAATATCATTTTTCTTTTTCTTTCCTCTTCAGTTTCATCATATCCATAATTTACAACAGTAGTTATCAAATCTCCACAGCTTGTTGTGGTTTCTCCATACATGGCAGTAGTTATCAAATCTCCACAGCTTGTTGTATCTCCACACATGACAGTAGTTATCAAATCTCCACAACTTGTTGTGGTGTCTCCATACATGACAGTAGTTATCAAATCTCCACAACTTGTTGTGGTGTCTCCATACATGACAGTAGTTATCAAATCTCCACACCTTGTTATGTCTCCATACATGACAGTAGTTATCAAATCTCCACACCTTGTTATGTCTCCATACATGACAGTAGTTATCAAATCTCCACAGCCTGTTAGTCTCCATACACAACAGGAGCTTGTTATCAAGTCTCCACAGCCTGTTAGTCTCCATACACAACAGTAGGTATCAAATCTCCACAACCTGCTCTGGTGTCTCCATACATGACAGTAGTTATCAAATCTCCACAACCTGTTGTGTCTCCATACATGACAGTAGTTATAAGTGACTTCCTATATTTTCTGTACCCCAGTGGACGTTATGGAAATTTGGGCGGGGGGGGGGGGGGGGGGAGAGGAACGGGGATGTCAAGGGAGTAGTGGGATGTAACAAAATGTTTAGACAAGGGAAACAGTTAACACGCCCATCGTTACACCAGGTAGTCTAGTGTGTGATAGCCAGACAAGAGAAACAGTTAACACCCCCATCGTTACACCAGGTAGTCTAGTGTGTGACAGGCAGACAAGGGAAACAGTTAACACCCCCATCGTTACACCAGGTAGTCTAGTGTGTGACAGGCAGACAAGAGAAACAGTTAACACGCCCATCGTTACACCTGACAGTCTCGTGTGTGACAGGCAGACACAGGTAAAATGAAAGCTATCAAAAACATTCGTGGAAGGATAGGCGACAGGTCTCTCAGCTGATGCTGCCCTTTGGGTGAGGTGATATATAATAAAAGTTATAATTGATCCACATGCATGTAAGTAAACCGACAAAGACACGGGCGAAAGAAAGCAAGCAATTACACCCACAGACAGACGGGGAGACAGGAAGACGGGCTGACAAACAGACACAGAGCGGAATAAACAGACAGACACACAGAGAGATAAATGTGGAGCCTGTAAAGAAGACTGACTGTTAGATCCATCTATGAATTAAAGGAATATAATCTGACTCACTTCCTATCCTAGTCCATGTTTCTGTTACAAAATCTTCACCACAAGAATACGGCAATGAGTTTCTGTTTCTCTGTCAAGAAAAATTATCAAACAATAAGTCAACCAGCGACCACAAATACCACCGAGTCAACCAGCGACCACAAATACCACCGAGTCAACCAGCGACCACAAATACCACCGAGCCAAAAAGGGACCACAAGGACCACCGGGTCAACCAGTGACCACAAATACCACCGAGTCAACCAGCGACCACAAATACCACCGAGTCAACCAGCGACCACAAATACCACCGAGTCAACCAGCGACCACAAATACCACCGAGTCAACCAGCGACCACAAATACCACCGAGTCAACCAGCGACCACAAATACCACCGAGCCAAAAAGGGACCACAAGGACCACCGGGTCAACCAGTGACCACAAGGACTATCGAGTCAATCAGTTACCACAAAAACCACCGAAGCAAGCAGCGACCACAAGGACCCATTGAGTCAACCAGTGACCACAAGGACCACCGGGTCAACCAGCGACCACAAGGACCACTGAGTCAACCAGCGACCACAAGGACCACCGAGCCAACCAGCGACCACAAGGACCACCGAGCCAACCAGCGACCACAAGGACCACTGAGTCAACCAGCGACCGGAAAAACCAGCGAGCCAACCAGCCAAACAATCGACAAACAACTAGCTAAACAACTACACATCCTTCGAGTAAATCGACAACCAACCGAGCCATCATCTAACCAGTAAACCAAACGACCAGTCTATCATCTAGCCATCAAACCAAACAGCCAACCTATTATCGAGCCATCAAACTAAAGTGCCAACTTATCATCTAGCCATCAAACCAAGTACCAACTAATTATCTAGCCATCAAACCAAACAACCAACACAGTATCTAGCCACCAAACCAAACAACCAACACAGTATCTAGCCATCAAGCCAAACAACCAACACAGTATCTAGCCATTAAACAGGCAATTAACCATGTATCCAATCAACAACCCTGGCAACCTTGAAGCAAGCTAACCAACCATCTAACAATCTAGTCAACTAACCATATAACAATCTAGTCAACCAACCATCAACAATCTAGTCAACCAACCATCTAACAACCTAGTCAACCAACCATCTAACAATCTAGTCAACCAACCAGTTAAACAAGCAAACCTGCTACCATCTTGTCTGGTTGTACCTAAGATAACCTTGAAAAGTGGAACTAGTTGACCAGCTGTAACAAATAATGGCTGGTAAATTATGCGGTCAAAGTACAAGTTTCCAAGGAGATTTTGTTACGTGGCAAGAGCAAGTTTTTCAAGTAATCCAGACTTTGAGAAATGTATCATCTGTTACATCGTGCCATTGATTAAATCTCCTGTAACATTAATCCCGTCATGTTTTGCCAAACTCCAGTTTCTCTTTTTTTTTCTCCAGAAATTTTCACGTTAAATCATCAGATGGTTGTTGTATTTTGATAGTTAAATCAGCAGACAGTTGTTGTATGTTGATCGTTATATCATCAGATAGTTGTTGTATGTTGGTCGTTAAATCATCCGATAGTTGTTGTATGTTGATTTGTAAAGTAAACAAGTTTGTTGTTCTTTAAAAGATGTCCATTCTTTCTTAAAAGTGACTATCACTATTACTGCTACTATACTGCTGTCACCATCACCTCTACTACTACTATTACTACTGCTGTAGCTACTACTACTACTACTACTACTACTACTACTACTACTACTACTACTACTTCTACTGCTGCTAGTACTGTACTACTTTTATCATCACCACCACAAAAAACAATACTATTTCTATCATAAAATTATCTGCAGCATCACTAGTACTATATTACTACTTCTAGCACCATCACCACCACCACTACCACCACCACTACCACCACCACTACCACCACCACTACTACTATACTATTTCTTTCATATAATTATCATCTGCAGCATCATTCATTCATTCATTCATTTGCATGTCCCTTGCAGAACTTTGCCTCCCTAACAGCACTCCTGTAGGCCTCTCAGTTGTGAGCAAGATAGCCTGCTGCTGATGCATCCATTTGCAGATCAATCAACAATGTCTTGCAGCCATCTTCGCCTTAGTCTTCCTCTCTTTCTTTTCCCCGTTATGTACCCTTCCAAGATGGCCTTCTCTAAATTATCATGACGTTTAATGTGTCTAAAATATTTAAGTTTTCTCTGTTTAATCCTCTTCACTAGCCAGCCTTCTTCAGTATTAAGCTCTTGTAGTATAGATATATTTGTTCTTTTTTGTGTCCATGATATTTGAAGAACTCTTCTGTAGCATTTACATTCAAAGGTATTTATGTGTTTCTCAGCTGTTTTGTTAAGTGTCCAGATCTCACAGGCATATGTTGCGATGGGAAAGATGCATGCCCTTAAAAATCTTATTTTTGTGGTTCTTTCTGCTCCTCTCCACAGCATCTTTAGTTGTTTTACTTTCTGAAGAGCGATAGATGTCCTCCTTTTAATTTCCCTCATTGTATCTCCATTATTAGTTAGTAGTGCAGCATCGCTAGTACTATATTACTACTTCCAGCACAACAGTTACTATTACTACTATTATTATACTACCTCTATCATCGTCACAACTACTACAACTAATACTACTTCAACCACATTACTCTTACTACTACTACTACTACTACTACTACTACTACTACTACTTCTGCCACATTACTACTACTACTACTACTACTACTACTACTTCTGCCACATTACTACTACTACTACTACTACTACTTCTGCCACATTACTACTACTACTACTACTACTACTACTACTACTACTACTACTACTACTACTACCACATTACTCTTACTGCTACTAATAATAATTCTTCTGCTACATTACTCTTACTACTACTACTACTACTACTACTAGTACTACTACTACTACTAATACTTTTGCCACATTACTCTTACTACTACAACTAATACTACTTCTGTCACATTACTCTTATTACTACTACTAAAACTATTTCTGCCACATTACTCTTACTACTACTACTAATACTAATTCTGCCACATTACTTTTACTACTACTACTACTATTACTACTACTACTAATACTACTTCTGTCACATTACTCTTATTACTACTGTCGCGATGCTTAAGGTTGCCAGACGTCTTCGTTTTTAAACAGAAAATTCACTATCCCTGGCACCTATTTGTCCCTGTTTTTAGACAGAAAATTCACTATCCCGGGCACCTATTTGTCCCTGTTTTTAAACAGAAAATTCACTATCCCGGGCACCTATTTGTCCCTGTTTTTAGACAGAAAATTCACTATCCCGGGCACCTATTTGTCCCTGTTTTTAGACAGAAAATTCACTATCCCGGGCACCTATTTGTCCCTGTTTTTAGACAGAAAATTCACTGTCCCGAAAAATGCTTTCGGGATACGTATTTGTCCCGATGTTTGCCTTTCCTTTCCTATTAAAGAATCGTGCATTCGAGTTCTTCTCTCTCCCTGCGATTTCAGGTTGATAGAACTCCTATTCACATTTTAAAACATGTATTCTGTAAGCACTTCTAAAGTACTGGACAGGCCAAATATTCCAAAATGAAAAATCAGTAGAAGTGACGGAATTGACAAAGTGCTGTCACACATATGTTGTTCAATTCAATGGATTGCACTACCAAGTTAAGCTCTAAAATTTGTAATGATTCCAAAACAGCAAAAAAATCTGGCACTGGGGAGAACTAAAACAACAGCAATAGTAAAATCCATTTTAGCTCCTGACATTAGCAAACAATTATTTGATGATTTAGCAAATGCCAACTATTTTAGTATTGCAATCGACGCTAGTAACCATAGTAACCATGATGCCGAGAAAATTCTCCCGCTGACTGTTCAGTACTTTAGGTATAAAAATACTCTAAAAGTGCTTAAACTGATTATTAAGTGAAAGTACTTCTGAAATAAGAATTACTGTGTTAATGTGTTAGAAGAAAACAAGATTGATAAACGTGAATGTATTGCATTCTGTGGCGATAATGTAATATGAATTTTGATGGACTACAACGAACAAACAATGTGCCCACAAAACTGAAGATGAACTAAATGGTGTTGGATGCCCTGGGCATATACTTCATAACGCGGTAACAACTTCAGCTGATGTTCTAACTGTAGAATATCGGAAATATCTGTCAAAAACAAGCTGCTTATCTTTGTTTCCTACAGCAGAAAGAATATTACAACTTTATAAAACACTAATATTGTTTTTCCTGTCTTGTAAAAAAGCACCGAAAGTCTTGACTACCATGTCTGAAAATCTCCTAAGCGAACCCAAACGCAGGTGAGTGTATTTAACAGACAAGCACTTAAACTGGAGAATGCAAACAGTAGCATCTTGGAAGTAGGTGTGACTTTAGAGAAAACCAAAACATTGATAAATCAGTGGAAAGAAGAAAGATTTATTCCCCTAAACGTGAAATCTATTGTGAAACAAGCAGAAGATGAAGTAGGTCTATCAGCTGTAGACATAAATAAATTTTATGTTGAAGTGGAAGAGTTTTATTATACGTGTCAAGCTTATACGGAAGTGGTTGACACCTTTCCTTATGTACAGAACTGGATGACACCTTTCCTTATGTACAGAAGTGGATGACACCTTTCCTTATGTACAGAAGTGGATGACACCTTTCCTTATGTACAGAAGTGGATGACACCTTTCCTTATGTACAGAAGTGGATGACACCTTTGAATGGATTTTCCATCTGTAAATGATAATCTAGTGCAAACCGTCTTGGAAGGGTACATAATGAGAACAAGAAAGAGAGGAAGATCAAGGCGAAGATGGCTGCAAGATATCGTTGATAATCTGAAATGGATGCATCAGCATCAGGCCATTTTTCTCGCAACAGAGAGGCCTACAGGAGTGCTGTTAGGAAGGTAAAGTTCCGCAAGGGACATGCAAATGAATGAATGAAGTGGAAGCTGTTAGGCCCCGTACCAGCATGATATAACGTGGAAGAGACTAAAGTTTCTGCAAGACAAGGAGCAGTCAACGGACAATTTACTATTATTTGATCAATTCACATGTCCGAAGGACTGTATTGATGCAGTGCTCACAAAGGAGAAGGACATTTGGAACAGGAAATCCAGTCAGAAGAAATGGACCTATTTCACTGGACAGTCTGAATCTCTGGGGCCGTACTCGGAGGTACTAAAACTGTGAATTTATCTTTAGTGTTCCTGGACACAAGGCTAATGTGGAAAGGGTATTTTCCCTCGTGAATGTGCAGCGGACAGAGGAACGAAATCTCCCTCTTATCTCAACAGTTGAAGCATTAATTAAATGATCTTTTAATTATGGAATGCTCTCTCAGAAGTATATGATAATGTCAGTCAGTGGCAAGATCTTGTATCCAGAAGTTTGAAGTCGGATAAATCCTTCAACTTGTCAGAAATGATGACATGTTAAGTTCATTTACAAAACTGTGCTGATTTATTTGCTTGTTGGGTATCTCAAAACACGTCGAGGTTTTCCGGTGAGAAAGTCCAACTCTGGCCTGGGTGGGCTACCGCCTCTCACCCAGCGGGGATGCACTGATATCCTAAACATGTCGAGGTCTTCCGGTGAGAAAGTCCAACCCTAGACTAAACTGGTGCAATGAAAACCACGGTGTCACGCAATCCCGCTTCTGAGATCCACCAAGAATACAGGCTAAAGCACTGTGATACTCTGAATCCCTTGTGGTCCTCTCGTGGATCTCGTGTGGTCTATTTTGGACCACACGGGACCACGGGTCCTAACGAGGACCACAGGCGTGAAATCAGTAGGTTCACAGTGCGGTTTTTGGTGGTAGAAGTGAACGAAGAAGAAGAAGAAGAAGAAGATTTGCTTGTTCTTGCTACATAGTCCCATAATTTCTTCTGTTGTACCTGTATCAACATTCATTATCTGTGTCTGGTGTATCTGTCTTAAGTATCTGTGTCTCATGTGTCTGTCTTATGCATCTGTGTCTCGTGTGACTATCTGTGTCTCGTGTGTCTGTCTTATGTATCTATGTCTGATGTATATGTGTCTGACGTATCTGCATCTCATGTGTTTGTGTCTAATGTATCTGTATTATCTTATGTGTCTATGTTATGTATCTGTGTCTCACGCGTTTGTCTTATGTATCTGTGTCTCATGTGTCTGTCTTATGTATCTGTGTCTGATGTATCTGTGTCTCATGTGTCTGTCTCATGTATCTGTGTCTCATGTATCTGTGTCTCATGTATCTGTGTCTCATGTATCTGTGTTTCATGTATCTACTTTTTTCCTAGCTGGAACTTGTCAAACTGTCACGAACAACTCCCCAGTACTGACGCAAGAACACGATAATTAAAACCTCTCTTAAAGTTTGTGGTCACGTCTCTGTACAACAGCTGTTCTGTCGTGGCCTAGTTAAGTAAAGCAGGTCTCTGTAACACGTAGGTCCAGATATTGTAATAGATCTTATCAGACATCCAGCACAATGTGTAACATACTTTTTCTTACAAGCTCCGGCTTCTAAGATGATACTTGCATGTTATTTCTCTTGGCCCGAAGGGATATAAGAAAAGTTTCATGCACACACAACATTCCCATTTTCACACCAACATTCCCATGTACATACACCAACATTCCCATGTACACACCAACATTCCCATTTTCACACCAACATTCCCATGTACACACACCAACACTCCCATTTCCACACCAACATTCCCATTTTCACACCAACATTACCATTTTCACACAAACATTCCCATGTACACACAGCGCGTGTCAAAAGTATGACAAGTTTAATATGAGAACACACTATTGATGAAGATGGCTGCAAGACATCGTTAATGATCTGCAAATGGATGCAGCAGCAGGTCTTCTTGCTCACAACCGAGAGGCCTACAGGAGCGCTGTTTGGGAGGCAAAGTTCCGCAAGGGACACGCAAATGAATGAATGAACTATTGACTTGTCCTTATATTAAACTTGCTATACTAGAGAGAAAGGGAGAGATAGAGAGAGAGAGAGAGAGATTGGAGACAGAGAAGGACAGAGGTAGAGAAAAAATGGGAGAGTCATTGAGAGAGGGTGAATAAAGGAGGTACGGAGAGACAGAAATCCACAGAGAGACAAGGAGAGATGGAGAGGTAGGGAGATGGAGGGAGAAAGGAAGGTAGGGAAGGAGAGAGTGAGAGAGTGAGAAAGAAACAAGAGAGAGAAAGAGAAGAGGATCAGGGACAGAGTGAGGAAGAAACAAGAGAGAGAGAGAGAGAGAAGAGGATCAGAGACAGAGTGAGAAAGAAACAAGAGAGAGAAGAGGATCAAGGACAGAGTGAGAAAGAAACAAGAGAGAGAGAGAGAGAGAAGAGGATCAGGGACAGAGTGAGAAAGAAACAAGAGAGAGAAGAGGATCAGGGAAAGAGTGAGAAAGAAACAAGAGAGAGAGAGAAGAGGATCAGGGACAGAGTGAGAATGAAACAAGAGAGAGAAGAGGATCAAGGACAGAGTGAGAAAGAAATAGAGAAAGGATGTGAAGGACAGAGAAAGAGGGGGAGAAATACGTAGAGACAGAGAAAGAGAGGAAGAAACAGATAGAGACAGAGAAAGATAGGAAAGAACAAGTAGAGACAGATAAAGAGAGGGAGGAACAGATAGAGACAGAGGAAAAGAGGGAGGAACAGATAGAGACAGAGAAAAAGAGGGAGGAACAGAAAGAGACAGAGAAAAAGAGGGAGGAACAGATAGAGACAGATAAAGAGAGGGAGAAACGGATAGAGACAGAAAAAAGGAGGGACAGACAGAGAAAAGTAGGGAGGAACAGATAGAGATAGTTTAATAGAGGTACGGGCAGATAGAGTCAGAGAAATAGAGAGAGGGACAGATTGCTTCAGATAAAGAGAGGGAGGCACAGATAGATACGAGATGGAGGGACAGATAGAGGCAGAGAAATAGAGGGAAGGTCAGATAGAGACGGAACAAGAGAGGGAAGGATTGACAGAGGAATCATCTACTGAGTGAGTGTTATAAGCCACTTCCGATCATTTTAAAGAGAACACTAAGCAAACAACTTTTCTGTGACTAGCAGGGGGCGGGGTGGTGTGGGGTTGCTACAGTCTGTTACTAGCGGAGGCGGGGTGGTGTGGGGTTGCTACAATCTCTGACTAGCAGGGGGCGGGGTGGTGTGGGGTTGCTACAATCTGTTACTAGCGGAGGCGGGGTGGTGTGGGGTTGCTACAGTCTCTGACTAGCAGGGGGCGGGGTGGTGTGGGGTTGCTACAGTCTGTTACTAGCGGAGGCGGGGTGGTGTGGGGTTGCTACAGTCTCTGACTAGCAGGGGGCGGGGTGGTGTGGGGTTGCTACAGTCTCTGACTAGTAGGGGGTGGGGTGGTGTGGGGTTGCTACAGTCTCTGACTAGCAGGGGCCGGCGTGGTGTGGGGTTGCTACAATCTGTGACTAGAGGAGGCGGGATCTGCTACAATCTGTGACTAGAGGAGGCGGGGAGAGGATTTCCTCCAATCTGTGACTAGAGGAGGCGGGGAGAGGATTTGCTACAATCTGTGACTAGCGGAGGCTGGGAGAGGATTTGCTACAAGCTGTGAAAGGAGGCGGAGAGAGGATCTGCTACAATCTGTGACTAGATGAGACGGGAGAGGATTTGCTACAATCTGTGACTAGTGGAGGCTGGGAGAGGATCTGCTACAATCTGTGGAACAAAAGCGTCAACGGCGTAGTCAGATTATTTGTAGTAGTTTTTCACTTCTTGCATATTCTGTATGTAAAACCGGTAATTGTTTTCTAATGTAGAATTTTTATTCTCACCAAGACTAACAGTTGAAATATTGGTTGTTATTTGCGAGGTTATCGACTTTGGTAGAAAATGATCTTAATTTGGTGATGTAAACGTTAGAATAATGTTGTAAGCTTTTGAATGATGTTTTAAGCGCTAGAATGATGTAAGGGCTAGAATGATGTTGTAGGCGCTATAATGATGTAAGGGCTAGAATGATGTTTTAAGCGCTAGAATGATGTAAGGGCTAGAATGATGTTGTAGGCGCTATAATGATGTTGTAAGGGCTAGAATGATGTTGCAGGCGCTATAATGATGTAAGGGCTAGAATGATGTTTTAAGCGCTAGAATGATGTAAGGGCTAGAATGATGTTGTAGGCGCTATAATGATGTTGTAAGGGCTAGAATGATATTGTAAGTGCTAGAATGATGTTGTAAGTGCTAGAATGATATTGTAAGTGCTAGAATGATATTGTAAGTGCTAGAATGATGTAAGGGCTAGAATGATGTTGTAAGGGCTAGAATGATATTGTAAGAGCTAGAATGATGTTGTAAGGGCTAGAATGATGTTGTAAGCGAGGTTATCGACTTTGTTAAAAAACTGATATTAATTTGATGATGCAAACGCTAGGACAATATGTTGCAAGCTGTTGAATGATGTTGTAAGCGCTATAATGATGGTGTAAGCGCTAGAATTACGCTGTAAGCGCTAAAATGATGATGTAAGAGCTAGAATGATGTAAGGGCTAGAATGATGTTGTAAGCGCAAGACTAATGTAATGCTATAATGATAGTGTACGCGCTAGAATGATATAAGGGCTAGAATAATGTAAAGGCTAGAGTGATATAAGGGCTAGAATAATGTTAAGGTCAGAATGATGTAAGGGCTAGAATAATGTTAAGGTCAGAATGATGTAAGGGCTAGAATAATGTAAGTGCTAGAGTAATGTAAGGGCTAGAATAATGTAAGGGCTAGAGTGATGTAAGGGCTAGAATAAATAATGTAAGGGCTAGAGTGATGTAAGGGCTAGAATAATGTAAGGGCTAGAATAGTGTAACGTCTAGAGTGATGTAAGGGCTAGAATAGTGTAACGGCTAGAGTGATGTAAGGGCTAGAATAATGTAAGTGCTAGAGTGATGTAAGAGCTAGAATAATGCAAAGGCTAGAGTTATGCAAGAGCTAGAATGATGTAAAGCCTAGAATGATGTAAGGGCTAGAATGATATAAGCACTAGAATGATGCAAAGACTAGAATGATGTTAGAGCTAGAATGATATAAGCACTAGAATGATGTAAAGGCTAGAGTGATGTTAGGGCTAGAATGATGTTAAGGTCAGAATGATGTAAGGGCTAGAATAATGTTAAGGTCAGAATGATGTAAGGGCTAGAATAATGTAAGTGCTAGAGTAATGTAAGGGCTAGAATAATGTAAGGGCTAGAGTGATGTAAGGGCTAGAATAAATAATGTAAGGGCTAGAGTGATGTAAGGGCTAGAATAATGTAAGGGCTAGAATAGTGTAACGTCTAGAGTGATGTAAGGGCTAGAATAGTGTAACGGCTAGAGTGATGTAAGGGCTAGAATAATGTAAGTGCTAGAGTGATGTAAGAGCTAGAATAATGCAAAGGCTAGAGTTATGCAAGAGCTAGAATGATGTAAAGCCTAGAATGATGTAAGGGCTAGAATGATATAAGCACTAGAATGATGCAAAGACTAGAATGATGTTAGAGCTAGAATGATATAAGCACTAGAATGATGTAAAGGCTAGAGTGATGTTAGGGCTAGAATGATGTTAGGGCTAGAATGATGTTGATAAAAAATCTTTGATCTGTTCTCACATCCTCCTTCCAGGGAGGTTCGCGCATGGGCAGAGACGCTTTGTATGCACATTGCCTGGTCGTTCTCCAGTTCTTCCTAGTCTTGTTAGAGATAAATAAACTGACAAAAGAAAGCTCACTTTCAGAAATCTTTGTCTTTTATTTTTGATCTATTTCTTGACCTTACCTGAGCGCGTCACAGTTTTATAAATAACCTCGGTTTACATTACGTCACTTCCGCCAAGACAATCTAAACCAGAACTTGAACTGTTAAGTAGAACGTGTAACAATTCTTTATATTGCATCAGGTGGGCCTGAACTTAATGCAAATACTTACTTAATGTCACGAGAACCCCGTAACGAACCTACCACGTGACACATATAAACGATACCTGATTATTATGTTTGAAAAGGGTTTTATGCACCTTAACGAGGAAAGCTAACCAGCTGCCACGATCCCGTGCCATTTAGAATGACACTCCAAGTTTTGAGAGACTGTTACAGCTAGTGACATTGTTATTACAACTCATATAGGGTCTTGGCCGAAACTGATGGGAGGTAGAGGATTCTGCCATTCATTGGCTATTTTTAAACAAAAGTGCACAAACCGAGTTTCATAGCGCCACACCTGAAGATACTGGCTGGGTCGCAAAACAAACACAGTCTGAGGACAATTAAATGTATGGAGTATCATCAAAACATTACTGACGTGTACGGTAGGTTGAGAACCTGGACATGACCTATTTTTTGTTAAAGTACACAAAACGTGACTGGAACTGTTTGAGATGTCTGTCCCGTATAAGTCGGTCAGTCTGGACACACACAATTGTGACTTCTATTGCGTTGGAAACGTTTTGTTTTTCTTTTCGTAAACATTTTTCAAAAACTTTTACTTACAGCACAGACAATGAAAATTGTTGATGTTACATTGTTTAAGTGCATTTATGTTACAACCATGATTGTTAACTGCATTTATGTTACAACCATGGCAGGTCTTTTAGTTCACAAGGATAAAAAAAGAAGAAAAGAAGATAAATGAAAATATAAATTATAGAAACGTGAAAGGTTTATCTTTGCTGCAGTTCTAACAAGGACATAGTGCTCATCCCAGAACAGTGCAAGTACTCCATGGCACTGGCAAGAACATCGACCAGTAGGTGTGGAGGCAGGTGGGGGCCAAACCATGAGTCATAGAAGCCGCGTCGATACTGATTCGGTCATTTCTGTGATTGAATTAGACAAAAATTAAAGAAAAACTAGACTTGGCGTTCATAAAGTTTAGCAGTTTAGATGTTGAAATGTTTGAATGTTTGAAATAGTGTACTGGCTGTTTGTTAGGGCTGTTTCTATTATTGTTGTTGTTTGGTGTTATTGTTTCTTGTATCTTTACAATTGTTGTTTTTACCGTTCCTTCTGTTTGTTGTTGCTGATGCTTTTATTATTTGTTGTTATTATTATCGTTTTCAGCGCTGTAGTTGCTGTTATCGTTATTTGTGCTGTTGATATTGTTGCTACTGTTCTAATTGATGCGGTTGATGCTGTGTTTTTGCTATTGTTTTAACTGCTCCTGTTGATTGTGTGTTGTTGCTACTGTTGTAACTGCTACATTTACTGCTATTGTTATAACTGCTGCTGTTGATGCTGTGTTGTTGATACTGTTGTAACTATTACTGTTGATAATATGTTGTTGATACTGTTGTAACTTTTACTGTTGATGCTGTGTTGTTGCTACTGTTATAACTGTTGATGTTAATGTTGTGTTGTTGCTACTGTTATAACTGTTGATGTTAATGTTGTGTTGTTGCTACTGTTATAACTGTTGATGTTAATGTTGTGTTGTTGCTACTGTTATAACTGTTGATGTTAATGTTGTGTTGTTGCTACTGTTATAACTGTTGATGTTAATGTTGTGTTGTTGCTACTGTTATAACTGCTGATGTTAATGTTGTGTTGTTGCTACTGTTATAACTGTTGATGTTAATGTTGTGTTGTTGCTACTGTTATAACTGTTGATGTAATGTTGTGCTGTTGCTACTGTTATAACTGTTGATGTTAATGTTGTGTTGTTGCTACTGTTATAACTGTTGATGTTAATGTTGTGTTCTTGCTACTGTTATAACTGTTGATGTTAATGTTGTGTTGTTGCTACTGTTATAACTGCTGATGTTAATGTTGTGTTGTTGCTACTGTTATAACTGTTGATGTTAATGTTGTGTTGTTGCTACTGTTATAACTGTTGATGTTAATGTTGTGTTGTTGCTACTGTTATAACTGTTGATGTTAATGTTGTGTTGTTGCTACTGTTATAACTGTTGATGTTAATGTTGTGTTGTTGCTACTGTTATAACTGCTGCTGTTAATGTTGTGTTGTTGCTACTGTTATAACTGCTGCTGTTAATGTTGTGTTGTTGCTACTGTTATAACTGCTGCTGTTGTTATTGGTACTATTACTGATTGTTCTTTATTGCTATTTGAACTGCTGTTCTTGGTCCCGATTTTGTTTCCGTTATTGTTGCTGTTCAGATATTGGAACTGGTCGATTTTTGCAATCAATACGTTGTCGAGGATGGCGAAACACAGTGATGGGGCCGGATGTGGTGTAGGTAACGTGGCTTTTATAAAATCCCGCAGCTGGCTCAAGAATAAGATTCTTCATCAGGCTCCACCGCCAAGGGGGAGATAATCGTGAGTTACCTTCTCCATCCTTCCTCTCCTTCTCTCTCTTTCCTCTCCTTCTCTATCCTTCCTCTCCTTCTATCTCCTTCCTCTCCTTCTCTCTCTTTCGCCTCTTTCCTCTCCTTCTCTCTCTTTCCTCTCCTTCCTCTCCTTCTCTCTCTTTCCTCTCCTTCCTCTCTTTCGTCTCTTTCGTCTCCTTCCTCTCCTTCTCTCTCTTTCCTCTCCTTCTCTCTCTTTCCTCTCTTTCTTCTCCTTCTCTCTCTTTCCTCTCCTTCCTCTCCTTCTCTCTCTTTCCTCTCCTTCCTCTCTTTCCTCTACTTCCTCTCCTTCTCTTTCTTTCCTCTCCTTCCTCTCCTTCTCTCTCTTTCCTCTCCTTCTTCTCTTTCCTATCCTTCCTCTCTTTCCTCTCCTTCCTCTCTATCCTCTCCTTCCTCTCTTTCCTCTCCTTCCTCTCTCTCTTTCCTTCCTCTCTTTCCTCTCCTTCCTCTCTTTCCTCTCCTTCCTCTCGCGCTGGCCAGATGGAGGCAACACAACCTGTCTTCAGAGGATTAGCAGTAAAATGAGACTGGGTCTTGACCTTTCTTCTTCCACTGGTTCTGATAGCTACGCCATTTTTCTCTCCAGTAGCCCGTAATTATCAAGTCACGTGGTTGTAAGTCACGGGGGTCATGTGACTGAACATCATAAGTTTATGAATCGCAATAATTTATTTACACGACGTGTCTGGAAAGACCATCAGCATGTTTACTAATCATTAATTGTGTGCTGGTCGCTAATGAGTCAGTGGAAGAGTGTTTCCTGCGTACGTGGAGCTCCAGCCACCAACTAATGCTCGACCTAGACAGGAAGAGTACAAGCTAGCGCCATCTGCGCCCCACATTCCGTTAAATGTGAGCCGGAGGTCACAAAACAAGACCACCATTCGCCGATAATAAGAATAATAAATAATATTTGTAGTTATTATTAGAAATAGTTTCTAGACTTTATCACTTCCCAACTGCACTGACAGTGGGGCGGTCTAACAAACAAGTCAATTCGTCCATTACCTCTTCTCTTTCTTCGCTTTGCTTCAGTGTCCCGAAGAAGGCTTCTGTGGAGGAAATATTTGTTTTTTTTTTCTTGTTTGTGACTGTTTCTTCTTTTTCTTCAGCTTTAAATATATCAGCTGATTACATCTTACTTTGTTTTATTACATGTAAGTAGTTTTTCTTCAGAGAAATAAACGAAGACGCTATAAAAAAAAGGTTTAGGCTTTTCTCCCAAATTCAGCGGGCTTCCTCTTCCATTCAGATCATCTCCATTGCAGCATCATAGATCTATGTTCCTACAGCAAAGATAAAGAAACACCAGATCCAGCATCATAGATCTATGTTCCTGTAGCAAAGAGCAACAGACACCACATCCAGCATAATAAATCTATGTTCCTACAGCAAAGAGAAACAAACACCACATCCAGCATCATAGATCTATGTTCCTGCAGCAAAGAGCAACAGACACCACATCCAGTATCATAGATCTATGTTCCTGCAGCAAAGAGCAACAGACACCACATCACATCCTTCAGATTCGCCAGCTAGGTAACCTACTCGACAAATGACCTGGCCAGCCCACGACCTCGACGTTAAAAACTTGAACTGCAGCGTGTGTGAGAGAGATTTAGCGTCGATGTCGGAGCGAACGACGAAGAAAAGAAGACAGCACCAACAACAGTAGCAGCAACAACTACTACAACAGCAGGAAATACAACAGCAACAACCCCAACAGCAGCAAATAAAATAGTAAATACAGTATGTACTACAGCAAATACAACAGTAAATACAACATCTATTACAGCAAATACAATAGTAAATACAACAGCAACTACAGCAACTACAGCAAATACAACAGCTGCGGATACAGCAGCGGCCTATACAACAGCAGCGTATATAACAGCAAAATAAAACAACACCAAATACAGCAGCAGCAGACACAGTAGTAATATATACAACAGCAGCAGATACAGCACCAATAAATACAACAGCAACATATACAACAACACTCAGTAAGATTAAAATAGATACAAAAATAAATGAACTGAAAAGAAACCAGTCACGTGACTGTGGGACACGGACAAAGAAGTGAACAATAGATGTAGCCATCCAATAAAATTCATGATGGTTCTGAGTGGTACAAGCTGACCTCCTGGCAGTGTTACAAACAGTAACACTTGTTTTAAAAAAATGGTAACACCTGAACGAATGAAGTGCCGCTCTGCTGATTCTTGAAGCCACTGGACGTGGCTGAAGTGGTTCTCAAGTTGGAGCTATCGATGAAGTGGTTCTCAAGTTGGAGCTATCGATGAACTCATAGACCGTCTTTGGTGGTTTTATCGTTTGAGTGCTCCACCAAAAGATCATGAAAGCGCCACGTGCATGAAAACTCGTTCCGGATAGTAAGCGGGTACTTGATACTGTGTGGGTACTTGATACTGTGCGTATCTTCTTGTGTTTTAGCAATATCCAACATCATGTTCCACGGGGATAAGAAGTCGGGATGTCTGTCTGTCTGTTTGTCTGTCTGTCTGTCCGTTGCCTGCCTGCCTGCTTGTCTGTCTGCCTGTCCGTTGCCTGCCTGCCTGCCTGTATGTCTGTCTGTCCGTTGCCTGCCTGTTTGTTTGTCTGGTCTGTCCACTTATCTGCTTGCCTGCCTGTCTGTCTGTCTGCCTGCTTGTCTCTCTGTCTGTCTGTCTATCTGCCTGCTTGTCTCTCTGTCTGTCTGTCTGCCTGCTTGTCTCTCTGTCTGTCTGCCTGCTTGTCTCTCTGTCTGTCTGTCTGTCTGCTTGTCTCTCTGTCTATCTGCCTGTTTGTCTCTCTGTCTGTCTGTCTGTCTGTCTGCGTGCTTGTCTCTCTGTCTGTCTGTCTGTCTGCCTGCTTGTCTGGTCTGTCCACCTATCTGCTTGCCTGCCTGTCTGTCTGTCTGCCTGCTTGTCTCTCTGTCTGTCTATCTGCCTGTTTGTCTCTCTGTCTGTCTGTCTGTCTGCGTGCTTGTCTCTCTGTCTGTCTGTCTGTCTGTCTGCCTGCTTGTCTGTCTGTCTGTCTATCTGCCTGTCCGCTTGTCTGCTTGTCTCTCTGTCTGTCTGTCTGCCTGCTTGTCTGTCTGTCTATCTGCCTGTCTGCTTGTCTGCTTGTCTGTCTGTCTGTCTGTCTGTGACATGAAATAACGATGTTTTCTATTTTTTGTGTTCCGAGTCAAGAACGTGGACATCATCATCATCATCATCATCATCGTCATTAGCAATATCCTCAAGTTCTAAGTTAACTTCAGCAGTACATGCCTTCATAGAAATGGATCTCTGCTGTTCAGTCAGAACTATTGTACCAGAACAAGGCCTGCATAGTTTATGGTGAAAATATTTCTCAGAAATTTAAACACAGAAACTCACTGGTTTAAAAAAAAAGTTATAAGAAGTTTAGATTCTTCCAGATTGAATTAAAAAATAAAAACAAAGAAAAAAAAACAAAGGTGTCATCACGTGACAGCACTGTGAAGTAGGAGAACTAACTGCTGCTAGAAGAATTGTGAATGTAGTCATTTCCTTTATTTCACTTTGATTATAGAGTGTTCTTTGCTTAAATACAGGCTTATAGTTTAATTTTCTAAATATTATTTCCCTTCTCAGAATGGAGATCATTTTCAGGACCTGACACTTTGTTCTAGGGAAAATCCTGGCAAGGCTGAGGCTCTGAATCAATCTCACGAAAGTGAGGCTCCTGTCTACTGGATCTAAACAAACACTGTGTCACTAAATGTACAGGATCTAAACAAACACTGTGTCACTAAATGTACAGGATCTAAACAAACACTGTGTCACTAAATGTACAGGATCTAAACAAACACTGTGTCACTAAATGTACAGGATCTAAACAAACACTGTGTCACTAAATGTACTACAGGATTTAAACAAATAATTGCACTTTCAAAAGGTCTTTGAAGGAAAGTTTCTGTTTTATACAGCTAATCTATCTGTCTGTCTGTCTGTCTGTCTGTCTGTGTCTGTCTGTCTGTTTTCCTAACATCCATCCATCATTGTCATGCGGTTTGTTTCTCTCCGTGTCAAACCTGTGTCCACGAACACATTTAGTAAATTATTTTCCTTAAGTTTTCTCAATAAATTGATCATCAGACATCGTCTACTAAATAGGTTACTTAGAAAGAATGATTAGAAAAGGAATGTTCAGATGTTTGTGTGGGAAAAGTAAGCCAGAGAAAATATCAACATTTTGTTTGTCAACTGTCATGTGAGCAGAGGTCGCAGAAAACTGAAAGCTAAATATGTTCTTAGATGACGTCATTATGTCAATTAATACCAGGCGTTTCTCACTTAAGACGAGTGGCGAACACTTCACGGGCGAGTTTATTAAAGTGGGGGAGAGAGGAGACGGTTCTGTACGTGGACGTGACGTTTTAGGGGCAAGTTCCGTTTTAAAGTGTAGCCAACGACAAATTTCTGTTATTGTGAAAATAGGTCAGTTTGTCTTCCTTTTTGCGTAACTTTGTGGTAATGTAAGAGATTTTCTGCTGTGTACCTGGAAGCATGATTGTGACCGGGAAGATTTAGGCGGGTCACAGTTTAGAGGTTAGCGAGACCTGGAGTCTGTGCTTGAAAACGTTGACTAGATAGTGTCATGCGCCTTCGGCGGTATGATCATGATGATCATGATTATAATAATCATGATTTTGGCAACGGTGACGACGATTAAAAAGACTTTCTTAATGTCAAAAGACAGCATAACGCCTCATATTCACAGGTCAGTGCAAAGCCTCACCTGTCACAAGACAGTGCAAAACTTTATATATCACAAGACAGTGCAAAACTTTATATGTCACTAGACTATGCAAAGCCTCATATTTCATAGGACATTGCAAAGCCTCATATTTCATAAGACAGTACATCGCCCCATATGTCACAAAACACTGCAAAACATCATATGTCACAAGACAGTGCAAAGCCTCATATTTCATAAGACCGTGCAACGCCTTCTGTGTCGGAAGACAGTGCAACGCCTTCTGTGTCAGAAGCAGTTCAAAGCCTCATGTGTCACAAGACAGTTCAAAGCCTCATGTGTCACAAGACAATGCAAAGCCTCATGTGTCACAAGACAGTGCAAAGCCTCATGTGTCACAAAACAGTGCAAAACATCATGTGTCACAAGGCAGTGCAATACCTCATGTGTCACACACGAATGTAAGGACTCATATGTAACAAGACAGTACAAAGCCTCATATTTCATAAGACAGTGTAACGCCCCTTATGTCACAAAACACTGCAAAGCCTCATATGTCACAAAACACTGCAAAGCATCATTTGTCACAAAACACTGCAAAGCATCATTTGTCATAAGACAGTGCAAACCCTCATATGTCACAAGACAGTGCAAAGCCTCATGTGTCACAAAGGAATGTAAGGACACATATGTCACAAGGCACTGCAAAGCCTCATATGTCACAAGACAGTGAAAAACGTCATATGTCACAAGACACCACAAAGTCTAATATTTCACGAGACAGCGCAAAGACTCTTATGTCACAAAACACTGAAAAGCCTCATTTATCACGAGAAAAGGTTTCTTATGTCGCAAGACAGTGCAAAATTCTCATATGTCACAAGACACTGTAAAGTGTCATGTGTCACAGGACACTGCAAACGCTAATGTGTCACAAAACAGCGCACAGCCTCATATGTCACAAGATACAGAAAAGCCTCATATGTCACAAGACAATGAAAAGCTTCATATGTCACAAGACACAGAAAAGCCTCATATGTCACAAGACACTGAAAAGTCTCAGGTGTCAGAAGAAACTGAAAAGCATCATATGTCACAAGACACTGTAAAGCCTCATATGTCACAGGACACTGCAACCGCTCATATGTCACACGACACTGCAAAGCTTCATATGTCACAAGACAGTGCAAAGCCTCATATGTCACAAGACAACGCAAAGCTTCTTATGTCATAAGACACTACAAAGCCTCATATGTCACAAGACAGTGCAAAGCCTCATATGTCACAAGACAGTGCAAAGCCTCATATGTCACAAGACAGTGCAAAGCCTCATATGTCACAATACATTGCAAAGCTTCATATGTCACAATACACGTCAAAGCCTCATATGTCACAAGACAATGCAAAGTTTCTTATGTCATAAGACACTGCAAAGCCTCATATGTCACAAGGCAATGCAAAGCCTCAGGTGTTACAAGACAGTGCAAAGCCTCAGGTGTCACAAGACAGATCAAAGCCTCGTGTATCACAAAGCAATGTAAGCTATCATATGTCACAAGACAGTGCAATGTATCATGCGGCATCCTCTTATTGACAGAAAACGACTGTCTGAAGGGGGCAAAGGAGGGTGGATCCCTGGCCATTTATGCACATTCATCCTGTTAACTTTCTCAAGAATAAACGAAGGTGGATCCCCGGCCATTTATGCACATTCATCCTGTTAACTTTCTCAAGAATAAACGAAGGTGGATCCTTGGTCATTTATGCACATTCATCCTGTTAACTTTCTCAAGAATAAACGAAGGTGGATCCCTGGCCATTTATGCACATTCATCCTGTTAACGTTCTCAAGAATAAACGAAGGTGGATCCCTGGCCATTTATGCACATTCATCCTGTTAACTTTCTCAAGAATAAACGAAGGTGGATCCCCGGCCATTTATGCACATTCATCCTGTTAACTTTCTCAAGAATAAACGAAGGTGGATCCCTGGCCATTTATGCACATTCATCCTGTTAACTTTCTCAAGAATAAACGAAGGTGGATCCCTGGCCATTTATGCACATTCATCCTGTTAACTTTCTCAAGAATAAACGAAGGTGGATCCCTGGCCATTTATGCACATTCATCCTGTTAACTTTCTCAAGAATAAACGAAGGTGGATCCTTGGCCATTTATGCACATTCATCCTGTTAACTTTCTCAAGAATACAAAAATGACTGATATATTTTACATTGGCCAGCAGTTTGAAAACTGACATTACAATCTGCCACAAACTGCTAAATAGATCAGGTTTGCTCGTAGCTTTATGTCTACGTAAATTTGAGACTTGCTGCGTCACATACTGAGACAGGAGACCGGCTGCGTCACATTCTAGGACAAGAGACTGATTGTGTTACATTCTAAGACACGAGACTGTCTGCGTCATATGCTAGGACAAGAGATTGGCTGCGTCACATTCTGGGACAAGAGACTTCTTCTTCTTCTTCGTTCACTTCTACCACCAAAAACCGCACTGTGAACCTACTGAATTCACGCCTGTGGTCCTCGTTAGGTCCCGTGGTCCCCTGTGTGGTCCAAAATAGACCACATGAGATCCACGAAAGGATCACAAGGGGTTCAGAGTATCACAGTGCTTTAGCCTGTATTCTTGGTGGGTCTCGGAAGCGGGATTGCGTGACACCGTGGTTTTCGTTGCACCAGTTTAGTCTAGGGTTGGACTTTCTCACTGGAAGACCTCGACGTGTTTAGGATATCAGTGCATCCCCGCTGGGTGAGAGGCGGTAGCCCACCCAGGTCAGAGTTGGACTTTCTCACCGGAAAACCTCGACGTGTTTTGAGATACCCGTGTATCACCGCCGGGTGAGAGGTGATTGCCCATCCAGTCCAGGGTTAGACTTTCTCACCGGAAAACCTCAGCGTGATTAGGATACGCAAACATCCCCGCCGGGTGAGAGGTGGTTGCCTATCTAGACTTCCCTGGTCCAGTGTCTCCGACTTCAGCATTTTGCGGTCGTGGCCGCTACCCTTCCTAGTTGTGACCAGGATAGAGCTTTTGTCCAGGAGGACGAATCCTCGCTACTAGTGACTTCCACCCCTGGGTTGAGCCGGTTTAGGCATTATCCCAGTATGGGCGTGTTTGGGACGGGACCGACCTCTAGAGCAGAGGTACTGTGACATGCATAGCCTTCAAGTTTCACCCCTGGTATGAGCCGGTTTAGGCAAAATTCACCAGTATGGGTGTTTATCAGGCGTTACCGACCTCTAGAGCGGAGGTGGCATGACATGTCTAGCCATCAAGTTCCACCCCTGGTGTGTGCCGGTTTAGGCATATTTCACCAGTGTAGGTGTATTTCGGACGTGACCGGCCTCTAGGGCAGAGGTGCCGTGGTATAGCTCTCGTAGCGATACTACTGGACATACCGGTTAAACTTCACTTCCCACCACCTTTTCCCATCGGCTCCGCACAGCAACCTTTATTTCTTTTCCACATTTACTTCCTTAACCGGGAGGAGCTTCACTCCACGCGCGGCAATTGAAGAGTCTCGCCAGCAGTGTCTTAACCTCTGGGACAAGCCGGTTCATGCATTTCACCCGACATGACTGCACTCAGGACGTGGCCGACCTGCAGACCAGAGGTGCCGTGATTTGACTGTTTGCTTCGCTTTATCCTTTCTACCACCTTTTCCGCAGTGATGATGCGCGGCAACCTGATTTGCAAATTTCTTCATTGGCAGGGAGGAGCACCGCTCCACGCACGGCAGCTGAAGATCTCGCCAACAGCGGTAGATGAGCTACCAAACATGCCACTCATCTACCCTAAGTAACTGGTTTTCAGGTGCCAGATATTCGCCCTCGCCCCTTCTCCTGTCAGTTTAAACAGTTCTGCCACAGGAAGGCCAGGAGCTGGACTTGACTGCCAGAGGCTGTTTGTGGCGCGTTTGCAGTCCTTAGAACCGGACAAGAGACTGATTGCGTTACATTCTAAGACACGAGACTGTCTGCGTCATATGCTAGGACAAGAGACTGGCTGCGTCACATTCTAGGACAAGAGATTGATTGCGTCACATTCTGGGACAAGAGACCAGCTGCGTCACATTCTGGGACAAGATTCTGGCTGCGTCACATTCTGGAACATATCCACATGAAGATTAAATAATTTTTTTTAGAAAAATCAAGACTAGAGAGAAGATGTTAGCTTTTCAAACTGACACGTTTTTCACTCGCAAGTGGAACTTTAGTCTTGTCTATCTTCCCAGCCAACCTCTTCTCTCTAGTCTTGTCTATCTTTCCAGCTAATCTCTTCTCTCTAGTCTTGTCTGTCTTCCCAGCTAACATCTTCTATCAAATCTCGTATATCTTCCCAGCCAACATATACTCTCTAATCTAGTCTATCTTCCCAGCCAACATCTCCTCTCTAATCTTGTCTATTTCCCTGCTAATCTTTTCTCTCCAATCTTATCTATCTTCTACACTGGCATCTTCTCTCCAATCTTGTCTATCTGCCTAGCTAAAATCTTCTCTCCAATCTTGTCTATCTTCCTAGCTAAAACCTTCTCTCCAATCTTGTCTATCTTCCAGCTGACATCTTCTCTCCAATCTTGTCTATCTTCCCAGCTGATATCTTCTCTCCAATCTTGTCCATCTTCCAATCTAACATCTTGTCATCAAACATTCCTGCTACACAGTTCTTACTAAACTGTTATAAAACTGATTATCAAATAAAAAGTAACAAAATGAAAGCTTTTGTCTTTACTGACTTTGGAAAATGTTTTGAATGGTTTAAGATTAAACTGCTGTTTAAAAAAGTGTTATAATTTATGGACTACACCCTGAAAAAAGAAAACTTACATTGTCATAATCATCATTATCATCATCATCATCATCATTATCATCATCATATCATCATCATCAAATAATCTATTTTAACAACATTCTCACTAGTTCGCAAGAAAAAAATTCAAGCTTTGACGAGGCGAAAATTCTAAACTTAAAATAAGACAAGATAAGATATAGAAAAAATAAGATAATATAAGATATACACAAAAATAAGATAAGATAAGACATAGAAAAAGACTAGGTAAGACAAAAAATAAGACAAGGATAAGATACACTAAACAAGGCAAAATAAGACATAAGAAACAAGACAAGATAAAATATAAATAAATAAGACAAGATATAGAAAAAAGACTATGTAAGATATAGACAAAATTAAGACAAGATAAGACATACAAAAAAGACAAGATAAGACAAAAAAGGCAAGATAAGACATAAGAAATAAGACAAGATAAGATATAAATAAATAAGGCAAGATAAAATATAGAAAAAATAAAACAAGATAAGATATAAAAAATAAGAATATATAAGATATATAAAAAATAAGACAAGATAAAATATGAAAAAATAATACGAGATAAGATATAAAAATAAGACAAGACAAGACATATAAAAATAAGGCACAATAAGATTTTAAAATAAGACAAGATAAGATATATAAAAAATAAGAGAAGATAAGATATAGAAAAATAAGACAAAATAAGATATAAAAAATAGGACAACATAAGATACAGAAAAAAATAAGACAAGATAAGATATAAAAATAAGACAAGATTAAAAATAAGACAAGATAAGATATAGAAAAGTAAGATAAGATAATATTAGAAAATAAGACAGGATAAGATATAAAAAACAAGACAGGATAAGATATAAAAAATAAGACAGGATAAGATATAAAAAACAAGACAGGATAAGATATAAAAAATAAGACAGGATAAGATATAAAAAATGTTGCAGCATGAATTCCTCCCCTCCCCCTACACCTGCCACACCCATTCTGGCTATCATTCCGGCTTGCGTATGCCCGTCTTGTCATCTGCAAGTTCCCTGCCCTTCCAACAACTCGAACTTCTGAGTGTGAATATCTCTCTTGTGTAAACTTGTTACATGTTCGTCACGAGAACACCAAGATCTGGGGGCTTGTAACTGTAACTTGTATCCATTCAGCCTTGATTCATGTTACTGGATTCTGCTGCAGTCGACAAGCTGATGTTTGTGTCACTTTATGTCGTGGTGACCATTATATATCTTATCAGAAGATGAGAGACTTGCAAGTATTATCCTTCCTCCTATGAGCAGTTCCACGATCAAACTTCTTAGCTGGCTCCATCACCAAGACTATCGTATCCATCCTGATCGATCTTGGTATCACGCATCGAGAAGAAGTAGGATAAGGTGTTGGGCTGCCTCGTTTCTTTGTCTATGTCAGATCGTCGACTTTCAGCTGAAGTTTGTCTTCTCTTTCTTCGGCAAACATGTAGATGATAGATAACTTCATCATTATCTGGTTTTTCTCCCCAATACTTACAATATATGTAGCTATACTGTATGCGTATTTATGGCGCTTCACACAGACTATCAAAAACAAACTCCTTTGGTATATTTTCATAACGCTTGGGGGGGGGGGGAGACAAAATAACGCTGAGTTCAGTCAAGTTGTTGTTCGTTCAGTCAAGTTGTTGTTCTGAGTTCAGTCAAGTTGTTGTTCGTTCAGTCAAGTTGTTGTTATGAGTTCAGTCAACTTGTTGTTCTGAGTTCAGTCAAGTTGTTGTTCGTTCAGTCAAGTTGTTGTCTGAGTTCAGTCAAGTTGTTGTTCGTTCAGTCAAGTTGTTGTTGTTCGTTCAGTCAAGTTGTTGTTGTTCGTTCAGTCAAGTTGGTGTTCGTTCAGTCAAGTTGTTGTTCGTTCAGTCAAGTTGTTGTTGTTCGTTCAGTCAAGTTGTTGTTGTTCGTTCAGTCAAGTTGTTGTTGTTCGTTCAGTCAAGTTGTTGTTAGTTCAGTCAAGTTGTTGTTGTTCTGAGTTCAGTCAAGTTGTTGTTCATTCAGTCAAGTTGTTGTTCTGCGTTCAGTCAAATTGTTGTTGTTGTTCTTCTTCGTTCGCTTCTACCACCAAGATCGCCCCGTGATCCTGCTGAATTTACTCCTGTGGTCCTCGATGTGTCCCGTGGTCCCCCTATGGTCCCCGAGAGGCCCACAAGAGATCCCCGAGAGGATCAAAGGAGGTTCAGAGTATCGCGGGACTTGGGCCTGAGTTCTTGGTGGGTCGTAGAAGCGGGACTGCGTGACACTGTAGTTTTCGTTGCACCAGTTTAATCTAGAGTTGGAGTTTCTCACCGGAAAAACCTCAACGTGTTTTGGATATCAGTATATCACCGCCCAGTGAGAGGTGGTTGTCCATCCAGTCCAGCGTTGGAATTTCTCACCGGAAAACCTCAGCGTGATTAGGATACGCATACATCCCCGTCGGGTGAGAGGTGGTTGCCTGTTTAGACTGCCCTGGTCCAGTGTCTCCGACTTCAGCATTATGTGGTCGTGGCCTAGTTGTGACCAGGACGGAACATTTGTCCAGGAGGACGAATCCTAGCCACTTGTAAGTTTCACCCCTGGGTTGAGCCGGTTTCGGCGTATTATCCAAGTATGGGCGTGTTTAGGACATGACCGACCTCTAGAGTGGAAGTACCGTGACATGAGTAGTCATCAAGTTTCACCCCTGGGTTAAGCCGGTTTAGGCATATTTCACTAGTATGGGTGTATATAAGACGTGGCCGGCCTCTAGAGTAGAAGTGCCGTGGTATGAGTAGCTCTCGCCGCGAGACTACTGGACATACGGATTAAGCTTCATTTTATCCTTTCCATCACCTTTTCACAACAGCGGTCACGGCAACCCTAATTGCTTTTTCTGGCGGGAGGAGCTTCACCCCACGCGCGGCATCCGAAGAATCTCGCCAGCAGTGTCTTAGTTTAACCCCTGGGTTAAGCCTGTTCAGGCAATTTGCCCGGTATGAGTGCACATAGGACGTGTCCGACCTCCAGAGCATAGGTGCCGTGATTTGAACAGTCCTGACCTCGAGACTACTGATTACTTCACTTAATCCTTTCTTTCACCTTTTCCACAGTGACGTCGCGCGGTAACCCCATTCACACCTTTCCTCACTGGCCGGAGGAGTCCCACTCCACGCACAGCAGCTGAAGAATCTCGGCAGCAGCGGATTTTAAATCAGAATTTTCCTTCTCTCAGATGAGCTACCAAACAAGACTTTTCAGGCGCCAGATATTCGCCTTCGCCCCTTCTCCTGTCAATTTGAGCGGATCCGCCACGAGAAGGCCAGGAGCTGGATTTGACTGTCAAAGGCTATTTGAGACGCACGTCTTGGAGACATTTAATTGGAGTGGAGGGCGTATTCTCCACCCCACCTCCAGCTATGACAGTCCTTAGAACCAGTCAGGTTGTTCTGAGTTCAGTCATGATGCTGCTCTGAGTTCATTCGAGTTGTCCTGACTGAGCTCAGTCAAGTGTGAGGAAGCAAGGGTATCTAAGTGAAAGTAGCAAGTACAGTATTTCGTTAAAAGATCCCTCAGCTAAATGGTCAATTTAGTTTTATCATCGAGAACTTCTGGATCATCTTGTGCTTGTCTTGATTTTAATAGGAAATTAGTGTTAAGAGATAATGCATGTACTCTATTTCTTGAATAATGCTATTGGGTTTATGTTGAAATGAGTCAGAAATAAATGTTGATGTTGTACATGCTGTTCACTGAACGTTGTCTTCTTCTTCGTTCGCACAACTGAACGTTGTATATGCTGATCACTAAATGTTATACATGCTGGTCACTGAATGCTGTACATGCTGGTCACTGAATGTTGTACAAGCCGTTATTACTAGCCAGGAGCTGTGAGACAGAATAAGTGATGGATATACCTGCACATATAATAATATCAGTGCTGATATAACAACTTCTAAAACATTGTTGATGTATATGTCATCTTCTAAAACAGTGCATTTGCTGATGTTTGCGTCATCTTTCTTTTTGTTGATGTGTGAAACAAGCAGACCACGTAATTGTTGTCAGAAAACATAACAAACTGTCTTATTGTCTTCTGTGTTTGTACTTATCTGTTGCACTCTTATCCAGATTTCTTGCACTTTTTTTATATCTAGAAAGTCGAAGACAGTGAAAGACCAGGAGCACGGTCAGCTGTGACCTCTTGTAGGGTCTTGACCTGACCACCCGGACCCGGACTCACGCAGGTCACGAGCAGATGGACAGGTCAGGACAACCTGGTGACATTCCACTGTGACTTGTCCCTTGTTTGTAAGTCAGTGTTTCTCACAGTTTTGTTGTGTAGTGTTACAGATCTTCTGAGCATCGGTATTTGTAGATTAAATGTGTCTACATGCCTGCATATTATATGTGCCTAGATGCTTGTTTGTTATATGTGCCTAGATGCCTGCATATTATATGTGCGTAGATGCCTGCATATTATATGTGCCTAGATGCCTGCATATTATATGTGCCTAGATGCCTGCATATTATATGTGCCTAGATGCCTGCATATTATATGTGCCTAGATGCCTGCATATTATATGTGCCTAGATGCCTGCATGTTATATGTGTCTAGATGCCTGCATGTTATATGTGCCTAGATGCCTGCATATTATATGTGCCTAGATGCCTGCATATTATATGTGCCTAGATGCCTGCATATTATATGTGTCTAGATGCTTGCATATTATATGTGTCTAGATGCCTGTATGTTATATGTGTCTAGATGCCTGTATATTATATGTGCCTAGATGCCTGTATATTATATGTGTCTAGATGCCTGTATATTATATGTGTCTAGATGCCTGTATGTTATATGTGTCTAGATGCCTGTATATTATATGTGTCTAGATGCCTGTATGTTATATGTGTCTAGATGCCTGCATATTATATGTGCCTAGATGCCTGCATATTATATGTGCCTAGATGCTTGCATATTATATGTGTCTAGATGCCTGTATGTTATATGTGTCTAGATGCCTGTATATTATATGTGTCTAGATGCCTGTATGATATATGTGCCTAGATGCTTGTATATTATATGTGTCTAGATGCCTGTATATTATATGTGTCTAGATGCCTGTATATTATATGTGTCTAGATGCCTGTATGATATATGTGTCTAGATGCTTGTATATTATATGTGTCTAGATGCCTGTATATTATATGTGTCTAGATGCCTGTATATTATATGTATCTAGATGCCTGTATGATATATGTGCCTAGATACCTGTATATTATATGTGCCTAGATGCCTGTATATTATATGTGCCTAGATGCTTGTATATTATATGTGTCTAGATACCTGTATATTATATGTGTCTAGATGCCTGTATGATATATGTGTCTAGATGCCTGTATGTTATATGTGTCTAGATGCCTGTATATTATATGTGTCTAGATGCCTGTATATTATATGTGTCTAGATGCCTATATGTTATATGTGTCTAGATGCCTGTATATTATATGTGCCTAGATGCCTGTATATTATATGTGTCTAGATGCCTGTATGATATATGTGCCTACATGCTTGTATATTATATGTGTCTAGATGCCTGTATATTATATGTGTCTAGATGCCTGTATATTATATGTGTCTACATGCCTGTATATTATATGGATCTAGATGCCTGTATATTATATGTGTCTAGATGCCTATATATTATATGTGTCTAGATGCCTGTATATTATATGGATCTAGATGCCTATATATTATATGTGTCTAGATGCCTATATATTATATGTGTCTAGATTCTTGTAGATCAAATGTGCGTAGATTCTTTTTCTCCATTTTCATCTAGAACATTATTTAACAAATTGTTTTTTCTCTATCTCTGTTCTGTCCCAATATTTTATGTGTGTCCTAAATGCTTATGATAATTTCTATTTATCAGATGCACTTTGTGTGTGTCCTAAATGCTTATGATAATTTCTATTTATCAGATGCACTTTGTGTGTGTCCTAAATGCTTATGATAATTTCTATTTATCAGATGCACTTTGTGTGTGTCCTAAATGTTTATGATAATTTCTATTTATCAGATGCACTTTGTGTGTGTGTTTCTCTCGTGTTTTATGGGGAAAAGCTGTCCATAATCTCCTGTACTTGCACATTTCTGTGATCTCCCACAATCTCCTGTACTTGTACATTTCCATGACCTCCCACAATCTCCTGTACTTGTACATTTCCATGACCTCCCACAATCTCCTGTACTTGTACATTTCCATGACCTCCCACAATCTCCTGTACTTGTACATTTCTGTGACCTCCCACAATCTCCTGTACTTGTACATTTCCATGACCTCCCACAATCTCCTGTACTTGTACATTTCTGTGATCTCCCACAATCTCCTGTACTTGTACATTTCCGTGACCTCCAATTGTTTCTGAATGGTCCTTGCTACTGCCTCACAGTGGAGTGTAGGGCGTGCACTACATGTGACAGCTTTCATAGTCAGTTGCTGGTATCTGTTTCAGAGGTAGAAACCTCACTCAGTCACGCACTGAGTCACTCACTCACTCACTCAGACTCAGTCACTCATTCATTCACTGATTGACTGACTCACTCACTCAGACTGACTGACTTTCTGACTCACTCACTCATTCACTGAATGACTCACTCATTCACTCAGACTCACTGGGTCTCTCAATGACTCACTCACTCATTCGCTGAATGACTGGCTCACTCAGACTCACTGGGTCTCTCACTGACTCACTCACTCAGACTCACTGGGTCTCTCAATGACTCACTCACTCAGACTCACTGGGTCTCTCAATGACTCACTCACTCAGACTCACTGGGTCTCTCACTGACTCACTCACTCAGACTCACTGGGTCTCTCACTGACTCACTCACTCAGACTCACTGGGTCTCACTGACTCACTCACTCAGACTCACTGTGTCTCTCACTGACTCACTCACTCAGACTCACTGTGTCTCTCACTGACTCACTCACTCAGACTCACTGGGTCTCTCACTGACTCACTCACTCAGACTCACTGTGTCTCTCACTGACTCACTCACTCAGACTCACTGTGTCTCTCACTGACTCACTCACTCAGACTCACTGGGTCTCTCAATGACTCACTCACCATTCGCTGAATGACTGGCTCACTCACTCAGACTCACTGGGTCTCTCAATGACTCTCTCACTCATTCACTCACTCTCACTCAACGCGGCCGAGAAAGTAGTTTTATGTGTTATAGGGGAGGTAATGATTGAAATATAATTATGCCGAGATGGTACCAGTTGTCTCGCTTGGAATGTATCTTTTCCATGATCATCGTCATCATCATCATGTTCCGTGGAGTTGACGTCAGTGGTCATGTTTCTATGCAAATCTCCGACCTTAACACTTTCCATCAGCTCATCTGGTGACTTTTAAAAAATTGTACCATCGCGTTAAACTGTCCATAATTTTTATCCTCTTAATCTGTCCCTGCCTTTCCTCCTTTTTATCTTTCCTGTTGTGTTGTATGGGTTTTAGTTACTTTCCTTTCTATATTTGCTTTTGTTAGAGATTCCCTGTTTGTCTTTTTTAGAGATTCCCTGTTTGTCTTTTTTAGAGATTCCCTGTTTGTCTTTTTTAGAGATTCCCTGTTTGTCTTTTTTAGAGATTCCCTGTTTGTCTTTTGTTAGACATTCCCTGTTTGTCTTTTGTTAGACATTCCCTGTTTGTCTTTTGTTAGACATTCCATGTTTGTCTTTTGTTAGACATTCCCTGTTTGTCTTTTGTTAGACATTCCATGTTTGTCTTTTGTTAGACATTCCATGTTTGTCTTTTGTTAGACATTCCCTGTTTGTCTTTTGTTGACCTCCCACAATCTCCTGTACTTGTACATTTCCATGACCTCCCACAATCTCCTGTACTTGTACATTTCTGTGATCTCCCACAATCTCCTGTACTTGCACATTTCCATGACCTCCCACAATCTCCTGTACTTGTACATTTCTGTGATCTCCCACAATCTCCTGTACTTGTACATTTCCGTGACCTCCAATTGTTTCTGAATGGTCCTTGCTACTGCCTCACAGTGGAGTGTAGGGCGTGCACTACATGTGACAGCTTTCATAGTCAGTTGCTGGTATCTGTTTCAGAGGTAGAAACCTCACTCAGTCACGCACTGAGTCACTCACTCACTCACTCAGACTCAGTCACTCATTCATTCACTGATTGACTGACTCACTCACTCAGACTGACTGACTTTCTGACTCACTCACTCATTCACTGAATGACTCACTCATTCACTCAGACTCACTGGGTCTCTCAATGACTCACTCACTCATTCGCTGAATGACTGGCTCACTCAGACTCACTGGGTCTCTCACTGACTCACTCACTCAGACTCACTGGGTCTCTCAATGACTCACTCACTCAGACTCACTGGGTCTCTCAATGACTCACTCACTCAGACTCACTGGGTCTCTCACTGACTCACTCACTCAGACTCACTGGGTCTCTCACTGACTCACTCACTCAGACTCACTGGGTCTCTCACTGACTCACTCACTCAGACTCACTGTGTCTCTCACTGACTCACTCACTCAGACTCACTGTGTCTCTCACTGACTCACTCACTCAGACTCACTGGGTCTCTCACTGACTCACTCACTCAGACTCACTGTGTCTCTCACTGACTCACTCACTCAGACTCACTGTGTCTCTCACTGACTCACTCACTCAGACTCACTGGGTCTCTCAATGACTCACTCACTCATTCGCTGAATGACTGGCTCACTCACTCAGACTCACTGGGTCTCTCAATGACTCTCTCACTCATTCACTCACTCTCACTCAACGCGGCCGAGAAAGTAGTTTTATGTGTTATAGGGGAGGTAATGATTGAAATATAATTATGCCGAGATGGTACCAGTTGTCTCGCTTGGAATGTATCTTTTCCATGATCATCGTCATCATCATCATGTTCCGTGGAGTTGACGTCAGTGGTCATGTTTCTATGCAAATCTCCGACCTTAACACTTTCCATCAGCTCATCTGGTGACTTTTAAAAAATTGTACCATCGCGTTAAACTGTCCATAATTTTTATCCTCTTAATCTGTCCCTGCCTTTCCTCCTTTTTATCTTTCCTGTTGTGTTGTATGGGTTTTAGTTACTTTCCTTTCTATATTTGCTTTTGTTAGAGATTCCCTGTTTGTCTTTTTTAGAGATTCCCTGTTTGTCTTTTTTAGAGATTCCCTGTTTGTCTTTTTTAGAGATTCCCTGTTTGTCTTTTTTAGAGATTCCCTGTTTGTCTTTTGTTAGACATTCCATGTTTGTCTTTTGTTAGACATTCCATGTTTGTCTTTTTTAGCGATTCCCTGTTTGTCTTTTGTTAGACATTCCATGTTTGTCTTTTGTTAGACATTCCATGTTTGTCTTTTGTTAGACATTCCATGTTTGTCTTTTTTAGCGATTCCCTGTTTGTCTTTTGTTAGACATTCCATGTTTGTCTTTTGTTAGACATTACCTGTTTGTCTTTTGTTAGACATTCCCTGTTTGTCTTTTGTTAGACATTCCATGTTTGTCTTTTGTTAGACATTCCCTGTTTGTCTTTTGTTAGACATTCCATGTTTGTCTTTTGTTAGACATTCCCTGTTTGTCTTTTGTTAGACATTCCATGTTTGTCTTTTGTTAGACATTCCCTGTTTGTCTTTTGTTAGACATTCCCTGTTTGTCTTTTGTTAGACATTCCATGTTTGTCTTTTGTTAGACATTCCCTATTTGTCTTTTGTTAGACATTACCTGTTTGTCATGTTAGTTGTCCATGTCTTCTTGGCTGTCCATGTCTTCTTGGCTGTCCATGTCATCTTAGCTGTCCATGGTGGTCTTAACATTCTTGTAATGAAGCACATCTCTGTTGCTTCTAGAGATCTGTTCATCGATCTGCTGGTTGTCCATGAATCACTTCCATAGAGTAGGATAAGCTCAATGTAGCATGTTAGAAAACTCTCTCTCTCTCTCTCTCTCTCTCTCTCTCTCTGATGTTCAGTGGCAGAAATGCATTGCACAAGACGTTTCTCATTTGATTGAAAGCTGTCTTGACTTGGCACATTCTGTTCTTTATTTTACAGGTGGATTTATCACCTGTTGTTTCTCGAGTGGCCAGATATTTGAAAGTATCCACATTTCCTGACTCAGTTTGTTCCTTGTACTTTAACATTGCATTTCGGTGGGTTCTTCTTCTGTGATATAGCCATTGTTTCTGTTTTCTTGCTGTTTAAGGTGAGTCCCTTCTTCTGTGATATAGCCATTGTTTCTGTTTTCTTGCTGTTTAAGGTGAGTCCCTTCTTCTGTGATATAGCCATTGTTTCTGTTTTCTTGCTATTTAGGGTGAGTCCCTTCTTCTGTGATATAGCCATTGTTTCTGTTTTCTTGCTGTTTAAGGTGAGTCCATTCTTCTGTGATATAGCCATTGTTTCTGTTTTCTTGCTGTTTAAGGTGAGTCCCTTCTTCTGTGATATAGCCATTGTTTCTGTTTTCTTGCTGTTTAAGGTGAGTCCCTTCTTCTGTGATATAGCCATTGTTTCTGTTTTCTTGCTGTTTAAGGTGAGTCCCTTCTTCTGTGATACAACCATTGTTTCTGTTTTCTTGCTGTTTAGGGTGAGTCCCTTCTTCTGTGATACAACCATTGTTTCTGTTTTCTTGCTGTTTAGGGTGAGTCCCTTCTTCTGTGATACAATCATTGTTTCTGTTTTCTTGCTGTTTAAGGTGAGTCCCTTCTTCTGTGATACAACCATTGTTTCTGTTTTCTTGCTGTTTAGGGTGAGTCCCTTCTTCTGTGATACAACCATTGTTTCTGTTTTCTTGCTGTTTAGGGTGAGTTCTTTCTTCTGACTTTCTGCTCGGATCTAATAATTTCTGTAAGCTCTGTTCGTTTTCTTCCTGTATCACGTATATATCATAGACAGTTCACATTATATCATAGACAGCTCACATTATTTCATAGACAGTTCACATTATATCATAGACAGTTCACATTATGTCATAGACAGTTCACATTATTTCATAGACAGTTCACATTATATCATAGACAGCTCACATTATATCATAGACAGCTCACATTATATCATAGACAGCTCACATTATATCGTATACAATTCACATTGTAACCTCCTACTCGAATTCCTGGTTTATTTTTATTTCCCCTCATGATATTTTCACTCTACAAATCTGGCGAGAAGATATAACCTTTCTTATAGTTAGAACAAATATGATGAGAGGACACAACCTTGTGTTATAATTAGAACAAATCTGATGAGAGGACACAACCTTGTGTTATAATTAGAACAAATCTGATGAGAGGATACAACCTTATGTTATAATTAGAACAAATCTGATGAGAGGACACAACCTTGTGTTATAATTAGAACAAATCTGATGAGAGGACACAACCTTGCCTAACTCCTTGTTTTATTGGTTGATATTTCTCTCTCTTATTTTATACGCTGATGGATGCTTTATTATTTCAATACACGTTTTTTTACAAATTTATTTTCAGATCTTTCCGTCATTGTTTATATGCTCTAACATTTTCTTGATTTCTTGATTTCTATTTTGAGAGTACGAGAAAGTGGAAAATAAAATAAAAAAATAAGATGAGATTCATTTAACAAAAATTATCACAATTAATATTAAGTTGCATATTGAAGAAAAGTGAGGTTTATTTTAACTTTAGATGAAATATTACATCACAGGTCAAATTTTTTCCAGGAAAACGAACTTAAGGAATGTTATGAAATATTAGGTCAAGGACGTGTCACAAAGAAGAAATCTATGCCCCGTGATATTTGCATGCGGCGGGGACATGTTAAGTGGGGCATGTTACATGAGGGCATGTTACATGAGGGCATGTTACATAAGGGCATGTTACGTGAGGGCATGTTACATGAGGGCATGTTACGTGAGGGCATGTTACATAAGGGCATGTTACGTGAGGGCATGTTACGTGAGGGCATGTTACGTGAGGGCATGTTACGTGAGGGCATGTTACGTGAGGGCATGTTACGTGAGGGCATGTTACGTGAGGGCATGTTACGTGAGGGCATGTTACGTGAGGGCATGTTACATAAGGGCATGTTACGTGAGGGCATGTTACATGAGGGCATGTTAGTGCCTTTACATGTGTCAGAATTAATAAGAGAATTTTACTAATACTGAAACAGCAACATTTATAAAGTGGTCATGTTGAGTTTGTTGTATATATGTTTCATATCTTACACAATGTGGAGACCTAATAACCAGCTTGCATGGTTTTGAGCCAGCTTTGTGCAAGATACAGTAACAATATCCCCTTCTACCCCCCCCCCCCATATATTTATGACTGAGGAAGTTATCTGGTGAGTCCCTTCTTCTGTGATATAGCCATTGTTTCTGTTTTCTTGCTGTTTAAGGTGAGTCCCTTCTTCTGTGATACAACCATTGTTTCTGTTTTCTTGCTGTTTAGGGTGAGTCCCTTCTTCTGTGATACAACCATTGTTTCTGTTTTCTTGCTGTTTAGGGTGAGTCCCTTCTTCTGTGATACAATCATTGTTTCTGTTTTCTTGCTGTTTAAGGTGAGTCCCTTCTTCTGTGATACAACCATTGTTTCTGTTTTCTTGCTGTTTAGGGTGAGTCCCTTCTTCTGTGATACAACCATTGTTTCTGTTTTCTTGCTGTTTAGGGTGAGTTCTTTCTTCTGACTTTCTGCTCGGATCTAATAATTTCTGTAAGCTCTGTTCGTTTTCTTCCTGTATCACGTATATATCATAGACAGTTCACATTATATCATAGACAGCTCACATTATTTCATAGACAGTTCACATTATATCATAGACAGTTCACATTATGTCATAGACAGTTCACATTATTTCATAGACAGTTCACATTATATCATAGACAGCTCACATTATATCATAGACAGCTCACATTATATCATAGACAGCTCACATTATATCGTATACAATTCACATTGTAACCTCCTACTCGAATTCCTGGTTTATTTTTATTTCCCCTCATGATATTTTCACTCTACAAATCTGGCGAGAAGATATAACCTTTCTTATAGTTAGAACAAATATGATGAGAGGACACAACCTTGTGTTATAATTAGAACAAATCTGATGAGAGGACACAACCTTGTGTTATAATTAGAACAAATCTGATGAGAGGATACAACCTTATGTTATAATTAGAACAAATCTGATGAGAGGACACAACCTTGTGTTATAATTAGAACAAATCTGATGAGAGGACACAACCTTGCCTAACTCCTTGTTTTATTGGTTGATATTTCTCTCTCTTATTTTATACGCTGATGGATGCTTTATTATTTCAATACACGTTTTTTTACAAATTTATTTTCAGATCTTTCCGTCATTGTTTATATGCTCTAACATTTTCTTGATTTCTTGATTTCTATTTTGAGAGTACGAGAAAGTGGAAAATAAAATAAAAAAATAAGATGAGATTCATTTAACAAAAATTATCACAATTAATATTAAGTTGCATATTGAAGAAAAGTGAGGTTTATTTTAACTTTAGATGAAATATTACATCACAGGTCAAATTTTTTCCAGGAAAACGAACTTAAGGAATGTTATGAAATATTAGGTCAAGGACGTGTCACAAAGAAGAAATCTATGCCCCGTGATATTTGCATGCGGCGGGGACATGTTACGTGGGGCATGTTACGTGAGGGCATGTTACATGAGGGCATGTTACATGATGGCATGTTACATAAGGGCATGTTACGTGAGGGCATGTTACGTGAGGGCATGTTACATGAGGGCATGTTAGTGCCTTTACATGTGTCAGAATTAATAAGAGAATTTTACTAATACTGAAACAGCAACATTTATAAAGTGGTCATGTTGAGTTTGTTGTATATATGTTTCATATCTTACACAATGTGGAGACCTAATAACCAGCTTGCATGGTTTTGAGCCAGCTTTGTGCAAGATAAAGTAACAATATCCCCTTCTACCCCCCCCCCCAATATATTTATGACTGAGGAAGTTATCTAGTGATTACTGTCCACTTTGATGATGATAAGAAGTTCGAATTAGATAAAACTATGATGGTGATAAGAAGTTCGAATTAGATAAAACTATGATGATAAGAAGTTCGAATTAGATAAAACTATGATGATAATAAGAAGTTCGAGTTAGATAAAACTATGATGATGATAAGAAGTTCGAATTAGATAAAATTATGATGATGATGATGATAAGAAGTTCGAGTTAGATAAAACTATGATGATGATAAGAAGTTAGAATTAGATAAAACTATGATGATGATAAGAAGTTAGAATTAGATAAAACTATGATGATGATAAGAAGTTCGAGTTAGATAAAACTCTGATGATGATAAGAAGTTCGAATTAGATAAAACTATGATGATGATAAGAAGTTCGAATTAGATAAAATTATGATGATGATAAGAAGTTAGAATTAGATAAAATTATGATGATGATAAGAAGTTCGAGTTAGATAAAACTATGATGATGATAAGAAGTTCGAATTAGATAAAACTATGATGATGATAAGAAGTTCGAATTAGATAAAATTATGATGATGATAAGAAGTTAGAATTAGATAAAACTGTAATGGTGCTGCTTGTGTCTGAATATTGGCACATTGCACTAATCACTGATCTCCGGTATCTTTCGCTGGTTTTGCTGGGCTCTTGAGTGATGGAGGCTGTCCCGTATAGCAGCACACTTTAGACGTTTAAAGGTTATCAGCATCAACCTAATGCACTTTCGTACCGTATTGTTAGCACGTTGTGACCGCCACATATTACTTCATACCAGTAATTAACGTCTTATTATTATTCGTCGTGTTATAGCCCAGTCTTCGTTAGCTGTTATAGGACATTATCCTCACACATAATCCAGTTCTCTGTGATCTAGAGTAGGTTTCACAAATACTGCAACACTCATTTGACTAAGTCCGCTGAAAAGTTCACTGAATCCATCCAGATAAGGTCACAGATGTATTGTTGACAACATTGCTTGGATAAGATGCAGTAGGACATAAAATTCGTTGGTTTCGTCCTTGAAGCACAAAATCAAACTCTGGCGTTATTTTCTACACAAAATGTGACTGAAAATGTCTAACTCTACATTGCACTAGGTCAACAACTCTATTTCCTGAATATCTATTCCTCTACTTGTCCATCTCGGTATTCTGTTCTTTCTGTTCTTTTCCTATTCTCTGATTGTCCGTTCTTGTCTGTCCTTTCTTCTATTTTCTCCTCTTTCTATCCTCATATTGTCTATCCTCCATTTCAAAAGTGAATGGCTGGCTTATATATCGTAAATCAGTTGTCCAATAGGACACACCTCAAGATCTTTCTATTGGTCAGTTCGCTAAGTCGGTCCACTCCCTTTTTTCACAGATGTGCGCAAATTGCTTCTTAAGATTAGCAAATATGCCTCATTTGTCTGTTGCGTTAAATCTGTCTGAAAAATTGTCATAGGGGATATTATTTACGTCCAATATCTCTTTCATGTCATAGGTTTCAGAGGTTAGTCTGTTCTCTGCTTTTATTGTGTTCTCGCTTTTCAATGAGTCTTGTATTTCTTATATATGCTCTTCAAAAAGTAAAACAACTAGAGAATCTGTGGAGAGGAACAGACACAACTACAAAAATAAGATTTTTAAGGGCATGCAACTTTCCCATCACAACATATGCCTGTGAGACCTGGACACTTAACAAAACAGCTGAGAAACATATAAATACCTTTGAATGTAAATGCTACAGAAGATTTCTTCAAATATCATGGACACACAAAAAAAAAAAATAGAACAAATCTTGTATAATCTTGTGTTTTGTGTAATCCATACTACAAGAACTTAATATTGAAGAAGGCTGGCTAGTAAAGGGGATTAAACAGAGATTAAACATTTTGAACACATTAAACGTCATGATAATCTAGAGAAGATCGTTTTGGAAGGGTACATAATGGGAAAAAGAAAGAGAGGAAGACCAAGGCGAAGATGGCTGCAAGACATCGTTGATGATCTCCAAATGGATGCATCAGCCGTAGGCCATCTTGCTTACAAATGAGAGGCCTACAGGAGTGCTGTTAGGGAGGCAAAGTTCCGCAAGGGACATGCAAATGACTGACTGACTGACGCCACCCTACCCCCAAAACAGAAACAACAACACAACCAGGCCTGGCCTGCCACTCTGAACAATCTGAGGTCACGTCAACAAATCTTGCCATGATTCTCTAATCATTTCCCCAGAGACCATCTTCGCAGGACGCGCTACCGGGCACCGCCATGACCAGAGCCACAGCTGTCCAACACCCTATCCTACTTCTTGTAGAGAAGCTGTAGCATGCTCTTTGTTCAGTCCACGCTGAAGATGGTAGACTCTACAAACAAAAAATCACTTTATTTGGTATACCCGGGGATTTTAAGCGAGTTACTAAAACGTGTTCCCTATTCGACACCAGACCTCCACTTAAACATCTTTGCTACTTTGACTGTAGACAACATGAGACCGCAGGTCCAGAGAAATATAGCAGGCTCAGAGAAACATAACAGACCCAGAGAAACATAACAGGCTCAGAGAAACATAACAGGCTCAGAGAAACATAACAGGCTCAGAGAAATATAACAGACCCAGAGAAACATAACAGACCCAGAGAAACATTGCAGGCTCAGAGAAACATAACAGACTCAGAGAAACATAACAGACTCAGAGAAACATAACAGACTCAGAGAAACATAACAGACCCAGAGAAAAATTGCAGGCTCAGAGAAACATAACAGACTCAGAGAAACATAACAGACTCAGAGAAACATAACAGACTCAGAGAAACATAACAGACTCAGAGAAACATAACAGACCCAGAGAAAAATTGCAGGCTCAGAGAAATATAACAGACTCAGAGAAACATAACAGACCCAGAGAAAAATTGCAGGCTCAGAGAAACATAACAGACTCAAAGAAACATAACAGACTCAGAGAAACATAACAGACCCAGAGAAAAATTGCAAGCTCAGAGAAATATAACAGACTCAGAGAAACATAACAGACCCAGAGAAACATAACAGACTCAGAGAAACATAACAGACTCAGAGAAACATAACAGACCCAGAGAAACATAACAGACCCAGAGAAACATTGCAGGCTCAGAGAAACATAACAGACTCAGGGAAACATAAGAGACCCAGAGAAACATAACAGACTCAGAGAAACAAGTCGGAGACGAAACGTTCTACAGAAAAGATGTAGAGCGCGGAGACTGTCACGTGACCGAGTTTACGACCGTAAAAATGGCCGTACTCATAAACAGCCAGTTGCTCAGTTGTTTCTGATAAGACATACAAATTGATTTACACAGCTTGATCCATGTGCTGTGACATCATGACACAGCATACAAATTTTAAGCTGACATTTATGTCCTGCTCAGTGAGATAGGCTACCCTGGGTTAAATTCTGCCCTCAAACCGCGACTGACCCAGCAGGCCGGCGGCAGATCTCTTTGCCGCTCATAGAGAACACAGAAAGAATAGACGGGCTGGTATAAAAGGAAAACGATTCTGAAACGTTATACTTCAAAGAGATAGAAAAGCGATTCTTAACATATCAACATATGTGGTATAAATGATAAAAAGGATGAATTAGTGGAGGGAATGAAAATGAGAAAAATAAAGATAATGGGAGCTGCGGACACCAAACTCAGACCTAAAGGCTGTAAACAAATGCATCTGAATTATGTATTCCTATACTCCGGAGTGAGTGATCAAGGAAGAGCAAAACATGCTGTCGGAATGATCATAGAACCAAACACTGCTGACAAAGTCTTGTAAACAAAATATATATCAGAAATAATTATAACTGCCCAATAAAAGACCACAACCTATGTACAAACATATGCTCTTGTAATGCACCAGACATAGAGGAAGAAGGTGAGGAGTTCTTTGACAACCTCCTTGATACACTAAACAACGTAAATAAAGAGGAACGCGATATAATCATGGAAAAGAGTAACTGAATGTTTCAGATAAAATCTTTCATCCTTCCCGTACCATTAAACGTGACAAAAACATAAATTTCAGGGGGAAAAAAAAAAGTTGCATCGACCGGGAATCGAACCCGGGTCACCCGCGTGGCAGGCGAGTATTCTACCACTAGACCACCGATGCCCATGTTCATTTTTGCTGAACAGTTTTATTTCTTACATATCTGTAGTTTTTTTTTTTTTTTTTACGAAATCTGTTATGTTTATTTTGTTTTTGATTTATGTTCTGTATGCATTTCACGTGTGAGATTTTTATTGTGATATTTTACTTCTTCTTACATGTGAGCTACTTACTATAATCATCATCTAGAAAGTAATCGGTGAGTACCATCTGTCAGTCACTTCTCTCCTGTACATACCAGACCAAAAGACCTGCAAGGAGAGGAGCACTTCCACAATTGATGCAACTATTCCTAAATCATGGTAACCTTCAGTACAGTATTTGGAGAACATTTATTTTGGTCTTGTCTGAATGTCAAGGTCGCTGCTGAGATCTTGACGTTCTGTTCAGCGATGATGATGATGATGATGATGATGATGATCTGTGTTCAACCTCTAATCAAAGAGAGAGAGAGAGAGAGAGAGAAGAAGAAGAAGAAGAAGAAGAAATGCATTCTTGACATGTTCCAGTTCTTTCATTGCTGTTTCCAGACTTTGCATGTTGTGAAACATACAACATTCTGATGTTTCCAGACATTGCATGTTGTGAAATATACAACATCCTGATGTTTCCAGACTTTACATGTTGTGAAACATACAACATTCTGATGTTTCCAGACTTTACATGTTGTGAAACATACAACATTCTGCAAATCTGAATGTTGGATTCATGGTACTACTGTGAAGTGGAGCAAAATTAGTAGCTGTCTGCCGTTCAAAGTAAAGGACATGCGCAGTGGTATAGACGTTACATGCGCAGAAGACATGCTCAGTAGGCAGAGGTGGATAGTGTAAACGGCGGGTTTTCTCTGTTCGCATATTTGTAAATTTATTTTTAAATTTATCACACTTCCAAAACTTTTACGTTCAACTCTTATCTAGACATTTAACGACAATAAATTTCTATTTTCAGCTCTTATCTAGACACACACACACACAAAACTTCTATTCTCAACTTCTGCCCACATACAATTAACCATGTCAAATGGCATAATGTGTATACAGAACAGCACATTCGTAACAGTCAAAGACTAATAACTATGCTGTAGGTCACTAGCGATATAGAACTGTCTTACAACACACACGAACCACTTGATACTTGTCTCGCGCCTTGAGCTATGAGACTGACGATGTGTCTTGTTATGTTACAGTGTGTCTTATTATGTTACAATGTGTCTTATTATGTTACAGTGAGTCTTATTATGTTACAGTGTATACTGTTATGTTACAGTGTGTCTTGTTATGTTACAGCGCGTCTTATTATTATGTTACACTGTGTCTTATTATGTTACAGTGTCTTGTTATGGTGCAGTTAGTTTTTGCAAAATTTCAAACGTTTGTCTCGACTTTGAGGAGAATTTAAAAGCAGGAAGGTGTCAGCTGTTTGTGTCAAAGAAGACTTTGCTGAGCTGCAAAACTGAAGGCTGATTCTGTCAAGATTTCATTGACATAATCGAAGACAGTAACGAAAATCATCATTTACCGTGAGTGGCTCCTAGACAACCCGCTCACTTGTCTGTAACTTTCGAGTTGGTCTTTTGCTCACACAAACACACTTTTTCGGGTTCATACAAGACACACGCGCCTGCATGCCAATATGTTGTAAGATCCATATTTCTGTTCTTAAAATCCGTCCTCAGATACAAAGATATGAGTCTCTGAAGCGTTCGTTTTAAACTTCAATGTAGGTCAATAAGCGCGTGTTTGTTGATAACATTACATGTGTGTTTATGATGTTACATGTGTGTTGATGATGTTAAATGTGTCTTGATGATGTTACATGCGTATTTTAAATGTGTCTTGATCATGTTACAAGTGTCTTGATAATGTTATATGTGCCATGATGATGTTATATGTGTCTTGATAATGTTATATGTGCCATGATGATGTTATATGTGTCTTGATAATGTTATATGTGCCATGATGATGTTATATGTGTCTTGATAATGTTATATGTGCCATGATGATGTTATATGTGTCTTGATAATGTTATATGTGCCATGATGATGTTATATGTGTCTTGATAATGTTATATGTGCCATGATGATGTTATATGTGTCTTGATAATGTTATATGTGCCATGATGATGTTATATGCTTGTTCTTTTTGATTATTTAATGCTACTTTTTTTGGGGGGGGGGGAGTCCAGAAAATGTATTTTTCTGTGACTTTCATATTTAAAATGACAGCTTTTCTTTGAAAACTACACAACAAGAGTGTAGCGACTGCATATTCTTGCTAGAAAAAATGTTCAAACATGACAATAAAGGAAGGTTTGCCGATTTTGTCAAATCTGTTTTCTTTACTTGGTCAACCTTCGGAGATAACTCCTGGAGTCTTCCAGAAAATAATTGTATAACATCGGTTATTTCCCCGGCGTCAAAAGAAGTTGCAAAGAAAAGTCATACAGCTCAAAAATGTGGTTTGAAGATGTTGCTACAAGTAAGTGAGTGAGTGTTTGAAGATGTTGCTACAAGTAAGTGATTGAGTGTTTGAAGATGTTGCTACAAGCAAGTGATTGAGTGTTTGAAGATGTTGCTACAAGCAAGTGATTGAGTGTTTGAAGATGTTGCTACAAGTAAGTGATTGAGTGTTTGAAGATGTTGCTACAAGCAAGTGAGTGAGCTGAAAAAGTGTTTGAAGATGTTGATACAGGCAAGGGAGTGAGCTGAAACAGTGTTTGAAGATGTTGATACAGGCAAGTGAGTGAGCTGAAACAGTGTTTCAAGATGTTGCTACAGGCAAGTGAGTGATTTGAAACAGTGATTGGCTCTATCGGCTTATCCTTTGTGTGGCCTTAAGCATCTTCTAGTGGACACACATTTCTGTTTCCTACTTCTGGAGGAGGCCATATTGAAATAAATTCTTTGTTTAGTTATTTGTTTTTGTCTCGTTTGTGCATGTAATCCTCGAAAAAGGCTCAACCCGAAATATCGGATGTTGTATGTTTTTCATTTATACATTTTCATACTTTCTATTCGTTTTTCTCACTTTACTCATTCCTTATGCCAATTTGTAAAACTACACCATACACCTCTATCTACCTTTATTATTTAAACCAGTTTTAATGTAGTCGGCATCCCTTTTATCTCTCAAAGTTTTTGATGAAACTTGTCATTTCTTGAAGTGACAGGACCAGTAATGTTGATCTGCCAAGCTGAAACTACAAAATAATGTGGATGCTTTACACAACTTTCAATGTTGTATTTCAGTTTTTCCGTCATGATGACCTTCAGATGTTCCGTTACATCGCTATGATGACCTTCAGATGTTCCGTTACATCGCTATGATGACCTTCAGATGTTCCGTTACATCGCTATGATGACCTTCAGATGTTCCGTTACATCGCTATGATGACTTTTAGATGTTCCGTTACATCGCTATGATGACCTTCAGATGTTCAGTTATATTTGTATGATGACCTCGTTGCTACGATAATTCCAGACGTTTCAAGTTGTTATCTTATTATTATCTCATCACTGTCTTATCTTTATCTCGTCACTGTCTTATCTTTATCTCATCACTGTCTTATCTTTATCTCATCACTGTCTTATCATTATATCATCAAACTGGAGGCGACAGACTTGATTTGAATTGACAGACTTGATCTGAATTCATAGACTTGATCTGAATTCACAGACTTGATCTGAATTCATAGACTTGACCTGAATTCATAGACTTGATCTGAATTCACAGACTTGATCTGAATTCATAGACTTGACCTGAATTCATAGACTTGATCTGAATTCACAGACTCAGATGTTGACGTCATTTCTCTTAAGTTGCTGATACTGTGTACAGAAGTGTACTGACAATATAACTACAGTGGCTGGGGATTTCTCTTAAGTTGCTGATACTGTGTACAGAAGTGTACTGACAATATAACTACAGTGGCTGGGGATTTCTCTTAAGTTGCTGATACTGTGTACAGAAGTGTAATGACAATATGGCTACAGTGGCTTGGGATCATCTTTGAGGCGTGACTTAAGTCAAATGGTTGGACAGAAACTTGTCATATTATTCACGAATGGTAAATACGGCCACGTTATGAACAACTCACTGAAGCTTGACTGTAAAACGTTTGAACATTGATACTTACAGCAGTCATGGTTGTAATGTACTGACCTGGACTTGGCTGTACACATGGAAAACAGACACACTAGACAGAGAAACAAGTCAAACACAAAAGAAAGACTGACTGAATCAAAGGAGACGGAGAAAGCCAACCGGAATGTCTAGAGAAAGTTAACTGGAAGGTCTAGAGAAAGTCAAGCGGAAGGTCTAGAGAAAGAAAACTGGTAGAGAAGATTAGATAAACGTAACAAGATAATTTGTTCCTGTTACTGGCAGAGAGGAGAAGATGTTCTATGTCCAGATGTTGTCATCGGTGAAAAAAAATGAAAGAAAAAAATGTAAGAAAATAGATGAGAAGAAAGAGAAGAGAAGAAAGAGATGAGAGAAAAGAGATGAGAAGAAAGAGATGAGAGGTCTGGCAAAATAAATTGAAGGAAAAGAAAGCTCGTAAGAGCTCACCCATAGAACAAAAGATTAATACAGTAGAAACTAGAATAAATGCTGGAACTCTCTCTCTCTCTCTTTCTCTCTCTCTCTCTCTCTCTCTCTCTCTCTCTACACTCCCTCTCTTTCTCTCTCTTCTCTATTTCTCTCACACATACACAGAGAAACAGATATAAACACAAGCACGTCTCTAGGTAAAGATACATACATCTGAACATAAACACAGACAAGTCTCTAGGCAAAGATACATAGATCTAGATATAAACACAGACAAGTCTCTAGGCAAAGATACATAGATCTAGATATAAACACAGACAAGTCTCTAGGCATTTATATCACAGACAAGTCTCTAGGCAGAGATACATAGATCTAGATATAAACACAAGTTCACTCACACTGATGAGCTATCAGAAAGTATAAAATAATATAACAAAATATAAGAAAATATAAGAAAATATAGTATAAGAACATATAAAAAATATAAGAGAGTAAAAAAAAATAAGAAAATATAAGAAGATATAAGAAAGTACACGAAAATATAAGAAAGTTTAGTATAAGAAAATATAAGAAAGTTTAGTATAAGAAAATATAAGAAAGTTTAGTATAAGAAAATATAAGAAAGTTTAGTATAAGAAAATATAAGAAAGTTTAGTATAAGAAAATATAAGAACATGAAAGAAAGTATAAGAAAATATAAGAAAGTTTAGTATAAGAAAATATAAGAAAGTTTAGTATAAGAAAATATAAGAAAGTTTAGTATAAGAAAATATAAGAAAGTTTAGTATAAGAAAATATAAGAAAGTTTAGTATAAGAAAATATAAGAACATGAAAGAAAGTATAAGAAAATATAAGAAAGTTTAGTATAAGAAAATATAAGAAAGTTTAGTATAAGAAAATATAAGAAAGTTTAGTATAAGAAAATATAAGAAAGTTTAGTATAAGAAAATATAAGAAAGTTTAGTATAAGAAAATATAAGAAAGTTTAGTATAAGAAAATATAAGAAAGTTTAGTATAAGAAAATATAAGAAAGTTTAGTATAAGAAAATATAAGAAAGTTTAGTATAAGAAAATATAAGAAAGTTTAGTATAAGAAAATATAAGAAAGTTTAGTATAAGAAAATATAAGAACAAGAAAGAAAGTGTAAGAAAGTACTGTGCATAGGAAAATATAAGAACATATTAAAAATTATAAGAAAATATAATAAAGTTTGAAAGAAGTGCAAGCAAATATAAGAAAATGTAAGAAAGTGCAAGCAAATGTAAGACAGTATAAGAAAATATAAGAGTGAAAATAACTGTAATAAGACGAGAGAGTAAGAAAGTATAAAAACTGAGAAGAAAGGAAAGTTAAAATAGAAGAAATGTGAAAAGACAGGGTTATCAAGATAGAAGCTCCTTCGGTATAGCTTACAAATCACCGGAAGTCGTCTATGGAGTTTAGTACTGGCATGGACAAACTAGGACCAGTTACCTAGAAACTCAGACAGAGCCGAACATACTAGTAGTATTGTACACAGATCACGCATGAACCCAGAATATCGAGACTTTGGAAGAACTGGACCACAACAATCCAAGGAAGAAATGAAAGGTCTATGAGCTCCCTCCAAAAACCTTCCATGACAAAAGTCGTAGCAGCAGAGCAAAAGAAGGCCAAGAACAGATCAATAGCCTTGCTAGAAGATGTCCAAATATGGTAGAGGATGTCCAAATATGGTAGAGGATGTCTGGTAGAGGATGTCAAAATATGGTAGAGGATATCTGGTAGAGGATGTCCAAATATGGTAGAGGATGTCCAAATACGGAGTCGGAGATAGCGGTAATTTAAATATAACAGAGTCGGAGATAGCGGTAATTTAAATATAACAGAGTCGGAGATAGCGGTAATTTAAATATAACAGAGTCGGAGATAGCGGTAATTTAAATATAACAGAGTCGGAGTTAGCGGTAATTTAAATATAACAGAGTCGGAGATAGCGGTAATTTAAATATAACAGAGTCGGAGTTAGCGGTAATTTAAATATAACAGAGTCGGAGATAGCGGTAATTTAAATATAACAGAGTCGGAGTTAGCGGTAATTTAAATATAACAGAGTCGGAGTTAGCGGTAATTTAAATATAACAGAGTAAGTCGACGCACAGTCAGAAATAACGTCAAATGATAGTGTCTGTCGACCACAGTCAGCGATGTCAAGGCATAGAGGGATAACAATATCAAATGATAGTGTCTGCCGACTACAGTCAGCGATCAGTACAGATGAAGATAAGATAGTTTGTCTGGATACAGCGAGAAGAAAATTGTATTCCTCAGCGTGATCTATAAAATCATTTGTAGAAACATATTCCAGTGCCAAATGTTGTCATAGATTTAATAGACAGAGAAGATATTCTAGCACCAAATCTTGTCATAGATTTAATAAACAAGGAAGATATTTTAGCACCAAATCTTTCACACAGATTTAATAGACAGGGACGATATTATAGTACCAGATGTTGTCATAGATTTAATAGACAGAGAAGATATTGTAGCACCAAATCTTATCATAGATTTAATAGACAGAGAAGATATTCTAGCACCAAATCTTATCATAGATTTAATAGACAGAGAAGATATTGTAGCACCAAATCTTATCATAGATTTAATAGACAGAGAAGATATTGTAGCACCAAATCTTATCATAGATTTAATAGACAGAGAAGATATTTTAGCACCAAATCTTATCATAGATTTAATAGACAGAGAAGATATTGTAGCACCAAATCTTGTCATAGATTTAATAGACAGAGAAGATATTGTAGCACCAAATCTTATCATAGATTTAATAGACAGAGAAGATATTCTAGCACCAAATCTTATCATAGATTTAATAGACAGAGAAGATATTCTAGCACCAAATCTTATCATAGACAGAGAAGATATTCTAGCACCAAATCTTATCATAGATTTAATAGGCAGGGAGGATACTCTAGCACCAGACGTTGTCATAGATTTAATAGACAGAGAAGATATTGTAGCACCAAATCTTGTCATAGATTTAATAGACAGAGAAGATATTTTAGCTCCAGATATTGTAACAGATTTAGGAGACAGAGATTGATTGATCTTTGATTGATTGATCTTTATTTCAAAAGGGTTAAGAATTGGGCACGCAGGCCCGTCTGACATTCTGCCCTTTATCATACATCTTTCACTCTATTCCAGACATTCTACAAATATGCTGTTCATATAAGAAACATAATTAACATTGAAGCTGAGAGACATAAAATAAAATATAACATTTACGTTTCGCTCTTAAACATTCACTCAGTACAGAAGTAATTAAATACATTTTAAATGACTATCTACTAAACAAAATTTTCGGGACTATTCAGAAAACAATTATCTGCCCTTTATCATACAACTTTCACTCTATTCCAGACATTCTACAAATACGCTGTTCATGTAACAAACGTAATTAACACTGAATCTGAGAGACTTAATATAAAATATAACATTTATGTGTCGCTCTTATCCATTCACTCAGTACAGTACAGAGAAGATATTCTAGCCCTAGATATTGTAATAGATATAGGAGACAGATAATATATTCTAGCCCCAGATATTGTAATAGATATAGGAGACAGAGAAGATATTCTAGCCCCAGATATTGTAATAGATATAGGAGACAGAGAAGATATTCTAGCCCCATATATTGTAATAGATATAGGAGACAGAGAAGATATTCTAGCCCCATATATTGTAATAGATATAGGAGACAGGGGGCCGGCTAGCGTAGTGGTTAGAGCACTCGTCTAGCAACCAAATGGTCGAGGGTTCGAATCCCCAGCTGAGCGGGATTTTTTTTTTCCGACCAATACGGCCCCGAGGTCGACCCAGCCTCGTAAAATGGGTACCAGAGAAAATCTGGGAAGTAAAGGCAGCGAGGAAAGGAACTGGTCACCCTACCTCATACGCTGATGACCCAGCATAATGAGGTCTCTAACGCTTCACCCCCTACGGCATTTGCTATGGGACTATCTTTACTTTACTATAGGAGACAGAGAAGATATTCTAGCCCCAGATATTGTAATAGATTTAAGAGACAGATAATATATTCTAGCCCCAGATATTGTAATAGATTTAAGATACAGAGAAGATATTCTAGCCCCAGATATTGTAATAGATTTAAGAGACAGATAAGATATTCTAGCCCCAGATATTGTAATAGATTTAAGAGACAGATTACTGATATGATTTATCATGTGCAGACAAAAACAGCCACTTCTCGTAGACCTACAAAATATGTGTTCTCTGCCTCCACGTGACATTCACTTTTAAAATGTGTTTTCTATACCTCCACATGACATTCACTTTCAAATGTGTATTATCTACCTCAACATGGCATTCAGTTTCAAAATCTGTGTTCTCTACCTCCACATGGCATTCAGTTTCAAAATCTGTGTTCTCTACCTCCACATGGCATTCAGTTTCAAAATCTGTGTTATCTACCTCCACATGGCATTCAGTTTCAAAATCTGTGTTCTCTACCTCCACATGACATTCACTTTCACAATTTGTGTTGTCTGCCTCCGCATGACATTCACTTATAGAAAGTAGTTTTATGTACCTCTATCTCCACATGACACTCACTTACAGAAAGTAGTGTCATCTATCTCTACCTCCACATGACATTCAGTTACAGAAAGTAGTGTCATCTACCTCTACTTACACATGACATTCGCGTACAGAAAGTAGTGTCATGTACTTCCAAAAGACAGCGGTAACTGATGATGAGGGAAGTAACGATGTTTTTATCTTATCTTATCTTATCTTATCTTTCCCACTCCTGCCACTCCCTGCTTCTCGAACAATGACCTGACATAAAATAGATGATTATGTTTCAAATGTTGATTAGAAAAGTGGATTATACTACCATCGGAGAGCTAGATTCTTGCACTTCTAGAAGTTGATCTTCCACTTCGATTCTTACAAAAAGAGCTGGCGTGATGAGAGATTCTGTTCGCCCGAGACCGGAAAATTTGATTCATAAAACTCGATCCCACCTTGGACAACGTAACATGGCGCGCGTGGATCACGTTAGACCGCCAGCCATGAATCCAGCGAGTGTGAGAGTAAGGCTCTCTACCTTTACGTCCAGGTAAGGCGCTACAGCTTTCCTGACAGGAGTTTGGCGGACTGACTTTCATTATTACCTGGAGTGTTCTAATTCCCACAGTTGGACAGTCTTTGTAACAGAGGTTCGCCCCCACCTGTCTACAGGTGTGAAAGGCTGCCAACACGCAATGTCTGCGGTCTCCTGTTTACTGTGCTTGATTTTATTGGAGGCTTTTTCCTTCTCATTTACACTTGATTTGTATACATTTACAAGTAGATGTGTCGTTAGTCTAATGTGCTAGTTAACTGCTAGTTATTTACGTGCTTCAATCATCATCATGTGCCGTGCCTACAAGGAAGGTTGTTTCAAAACAGGCAGAATTATACGAGTACACATTACTTTTTGACAATGATTATTTTCTGTAATGTTGCTGTCTGGTTTATTGTTTACTTAACTTCGTGTGCTCATTTTCAGTACGTATTGTTGTATTTTGGAATGTTCTAACATTTTGGTGAAATGTTGTATATTTTTTTCTTCTTGTTTCACAATGACCCGTTATATCTTAGCCCCACACAATGGCCCGTTATATCTTAGCCCCACACAATGACCCATTATATCTTAGCCCCACGCAATGACCCGTTATATCTTAGCCCCACACAATGGCCCGTTATATCTTAGCCCCACACAATGGCCCGTTATATCTTAGCCCCACACAATGGCCCGTTATATGTTAGCTCCACACAATAACCCATTATATCTTAGCCCCACACAATGGCCCGTTATATGTTAGCTCCACACAATGACCCATTATATCTTAGCCCCACACAATGGCCCGTTATATGTTAGCTCCACACAATGACCCATTATATCTTAGCCCCACACAATGACCCATTATATCTTAGCCCAACACAATGATCCATTATATCTTAGCCCCACACAATGACCCGTTAGATCTTAGCTCCACACAATGGCCCGTTATATCTTAGCTCCACACAATGGCTCATTATATCTCACTCCAAACAATGGCCCATTATATCTTAGCTCCACACAATGACCCATTTTATCTTAGCCCCAAACAATGGCTCGTTATATCTTAGCTCCACACAATGACCCGTTATATCTTAGCTCCACACAATGACCTATTATATCTTAGCTCCAAATAATGATCCGTTATATCTTGGCTCCACACAAAGATCCCTAATATCCCAGCTCCATATAATGGTCCTTAAAATTTGAGACCCACATAATGATCCTAAGTACTCCACACAATGGCCCTCAATATCTCAGCTCCACACAATGGCCCCCAATATCTCAGCTCCACATAATGGCCCCCAATATCTGAGCTCTATAAATTGGCCCCCAATATCTGAGCTACACATAATGGCCCTCAGTATCTCATCTCCACACAATGGCACTTATTTCAAGCTTGCTTTGTGATGCTATAACACAAGTACAGATGCATCAACGTCTTCCCAACAGTAGTGGAGCCTAGAAAGACGATTACTGCCATAGTCCCCTATGGAATTAAAGAAATACAATGATCCTAGTCCCTATACGAAATGTTATTAGTGTATTTTTGCCACAGTATGATGATCTGCAGATTACTTTCACAAACATCACAGATACAAATGTGTTCCGTAGCAGAACATTTTCCTATGTGTTCAGCAGCGGGATATTGTTCTATGTGTTCAGCAGCGGGATATTGTTCTATGTGTTCAGCAGCGGGATATTGTTCCATGTATTCAGTAACAGGAAATTGTTCCATAAGTTCAGTAACAGGAAATTGTTCTATGTGTTCAATAGCAAGAAATTGTCCCATGTTCATTAACAGGAAATTGTTCTATGTGTTCAATAGCAAGAAATTGTCCCATGTGTTCAGTAACAGGAAATTGCTCTATGTGCACAGTAGCGGGAAATTGTTCGACGTGTTCAGTAGGAGAAAATTGTTCTATGTGTTTAGTAGCTGGAAATTGTTCTATATTCTAATTTCCCTTCACTTCAGTTCCCCAAACTATAACAGCAGAACTATATATGCCGTATGTTATCACACAAGTATGTTATAATTCTTCAGGCTGCTATAAGAGTGCTATATGTGCCAGGTGTTGTATGTTATAATTTCTGAAAACACAATAGAATAGCTATATGGATGTTATATTATCATAAGTTACAATTCTCAACACTGCTACAAGGAGATGAGCGTTATATTATCCTGTTATAATAATTGCATGTAATCCTCTAAAAAGGCTCACGCCGAAATATTGGATGTTCTATGTTTTTCATTTATACATTCTCATACTTTCTATTCTTGTTTTCTCATTTTATTCATTCCCTCTGCCACTTTGTAAAACTACCTTTATTCACTCATTCATTCATTCATTCATTCATTCATTCATTCATTTGCATGTCCCTTGCGGAACTTTGCCTCCAAAACAGTACTCCTGTAGGCCTCTCGGTTGTGAGCAAGATGGCCTGCTGCTGCTGCTGCATCCATTTGCAGATCAATCAACAATGTCTTGCAGCCTGATTCGCCTTGGTCTTCCTCTCTTTCTTTTTCCCATTATGTACCCTTCCAAAACGGTCTTCTCCAGATTATCATGACATTTAATGTGTCCAAAATATTTAAGTTTTCTCTGTTTAATCCTCTTTACTAACCAGCCTTCGTCAATATTAAGTTCTTGTAGTGTGGATATATTTGTTATTTTTTGTGTCCACGATATTTGAAGAGCTCTTCTGTAGCATTTACATTCAAAGGCATTTATGTGTTTCTCAGCTGTTTTGTTAAGTGTCCAGGTCTCACAGGCATATGTTGCCATGGGAAAGATGCATGGCCTTAAAAATCTTATTTTTGTAGTTCTGTCTGCTCCTCTCCACAGATTCTTTAGTTGTTTTACTTTCTGAAGAGCGATAGATGTCCTCCTTTTAATTTCTCTCACTGTATTTCCATTATTAATTTGCATTGATCAAAGGTATTAAAAATTCTCCGCTTCTTCCAGTCTTTCCTCATTGATACATACATCAACTGCCTTGTTTGTTTTGTCAGTTGTCATCGATGTAGTTTTCTTCGCATTAAGTTAGAGGTTTTGCTCTTCACTTTTCTTACGGACTGACATAATTAGTTTTCCCATTCCTTTTTGTGTTGTGGACAGTAACACTGTGTCATCAGCATATCTAATCTCTGGTATTTCATAACCTCCAATTGTTATGGCATCGTAATATTCTTTGTCTACATCTTCTCTAACATTCCTCATTATATTTTCAGTATACAAATTAAATAAGTAAGACGACAATATGCACCCCTGTTGTTTCACCATTTATTCTAACTGCTGCTTGTTGGTCTAGATACAGAAGTGATGTTAATTGTATCAAATGTGTTGGAAATCCCATTTTTTCCATTATTTCCCAAAGTTTCTGGTGTTGTACACAATCAAATGCCTTTGAGTAGTCCATAAAGGCTAAATATAGATTCACATTAAACTCTCTGCATTTCTCTATTATTAATCTTATATTGAATATATTTATCTACCTTTATTATCTGTTATAATTCATCAGACTTTCATAGGTGAGATAAGTGAGCATTAGATCGCGCTAGACCTCAATACTTGACCTTCACCTTGTAATACTCGCTGGTGTTACACTTTACCTGGCAGATATAATAAAACTTTTCACAAGCTGCTGGTAGTGGTAGGAGCTCAGTGCGCCATGAAACAGTTGTATGCCATAGCTCACAGCTATCTAATGACACAAATCGTTGTGAGCCACGGGCACGAGGAATGACCCCGTCTGGTCTGCACGTGTGACTCAACATCACTTACCGCTCTCAGACTCTGCACTGCACAAACTGTCGGGCATCCAGCGCTGTCATAGCAGAAATCATACAGACTACACTAACTTGGACAAGACCCACCGCCAGGACTTAGACTACACTAACTTGGACAAGACCTACCGCCAGGACTTAGAAACAATGGCCATGTCACTCACCAGTCGTCTCCCGCACCTACCTTTACTCTACAACGACTTTCTGATATGTCGAAATCAAGAAGGTCTTCAAGCACCCTTCCACACTGGAAAGAACCTAGATAGACCTTCAGATGTGCTTGGCTGTCCTGGATCCAGGTCAGCTTTCTCCGAGATTGCTCCTCCGTACAGATGTCCAGAGCTGCTGCGTGCCAGGAGCCTGTACGAAATGTTAAACAGAGATCAGACGGTCATGTGCCCACCCTTCAGCTTTGACAGTATCGCTCGGCAGTTCCCTGGAGAAGACGGCACAGTTCAGTGTCAGGGATGTCCACAAAGGTCAGTTGACTCGTCTTCAGCAACAGCGACCTCAGTGTTACACCCGTCGTCATCAATGTTCTCAACGCCTTCATCGTCCCCCAGTGCAGCAGACATTCTGTCACTGCGACCTCTTCAAGTATCTGCCAACTTGCCCTTCCCTCATCTGTCACCTTGTGCTCCTCACCATTCCTCTGTCAGCAACCATTTACTTTGGTCAGACACTCTTGTCTGCCCCCAGCATATACTGCCCCGACTAAACCAGATTTCTTCCCTGGCTCCACCCCCAGAAGCGACTCACATCAAAGACTTGCCCTTTTACAGAGATCGGTCTCGCCCAGTTGCGGCTCTTACATCCACCGTGGCCCTGCCTCAGCCTTCGTTTCCGCCTCTGTCAGTGTCAGTATTTCGACCACCAGTCAGTTCATTCATGCCTGCAGACGAGTGCCTCTCTACTCCACCTAGGTCCTCCACATACACCAGCCATCTTCTTCATCTAGCTTGTCCAGATCGATACCCGTTTGTTAAAGGTATGTATTTACCGGGTGTAACTGTTAGGTTATGTATTAATTGTGTGTGTATATCTTCATCAATCAGAAGTAACTGGTATCTCCATCAATCGGTAATAACTGGTACTATAAGTAGTACATTATTGATTCCAAGATAAATTTCATTTCAGTAAACCATTTCTAGATTGGTTCCCTGGATATGGAAACCCGTTTCTGTTTTGATGATAACCAGCAGTAGGACAGGAAACAGGAGTAGGACAGGAAATTGGAGTAGGACAGGAAACAGGAATAGGACAGGAAACAGGAGTAGGACAGGAAACAGGAATAGGACAGGAAGCAGGAGTAGGATCTTTAACATCATGGGGAGGAGGACAGGTGAAAAAGAGGGCGGGGGGGGGTAATAGAAGGGGAGGATAGCTTTTCTGACTTGATAATTGCTCCTCTCTCTCTCTCTCTCTCTCTCTCTCTCTCTCTCTCTCTCCCTCTCCCTCTATAACAATGTAAAGGTGTGAACTATCATATTATTGACGGCACCAGTATAATATTTTCGATTGTGAATCATATATTTCTGAATAGCTCCATATTATAGAATAGTTCTATAGTACTGAATCTTACAGATGCTCTTTGATTAACATATCACAGGTTTCACAAAATATCTCTTCACTAAATCTAGAGCAAGTCCGATGAATTGTTCCTTGAATTAATTTATTCTGAAAAATAAGTTTAGGATGTATAGTCGATAACATTCCGTGGATTGAATCACTTAATCATTTGGTCACAATATCAAACTCTATCATATTCTACATGCAGCATTTCTCAGTGTTCTCAACTTCACAATATTCTACACTTGATACGAGAACATTTCCTAACTCAGTATTATATCACATCTGCAACACGTGGTCAATCAATTACACGACTAAATCACTGTACTCGAAGTTTCAAAAGTATCAATTCTTCGTAATCACTTGAATAACTTGAAAACCATCTTCTGTCTAACACTACTTCTGATTTTATATCGTCTCGTCCTCTTTCTTCTCTTGTCTGTCTTCTGATTTCTTCTGACGGTCTTCCTCTACCGTCTCTCAATCGCAGTGTACTAACAAGCAAAGTCTACTTGCCTCTTCTCTGGACTTCTGTTCTTATCTCTCATCTGATGGCTTCTCGGCTGTTCTGGTCAGACCTTCTTTTCTCACTTTGGACTGTCCACGTGCACTGACCATCCTTCTTGCAGTTCTGGTCAGTCGCTATTTGCCGGACCGACGGTGTTCTGAAGATCTCCCTCCTCTGTCTCCTCTCTCCTCTACCTCCGTTCTTCTTTTGTCCTCTCCTGTACTTCCGTACTTCTTCGTTCTCCCTCCTGTACTTCTGCACTTCGTCTCCTCCTGTCTCTCTTGTACTTCCGTACTTCTTCGTCCTAGATTGTCTTTTCTTCCGTCTTCGGGCTCCCTCCTCTGTCTCCTCTCCTCTACTTCCGTACTTCTTGGTTCTCGCCTTTTTATCTTCAAGTCCAGCTTGATGGATTAACCAGTAAGTATTTTGGCTCCACCCTTCAGACGTCCACTGGTTCCCATGAGCGTTCTGATTGTCCGTCATTCAAAATTGCCCCGTGACTTATCCCTCGTAGGTCAGTTGCCCAATAGGCCACGCCTCTAAATATTTAATTGGTCAGCTGGCCGAGTCATCTACTCCTTTATTTAAAAATCGTGTGCAATAGCGTCCTAACGCTAATAGTTGTCATATGTGCATCACTTCCGTCTATACAATTGTTATTTACCTAAATCATTATCTTGCTCTTTCATGTCGGAGTTTTATTGTGTCCTCGCTTTGTCATTTCTGTTTATTCTATTCGTCTTTTCTATTGTTTACACGTGTCAACGTCCAGTCACCGTTTCGTTATCACTGGACCATCCTACTTTCTGCCGTCCTTCCTTTGTATTACCTATATCTCAGCGTCACCGAGTCTCATCTTTTTCTATTCACTGTTTCCACTGTTTACTTTTATCCGCGTCTTGTTCTAGTGCCATGGAAGTTTTATACCTTTCTCTTCCTTTCCTAGCTACTTTTCTCCTATAGGGTGGATAGGGTAGTACAGTCCAACCCAATTTGGTGACTGCTTCCATTCTCTCTCTCTCTCTCTCTCTCTCTCTCTCTCTCTCTCTCTCGTGTGTGAGTGTCTGTGAATTACTTATTTTTGTTCAAGTTGGAGACACCAGATAGAAACGATCTCTCTAATAAACCGCAATGAGGAAGGGGCGTTAACCCTGTACTACTATCTTGCTATCCAGTTCCATTTTCTGGCGCGACCTGAATAGTTTATGACACCTACATACCATTTAGACCAGACTTTTTCAACCTGAGCAGTGCAAACACCCCCCGACCCCCCCCCCCGACCCCCCAAGGGGCGTTCCCAATTTATGCTGTCACGTAAAAAAAAAGATGTTCAGTGTGACGAGGAGTAGAAGAATGCGGAGAAAATGTCACAGGAAATAAAGGAGACAATACGTGCAAGAAAAGCTGAATAACTCTCATTAGAATGTGTTCCTACATTGTGAGAAAAACACACAAAAAGTAGCCACGCCCACTACACATGGAAAAAAAAACGTAAATCCGCCTTACAAACATGATAAAACGTAACCAAGCTGTACCAAACATGATAAAACGTAACCCCGCCTTACCAAATATGATAAAACGTAACCCCGCCTTAGCAAACATGATAAAACTTAACCCCGCCTTACCAAACATGATAAAACTTAACCCCGCCTTAGAAAACATGATAAAACTTAACCCCGCCTTAGCAAACATGATTAACGAAGCTGTACCAAACATGAAAAAAAAAACATAGCCCTGCTAATATGCGTACAAAAAAAGTAGCTTGCTTTACCAGATACGAAAAAAAGTAGTCCACCTTACCAAAGATTAAAAAAGTAGTCCGCCTTATAAAATAGAAGATTTTTGTTTACACTACCAGTTAGTTAACACCATAGACAAACTTGACTGATCTATTGTTGGCACCACTAAAGCGGTTTTTCTTTATGCTGATGGCTGTAGAGTGTCTTGAACGTTGTGGGGGGACTTCCATGACATCATGAAGTTGTTAAACTTGCTTCTCTTCGTTACATTGATATGCTCTGTGCAACTTCATCTAACCCAGGATCACTAAACAGAGTTCGTACACGACTTGTGAACTACGTATATAAATATTTTAAACTGATCATTCCAACTCCACAGTTGCGACAGAAAACATAAGTCAATAATCACCTAACTCCTGATGTTACAACAGAACAGATTTATTGATGAAACCACGTTTGTTGGTGGATGTTACCAGATGGAAGTGGCATGAAAAGACGGATGGAATTCACAAATACATGAAAAAATGTCCGGGCGATTTTACGTGGCCATGTCCTAAAAATGACAAATTTAACCCATACTAAGCATTCCTACAGACTAAATCTACATTCCTACAAAGGACAGACTACAGTCTACATTCTACTATTTAGAAGCCCAACTAAAGTACTGACTCGGAAGAAAAACGTGCCTGCCTATATTTCTGGAACCTTTTTTTCATGCCCGTCTGAACTGTTAATTTTTTCCTCTGCTATTTTCTGTGCATCTCTTCAAATTTCGTTCACTGTGAGTACAAATACGTGCGAGCTTTACAACAGGTTTTCCCGTTGCGCACGCCTATATGTATCCAAAATTAAGTCTCTACAGGGGAGACTACTATTTTTTTAAACCAAATCATTTACCTATTCTGTTCTATTACACTTACCAAACATAAAAAATAGCCCGCCTTACCAAACATGAAAAAACGTAGCCCGCCATACCAAATATTAAAAAAAAACACTTTATAGCCCAATCTTACCAAACCGGAAATTTGATGTGTCCAATGATGGCGGCATCATCTGTCTGACATGATGGTGTCTCTCTGTCGTCCCACTGAAATGGGCGTCTACGACATTTCACAGTTAATTTCTAATAATGAAAATGCTGTCGTTTTCAAATCTGCAGCACACACCACAAAGTGGCACTGTTCATTACCACAGAAGATGTCTGCTTGCTAATTGTCTGATGATAAAGATCTGGTCAGTGACTTTATGTCTAAATTGTTTCTTTTGTTCTTCTTGATGTTAGTCTTTACATCGTTGATTATCAGTGTTCTCTGCTGCTCGCATCCGACAGTCATCGATTTCGATGTGGACTGGTTACAGTGACTTGATTCATGTCAAATTGTGGACTGGTTACAGTGGCTTGATTTGTGTCACACTGTGGACTCATCTACTGTCTTAGCAAACTCATCCAGCCCCACACAGCTAGCTAAAGTGTAGAGTTGTATCACAGTCCCAACACTGCTAACTAGAGTGTAGAGTTGTATCACAGCCCCAACACTGCTAACTAGAGTGTAGAGAATGTATCACAGTCCCCGCGCTGCTAGCTAATTTGTAGAGTTGTATCACAATCCCCACAATGCTAACTAGAGTGTAAAGTTGTATCATAGCCCCCACAGCTCTAGCTAAACTGTAGAGTTGTATCACAGTCCCCACACAGCTAGCTAGAGTGTAGAGTTGTATCACAATCCCCACAATGCTAACTAGAATGTAGAGTTGTATCACAGTCCTCGCGCTGCTAGCTAAAGTGTAGAGTTGTATCAAAGTTTGAAAATGAAAGATAAAGCGAAATAGAATCTGTGCCAGTTCTCGTTTTCTGTCTCTTTTCTAATTTCCTTTCTGTCGAGGATCTTTTCTAGATGTCCTTCTGTGTAGGATCTTTTCTAGATTCACTTCTCTCTAGGATCTTTTGTAGATGCGTTTCTCTCTAGGATCTTTTCTAGATGCCATTCTATGTAGGATTTTTTATAGATGTCCTTCTGTGTAGGATCTTTTCTAGATTTTCTTCTCTCTAGGATCTTTTCTAGATGCTTTTTCTCTAGGATCTTTTCTATATTCCCTTCTCTCTATGATCTTGTCTAGATGCCTTTTCTCTATGATCTTTTCTATATTCCCTTCTGTATAGGATCTTTCCTAGATGCCTTTCTGTCTTGGATAGTTTTTCTTGTAACTTCTGTCTAGAATTACTTCTCTTGTAACTTCTGTCTAGAATTACTTCTCTTGTAACTTCTGTCTAGAATTACTTCTCTTGTAACTTCTGTCTAGAATTACTTCTCTTGTAACTTCTGTCTAGAATTACTTCTCTTGTAACTTCTGTCTAGAATTATTTCCCTTGTAACTTTCAGGTGCTAAGGAATGTGATGACCACCGGACTATCAGCCTCTCATGTCACATAACGAAGCTGCTTCTGAGAATCATTATGAGAAGAACAAGGAAAAAGATAAAAATGGAAATAGTAGATGAACAGTTTGGATTCGTTGAAGGAAAGGGAACACACAATGCCATTTATGCTTTACGATCTCTACTTATCCTTCATTGATTACACCAAGGCATTCAACAAGGTGAAACATAATGAAATTATTAAAATACTTGAAGACATCAATATAGACGGCACAGACCTGAAGATTGTAAAACATCTATACTGGCAGCAATAAGCAGCAGTTCGAGTTGAAAATAGAATTGGAAAATATCAACCTATAAAACAAGGTGTGCGACAAGGATGTGTACTATCTCCAGATCTTTTTTCTCTGTATAGCGAGAATATTCTAAGAACTATCATCACAGAGCCAAGCATAAAAATTGGAGGATACAATATTAAGAACCTTCGATATGCTGACGACACAGTACTGATAGCTGAGAACCAACAAGATCTGCAAAATCTCTTGGATAAAGTCGCCAAAGAAAGTGAACAGAAAGGCTTTACTTTGAACACCAAAAAGACAGAGGCTATGGTTATATCTAAGAAACAGATTCCACCAGCATGCAGTATAAAATTAAATGGAACTATTCTAAAGCAGGTGCAGAAATTCAAATACCTTGAAGCAGTAATAACTTCAGATGGGAAATGCAGAACAGAAATTAGGAACAGAATAGGCCAAGCAAAGACTGCATTTCAGAGAATGAGAAACATATTAGCCAACACATCTTTATCAATGAATGTTAGAAAACGAGTCCTAAAATGCTATATTGAACCTATCTTGTTATATGGAAGTGAATCACAGACACTAGGCAAGTCTGCACAAAAATCATTGGAAGCAACAGAAATGTGGTTTATTAGAAGAATGTTGCGAATTCCCTGGAAAGCAAAAATAACTGATGAAGAATGTATGAGAAGAGCTGGAGAGACACAAAAATCTTGTAAAAAAAAAATAAGAGAGAGAGACGATGTACTTTCATAGGACATGCAATGAGAAGAGGGGGCATTGAAAATATTATAACAACAGGAAAAATAGAAGGAAGAAGATCAAGAGGAAAACCAAGAGAAATGATACTGGACAGTCTGACGGGATAGTGTGAGAGGAGATCATCAACTGAGCTGATGGCCTGCATGAAAGATCGTGTACTCTGGAGAAGCATAATAGCCAACGCCAGTCGGCACGGCACCTGATAATGATGATGAACTTCTGTCTAGAATTATTTCTTTTGTAACTTCTGTCTAGAATTACATCTCTTCTAACTTCTGTCTAGAATTACATCTCTTCTAACTTCTGTCTAGAATTACATCTCTTCTAACTTCTGTCTAGAATTACATCTCTTCTAACTTCTGTCTAGAATTATATCTCTTCTAACTTCTGTCTAGGGTCGTTATATTTCCTATCACTGTAGCACATAAACCGCTTAATCAGTGTTCATTTTTTTCCGTGTGATTTTTATACACACGAAACACAATCAAAGCTAAGTTTTTGTGCACGTAACAAAATCAAAGCAAGGTCCTGACAGACATAACATAATCAAAGTTTCAACTAGTTCTGAAAAATTGTAACAGTCGCTTTTGAAAATGTTGTTCTGGAATCTGCAGTTTATCTACACAGGAAAGAAGAGCCACGTATCTCAGAGCTTTATTGTTGTCACAATCCCCTCACATGTTGTACACATATTGTTGTCACAATCCCCTCACATGCTGTTCAAATATTGTTGTCACAATCCCCTCACACGCTGTACAAATATTGTTGTCACAATCCCCTCACACGCTGTACAAATATTGTTGTCACAATCCCCTCACATGCTGTAAAAATATTGTTGTCACAATCCCCTCACATGCTGTACAAATATTGTTGTCACAATCCCCTCACACGCTGTACAAATATTGTTGTCACAATCCTCTCACACGCTGTACAAATATTGTTGTCACAATCCTCTCACACGCTGTACAAATATTGTTGTCACAATCCTCCCACATGCTGTACAAATATTGTTCTCACAATTCTCTCACACGCTGTACAAATATTGCTGTCACAATCCTCTCACACCTTGTTCAAATATTGTTGTCACAATCCCCTCACATGCTGTACAAATATTGTTGTCACAATCCCCTCACACGCTGTACAAATATTGTTGTCACAATCCTCCCACACGCTGTACAAATATTGTTGTCACAATCCTCCCACACGCTGTACAAATATTGTTGTCACAATCCTATCACAAGCTATACAAATATTGTCACAATCCTCTCACATGTTGTACAAATATTGTCACAATCCTCCCACACGCTGTACAAATATTGCTGTCACAATCTTATCACAAGCTATACAAATATTGTCACAATCCTCTCACACGCTGTACAAATATTGTTGTCACAATCCCCTCACACGCTGTACAAATATTGTTGTCACAATCCTCCCACACGCTGTACAAATATTGTTGTCACAATCCTCCCACACGCTGTACAAATATTGTTGTCACAATCCTATCACAAGCTATACAAATATTGTCACAATCCTCTCACATGTTGTACAAATATTGTTGTCACAATCCTCCCACACGCTGTACAAATATTGTTGTCACAATCCTATCACAAGCTATACAAATATTGTCACAATCCTCTCACACGCTGTACAAATATTGCTGTCACAATCTTATCACAAGCTATACAAATATTGTCACAATCCTCTCACACGCTGTACAAATATTGTTGTCACAATCCTCCCACACGCTGTACAGATATTTTTGTCACAATCCTATCACAAGCTATACAAATATTGTCACAATCCTCTCACACGCTGTAGAAATATTTTTGTCACAATGCTCTCACACGCTGTACAAATATTTTTGTCACAATGCTCTCACACGCTGTACAAATATTTTTGTCACAATGCTCTCACACGCTGTACAAATATTTAACACACTTATCTTAGGGAAACTGAATATTTGCAAGGTGAGGTGCACCAAAACGATTGTCAGTGCCCATGGAAAAGCATGATATCAGTCTCATATAAACTGTCTCGTCCTAGAGTTTATGATAAGTGAAGCTAAACAAACACATTAGTGTAGAAATGCATTAAAAAAAGGTAATCATTCAGTCATTAAAATCGTGTTTTACTCGCTTAAAGAAATTCGTTTCATTTTCCCAAACTCATAAACAGACAGACCTTAGCTCCGTTACAAATTTTATCTTCTGGCAGTGTCAAATCCTCAACAATATTGTTTGTCATGTGATAACATGGTGCCACCCCTCTTTCATGAAATAGACTCAACGTGGCATCATAAAAATGTACTCGATAAAGCTGAATGAATAGCGAACATAACTTCTCTCGCGGAAGAGGTTGTCAAGGGAGAATATTTAAGTAGAATATACGGCCCAGTTCACACTGTTTAAATATGTGCAAACATGGCTGGGGAACATGTTAGTGGTAGAAGAGGGCCATAAACGTGCAAGCCAAACATTAAACAGTCATTTCAAGCCTAGAAAATCTTTTAAAAAAGAGTAATTCCCTTATTTGATTTAGATTTGTACCTGGCTGAATGAAGCCCAGGGCACTCGACACATTCGGAATCGCCAATAATCTTTATTTGCCGCTGGCTGAGCTGGACACGAGGGTTATCAAATTCTAAGTGATCTTGAAATGTTTGTAAATGAAGAATATTGTCCAAATGTAAATGTCACATTCTATGAGAAGTTAAAAGCAGGAATTGCTAAACTTCATATTTCAAAAACATAAAATCTGCTGACGACAACATTAAATACGCTTAATACATATCTCGCTTTATTGCCATATTCGCTTTATTGCAATGATCTGGAACCAAACCTGTGTTATCTCCGAGGCATGCCTGTACTTCTTGAATCTGTCTCACAATCCCTAGATATATTTTCTCTTCCACTTGCACTTCTGGTTAGAAACCTACTTTACGAATCATTCTTGCATGGCACTGTGTTCACACCTTTCAAATAAATCATTTCACAAGGTCATAATATTTTATGGTTGATTTCGTTTTGCATTTATAGACTTATACATGCGGTTTTAACTTGTGGCCTGGCCGACGACGTGAGGAGATACAGGCCATCAGCGATTTTGTCCCAAAATTTGAGGAACTTTACTGCCTGTTAGACCATCACCAATTTTGTCCCAAGATTTGAGAAGTTAGACTGTCTGTTAGACCATATCAATTTTGTCCCAAGATTTGAGACGTTAGACTGCCTGTTAGACCATAACAATTTTGTCCCAAGATTTGAGAAGTTAGACTGCCACATCAGGATCATAACAGGACACTTCTGTCTAGTAGGATCACACCAGATCACTTCCGTCTAGTAGGATTACACAAGGACACTTCTGATTAGTAGGATTACACCAAGGCACTTCTGCCAGTAGGATTATACCAGGGCACTTCCGTCTAGTAGTATCACACAGGGGCACTTCTGTGTAGTAGTATCACACCGGGGCACTTCTGTGTAGTAGTATCACACCGGGGCACTTCTGTGTAGTAGTATCACACCAGGGCACTTCTGTGTAGTAGTATCACACCGGGGCACTTCTGTCTAGCAGGATCGTCACATCTGTCTAATAAGGTCATGGCGCATGCGCAGTGACTGTTTAGTGTCTGTATCTGTATGACCGTTTAATGGCCACATTAAAGTTGCCAGGTACATCATGTCCGGCGCCCTCTTGAGTTTAATTCAGCTATAAAGTATGCCAGGTACAAGGCGAGAACTCGGTGTAAAACTGTCACATTTCAATGTTTGGTTTTGTCCAATGTGTGTTATGTGAGCATTTTTGAAACAATAAAACTTTTTTTCTTCACTTTTTTTTTTGTTCAAAACTGCGAGATGTTTCTATGTGAATTTAGGCTATTTTGGAAAACAATTTTTTTTCACTGAAGCATAAAGGAACTTTTCACTCCCCCCACCCCCTAAAAATCTTATCTCAATCTGCCAATTTGTTTCTTATCTGTCACTTGTCTTCCTTCATAGCCTTCAGCTCTACATCTAAACCTTCCCTCACTGCTTAACTACCTCCACCATCTAGTCTGTTGCGTGTCTTCCTTCATAGCCTACAGCTCTACATCTAAACCTTCCCTCACTGCTTAACTACCTCCATCACCTAGTCTGTTGTGTGTCTTCCTTCATAGCCTACAGCTCTACATCTAAACCTTCCCTCACTGCTCAACTACCTCCACCATCTAATCTATCGCGTGTCTTCCTTCATAGCCTACAGCTCTACATCTAAACTTTCCCTCACTGCTCAACTACCTCCACCATCTAGTATGTTGTGTGTCTTCCTTCATAACTTACAGCTCTACATCTAAACTTTCCCTCACTGCTCAACTACCTCCACCATCTAGTCTGTTGTGTGTCTTCCTTCATAACCTACAGCTCTACATCTAAACCTTCCCTCACTGCTTAACTACCTCCATCACCTAGTCTGTTGTGTGTCTTCCTTCATAACCTACAGCTCTACATCTAAACCTTCCCTCACTGCTCAACTACCTCCACCATCTAGTTTATCACGTGTCTTCCTTCATAGCCTTCAGCTCTACATCTAAACCTTCCCTCACTGCTCAACTACCTCCACCATCTAATCTGTCGCGTGTCTTCCTTCATAGCCTTCAGCTCTACATCTAAACCTTCCCTCACTGCTCAACTACCTCCACCATCTAATCTGTCGCGTGTCTTCCTTCATAGCCTTCATCTCTAAACCTTCCCTCACTGCTCAACTACCTCCACCATCTAATCTGTCGCGTGTCTTCCTTCATAGCCTTCAGCTCTACATCTAAACCTTCCCTCACTGCTCAACTACCTCTACCATCTAATCTGTCGCGTGTCTTCCTTCATAGCCTACAGCTCTACATCTAAACCTTCCCTCACTGCTCAACTACCTCCACCATCTAGTCTGTTGTGTGTCTTCCTTCATAGCCTACAGCTCTACATCTAAACCTTCCCTCACTGCTCAACTACCTCCACCATCTAATCTGTCATGTGTCTATCTTCATAGCCTAGATCTCTACATCTAAACCTTCCCTCACTGTTCAACTACCTCCACCATCTAATCTGTCATGTGTCTATCTTCATAGCCTAGATCTCTACATCTAAACCTTCCCTCACTGCTCAACTACCTCCACCATCTAATCTGTCATGTGTCTATCTTCATAGCCTAGATCTCTACATCTAAACCTTCCCTCACTGTTCAACTACCTCCACCATCTAATCTGTCATGTGTCTATCTTCATAGCCTAGATCTCTACATCTAAACCTTCCCTCACTGCTCAACTACCTCCACCATCCACTCCAGCATTTAATGGCTGTGGGGGGAATGTCTTTCTATACACGTTTCCCTAATCTTACTTCTGGGACCAGAATTTAAACCCATTTTTGGATTAGTTCAGGACGTAAACTGTTTAAACTGCAGATTTGAGTAGAAGTGTATAAACAGTTTATTTTCACTCACATTGTAGCTGTACTGATGAAGCGAGAAGAAAACTCGTGTGTGAGATTTGACGAACTTATATCAGAGAATACAGTGCAGGTCAGGCACCCCTGCCACATTTCTGTGTGTCGCTGTCTGACCCACTGTCTGACCCACTGTTTGACCCACTGTTTGACCCACTGTCTGACCCACTGTCTGACCCACTGTTTGGGGCTGGCTCGGGGGAATCCAAGACAGGAATTGAACCATAACAGGAACCTTCTGATGGAGAGAATTGTCAGCCAAAAGATGATGAAGGTCTTTCCTTTTTATCCTCCGGCGCACTCTACAACTCTGCCAAGTCTCCAAAGTCCTCGTCCTCTTTTTGCTGCTGATCGATAAAGTTGAGTAGGATTTAGTACAACTTGGAGCTGATCTTTAGAGTCGAGTAGGATTTAGTACAACTTGGAGCTGATTGGTAAAGTCGAGTAGGATTTAGTACAACTTGGAGCTGATCTTTAGAGTCGAGTAGGATTTAGTACAACTTGGAACGAATCTTTAGAGTCGAGTAGGATTTAGTACAACTTGGAGCTGATCTTTAGAGTCGAGTAGGATTTAGTAGAACTTGAAGCTGATCGGTAGAGTCGAATAGGATTTAGTACAACTTGAAGCTGATCTTCAGAGTCGAGTAGGATTTAGTACATCAGAGAAGAGGCAATATCCTCAAACCAGCTATTCAGGACAAGCAGGAAAAGAAAACACGCGGATAGAAGCACAGATTGACTGGACCTTGTAAGCCTGACCTGGTTCGTTCTAATGTGAGCGATGAAGTCGACAAATTTTGCTACAATTTTCCTTGATAGAAGATGTTCAGCAACAAGATTTCTTCAACTTCCACAAATAGTTCATTTTTGTCCGAGTTAAAACCATCTGCTAACTTGAAGTTGGAGCTAAATAGTGCTTGGAGCTAAATAGTGCTAGAAAAAAAGTATTCCAGATGAACGCCATATCTTGAACAGCGTCAGCAGCTGAGCTAGCAGAAATGTGTGTTTCGCACGACTGACATTTCTTGAAGAAAGAAAAATAATAACCAACCTCCAGAACAGAAGAATAAGTGGCCAGTACATATCTTGACAAGAAATTAATGGGACAGATTTATGAATGAAAATACCAGAAGTGTGTCTCACCTTGCCGCAGAAGACAGACGCTCTTTGTCCCGCCATTCATAGCTAATTGGATCTTCACAAGCAGATGAGTTCTTGTGCTTTCTTAAGTGAGAAGTTTCCTGTCAGTTGTAGTTAGTGTAGATTTCTTTAACTCAGTCAGTGTGGCTACCAAGCTACCAATAGGTTTCCTTAACTCAGTCAGTGTGGCTAACAAGCTACCAATAGGTTTCTTTAACTTAGTCAGTTGGCTCCTTAACTTAGTCAGTGTGGCTCCTTAACTTAGTCAGTGTGGCTACCAAGCTACCAGCAGATTTCCTTAACCCAGTTTTGGATTAGTTCAGGACGTAAACTGTTTAAACTGCAGATTTGAGTAGAAGTGTATAAACAGTTTATTTTCACTCACATTGTAGCTGTACTGATGAAGCGAGAAGAAAACTCGTGTGTGAGATTTGACGAACTTATATCAGAGAATACAGTGCAGGTCAGGCACCCCTGCCACATTTCTGTGTGTCGCTGTCTGACCCACTGTCTGACCCACTGTCTGACCCACTGTCTGACCCACTGTCTGACCCACTGTTTGGGGCTGGCTCGGGGGAATCCAAGACAGGAATTGAACCATAACAGGAACCTTCTGATGGAGAGAATTGTCAGCCAAAAGATGATGAAGGTCTTTCCTTTTTATCCTCCAGCGCACTCTACAACTCTGCCAAGTCTCCAAAGTCCTCGTCCTCTACAACTCTGCCAAGTCTCCAAAGTCCTCGTCCTCTTTTTGCTGCTGATCGATAAAGTTGAGTAGGATTTAGTACAACTTGGAGCTAATCTTTAGAGTCGAGTAGGATTTAATACAACTTGGAGCTGATTGGTAAAGTCGAGTAGGATTTAGTACAACTTGGAGCTGATCTTTAGAGTGGAGTAGAATTTAGTACAACTTGGAACGAATCTTTAGAGTGGAGTAGGATTTAGTACAACTTGGAGCTGATCTTTAGAGTCGAGTAGGATTTAGTAGAACTTGAAGCTGATCGGTAGAGTCGAGTAGGATTTAGTAGAACTTGAAGCTGATCGGTAGAGTCGAGTAGGATTTAGTAGAACTTGAAGCTGATCGGTAGAGTAGAGTAGGATTTAGTAGAACTTGGAGCTGATCTTTAGAGTCGAATAAGATTTAGTACAACTTGAAGCTGATCTTCAGAGTCGAGTAGGATTTAGTACAACTTGAAGCTGATCTTCAGAGTCGAGTAGGATTTAGTACATCAGAGAAGAGGCAATATCCTCAAGCCAGCTATTCAGGACAAGCAGGAAAAGAAAACACGCGGACAAAAGCACAGATTGACTGGACCTTGTAAGCCTGACCTGGTTCGTTCTAATGTGAGCGATTAAGTCGACAAATTTTGCTACAATTTTCCTTGATAGATGTTCAGCAACAAGATTTCTTCAGCTTCCACAAATAGTTCATTTTTGTCCGAGTTAAAACCATCTGCTAACTTGAAGGTGGAGCTAAATAGTGCTTGGAGCTAAATAGTGCTTGGAGCTAAATAGTGCTTGAAGCTAAATAGTGCTTGGAGCTAAATAGTGCTAGAAAAAAAGTATTCCAGATGAACGCCATATCTTGAACAGCGTCAGCAGCTGAGCTAGCAGAAATGTGTGTTTCGCACGACCGACATTTCTTGAAGAAAGAAAAATAATAACCAACCTCCAGAACAGAAGAATAAGTGGCCAGTACATATCTTGACAAGAAATTAATGGGACAGATTTATGAATGAAAATACCAGAAGTGTGTCTCACCTTGCCGCAGAAGACAGACGCTCTTTGTCCCGCCATTCATAGCTAATTGGATCTTCACAAGCAGATGAGTTCTTGTGCTTTCTTAAGTGAGAAGTTTCCTGTCAGTTGTAGTTAGTGTAGATTTCTTTAACTCAGTCAGTGTGGCTACCAAGCTACCAATAGGTTTCTTTAACTTAGTCAGTGTGGCTCCTTAACTTAGTCAGTGTGGCTACCAAGCTACCAGCAGATTTCCTTAACCCAGTCAATGTGGCTGCCAAGTTACCAATAAGTTTCCTTAAATCAGTCAGTATGGCTGCCAAGTTAGCAATAGATTTCCTTAAATCAGTCAGTGTGGCTGCCAAGTTAGCAATAGATTTCCTTAAATCAGTCAATGTGGCTGCCAAGTTAGCAATAGACTTCCTTAAATCAGTCAATGTGGCTGTCAAGTTAGCAATATATTTCCTTAAATCAGTCAATGTGGCTGCCAAGTTAGCAATAGATTTCCTTAAATCAGTCAGTGTGGCTACCAGGTTACCAATTGTAGTGGAGGCAGCTGAAGAATCTTTTTAAATCTGAACTATACAACACTGAGAGATAGACAAGTTCATCACTTGTTAAATGTTTATTAATCACAACATTCTTTTAATCACAACATTCTGTTAATCACAACATTTGTCAGTCAGATGTTTAAAGTCATTGCTATAGAGAAAAGATAAACAACGGCAGGGCCAGCAGTAACACCAACAACAACACATAGGCCAATAACAACACAGAGACAACACCAACAATAACACCAATAACACCACCAATAACGACACAGAGACCAACAATAATACCAAAACCAACAATGAAACCAACAACAACATCAACAACACCACTGGCAACAACAGCAACAGCAACACAGAGACAACAACAATACTGACACCAACAACAACACCAACAACAACATGAACAACAACACAGAGACAACAACAACACCAACAAAATACAACTTGGAGCTGATTGGTAAAGTCGAGTAGGATTTAGTACAACTTGGAGCTGATCTTTAGAGTGGAGTAGAATTTAGTACAACTTGGAACGAATCTTTAGAGTGGAGTAGGATTTAGTACAACTTGGAGCTGATCTTTAGAGTCGAGTAGGATTTAGTAGAACTTGAAGCTGATCGGTAGAGTCGAGTAGGATTTAGTAGAACTTGAAGCTGATCGGTAGAGTCGAGTAGGATTTAGTAGAACTTGAAGCTGATCGGTAGAGTAGAGTAGGATTTAGTAGAACTTGGAGCTGATCTTTAGAGTCGAATAAGATTTAGTACAACTTGAAGCTGATCTTCAGAGTCGAGTAGGATTTAGTACAACTTGAAGCTGATCTTCAGAGTCGAGTAGGATTTAGTACATCAGAGAAGAGGCAATATCCTCAAGCCAGCTATTCAGGACAAGCAGGAAAAGAAAACACGCGGACAAAAGCACAGATTGACTGGACCTTGTAAGCCTGACCTGGTTCGTTCTAATGTGAGCGATTAAGTCGACAAATTTTGCTACAATTTTCCTTGATAGATGTTCAGCAACAAGATTTCTTCAGCTTCCACAAATAGTTCATTTTTGTCCGAGTTAAAACCATCTGCTAACTTGAAGGTGGAGCTAAATAGTGCTTGGAGCTAAATAGTGCTTGGAGCTAAATAGTGCTTGAAGCTAAATAGTGCTTGGAGCTAAATAGTGCTAGAAAAAAAGTATTCCAGATGAACGCCATATCTTGAACAGCGTCAGCAGCTGAGCTAGCAGAAATGTGTGTTTCGCACGACCGACATTTCTTGAAGAAAGAAAAATAATAACCAACCTCCAGAACAGAAGAATAAGTGGCCAGGACATATCTTGACAAGAAGTGAATGGGACAGATTTATGAATGAAAATACCAGAAGTGTGTCTCACCTTGCCGCAGAAGACAGACGCTCTTTGTCCCGCCATTCATAGCTAATTGGATCTTCACAAGCAGATGAGTTCTTGTGCTTTCTTAAGTGAGAAGTTTCCTGTCAGTTGTAGTTAGTGTAGATTTCTTTAACTCAGTCAGTGTGGCTAACAAGCTACCAATAGGTTTCTTTAACTTAGTCAGTTGGCTCCTTAACTTAGTCAGTGTGGCTACCAAGCTACCAGCAGATTTCCTTAACCCAGTCAATGTGGCTGCCAAGTTACCAATAAGTTTCCTTAAATCAGTCAGTATGGCTGCCAAGTTAGCAATAGATTTCCTTAAATCAGTCAGTGTGGCTGCCAAGTTAGCAATAGATTTCCTTAAATCAGTCAATGTGGCTGCCAAGTTAGCAATAGACTTCCTTAAATCAGTCAATGTGGCTGTCAAGTTAGCAATATATTTCCTTAAATCAGTCAATGTGGCTGCCAAGTTAGCAATAGATTTCCTTAAATCAGTCAGTGTGGCTACCAGGTTACCAATTGTAGTGGAGGCAGCTGAAGAATCTTTTTAAATCTGAACTATACAACACTGAGAGATAGACAAGTTCATCACTTGTTAAATGTTTATTAATCACAACATTCTTTTAATCACAACATTCTGTTAATCACAACATTTGTCAGTCAGATGTTTAAAGTCATTGCTATAGAGAAAAGATAAACAACGGCAGGGCCAGCAGTAACACCAACAACAACACATAGGCCAATAACAACACAGAGACAACACCAACAATAACACCAATAACACCACCAATAACGACACAGAGACCAACAATAATACCAAAACCAACAATGAAACCAACAACAACATCAACAACACCACTGGCAACAACAGCAACAGCAACACAGAGACAACAACAATACTGACACCAACAACAACACCAACAACAATATGACACCAACAACACAGAGACAACAACAACACCAACAAAAACACTGACACCAACAACAACACCAACAATAGTACTGACACCAACAACAACACAGACATAAAAAAACAACTCCATCGATCTGATAAGTTTTTTCTATTAAAACACTTGCTTGTACATGCTCCATAACTAGACTTAACTAGAATAAACTGAGTTCTGACATTCATACATTTACTCTATAACTAGACTTAACTAGAATAAACTGAGTTCTGACATTCATACATTTACTCCATAACTAGACTTAACTAGAATAAGCTGAGTTCTGACATTCATTATCATCATCATCATCATGTTATGTCCTCGCCAAAATGGTAGATGCTTTACTTGATTCCTGGCAACTGATGCTGCGGTGAAGACTTTGTAAACAAGAATGCATAGAAATCTGTCGGGACTAACTTCCCGGCGAGAACCTGAAAGGTTTCTCATCAGACTCCACCTCCTCCAGATCATATCGAAATAGTACAGCAAAATGTTTCCAGCAGAAACATGTAGAGGAAGCTGAAGACTGCGTTTTCTGTTTAGACACAAACATCAGCACACGAAAACAGCTCGGTTTTTTCCCAGCAGGGTGTTGCTTGTAATAGAATACAGTTACTCGTAACTGGGCTGGATAAAAATAAAACAGTAGTCTCCCCCGAAGAGAGCTAATTTTGAATACTTATAAGTGTGCGCAGCGGGAAAATCTGTTGTAAAGCTCGCATGTATTTGCACTCATAGAACGAATTTGGAAGAGACTCACAGAAAAGAGGCAGACGAGAAGAAAAACTGTTAGAGGTGGGCAAGAAGAAGGAAGATTTCAAGAATGTAGGCACGCACGTTTTTCTTCCGAGTCAGTACTTTAGTTTGGGGGATTGTAGTCTGTCCTTTGTAGGAATTAGATTGTAGTCTGCCCTTTGTAGGAATTAGATTGTAGTCTGTCCTTTGTAGGAAAGATTGGTATGGGTTAAATTTGTCATTTTAAGGACAGTTTCTTCAGACTTCAGCTTTTGAGAGAGTATGTGCTATTACATGTTCTAAGAAGCAAAAATGTCCTTCAACATCTTGCCGCGTGAGAGGTCGTACATGGTCACATAAGATCGTCCGGACATTTTTTCATGTATTTATGAACTCCATCCGTCTTTTCATGCCACTTCCATCTGGTAAAATCCACCAACAAATGTGGTTTCATCAATAAATCTGTTCTATTGTAACGTCCGGAGTTAGGTGATTATTGACTTATGTTTTCTGTCGCAACTGTGGAGTTGGAATGATCAGTTAAAATTAAATATAGAGTTCACAAGTCGTGTCTAGTGATCCTGTGTTAGATGAAGTTGCACAAAGCATATCAATGTAACGAAGAGAAGCAAGTTTAACAACTTCATGATGTCATGGAAGTTCCCCAAAACGTTCAAGACACTCTACAGCCATCAGCATAAAGAATAGTACGTTTTTCTTCTTCTTCTGCGTTCGATGTTATTGATCACTTTAGATCCTGATCCCTGTCGACATGGCAAAGCCTGCAGTCCTCTCCAGATCCTGACAGGAGCCCCAATGCTTTTGCCCCAAGCTTGTGCCCTCTGGCCATGTCTCACGCCTCAGGTCTGCATAGTTTAGACACTCTTGTAGGATATGTTCTGGAGTCTGGACTCCAACTGCCACATGGACACTCGTCTTTGTGATACATTTTGAGTCGATGCAGGTGACTCAGTAGTCTGCAGTGGCCTGTCCTTAGGCGAAAGAGGATGGTTGGCTGATGTCTTTGTAGTTGGTGTATTGCATCTGGTTCATTGTTGCATTTCAGTTTCTTTTTCCATTCAGATCTGCACTGGTTACGGATTATAGCTTTCGCCTCTTGGTAGTTTACTGGATGGTTGGTTTGATCTTGATTCCTGCCAGCTTTGGATAGGCTGTCAGCTATTTCATTGCCAGCTATTTCACAGTGGGATGGTACCCATTGTTGGGCCATGGTAATGTAAGGTGCTTCAGTTCTCTTGTGATTTCCTGTATGTTTGCCTGTTGGTTCTTTGTTGTTTTTAGAGATTCCAGAAGTGCCCTGTAGTCTGTGAAGAAGACTATTTTGTGTGGTGGATGCTGGTTTTCTGTTTTAAGTGTTCTGAGGGCTTCAAGAAGGGCTGTTGTTTCAGCCATGTCTCTCTCTCTCTCTCTCTCTCTCTCTCTCTCTCTCTCATCTGTGTAACTTATGTAGATGCCCCCACCTCCATTTTTTACTGCTTTTTCTGCAGACTCATCTGTGTACACATGTGTCCATCCAGCTGGGTTGTATTTGCTGTCAATCATCTCCTGGGTCAGTGTCTTCATCTGAAGTGTTGTTAGGTAGTCCTTTTTTGTGTATGCCTGGTACCTCTGTGAGGTCTGTTATCTCTTCACAGTGACTGTGCTCCTCCACAATTTGGAGTGGTTCAATTTCTTCATGAGAGGTGGGAAGAGTACATTCAAGACACTCTACAACCATCATCATAAAGAATAGTACGTTCAAGACACTCTACAACCATCATCATAAAGAACAGTACGTTCAAGATACTCTACAACCATAAGCTTAAAGAACAGTACGTTTAAGACACTCTACAACCATCATCATAAAGAATAGTATGTTCAAGACACTCTACAACCATAAGCATAAAGTACTTTCAAACGTATGAAGCACAGCAGGGAGCACTACTAAAAATAGCAAAGCAGCATTTTAGTGGTGCAAACATCAGATAAGATCAAGTGAGAAGTTGTTTACATTGTTAAGTGGTCGTGCTAAGCTTGTCGTTCTTATTATTTATGCTGTCCCCTCTCTTACCGCAGGTATCTACGGTTGTCGTTCTTATTCTTTATGCTGTCCCCTCTCTTACCGCAGGTATCTACGGTTGTCGTTCTTATTATTTATGCTGTCCCCTCTCTTACCGCAGGTATCTACGGTTGTCGATCTTATTCTTTATGCTGTCCCCTCTCTTACCGCAGGTATCTACGGTTGTCGATCTTATTCTTTATGCTGTCCCCTCTCTTACCGCAGGTATCTACGGTTGTCGATCTTATTCTTTATGCTGTCCCCTCTCTTACCGCAGGTATCTACGGTTGTCGATCTTATTCTTTATGCTGTCCCCTCTCTTACCGCAGGTATCTACGGTTGTCGTTCTTATTCTTTATGCTGTTCCCTTCTCTTACCGCAGGTATGATAGGTTCAGCTTCGGCAGTGAGGAAAAGCGGACAGCGTGGGGGGGGGGGGCATGAGAACCAAGTGGGGAACAATGTTCTGGTGGGGCTAGAAATGTCGGGTCTGGAAGATTAAAAAAAGAGTCCTAACCTGAAGGATCTTGAGAAGCACTGTGTTAGGTCAAGTCCATCTCCTGCAGGTTGTCTCTTTGACAGCCAGCAGCCATCAGACCTCATCTCCTGCAGGTTATCTCCTTGACAGCCAGCAGCCATCAGATCTCATCTCCTGCAGGTTGTCTCCTTGACAGCCAGCAGCCCTTAGATCTTTGTGTCTCTCATTGTTTACTTGTTTCGTGTCATCTCCCTAGACTAGGTGTCCGCCATGATAGTTGCCAGAAAACTTCACCATCTGTTCAAGCTTCTCTGTATTCAAGTGTTCTTTTCCTCTATTTTTTTGTCTGTTTTTCGCTTTGTTATTCTTTATTTATTTTTTGTCTATTTTGTTTTTAATTTTTCCTCAAATTTTCGTCTTGTTTTTCTTTCTTTTTTTATTTTTCGTCAATTAAAAAAAATCTTCCTCTAATTTTCTCCTTGTTCTTCTGTCTTCTTGGAAATGGGAAGAAGATGCTCCTTAGCAGTGAACGCTGTGGGGACGTTGAAGTATATTCTTGGTACAGAACATTAGGGTAGTTTATCAGCCTAGTCAAAGTGGATCCAAAAGAGAAGCTTGCTGGCGGATTCTACGACCGTGTGAGTCATGAGGGACCCAAACTGTTACTAGGTGCACCACAAAAGAGGTGGGATAGGTCCGTGGACAGGTTAGGTTTATCGGACCTGATATCTACGCTGTCAGTCTAGTACTGCTCTTTGCTCACTGTCTTTCTTTCGAGGAAGTAGAGCAGAGTTCAGACAACAGCCTTGCCATGCAAAGTGGCTGAGTTCTTGTCTAGAAACAAAAACAGAAAAGAGAAGGATTGAGATAAAAAGATTTGGACGTATCAAGGGACATAATCTCGAACTGAAAACTGTGTTAGTGCTGAAGCAACAAGGAGTCTGTGATCAGACAGTCAGTGGACATTGTCAAGATGTGGAGTCTGTAATCAGACAGTCAGTGGACATTGTCAAGATGTAGAGGCTGTGATCAGACAGTCAGTGGACATTGTCAAGATGTGGAGTCTGTAATCAGACAGTCAGTGGACACTGTCAAGATATGGACACGAGGAAACTTCCTCAGGCGCACCACAGAAACAAAACCACGTGGTAAAATGAAGACCAGCTGCACGCGACCCTCCAATCGCCTACGAAGCCTGATGATGATCAACACACAAATAGGGCCTTTAAATTCTCTTTGTGTGTGTGTGTATGTGTGTGCAGATTTCATCATCTCAAGAATGTATGAAGAAAGCAAAGTGAAGATCAGGCCTGACACTGACAGCTTGTGAAATGAGTTCAATAAACTAGACGGCTTGGGAATCCAGTATTCCTATCTGTCATCATCAATTAGCATTCAGCACACTGTCCTTGCTGTCCTCGCTGTCTTTGCTGTCTACATTCTTTATTTTCTGTCACTTCATCTGTTAACAACCTGCACCATCCTTCATCTGTTAACAACCTGCACCATCCTTCATCTGTTAACAACCTGCACCATCCTTCATCTGTTAACAACCTGCACCATCCTTCATCTGTTAACAACCTGCGCTATCCTTGTACGTAGCTCTTCATGCAAACATCATCCTGTACCGAGCAAATCAAAACTATTTTGCAAGTTACTACATTAAAGTAACACTGTATCACACAAAAGTAACACTATACTGCACTAAAGTAACACTATCTTCCACGTCTACGGCTCCACTACGTTATAAAGCGAGAGTAGATGAAAGTCTGTTTCATTGCCCGTGTTTATGATTATGTGATGTTGTGTGTAGAGCTCATGAAACATATCACGGAATTTCGAACCATTGGACGATCGAGAAGCTGCTGATGATGCTCTGGGGAAAGATGTCAGGGTCTGGATAGGTCAGGACCTGGATAGGTCAGGGCCTGGATAGGTCAGGGCCTGGATAGGTCAGGGCCTGGATAGGTCAGGACCTGGATGTTAAACTTTACATGAGAGAACTAATTCAAGTAGCTTAGAGATCTCTCTAATGTGCTAGAACGTTCTGAAAGTGTAGAGAGGATTGTGCACATTTTCCAAGGATCTGGGCGAAGCTATACTGGATGATCTGAGCGAGGTTATACTGGATGATCTAGGCGAAGTTATACTGGATGATCTAGGCGAAGTTATACTGGATGATCTTCTGGTTAATATGAGTCGGTAGGAGTTTCCTCATTTCTATCAGTCTGTTCTTGCTGTTGCTGATGTTGTTGTTGTTATTGTTTTTGTTGTTCCTATTGTTGTTGTTGTTGCTGTTGTTGTTGTTATTGTTTTTGTTGTTGTTGTTATTGTTTTTGTTGTTCCTATTATTGTTGTTGTTTTTGCTGTTTTTGTTGTTGCTGTTGTTGTTGTTTTTGCTGTTGTTGTTGTTGCTATTGTTTTTGTTGTTTTTGCTGTTTTTGTTGTTCCTATTGTTTTTGTTGTTCCTATTGTTATTGTAGAGCAGAGTTCAGACAACAGCCTTGCCATGCAAAGTGGCTGAGTTCTTGTCTAGAAACAAAAACAGAAAAGAGAAAGATCGAGATAAAAAGTTTTGGACGTATCAAGGGACATAATCTCGAACTGAAAACTGTGTTAGTGCTGAAGCAACAAGGAGTCTGTGATCAGACAGTCAGTGGACATTGTCAAGATGTGGAGTCTGTAATCAGACAGTCAGTGGACATTGTCAAGATGTAGAGGCTGTGATCAGACAGTCAGTGGACATTGTCAAGATGTGGAGTCTGTAATCAGACAGTCAGTGGACACTGTCAAGATATGGACACGAGGAAACTTCCTCAGGCGCAGCACAGAAACAAAACCACGTGGTAAAATGAAGACCAGCTGCACGCGACCCTCCAATCGCCTACGAAGCCTGATGATGATCAACACACAAATAGGGCCTTTAAATTCTCTTTGTGTGTGTGTGTGTATGTGTGTGCAGATTTCATCATCTCAAGAATGTATGAAGAAAGCAAAGTGAAGATCAGGCCTGACACTGACAGTTTGTGAAATGAGTTCAATAAACTAGACGGCTTTGGAATCCAGTATTCCTATCTGTCATCATCAATTAGCATTCAGCACACTGTCCTTGCTGTCCTCGCTGTCCTCGCTGTCTTTGCTGTCTACATTCTTTATTTTCTGTCACTTCATCTGTTAACAACCTGCACCATCCTTCATCTGTTAACAACCTGCACCATCCTTCATCTGTTAACAACCTGCGCTATCCTTCATCTGTTAACAACCTGCACCATCCTTCATCTGTTAACAACCTGCGCTATCCTTCATCTGTTAACAACCTGCACCATCCTTCATCTGTTAACAACCTGCGCTATCCTCGTACGTAGCTCTTCATGCAAACATCATCCTGTACCGAGCAAATCAAAACTATTTTGCAAGTTACTACATTAAAGTAACACTGTATCACACACAAGTAACACTATACTGCACTAAAGTAACACTATCTTCCACGACTACGGCTCCACTACGTTATAAAGCGAGAGTAGATGAAAGTCTGTTTCATTGCCCGTGTTTATGATTATGTGATGTTGCGTGTAGAGCTCATGAAACATATCACGGAATTTAGAACCATTGGACGATCGAGAAGCTGATGATGATGCTCTGGGGAAAGATGTCAGGGTCTGGATAGGTCAGGACCTGGATAGGTCAGGGCCTGGATAGGTCAGGGCCTGGATAGGTCAGGGCCTGGATAGGTCAGGACCTGGATGTTAAACTTTACATGAGAGAACTAATTCAAGTAGCTTAGAGATCTCTCTAATGTGCTAGAACGTTCTGAAAGTGTAGAGAGGATTGTGCACATTTTCCAAGGATCTGGGCGAAGCTATACTGGATGATCTGAGCGAGGTTATACTGGATGATCTAGGCGAAGTTATACTGGATGATCTAGGCGAAGTTATACTGGATG